>NC_069483.1:15247587-15437587 GCF_026875155.1 Cherax quadricarinatus
GCCTGCCGCACGTCAACATATATCTACATATGGACAGTTTAAGGGTTAATAACACATCAGGTTGTAGGCTGCATCGTCATATGTACTTTATAATCTACTTGATAGCAAACCACACAATACATACGACAACCTATGCCACCATTTATAATCTGGCATGATATTACATTTAGTTTTCCAGAAGATTAATATTTCAATATTAACACTTGAATCTAAAGTGAGTCCCTCTCCACCTAACTTTGATTTGCATCTCTGTTCTTCCTAATAAAAGTTATGAAAAAAGGAAACATCATGTGACTTCTTGAAAACATGTATTTCCAGTTTATCATGGCCTCTGAACATATCTTTGCCATAAGAAGTTTACCTCGTACATTAAAATACTCTAGATTACGTCCTAAATTTGCATTTCCCATTTGATATGCATTAATTATAGCAAACCTTGACTTTCTAGCATTTAATATGTTACTGCCTACACCAGTATACCTATATCAGTTATTGAAAATATTAGGCAGGTAAAATAACTCATCTAGAAACATACAACTATGTATAGTCATTTGGCATAAGTCAAGTGATAGTATCTGATGGTAATAACTGTAGCAGTTATATTCATTGTATACTGTCTTTGTTATATTACTTTATCATATACAGTGGACAGTATTTGAAGAGCTTAAAAGTTTGATTAGTTGTTACTGAGGGTATGCAAATTGCAGCCTCTCCTCTCTTAACGACTGAGTTCCGTTCCTAAGACCATGTCTGTAAATGAATTCGTCGCTAAGTGAGGAGCATATTATGATGGTAGTGGGTTTGTCAGTCATCTTTGATATTGTTTTAATGTCACCTTTGTATGATTTATAACATTTCTGGTATATTTTTTAATTTTTATACAGCAGTGTACTGTATATTTTAAACAAAATGGAGGAAATCAGCCTTAATATACATTATTTAGGTGTGCATACAGGTCAGTGCCCATCATAAGTCCGAGTCGTCAGTAGAAGAGTACGTTGCTAAGTGAGAAGCTGTATAGACATTTCTGAATAAAGAGGAAAATTTCTCTTCTTCTGAAAATATCTGTATTAGGGAACTGATCATTTTTTCTCTATAGTTTTCCAATTATGAAACTTCAGTATTCAAAATTTTATAAAATAATTTCTTTAATTTGTAAAATTTCAATTAGGATAGGTTTTTCAAATTATAATGCATTTTGTTTTTTAACACCTGCCATCTCTCGCCTAAAAAAAAAAAAAAATACATTTGATTCACTCATTCAATAGCTGTCTTGTAAAAAGTGCATGATATCACCACTCCTTCAGAGTACAGGTAGCATACTTCTCTCCAGGACTAGAGGCCAGAAAACTGATTTTTCTGAATCCCTTCATAAATGTTGTCTTGTTCATACTTAACAGCACATCAGGCATGAAACCACCAAGTCTCACGCATTCTACTTTTAACGTGTTCACACAAGGCTGCTGGATGCTCGTGCTCCCATCACCTTTATCCCCCGTCTTTCAAATTTTTTGAACTTGCTGCTACCCCTTTCTTCCTTTCACCTCTAATTTACACATCTTTTTCATCATATTCTGCTCCGAAACCACCTCAGTAACCTCACTTCAGTCCTCTGGATATTACAGCCTCTCCTCACTTAGCAATGTACATGTACTCGTTTACCGACAACTTGGACTTACGATGGGCTCGCTGACCAATATGTATACCTAAATAATGTATATTAGAGCTGATTTCTTCTATTCTGTTTATTACAATATACAGTACACTACTGTATGGACATTTATAACATTTCTGGTATATTTTTAAAAGGTGCAAAGGTGACATTAAAACAATATCAGAGATAGCTGACACAATCCCACTACCATTATTGTATGCTCCTCACTTAGTGACGAATTCATGGTCTTAGGAACAGAACTCCATCATTGAGGAAAGGCTGTATATCTGAATGTTAGAATTCTAAGTAGTTTAGGCATTTAGAAAGGATGTAGCAGAATTGGGTGACTAAGAGGGTGTATGAGTCTGGGGTGGAAGAACAGAGGGGTAGGGGTTGTCCCTGGAAGGGTTGGAGGAGGGAATGAAGGTTGTTTTGAGTGTTGTGGGCTTGAGCATCCAGCACGTTTATGTGAATGTGTCCGATTGGCATAGAGACAAGTATTCGTTATGGTTTGACGTGGTGTTAAAGTGTGAGCAAGGTAATATTTATGAAGGAATACGGTGTGACTTTATTAAGTTTAAAGAATGGGATTGCTATGAAGATTTCATTTGGAACTGAACTTCCAGGTGATCTATTAATGTACTCACGATACTAATACTATTCTGAAGGACTGCTGACATTAAGAATGTTCAGCTGCCCTATCTTGTTTTCTGATGGTCTTCCTGACTCTGAAAGGCTTACTTGCATACTCAGAAGAGTTGTGAATGAATTAGTGAGACCTAAAAAAAATTCCTGATTTCACTGATTATAATATTCATGTGCATGAAACAGACATTGACTAAGATATTATTAATGCAGTTTTGCAATGACATGTGACAAGTACAATGAGGAACCCAGTACAGGTATAGGTTTTCCAATATATAAGACTTATTAGATTGGTTAACATAGCAGAAGATTAGAAAGAAAATAATTGGCAAGTAATTAATGTACACAGTGATGTATGCACCAGCAAGGCCTCGTTTTACAAAAAGGAGCCTCTATTGACTAATCATACAAGCTATATTTAAAAAAATATATGCATAAATACAGTACAATTATTTTAAAGCCCATAATATGCAAAATCATTTCAGGCGAAGTTTTATATGGACGAGTTGATTAAAGCTAGTTAATATTGCATACTTAAAGGTGATATTGCATAATTATGGATTAATCTGTTGATAGTTTAATTTATGGAACGAATATATGGTAATCTTGATAATTCTGGTGATAATCATTGGGTGGTAGAATTTAGTGGTGGCAATAATAGTTGAGTAGGAATTCTGATTGATCTTGGAGATGTAGGTTATAATTGTTGTATTAGACATTTACAGGCAACCAATATTAAACTTAAATTGCAACATAAGTAGTGACAATAATAATAATAATAATAATAATAATAAAAATTTTTAAGTGGATACATTTAGATTTCTTAAGTGCATTTCAAGGAGACTTAAACCAAGAGTAGAACAAACAAATCAAAAAATTGTACAGTATAAGAGATACCTCTAACACTATATTTAATATATACACAAATTAAAAATACTTTGCATATTAATATTAAATATAATGAACAAGTTTATCATGTATAGTATAATACTGGACTCGTATATACATAATTATCAATTGGTAAGGTAAAAAATGTAGTAAACTAGTACAGTACTGTATAAATGTTTTTTTAATGGGTGTGATGCATGAGCATTTACAATCAATTTAGTTAACCAATTGCATCAGTTTTAGGAAGTATTAACAATATTATTGGGTGATGAGGAATTTTTTTGTTATGTCAGGTAGAGAGCTCTGTATTATTGGGCTTGTGTATGGAGTTTTTAAATAGTTGAACTCTGGGTATATCAGAGAGAAATGTTTCTTGTATTGTGTGTTTTGCTGCAACTTTCAAAGAGTTTGAACTGTGGGCTAATGTTTGTGTTGAGTGTCCTGCATACATAGCATGCACAGTAGTAAGTGTAGATATTTTGAATGTTGAGCAAAACCTTGGAATAGGGGATTTTGTGTTGTCTGGAACCTAATTAAGTGATCATTCTAATAGAAGGTTTGTGTTGGGTAACAGTGGGTTTCAGGTGATTTCATGTTGTAGCTTCCCTTGCACAAATACCATAATTGAGGGAAGGATAGAGAGTAGTATGGAGTGAGTAATAATGTTTGAGTGTGTGTTGTTTTGAAAATTTCCTTAATGTGGTGAATGTGTATTGAATTTTGGTTTGCTGTCAAGGTTCATATCTAGAAATTTTCCTTCATCCTGCCTTTCAGTGGATGTGTTATATATGTTTAAATTAACACAGTTTCCAAAAATTATATAGGTTTTGTCACTACTGAGTGAGTTTGTTGGTTGTCATGCTAGCAGATATCTTTGAGCTTGAACTGTTGTTGAGTATAGCTAAATCTGCATTTGAAATGCCAAAAGTTGTCACCTGCAAATAGAATTGCTTTAAGTTCCTGTGAGGCATTAGGAAGGTCGTTGATGTAGCTGAGGGATAATAGAGAGCCTGAGGCATCCCTTTGTTGACTGGCCGAGTTGTTGAAAGTTGTTGGTCATGTGTTGATGTATTGTTGAGGTAAGACCTCATATGAGAACATGGCGTTTGATTTTATTTGAGAAACACAATGTGGTCTATTGCATCAAATTTGTTTTTAAATAAAAGGGCCATTGTATTTTAGTTATTTTCCAGGGATGAATGGATTGAGCCAAGTATTTTAATTATTACATCATGATGTTGCTTTCCTGCCTGAAGCCAAACTTACAAGAATTAAGGACTTTGTTTCGTTATGAGTTTATATAGAAGTGTATGCCTTTTATTTTTTGATAATGGTAAGGTAGAAATTGGCCTGTAATTATTTAGTTCTCCTGAGTCACCACTTTTGTAGACTGGTGTAACTCTTGCTAGCTTAAATATATTAGGGAAAGTTTTGATTTCTGTTGAGTTGCTAAACAATACTACAGCTTTCTTATAAATCATTAGTGGTATTTCTATATTTCCTGCTTTGCATTGCTTGGAGGAATACATGGACACATGAGCTGATATCTTGATTATTTCAGTCTCTGCAGTTAGTGTTGTTAATATCTATGGTAGTTACTCACTGATGTCTCATTGTGGAACCTGAGAGATTTTGCTAGTTTTAAGTGGTAATTTCTTTTATATTGGTGACTAGGACGATGGGGGGGGGGGGTAGTGATCAGCTGTATTGTCTGTGATAATGCAGCTTTTAGAGGAGCTGATCTATTAGTCCAGATGTGGTAGAGTGAAGAAACAGTTGTCTCAGTGATTCTCATAGGTTTGGTTATTGAAGGTATTAATAAGTATTTATAAAAGTATATTGTTTAGGAAACCAGCTTTTTTGTGGGTCTTTTGATTATGTGAGGCTGATGTTTAGATTTCCAGCAATTAAGTGATTTTATTTATTTTTATGATTAGGTCTTTTAGATTGTCACCAAAGTTGGTTTTGTGGGTATGTGGAGACGTGGAGACAGCTCCTATTGTAAGCGAGTCTTAACATACCTAAGAAATACTTAGAATATCATTAATTTTCAAGATCCTTAATTTATCTTGATGTATACCTGTCCTCCAGTTGCTGTAGTGGTCACATTCACTTCAGTTCTACTTACCTCCACCATGCCAAAAGACTCCTCAGAATTGTCCCAGCAACAGAATAGTAGCTTTTGTTTTTCTGAGGAAGAATGAGATAGACCCATGCTTCCTCCATTGAATTTGATGTAGATACATTATTCACTTATGATTTTTTTATATTAATATTCCTGTACATATTAATACTGTAGTGGGAATCTTGGATAAGAATACGGACTACACAGTGATAGGTACAGCACATTTTCATTTGTTACAATGTATGCATTCCATGTAATGTGTATTCTATGGACCTCCTTCACCTAAGATAGTTAAATAATGTATCAGTTGTATATAGAATGTATATAAAGTATATATTAGAAACTGACTACTATGGAAAGTTGAAAATATTATACCCTTCTAATTATTTTAAGAATGTTATATACAGGATGTGTATATTGTAGTGTAAACTATTGATTTTAGGTCCTTGAGCATACTGGAAATCTGTATAACTTGTATTGTACCTGGTCCTTGTGATACCCTCAGAACTAGGAGGCAAGCTCTATTCATTTTTAGAAACATTCTCAACATTGTTGAGGCATTATTCTCCAGTATGAAATTACCACAGTCAGACTTTGTAGTCTTCAGAAGTTATGCCTACAGAGGCTGCAAGAGTATTACACTGAATTACTCATTCAGCACACATGAGATAATGAGCACAAACACACTCTCAAACTCTGGGAGTACAGTATCTATCCCACTAATTTTCAAGGTGCACTATATGACAAGATGCAAGAGGTAATGTCGTTTTCGTTGCCTT
This sequence comes from Cherax quadricarinatus, assembly GCF_026875155.1. Taxonomy (NCBI): domain Eukaryota; kingdom Metazoa; phylum Arthropoda; class Malacostraca; order Decapoda; family Parastacidae; genus Cherax; species Cherax quadricarinatus. Next base: position 15,253,679 of record NC_069483.1, read on the forward strand.
GCTAATTCCTGTTCCACTCCTTTCCCAGTGTCGTGAAGTGAGAGGATTAATCTCGGCTATTTAGGAGTTTCTTATTCATATTTTTTACCTGTTAGACAGGTACACACCTCAGGAAACAGGTGAGGTAAAGTGCCAAAAAATGCAAATTGCTAGATTTATTTGTAACAGAGCTTCATATTTTAACATATTGTCCATTCAGTAGACAGGGTGACCTCAAAGGATATTTCCCTTATTACTTTTTAATAATTATAAAGCTAATGGGGTAATTAAGCCCTTACTACCATAGAAAATGAAACTAAAGAATATAAACTAAAGTAATAAGACACAGGAAAACGGAAATAAGTAGTAAATTCTGAATGTAATTAAAGTTTACAAGATTCGAACAAGTAATCCAACCAGGGTGCAGAACTTTTAACAACTTTTTAATTGTACTACTAACCCTCTCAACTGTCAGATCAACCAGGCTGTGATAGCTACAGTATATGGGCCAATGGGCCTCCAACAGAAAGTCTGGTACAACAAACAATTGAGGGAGGCCTGGCCCCAGGCTAAGTTGTGAGGAGAGAAAAGCCATCATGACCAATTGCATGCAAAATCACAGGTAATTAACAGGCTTTTGTCTCGTGCATATGACAACACTAATACCTACCAGGATGAATGCTGTTTCTATTAACAGACTAAGTAAATTGGTATTTAGAATTATTGAGTATTATTTCTTAACCCACCTGCCTTGGTGGGAATCGGCCAGTGTGATAATAAAAATAAAATTTTATCAGAAATGCTTGCTATGTACTTTAACATCTAATTATTCTAATACAGAAATTCAACTTGGGAAAAATTTTACCGTGTCTTGAGTGCCCATAAAAAAAATCAGAATAAGGTACGTATTTATGTATAATGTACGTATAGGCAAGTAAAAACAAACTAAATGAATAATTATACAACTCGTCATGATTATTTCTCTGGAAAGTGATGTTTTTCAACTGAGACTTGAAAGCATGAACAGTTTCCTGACTGAACAAACACTAGCAACCTGTTGAATAATCTAGAAGTTACACAAGAAAAGGCTTTCTGCAAATTATTTCTTCCAGACGAGTGTTTATTATTAATACATGCATGCTTGTATTTTAATATATGGTAGTCAAAACATGTTAATTCTTATTTAAATTTAAATAATAATGTGAATACAGTATTAAAATTGAAATCAAAAAAAAAAAAAAAACTTTTATGACATAAGTAAGTTGGTTGACAGTGAATTAGATTTTTTAAACATAATTTAAAGGTTAAAATGGAACAGAGATACTGTAGTACACAAGCAGTTAAGAAAAGTTTAGTGATGTAAATAAATTTACATGAATAGTATAAAGATCAACTCTGTACATTATCTTAGTAATAACACAGTACATATAATTGATAAAAATAATGCATTACTGTCGAGGCTAGAGATACTAAAAAGCAGCATGGGCAACTTTCCTTAGTTTATTAATCTCATGTTACTAAATACACTAAGATACAAAAGCAATAGTTGAAAATTATTCAGACAATGCTTTGCATGTACAATAGACTTAAGTCAACAGACTATATATTAAGATTATAAAGGAAGGAGTGAGATGAGGTCAGATGTGATGTCTCTTTGCAGTGTTAGTTCAACAGTTGGTCTTAATAGGTTTTGTTCAGCAACTGTAATAGTTTACTGAGCATACATTTTGAAGGGATTCAGGGAAACCAGCAGGCCAGACTTGAGTCCTAGAGATGGGAAGTACAGTGTCTGCACTCTGAAGGATGGGTACTAATGTTGCAGTTTTATAACTGTAGTGTAAGCGCACCTCTGGCAAGACAATGATGGAATGAATGAATGATAGTTTTTTTTTTTTTTTGGGGTCACCCTGCCTTGGTGGGAAGTGGCCGATGTGTTAATAAATAATAACTACATTTTGAAGGTGTTCAGCCCTTTAACCTTGATCTACAATGCACAGTGAAATGTGAGAGTTACTTATAAAAGAAATTGGTACATATTTGGTGCAGCAAAAGCCAGTAGGCCTCCCTGCAGTGTTTCACTGAGAGGTTTAGGTTACAGTATAGTTGCTTATGGCTATACTTCCGTGTAGGTTTTTTTGGAACTTTTAGAGATCTATTCATTCTGTATAGAATATGCTGCAGATTTTTTTGAGGAGTTGCTGGCAGCTGACCGTTAAGATGGGGTAGGTCAAGGAAGGACTCTCAAGAAGACAGATACAAAGAAAAATGTCAGCCATGAAGACTGTAGGCTTTAATAACTACCTTCCTGAAATAGTCCTTCCTTGATCTACTGCAGCTCAACTGTCCACTGCAGGCAACCTTTTCTCTGAAACTTGTTGCATTTGCCTTGGACAATGTTCACATCTTGAAAATGAGACAACCAGAGGAAAATATTATATGGGCTTAATTGACTAAGGAACCAATTTAACCCAAATCTCATAAAATATGGAACAGTTTTCTGCACAGTTGTCTTTTTTTTTAAACAAGTTGGCCATCTCCCACTGAAGCAGGGTGACCCAAAAAGAAAGAAAAAATCCCCAAAAAGAAAATACTTTAATCATCATTCAACACTTTCACCTCACTCACAAATAATCACTGTTGTTGCAGAGGTGCTCAGAATACAACAGTTTAGAAGCATATACATATGAAGATACACAACATATCCCTCCAAACTGCCAATATCCCATATACATGTATATCTCATATTTGCCCTCTACTGTAGATCAAGGCTAATGAACTGAATAATTTCAAAACATACATGTACTCGGCAAACTAGTACAAACTGCCAAACCCTTAGCAATACAGTTGCTGAACAAAGTCAATTTAGAGATCAAAAATACCACAGAACTAGCACCTCCACATCTGACCCCTCTCTGCTCCTGCTTATATAATCTTTCCTCAGGTGTAATAGTATACTGATTTGAAGAAACTTGTATAAGTGAAGCATTGAATAGTTTCAAATTAATGCTTTTGTGTGTATCATCTACACCTCATTAATATTCTCATGCCACCAAGTTGATTATTATTTCTAAAAGTTTATTACTCTCTCCTACCCCCTACTAACCCTTACTCTTGCACACTCCTGCCCCTCATTCCCTAACTTCTGTATATTCCTCCTTTAGCACATTATTATTCATGAAGAATGCTAAAGTTGTGAGGATAACATAGCACCTGGTGAATGGGATGTAATCAGACTTGATCTGTAAATGGGAAGTGCAACACCAATTCCTTGGATCATGAATCCTTCAATATTATGGGACCTCCCTAGAAGGGTAAACAAATTAAGTTGTACACAGGTCTTTGTATATGGGAAGTGATCTAGGGCCTAAGGTAACCATGAAGTAATTATGCTTTACATTTTGTTAGTCATTACAGCTTTCTTGTTTTGTATGTTTAAATCTGCATTCACTGCAGAAAAAATATCCATATGGTAAATTAGCTTAAAAGAAAGTTTTAGGCTTAAAATTATAATTGTTTAAGGTGTCACCCTGCAGTGATTTTGTTAGTCACTTTAATGCACATACAGTAGGTAGAAGAATGTATGTATAAACTGAACCAACCAACAAGTGTGAATATGCTTGCTGGTAAACATTAATTGTAGAGATAACCATGCATATGTAGGTGTGTACAGGTTTTGTGCAGAACTAAATGTTTATATCTTCATAATTTTCTTTGCTCCAAGAAATGATCAGGGTTATGAATAATCAATTACTCCATAAAAGTGGAAATAGTCTGCCAGGTATAGTTCATTTATGGCATAGGTATACATGCTTTCTTGTACTGCCTTGTTAAACCATATGCAGCAGTAATGTGCTTCCTCTGTAACCTTTTGTTTAGCATCTTACACAATCCTCTGCATTTCATATATATATAAACAATGCCTCCTTCCACATTCAGGTTATAAGTGTTCTGTAATTTGGAGTATGGAGACTACCTGAAATTTATCAAACATGAAGGAATGGGACACACTAACTTAGTTGTCATTAAACAGTTTGTAATGCCTTAGAGTTCATTTTAATGGGAATATTCTATATGCCAATATGTTGTTTTTCACAGCCTTTGTTGATTCTGAATGTTTATTGATGGTTTGCCCAAAGTTCTTGTTGCTTTCTGCTCTTATGTGTTTGTTGAGTACTTATAATACCGTGACATGCTATAAATATGTGTAAGGAAAGTAGAGGCATGTTGACCCAGATAAAGATTGTTAGATATTGATATACAAAGTTTAGAATAATAAATGTTCTATTTTGGTAGATTCATTGTTCTTGTGAATATACCGTGTAATTAGTATACAGTATTGTGCTGGAATTTGTGTAAGCAGGAAATATTGCAACACGTATGGCAGCACCGGCAAGTTTTAGCTAGATCGTGTATCACTAAAGTTGTCTTCCTTTCACACTAGCTTGTGCTGAATGTTGCAATTTGTTCGGCTGTGTTAATGTAGCTCTAGAGTGAAAATTTGAGTTTGTGTGTAATAGGAAGGATTCTTTAATAATGCACATCTTGCAGGTTGGAATTGCTGAGGTGCCACATATTGATTTTGAAATCATTTTCTACATGATCAATCAAAATCAAATCAATTGTGGCTTTGTATAGAAATAGATTGTAGACACTCTGCTTACAGTGTTGTGATGTCAATAAAACTATATTAGTTTTACTTGACAATTTTATGTCCTTTTTTTTTTTTAAATAAAAACAGTAATTTACCTTTTTTTCTACCAAGAAAATATGGGATTTAAAATTAATATCCACCTTAATAAAAGAAAATGGGAGTTTTTCCAAATAAACTATGGGAATTTCACTCCTGTTTTCAAAAAATGTTACCCCTTGAATCTCCATTTTCTCTAATGAAAAATTCCCATTTTCTATGATTAAAGAATAAACTATGGGAATTTCATTCCTTTCAAAAATTAATGGTTACCCGTTGAATCTTCATTCTCTTCCATGAAAAATTCCCACTTTCTATGCTTTCAAAAATTAAGTTACCCATTTTATCTCCATTCTTTAATGAAAAAAGCGTTAAACCTACAAGGGTCATAGCGCTGTATAGTCCTTGTGGCTTAGCGCTTCTTTTTTTTTATTATAATAATAATAACTACAAGGGTCATACAGCGCTGCCAGGCAGGGAAGGATGCAGGGGTATTGGGTAGCAAGAGAGGGATGATTGCAGCAGGGCAGTGGATAGTGCAGGGGTAGAGGGTAACAAGAGAGAGGGCAGTAGAGTGGTGATAACGGAGGTAAATTCTGCGTGCTCATTGATAGTGGGGGCAGTCCAACAGAATGTGGCTAACAAACTGAAACCTGACAATTATCAGAGTGGAACAGGGTGCCTCCTTGAGATACCTTTAAGACAAGTAGTCTCCCAATCCCGACAAGATGGCCAGAAACCTATACTCGGTTTAATAGAATGTAGTTTATGGAGCAGATCAGACCAATGTTGTTGCCAACGGGTGCAAAGGTGGGTAGCAAAATAGTCAATGAATGGAACACCTCTATATGAAACTGGGAGGTCATGTACTGCTGACTGTGCAGCAGTGTCTGCCTGTTTGTTGCCCTGTACATTAATATGACCAGGGACCAAACAAAAAACAATATCTTTGTGTTTGCTAGAGATACGGAGTAACCAAAGTTGGAAACGAAGAACCAGGGACGAGGTGTATCAAATTTTCGTATAGCCTGCAAAGCACTAAGGGAAACGACCACAAATGGTGACACGGGCGGAGATGCAATACTGATAAGTGCTACAAGAATGGCATACAATTCAGCCATAAAAATGCTAGCCAGGGATAACAGATGCCCTCGCATGACGCTGTCCGGAATCACTGCTGCGAATCTGACGCCGTCAGAAGACTTCGAACCATCAGTGTACACTGCGATGGCATGAAAATGAGATCAGAAGTGGCTAAGAAAAAGAGAGCGAGAAGCCACCGTAGACAGTGGGAAAGAACTAACATGAACCGTTGGAACTTCCCAAAGGAAAAAAGCGAGATGCTACATGAACATAGAAAGGTGGTAACTGAAAAGAAGACGAGCGAATGTAGGCGAAGAGAAAAAGGACGGAGTAAACAGGGGCGACGAACAAATAAAGAACATCTACTAACATCAGTGACTATCCTATACATGTACATGGAAAGATCGCAAAGGTCATGAGAGTGAAGATGAGCACCATGGTGATCGGTGCTTTTCAGTGAAGATCAAAAATTACCAAACAAAAAGTGATGAATCGGATTAGGGCTAGAAAGAGTTGCAGGAGAAGTCGCTGAATATATCTGGTCACCATAATCGAGTTTCGATAAAATGAAAGATGAGCAAGTGTTTTAAGGAGGTTCAGCCAGCTATGATAAGTTGCATTCAGAGAGGTAATGCGAGGTTTCCAGGATAACTATGGTCAAACAAGGCTGAGAAATCTGACCATATCATGTTCTGGGATACACAAGCCATATAGGTACAGTGGGTGATCAGAGATGACAGAACATTAGTGAAAGTAATTTGGTTAGTTTTAGTACTAGAAAATTTAAACCCATGAGTGGTGGCCCAGTTGGAAACACGGTTGACCACTTGCTGGAGAGAAACTGCAGTGAGGTGACACTCAGTGCCTGCACAGCACTAAAAGAGACAGACTACCAATATGGATAATCACCATGAGAACTGCATACAGTTCATCTGTGAAGATGTTAGCTGAATCTAATATATGACCTTGAACAACAACTGTCTGGGAACACTGCTGCAAACCCAACACCATCAGAGGATTTAGAACCATCAGTGTAAACTGCAACGGCACGAGAATGAGACTGGAAGTATTTAAGATAAAGGGAGCGAGAAGCCACTGTAGGTACATTTGTATTGAGTTTTTGCACATGACAGTGGGAAAGAACAGATAGGAAGTGGCAGAACCTCCCAACGGGAAAAAGAAAAGTTAGATGCTAGATGTATATATAAAGGGGGCACCTGATGAGAAGTCAAGAGAGAGTGTGGACAAAGAGAAAAGGGAGAGTAAACAGGCGGTAAACAAATAATGGACCTCTACTGTCCATTATTAACCTATGCATGTATATAGAGATCCTAGGTAGTAGGTTGGTAGACAGCAACCACCCAGGGAGGTACTACCGCCCTGCCAAGCGAGTGTAAAACGAAAGCCTGTAATTGTTTTACACGATGGTAGGATTGCTGGTGTCTTTTTTTTTCTGTCTCATACACATGCAAGATTTCAGGTACGTCTTGCTACTTCTGCTTACACTTAGGTCACACTATGCATACATGTACAAGCATATATATACACACCCCCTTGGGTTTTCTTCTATTTTCTTTCTAGTTCTTGTTCTTGTTTATTTCCTCTTACCTCCATGGGGAAGTGGAACAGAATTCTTCCTCCGTAAGCCATGCGTTGTAAGAGGCGACTAAAATGCCGGGAGCAAGGGGCTAGTAACCCCTTCTCCTGTATATATTACTAAATGTAAAAGGAGAAACTTTCATTTTTTCCTTTTGGGTCACCCCGCCTCGGTGGGATATGGCCGGTGTGTTGAAAGAAAGAAGACATAGAAAGATCATGAAGGTCATAAGAGTGGATAAATTAACAAGCAATGGGCATCACAGCGGTCGTTCAAGTATGGAATATCTGCCACTGCATATTAGGCTCTTGACAGGAGAGCGCGAAAAGCACCTAGACATAAACATAATCCCTGATGATGGATGGGATTAGGTTTAGGAGTTGCAAGAGAGGCCGCCAAATATGTCTGGTTCCCATAATCTAGTTTCGATAAAATTAGGGTTGAATGCAGTCAAAGGAGAGTTTGATGATCCACCCTCCCTCACAAAAGATGAATGAAGGTTTTAAGGAGGTTAAGCCAGCTATGGCAAGTTAATTTCAGGGAGGTAATGCGAGGTTTCCAGGACAGCTGGCGATCAAACTTAAGGCCGAGAAATCTGACCGTACTGTTCAGGGATACAGGTACAATGGAGTATCAGAAATAACAGATCATCTGATGAAAGAGAGAGAGAGAGAGAGGGATGATTATTAGGGTATGGAGTGCAGCAGGGCAGTGCATAGTGCAGGAGTAGAGAGTAGCAAGAGATTAAGGTAGAAAGGACGGAGGAGAGTGCTAGAGGCATCATCAGTGTGTGTAGTAAATCAGTTGTTGTCAAAAAGTCAATGAGAGAGTGGATTAAAGAAGAGTCCATCAGCAAGAAGGGAAGGCAGCGGAGTGGAGATGACGTTGGAGGTAAATTCTGCATGCTCGCTGACAGAGTGGACAGTCCAACAGAATGTGGCTAACAGATACTGGAACTTGACAGTTCTCACAGAGAAGAACAGGGCGCCTCTCCAAGAGATACTCATGAGTAAGATGAGCGTGGCAGATGCAAAGACGGGAGAGAGCAGTCTCCCAACCTCGACACTGAAGACAAGAAGACGGCCAGAAACCTATACATATACTCCGTTTAATAGAATGAAGCTTATGCAGCAGATCAGACCAATGTTGTTGCCAACGGGTACAAAGGTGGGCAGCAATTTCAGCAAAATAGTCTGTGAATGGAACACCTCTATTTGAAACTGGAAGGTCATATACCGCTGACTGCGCAGCAGTGTCTGCCTGTTCATTGCTCTGTATGTCAACATGACCAGGGACCCAGCAAAAAACAATATCTTTGTGTTTACTAGAGATACGTAACCAATGTTGGATACAAAGAACTAGGGGGTGAGGTTTATCATATTTTTGTATAGCCTGTAAAGCACTAAAGGAGTCTGAAACAACCACAAATGGTGACACAGGCATAGATGCTATACGGATAAGTGCTACAAGAATGGCATACAATTCAGCAGTAAAAATGCTAGCCGAGGATAATAAATGTCCTCGCACAACACTGTCCGGAAACACTGCTGCGAAGCTGATGCCATCAGAAGACTTGGAATCATCGGTGTACACTGAGGTGGCATGAGAATGAGAGTGGAAGTGGTCAAGAAAAAGAGAGCAGGAAGCCACCGGAGGTAGTTGGGTTTTCGCGCATCACAGTGGGAAAGAACAGACACGAACAGCTGGAGCTTCCCAAGGGGGCAGGGAAAAGTGAGATGCTACATGAACATAGAAAGGTGGTAACTGAAGAGAAGACAAGAGCAAATGGAGGCTGAGAGAAAAGGGGCGGAGAACAAATAAAGAACGTCTACTAACATCAGTGACCATCCTATGTACGGAAGGATTGTGGTCATAAGATCAAACATAATACCGAAGGCAATGAGCATCATCGGACAATGATGGAATATTCGGTTCTGCATAGAGGCTCTTAACGGGATGAACAAAAGGCACCAAGGCACAGACGGAGACCTTGGTGATGAATGGGATCTAACATAGACAGAGTTGTGGGACAGGCCACAGAATAGAATTGGTCACCATAATCCAGCTTGGACAAGACTAGGGTGGAATGCAAATGGAGGAGAGTACGACGATCTGCTCCCCATGAACAATGTGAGATAACTTTACGGAGATTTGGCCGACCATGACAAGTTGTCTTTAAAGAAGAAATGTGTGGTCTCCACGGCAGCTGGCGATCAAAGAGCAGGCCCAGAAACCTGACCATATCACATGCTGGAACATGTGACCCATATAAGTACAAGTAAGTATCCAGAATAAGAGTACGTCTAGTGAAGGTAATGAACCGGGTTTTCGTCCTAGAAAATTTAAAGCTATGAGAAGTGGTCCAATGGGAAACTCAGTCTATCACAACCTGAAGGGAGGCTGCCCCTAATCGACATTCAGCGCCCGAGTAAGCTATAGCGAAGTCGTCAACATAAAGTAAAGACCAAATGTGCGAAGGAAGAACGGAAGGTAGGTCATTTATAGCTAAGAGAAAAAGAGTAGTGCTGAGGACACAACCTTGTGGAACTTCATATATGAAAAATATGCCACAAAAAAAAAAAAAAAATAGTGCAATTGGACATACTACTTATAAAAATGAGTACAGGAACAACTGTATTCTTCAACCATTAATTTTAAGATTTAAAAAGTCAATTTTTTTTTTTTTTGGGGGTGGGGGGAGGGCAGGGGAGAAACATACCCAAGACTAGATTACCTTTTCCTTTGATCAAAAGCCTGTAATTGTTTTACATGATGGTAGGATTGCTGGTGTCTTTTGTCTGTCTCATAAATATGCAAGATTACAGGCATGTCTTGCTTCTTCTACTTACACTTAGGTCACACTACACATACATGTACATGTTTATTTATACACACTCATCTGAGTTTTCTTTGATTTTATCTTAATAGTTCTTGGTCTTATTACTTTTCCTTTTATATCCATGGGGAAGTGGAATAAGAATCTTTCCTCCATAAGCCATGCGTGTTGTAAAAGTCAACTAAAATGCCGGGAACAATGGGCTAGTAACCCCTTTTCCTGTAATTACTAAAAAGAATAAGAAGAAAACTGTCAAAGTGGGAAGTCTGAATGTGTGTGGATGTTGTGCAAATAAGAAAGAGACGATTGTGGATGTTATGAATGAGAAGAAGCTGGATGTCCTGGCTTTAAGTGAAACAAAGCTGAAGGGGGTGGGAGAGTTTCAGTGGAGAGGAATAAATGGGATTAGGTCAGGGGTTTCAAATAGTTAGAGCTAAAGAAGTAGCAATAATGTTGAAGGATAAGTTATGGCAGGAAAAGAGGGACTATAAATGTATTAATTCAAGGATTATGTGGAGTAAAATAAAGGTTGGATGTGAAAAGTGGGTTATAGTAAGCGTATATGCACCTGGAGAAGAGAGAAGTGTAGAGGAGAGAGAGAGATATTTTGGGAAATGTTGAGTGCGTAGGGAGTTTTGAACCAAGTGTGAGAGTAATGATGGTTGGGGATTTCAATGCTAAAGTGGGCAAAAATGTTGTGGAGGGAGTAGTAGGTAAATTTGGGGTGCCAGGGGTAAATGAAAATGGGGAGCCTTTAATTGAGCTATATGTAGAAAGAGGTATGGTAATAAGTAATACATATTTTATGAAAAAGAGGATAAATAAATATACAAGGTAAGATATAGCACGTAATGAAAGTATTTGTTAGATTATGTATTGGTGGATAAAAGGTTGATGGGTAGGCTCCAGGATGTACACGCTTATAGACGGGCAACTGATATATCGGATCATTATTTAGTTGTAGCTACAGTTAGAGTAAGAGGTAGATGGGAAAAGAGGAAAATGGCAACAATAAGCAAGAGGGAGGTGAAAGCGTATAAACTAAGGGAGGAGGAAGTTCGGGTGAGATATAAGTGACTATTGGCAGAAAGGTGGGCTGGTGCAAGTATTAGTAGTGTGGGGGGGGGGGGTTGAAGAGGATTGGAATAGTTTTAAAAATGCAGTATTAGAATGTGGGGCAGAAGTTTGTGGTTATAGGAGGAAAAGAGGAGTAATTGGTGGAATGAAGACGTAAAGGGTGTGATAAAAGAGAAAAAGTTAGCTTATGAGAGGTTTTTATAAAGCAGAAGTGTTATAAGAAGAGTAGAGTATATGGAGAGTAAAAGAAATGTGAAGAGAGTGGTGAGAGAGTGCAAAAGGAGAGCAGATGATAGAGTGGGAGAGGCACTGTCAAGAAATTTTAATGAAAATAAGAAAAAATTTTGGAATGAGTTAAACAAGTTAAGAAAGCCTAGAGAATGAATGGATTTGTCAGTTAAAAACAGAGTAGGGGAGTTAGTAGATGGGGAGATGGAGGTTTTGGGTAGATCGCGAGAATATTTTGAGGAACTTCTAAATGTCGACGAAGAAAGGGAAGCGGTAATTTCATGCACTGGCCAGGGAGGTATACCATCTTTTAGGAGTGAAGAAGAACAGGATGTGAATGTGGGGGAGGTATGCGAGGCATTATGTAGAATGAAAGGGGGTACAGCAGCTGGAACTGATGGGATCATGACAGAAATGTTAAAAGCAGGGGTGGATATAGTGTTGGAGTGGTTGGTATTTTTGTTTAATAAATGTATGAAAGAGGGGAAGGTACCTAGGGATTGGCAGAGAGCATGTATAGTCCCTTTATATAAAGGGAAGGGGGACAAAAGAGATTGTAAAAATTATAGAGGAATAAGTTTACTGAATATACCAGGAAAAGTGTATGGTAGGGTTATAATTGAAAGAATTAAGAGGTAAGACAGAATGTAGGATTGCAGATGAGCAAGGAGGTTTCAGAGTGGGTAGGGGATGTGTAGATCAAGTGTTTACATTGAAGCATATATGTGAACAGTATTTAGATAAAGGTAGGGAAGTTTTTATTGCATTTATGGATTTCGAAAAGGCACATGATAGTGGATAGAGGAGCAATGTGGCAAATGTTGCAAGTATATGGAATAGGTGGGAAGTTACTAAATTCTGTAAAGTTTTTATGAGGGTAGTGAGGCTCAGGTTAGGGTGTGTAGAAGAGAGGGAGACTACTTCCCGGTAAAAGTAGGTCTTAGACAGGGATGTGTAATGTCACCATGGTGGTTTAATATATTTATAGATGGGGTTGTAAAAGAAGTAAATGCTAGGGTGTTCAGGAGAGGGGTGGGATTAAATTATGAGGAATTAAATGCAAAATGGGAATTGACACAGTTGCTCTTTGCTGATGATACTGTGCTTATGGGAGATTCTAAAGAAAAATTGCAAAGGTTAGTGGATGAGTTTGGGTGTGTGTGTAAAGGTAGAAAGTTGAAAGTGAACATAGAAAAGAGTAAGGTGATGAGGGTATCAAATGATTTAGATAAAGAAAAATTGGATAACAAATTGGGGAGGAGGAGTATGGAAGAAGTGAATGTTTTCAGATACTTGGGAGTTGACGTGTCGGCGGATGGATTTATGAAGGATGAGGTTAATCATAGAATTGATGAGAGAAAAAAGGTGAGTGGTGCATTGAGGTATATGTGGAGACAAAAAATGCTGTCTATGGAGGGAAAGAAGGGAATCTATGAAAGTATATAATAGTACCAACACTCTTGTATGGGTGTGAAGCTTGGGTTGTGAATGCAGCAGTGAGGAGGCGGTGGAGATGTCCTGTCTAAGGGCAATGTGTGGTGTAAGTATTATGCAGAAAATGAGGAGGTGTGGAGTTAATAAAAGTATTAGTCAGAGGGCTGAAGAGGGGTTGTTGAGGTTGTTTGGTCATTTAGAGAGAATGGATCAAAGTAGAATGACATGGAGAGCGTATAAATCTGTAGGGTAAGGAAGGCGGGGTAGGGGTCGTCCTCGAAAAGGTTGGAAGGAAGGGGTAAGGGAGGTTTTGTGGGCGAGGGGCTTGGACTTCCAGCAGGCATGCATGAGCGTGTTCAATAGGAGTGAATGAAGACGAATGGTATTTGGGACCTGACGATCTGTTGGAGTGTGAGCAGGGTAATATTTAGTGGAGGGATTCAGGGAAACCGGTTATTTTTTACATAGCCGGACTTGAGTCTTGGAAATGGGAAGTACAATGCCTGCACTCTAAAGGAGGGGTTCGGGATATTAGCACTTTGGAGGGATATGTCGTGTATCTTTATACGTATATACTTCTAAACTGTTGTGTTTGTGAGCACCTCTGCAAATACAGTGATTATGTGTGAGGTGAAAGTGTTGAATGATGAAAGTATTTTCTTTTTGGGTCACCCTGCCTCAGTGGGAGACGGCCGACTTGTTAAAATTGTATTAATATTTTTATAGAAAAATTAACTCACTGGGGTCATACAGCTATGCACAATAGGGATGAACAAACATTCAAGTAATAAAAAATAAATGAGTATGTTGTAAAAAAAAAAAAATTACAAAATGTATTCATAAAAACATACAAGAAAAATTCAAGTGCAAAGGAGCATTGGTTTATTAAACCATGCTGTGTCAAAAATGTAAGTCAAATTTCCTGGAGGAAGTGGACAGGGTTAATAATTTTTCATGAAGTGCTAAACTCATGAGGGTTGAGTGCAAGGAATGACTGAGGTTTGAACTATGTGATAATCATGACCCATGGGTGAGGGTCAAGACCACGAGTTGCACCCAACAATCCATTCAATGTCAAACAAAATTTTCTAGGAAGTGACATTCAGGTTTGATCCACAAAGGTATTAACCAAGCTTCACTTATGACAAACTCTCCTGTGAATGATTGAAGTATTCTAAAGGGCTTTTGATCCACAGAGCTTGAGCTATATTTCTCCTGCTGATCAAATCTGATTATCTCCTTCAGGCACTGAATGACCCCTACAGATTAAGTGCTCATCTATGAAGGGTTAAGAATCTTCCCATTTTCTGTGGCTGATTTGTAACAATTCAAGAACTACTGGGATCCGGTGACCGTTCTGCTATTCAAACAGTAAAAAATAAACCAAATCTTTACAATTCACAAAAAAGAAAAAAAGGAAAATTGTCTACCAAAAACAATATAAACCACATTTATAATATTACTAAAAATTAATGCTTATAATTTTACAGCAAAATTAAATAAAACAGCATCAATTTAAATTTTATCACTACAATTATGTTTCTGCCTGAACTACGCTAATTAATTAAAAAAATTCAATTATACCCATAACTGGCTCCTAGGACACATTAAACAATTAACTTATATATTCACTGGCAAACCAAATGTACTCAACCTTAAATGGAGAACTGTGTCAAAGGTTATTATTCGTGAGGGAAGAAGGGATCCAGACACCAGCTTTCTTCCTTACAACTGCCAGTATGCAAGGCCCACTAGGCTCACTCTTTACCATAAAGTTACTGAGGCAGAAGTCTGTTATAAAGTGTACTTCAAAACCTGGGATCAAGACCCCCCTTACCTACTTGGAGGGTATTCCGGGGATCAATGCCCCCATGGCCCGGTCCATGGCCAGGCCTCCCAGTATCATCTGCATCACGGTACTTTCCTTGAAGGGTCTACTGGTGTATTTAATTAAGTGCTGCATAGCAAGGTAGATTGACATTAAAAAGTTAAAAGAGAAAGATATAACTGGCACAGTAAATCAGTTTGGAGGGAATGCATAATAAATGTGGGACCAAGATGTCACAGAGAGCACTGGGTGCCTCTCCACGAAATGGCATGCGAGTTAGATGTATCTGATACATGCTCTTCGAGGGGGAATGGATCTGATGCTGGGAAAAGGTTCTTTGTCCAAGAAATTAGAGGTACTTTCCATGTCCTCTGAGCAAGCCTGATTATTACCTAAGCACTATATGGCCCATAGGGGTTTAATGCTTCACCACAAATATAGTAATACTGTAAATGTTATGCAGTCCCATGATCAAATATTGAAACAAGATATTATCTATGATTTGATATACATAAACTTCATATCAACAATATTACTTCAACATAAGAAAGGTTAAGATTTGTGAGTATGCCTACAGTTTACAAATTTGATCTCCAGTTCATTTCAAGAAAAATATCAAATTTGAAAACTGTAGGCATACTCACAAAACAATTTTAGTGTTTTCCCAAATTTATACTATTAACTCTATGAAACTTGTGACTTGAGTTCAACCTATGCTGTTCACCTAAAAACCAATTGTCACACAACAGAAGAAAGTTACCAGAATTATCTCAAACTGTAATTCCACACAACACACTATGCTTTTATTCAAAGTCCTAAATCTACTTAATATAAATGATATACATATTACTGTTCACTCAATATCTTCAAAACACTATACCAAAATGCTGACCCTAAGAGGCTTCCCAGAAAATTGAAAAAGAATGCTGGAAACATTCCTTTTTTATATTCCTTGTGTTCAGCTCTCAACCTCTAAGAGAAACTCAGTATAACTAAAAGTGTTGAAAATACAGAATAACTTGCCAGATGATTGAGAAATTGTAACTTCCCTAATTTTTTTTTTTTTAACACACCAGCTGTGTCCCACCATGACACTGTGATCCAAAAAAAGAAGAAATGAAAGTTTTTCTTCTTTTTACATTTAGTAATTTCAACAACAGAAGGGGCTACTAACCCACTGCTCCCGGCATTTTAGTCTCCTCTTATGACACATGGCTTACGGATGAAGGATTCCTATCCACTTCCCCATGGAGAACTTCCTTAATGATTTCAAACAAAAATTAAACATTTTGTGTGCTCAGTGTATTTCCCTGAAATAAGTTCTATTTTAACTCCATAAATTGCCTTTGGATTTTTACTTTCAAGTTATAAGTTATGTCATATTCCTTTTCTTAATTTAATAATTTTTCTAATCATTATTACATTATTATCTCCACATTTGCTTCTTAATTCTCTTGAGGTGAAGTTTCATTTTAACATTAATACTTTAATTTAAATAAACACAAAAATTGTAGAATGGCTTACCAAAATCAGAAAAAATAGAATCATAAAGATTCCTGACACAACCAAATTATGTTAATATTTGTTTTTTTTTATCTTACAATTAAATCATAATTCAATGTCTGCCATTAAATGCTCAATTTCCACAATTTTTTATTACATTATCATACAGATACACCTACCATCCGACTTACGACCTGCTCGACATACGTCCACTCGACTTACGACCGTGCATCTGGCAGCTGGGCTGGGCCAGCTGATGCACACCACTGTACAATATTTGACAATACTCACGGCAGCAATGTGTCATGCAGGCAGCATCAGTTTGAGTAACCCTGTCCTATCAGCAACATCATACTGTATTAACTGTACTAACTGGACAGTAAATTTCACCATGGCCCCTAAGATGAAGTCTGAATCTTGCACTGGAGATTGTGGCAAGAAAGGTTCTTACTCTCGAACTCAATATTTGTTTTCACTGTTGCACATAAACCTGTCTGTATCTGTCTGCCTATATATGTGTATCTGTGTGTGTCTGTTTATCTGTCTACCTGTGTGTGTGTCTGTCTTTCTGTCTACCTGTGTGTGTCTTTCTGTCTGTGTGTGTGTCTACTTGCGTGTCTTTATGTCTACCTGTGTGTCTGTCTTTCTGTCTGTAATTGGTCTTGAAGATGCCATATTAATAATGATAATAACACAATAATCACTGAGGCGCATTAAATGTGTATAAAACGTTGATATAGACATTTTGCTTAATCCATCTATGATTTCTTTTTCAAAATTATATAATAAACATGCTACATAACATATAAACATATAAATTAACAAATATGAGATGTTTTTGGTCGGCTTGACAGAGTGAACGGGAATCATTCATGTCCGGGCTGGTAACAACAACAACGTTTGTTTACATAACTCGCCAACTTTCTACACTCTCATTCGTTTATTCATTTAATCTTGTTTACTCACCTCTCACTCTACATTAAAACTACAGATATTTTAAGGTAAGTAATGAGTGGACACGATTATTATATTATAGTTTAGTAATAATAATATTATTATTAGTACATATGTATTATTGTAATAATAATAATAATTATTATTATTAATATTATTAATTTAGGGCACTGGAGCACAGATCCACTGTATAGCACTGTCTGGATTATTTGGGTTATCCTAGGTAATTTACACTATGTATGATTACTTTACTTATGTGTACCTGTGAGAGAGAGAGAGATACAGAGAGAGAGAGAGATACAGAGAGAGAGAGAGAGAGAGCCACATTCAGTCAGCCAATCACCCACCCACCCGGCCAGCCAGCCAGCTACGTATTACACATGTTCCAGAGTTTTCTCTCTTTACTTAGGGTATAGGTTATACAACATTCTGGCAGGATGACACTACCAGTGGTATTCTCCCATTCCACTGTGTCGAAAATACATAAAGATAATAGTAACATATGATACTGTATGCGATGTAAAATTTACAATACAGTTCACTACCATGTATACATTATATACAGTAAATAAATAATTAAAATATAACAATAGAAGTAAATTATGGTAAAAAGAATGAAATAATGATTGTACATTACATTACAGTACTATGTAGGTAGTTTATATAGGAAAAGTTTGACATTATGCCCTACCCAGTATGTCGGCAATTTTCAAAGGTTCGACTTGCATCCATTTTGACTTACGACCGGTTGGTCGGAACCAAGCTTGGTCGTAAGTCGGATGGTAGGTGTACATGCATATATATATAGCTTTATTTTCATTATTGTGTACCTTTATGTAAAATGAACTTTATATTACTGTGGTGTCAGCATGAGTCCTCTCATTAAACTTTATCTTACCAATAAGATTACCAAAATTACAAATAACTGACCACAGTATGGGCAGGGATTGAATACACGGTTAGTGAGCCATAGCCAACTGGCCCAGTGGCAAACGTGCCAGTCTGGAGTTTTACGACTCGCTAGCCGTGCGTTCAATCCCAACTCGTACCGTGGTTTGTTTGCAATCGTGTTACTACGATTTTGGGAGTTAAAAAAACTGATCAGGTTCATGAACAAAGAACCCTACTTATACTGTATACTCTTATAATTAGCTTTTCAGCTAGTTTTTTCGCCACCTCTTACTGCGCTGCTAGACACACATGCTTCCAGAACTCCACATTCATGCTTTGATTTTTAATATTAAGTACAGTAGTTTTAATCTTAGTCTAAGTTGCCAGAGAAGCTGTGCATACCGTGGGCTCTTCAAAGTATTGTATGCATATAGAGTATAATATTTTGAGAATAAATATTAGAATTTGGAATTTAAATTTGAAATAAGATAAGGCAATTTTTTGGGAAAATTAAATTCAAATAATGAATTCTTCTGTGTATGTACTTCATCTAAAGCAACTGATCATAATACTGGATACAATATTGTATACTACATTATACTTATTTCCACTTGATTATTTTATTAGGCTATTATCAGAAATATGTTAGAAATATTATAAGTGGTACAGATCCATTAAGAGCAATTCAGTCAATAACTGTTTAACTGGCAATTCTCTGGCCATCATTTTGAAAAATATGCTCATGGTACTATTTTGCCTTGTTTTATACAAACATGCTTGTGTTTACTGTAATTTGTCAATAAAACTGTTGTTATTATTATTATCACACTGGCCGATTCCCACCAAGGCAGGGTGGCACGAAAAAGAAAAACTTTCACCATCATTCACTCCATCACTGTCTTGCCAGAAGGGTGCTTTACACTACAGTTTTTAAACTGCAACATTAACACCCCTCCTTCAGAGTGCAGGCACTGTACTTCCCATCTCCAGGACTCAAGTCCGGCCTGCCGGTTTCCCTGAACCCCTTCATAAATGTTACTTTGCTCACACTCCAACAGTACGTCAAGTATTAAAAACCATTTGTCTCCATTCACTCCTATCAAACACGCTCACGCATGCCTGCTGGAAGTCCAAGCCCCTCGCACACAAAACCTCCTTTACCCCCTCCCTCCAACCTTTCCTAGGCCGACCCCTACCCCGCCTTCCTTCCACTACAGACTGATACACTCTTGAAGTTATTCTGTTTCGCTCCATTCTCTCCACATGTCCGAACCACCTCAACAACCCTTCCTCAGCCCTCTGGACAACAGTTTTGATAATCCCGCACCTCCTCCTAACTTCCAAACTACGAATTCTCTGCATTATATTCACACCACACATTGCTCTCAGACATGACATCTCCACTGCCTCCAGCCTTCTCCTCGCTGCAACATTCATCACCCATGCTTCACACCCATATAAGAGTATTGGTAAAACTATACTCTCATACATTCCCCTCTTTGCCTCCAAGGACAAAGTTCTTTGTCTCCACAGACTCCTAAGTGCACCACTCACCCTTTTCCCCTCATCAATTCTAATGATTCACCTCATCTTTCATAGACCCATCCGCTGACACGTCCACTCCCAAATATCTGAATACATTCACCTCCTCCATACTCTCTCCCTCCAATCTGATATCCAATCTTTCATCACCTAATCTTTTTGTTATCCTCATAACCTTACTCTTTCCTGTATTCACTTTCAATTTTCTTCTTTTACACACCCTACCAAATTCATCCACCAATCTCTGCAACTTCTTTTCAGAATCTCCCAAGAGCACAGTGTCATCAGCAAAGAGCAACTGTGACAACTCCCACTTTATGTGTGATTCTTTATCTTTTAACTCCACGCCTCTTGCCAAGACCCTCGCATTTACTTCTCTTACAACCCCATCTATAAATATATTAAACAACCACGGTGACATCACACATCCTTGTCTAAGGCCTACTTTTACTGGGAAAAAATTTCCCTCTTTCCTACATACTCTAACTTGAGCCTCACTATCCTCGTAAAAACTCTTCACTGCTTTCAATAACCTACCTCCTACACCATACACCTGCAACATCTGCCACATTGCCCCCCTATCCACCCTGTCATACGCCTTTTCCAAATCCATAAATGCCACAAAGACCTCTTTAGCCTTATCTAAATACTGTTCACTTATATGTTTCACTGTAAACACCTGGTCCACACACCCCCTACCTTTCCTAAAGCCTCCTTGTTCATCTGCTATCCTATTCTCCGTCTTACTCTTAATTTTTTCAATAATAACTCTACCATATACTTTGCCAGGTATACTCAACAGACTTATCCCCCTATAATTTTTGCACTCTCTTTTATCCCCTTTGCCTTTATACAAAGGAACTATGCATGCTCTCTGCCAATCCCTAGGTACCTTACCCTCTTCCATACATTTATTAAATAATTGCACCAACCACTCCAAAACTATATCCCCACCTGCTTTTAACATTTCTATCTTTATCCCATCAATCCCGGCTGCCTTACCCCCTTTCATTTTGCCTACTGCCTCACGAACTTCCCCCACACTCACAACTGGCTCTTCCTCACTCCTACAAGATGTTATTCCTCCTTGCCCTATACACGAAATCACAGCTTCCCTATCTTCATCAACATTTAACAATTCCTCAAAATATTCCCTCCATCTTCCCAATACCTCTAACTCTCCATTTAATAACTCTCCTCTCCTATTTTTTAACTGACAAATCCATTTGTTCTCTAGGCTTTCTTAACTTGTTAATCTCACTCCAAAACTTTTTCTTATTTTCAACAAAAATTTGTTGATAACATCTCACCCACTCTCTCATTTGCTCTCTTTTTACATTGCTTCACCACTCTCTTAACCTCTCTCTTTTTCTCCATATACTCTTCCCTCCTTGCATCACTTCTACTTTGTAAAAGCTTCTCATATGCTAACTTTTTCTCCCTTACTACTCTCTTCACATCATCATTCCACCAATCGCTCCTCTTCCCTCCCGCACCCACTTTCCTGTAACCACAAACTTCTGCTGAACACTCTAACACTACATTTTTAAACCTACCCCATACCTCTTCGACCCCATTGCCTATGCTCTCATTAGCCCATCTATCCTCCAATAGCTGTTTATATCTTACCCTAACTGCCTCCTCTTTTAGTTTATAAACCTTCACCTCTCTCTTCCCTGATGCTTCTATTCTCCTTGTATCCCATCTACCTTTTACTCTCAGTGTAGCTACAACTAGAAAGTGATCTGATATATCTGTGGCCCCTCTATAAACATGTACATCCTGAAGTCTACTCAACAGTCTTTTATCTACCAATACATAATCCAACAAACTACTGTCATTTTGCCCTACATCATATCTTGTATACTTATTTATCCTCTTTTTCTTAAAATATGTATTACCTATAACTAAACCCCTTTCTATACAAAGTTCAATCAAAGGGCTCCCATTATCATTTACACCTGGCACCCCAAACTTACCTACCACACCCTCTCTAAAAGTTTCTCCTACTTTAGCATTCAGGTCCCCTACCACAATTACTCTATCACTTGGTTCAAAGGCTCCTATACATTCACTTAACATTTCCCAAAATCTCTCTCTCTCCTCTGCATTCCTCTCTTCTCCAGGTGCATACACGCTTATTATGACCCACTTCTCGCATCCAACCTTTACTTTAAACCACATAATTCTTGAATTTACACATTCATATTCTCTTTTCTCCTTCCATAACTGATCATTCAACATTACTGCTACCCCTTCCTTTGCTCTAACTCTCTCAGATACTCCAGATTTAAACCCATTTATTTCCCCCCACCGAAACTCCCCTACCCCCTTCAGCTTTGTTTCGCTTAGGGCCAGGACATCCAACTTCTTTTCATTCATAACATCAGCAATCATCTGTTTCTTGTCATCCGCACTACATCCACGCACATTTAAGCATCCCAGTTTTATAAAGTTTTTCTTCTTCTCTTTTTTAGTAAATGTCTACAGGAGAAGGGGTTACTAGCCCATTGCTCCCGGCATTTTAGTCGTCTCATACGACACGCATGGCTTACGGAGGAAAGATTCTTTTCCACTTCCCCATGGACAATAGAAGAAATAAAGAGGAACAAGAGCTATTTAGAAAAAGGAGAAAAACCTAGATGTATGTATATATATATGCATGTGCGTGTCCGTGAAGTGTGACCAAAGCGTAAGTAGGAGTAGCAAGATATCCCTGTCATCTAGCGTGTTTATGTGACAGAAAAAGAAACCAGCAATCCTACCATCATGCAAAACAGTTACAGGTTTCTGTTTTACAGTCATCTGGCAGGACGGTAGTACTTCCCTGGGTGGTTGCTGTCTACCAACCAAGTCACACTACACATGCATGTACAAGCGTATATATACACACCCCTCTGGATTTTCTTCTATTTTCTTACTAGTTCTTGTTCTTGTTTATTTCCTCGTCTCCATGGGGAAGTGGAACAGAATTCTTCCTCCGTAGCCCATGCGTGTCATAAGAGGCGACTAACATACCGGGAGCAAGGGGATCCCAATATGTTACTCGCAGGGTGGAATACCAGCCGTATCCCACCCTGCTTCGGTGGGATATGGCCAGTTTGTTGAAAGAAGTGTAGTACAATAGTAAGTGTTGTATTAGAATATATGACACATAATTTTTGAGGAGTTATTGAGGTGGTTCAGAAATACAGAGAGGTTGGAACAAAATAGAATGACTTCAAGAGTGTATAAATCTGTAGTGGAGGGAAGGCAGGGTAGGGGTTGGCCTAGAAAAGGCTGGAGGGAGGGGGTAAAGGAAGTTTTGTGTGAGAGGGGCTTTGACT
Source organism: Cherax quadricarinatus (assembly GCF_026875155.1). NCBI lineage: Eukaryota > Metazoa > Arthropoda > Malacostraca > Decapoda > Parastacidae > Cherax > Cherax quadricarinatus. The sequence goes on from NC_069483.1 coordinate 15,276,644, forward strand.
TCCAGCAAGCATGCGTAAGTGTGTAAGATAGGAACAAATGGAGACAAATGGTTTTTAGGACTTGACGTGCTGTTGGAGTGTGAACAAGGTAACATTAATGAAGGGATTCAGGGAATCCAGCAGGCCAGACTTAAGTCCTGGAGATCAGAAGTACAATGTCTGCACTCTGAAAGAGGGGTGTTAATGCTGCAGTTTTATAACTGTAGTGTAAGTGTGCCTCTGGCAAAACAGTGATGAGTGAATGATGATGAAAGTTTTTCTTTTTTGGGCCATCCTGCCTTGGTAGGAGAAGGCCAATGTGTTAATAATAAAATAATAAAAAAAAATATTGGGGGGATCAACAACTAAAGTTCAGTACATTGTATTACTATAGAGTCATATATTGGAGTGCCACAGGGTAGCATCCTTGATTCACTACTCTTTCTCATTTACATCAATGGCCTCCCCAACACATCTCAACTCTTTAAATATGTTCTATTTGCAGATGACACTACTTATGTCTTTTCTCACTCAAACCCAGTTATGCTTAGACACTGTAAACGACAAGCTACTAAAAATATCTACGTGGATGATGACCAACAAACTCTCTCTCAATATAGACAAAACCTGCTTCATGCTGTTTGGAAACAGAACTTTAAATATCCAGCTTAACATATCAATTAATAGTTCCCCCATTACAAGACACACTGAAGGCAAATTTCTAGGTCTTCACCTTGACTGCAATCTTAAATTTCAGACCCACATCCAACATATATCCAAGAAAGCCTCCGTAACTTTAGGCATCCTTTCCAAGATATGGTACTATGTACCCCAAACGGCATTACTTACACCATACCACTCTCTAATCTACCTTACCTCATCTGTGGTATTTGTGCCTGGGGATCAACCATGGACTATCACCTTAAACTATTAATAACTCAACAAAAAGCTGCTGTGCGGATGATCACAACTCCTGTGCCAGACAACATACTCCTCTGCTCTTCAAGAACTTCAACTTATTTAATATACAAAATATACACATATTATTGTGCCTACTATATATACAGAACATTAAACTCCAATATAAACCCTCCTCTCAAGCTTCTCCTGGATAGCTACAACAGAACACACAGGCATAACACAAGGCACAAAATACTCTTTAACATCCCTCGTGTCTGTCTCACCCTATGCAAAAAATGCAATGCACATAAAGGGCCCTAAGATCTGGAATTCATTGCCTGAATCAGCAAAAGGTCTCCTGCCTGAAAATCAGTTTAGGGCTATACTTATAAATCATCTCATCTCCCAAAATTAACCATACCAACACTATCCTATAGCATTTCACCAGTTTGAAATGACTCAAGAAAAATCCAAAAAAATTTACAACTGCTTAAACAATTAAAACATTAATACATACTTAAAACTGTACTGTTGTATCATAGTAAATTGTACTAATTGTAATAGTTGTTATATGCTACATTACTATTATAAATCTTATAAAACTTTTTGGCTACCTCACTGTAGCAATAAGGTAAAATAATGAATAATTAAAATTTACTGCTCTTTAAGCTGTCTACTTTTAAGTAGTGTGTAAGTATTAGGATTAGTCTGCCCGAAATGCCCCAGTATGTTAGTGGCTTTCTTTGTAATTAACAATTTATAAAATGTAATCACGCATTGTAACCATTGCAAAGAAATAAAATTTGTTTGTTTGTTGGATTTAAGGATACTCACCAATTAGTTCACCTGGTCTTGCATAGAGCATTCAGATGACAGTGTCGTGAATATTGTAGAAGATGGCTGCGATTTTGGCAGGATCATATGCCTCTATATATGACAAAGGTATTGATGAAGGATCCATGGTGATCACAGCTGCTGGAGGAAGAGGAAGGACAGAGGTGATTTCAGATGAGTAACTTGTTGATGCTCTTGGAGTCATTTCAGTCTTGCTCTGATGAAACAGATATACAAGAAGCATTATAGAGTCAGACTTTCCCTTTTGGAAAGAATGATGTAATAATTGCTTGCAAATTTATTTATTATTTAACTTATATAGTTCATTGTAGCAAGAGAGAACTATTAGTAGCTTCAGTTTAAAAGACTTATTCTGTCAAGAAATCTACACACCTACCTCAAACATTTTGATACTCTCTAACAACTGTTGCAAAGTTAATCCAGGATATATATATAATCGTATGAACTGGGGACAACCTACCTAAACCGATTCAAGCAAAATGAAAAAAAAAAGGGGGATACAAATTAAAAGAATAACTATCATTAAAAATTTTGTTGTAAGACATTAAAGTCTTGTTTCATTGATACATGTAACACATTCAAATACTGTATAGTGTATTGTTGCATGAAACCTGTATGATGGACTTCCAAATATCAATAATGACTGATGGTGGATGAAGTTCACTGACCCAATGCTCCGACTACAAGACTTAGTTCAGTCTATTACGACGTCTGAACACACAACTTCTTGCCTCTTAGGACCACTTACTATACTCCTTCTACTTCTAGAAATCAGTTGGTATGACAGTTATCCACTTGGTCACTCAATGAAGTTCGTATACAGTGGACCCCTGGTTTACGATATTATTTCATTCCAGAAGTATGTTCAGGTGCCAGTACTGACCGAATTTGTTCCCATAAGGAATATTGTGAATTAGATTAGTCCATTTCAGACCCCCAAACATACACATACAAACGCACTTACATAAATACACCTACATAATTGGTCGCATTGGGAGCTGATCGTAAACGGGGGTTCACTGTATTCTTAAGTAGGGAAACTAATATTATGAGAAATATCACATACTTTAAAGGGATAGCCTAAGAAATTACCCAGTCAATACCTGGAGGGGGTTTCAGGGGTCAATGCCCCCACAGCCCAGTACATGACCAGGCCTCATGGTAGATCAGAGCCTGATCAACCAGGCTGCTGCTGCTGGCTGCATGTAAACTGACGTACGAGCCACAGCCTGGCCAGTCAGGTACTGACTTAAGGTGGCTGTTCAGCAACTTCTTGAGAACAACCAGGGGTCTATAGGTAATCCCCCTTATGTATGCTGGGAGGCAGATGAACAGTCTTGGGCCCTTTATACTTACTGTGTTATCTCTTAGCATACTCATGGTACCCATGCTTTTCAATGGAGGGATGTTGCATCTCCTGCCAAGTCTCTTGCTTTCGAAAAGAGTGGTTTTCATGTACAGATTTGGGACTAGTCCCTCTATGATTTTCCAAGTCTATATTATCATGTATCTTTCACACCTGCATTCCAGGGAGTACAAATCAAGGGACTTCAACTGCTGTTGTGACCTTTAAAAGTGAGATTCTCTGACATTATCACTCCCAGGTCCTTCACATTAGTTTTTCGCTCTGTGTGGTTGGAATATGTTTTATACTCCAATACAGTTTTAATTTCCTCGAGTTTTCCATACCGAAGTATGTAATTGAAATCTGTCTTCATTGAACTTCATTTTCTTTTCTGCAGCCCATTGAAAGATTTGGTTGACGTCTGCTTGGAGATTTGCAGTGTCTTTGATGGACGACACTGTCATGTAAATTCGTGTGTCATCCACAAAGGAGAACACAGTGCTGTTTCTTACATCTCTGTCTATGTCAGATATGAGGATGAGGAACAGGATGGGAGCAAGTACCGTGCCTTGTGGAATAGAGGTTATTCCTTTATCATGCATTTTGTGTGCTGTTACACCATGATCATACTTGATGAAGGCTTTAGCAGTCTGTGAATGCTACATCTGTATTTTGCTTGTCCTCCATAGCATCCAAGAACTTGTCATAGTGATCCAGTAGATGGGAGAGGCAGGAGTGGCCTGCTCTAAACCCATGCTGCCCTGGGTTTTGCAACTGATGGGTATCTAAGTGGGTGGCAATCTTGCTTCTTAGAATCCTTTCAAAGAATTTTATGATGTGGGACATTAGTGCTATTGGTCTGTAATTCTTTGCAATTGCTTTACTGCCAAAGTAATACTTTATGAGTAATGTTCTTTTCACAATAATGTTTGACAGCAGGGCAGAAATAATTTGTAAACCAGTCTTTACACAACTCTTTTGTTATCCAGCCAGTCTTATAAGAGTGCCATATTACTGACACCATCCCTTTTAATGCTTTCACTGTCCAAACCCCTAAAATTAATTACTCTCAGTGTCCACTTTTAAAAAAATTCTTCTGAAATGATAGAGAATCTTTATCTGAAGGTAATGACACCAAAAGTATGAAATTTTATGTTAAAAAACTTACAGAATTACAAAGGCACAAAGTTAGTAGTCTGGGCTCAATTTATGCATTGGCAATTTTGTCCACTTTAAAGTCCTAATTTAAGCCAATCCATTGCTACATTTGACCAAATTCAAAACTATATGACTAGTATGCCTTCCATTCTATCAACTGAGCACAAGAAATAGCCAATAAAATCATAAAAAAAATCTGAGAAAACATAGTCATTAATCTAAACCATACACATGGTCACAGTTTTGTTTTTCTCATCATGCACTGCATGGGGCAGGATTTTTTTTGGTACACACTCACTATACAGACCATTCTTTCATATCTAGGCCAAAAGTTGTCGTTCACAGCTCATCTGAGTGAGATGAGTTCATGACACAGAACTATGTGATGGACCCTAGCCAAAATGGCATAGTTCTACGTGATGGCCAGCAAAAGGGTTAAGAATTAAATGTACTTTTCATTTATCATTTAATCATACAAATATAACTATATCTTAAAACTTCCCCTAAATATTGTGCACCTGGGCCATGCAAAACTGATGACTGGACATTTTCTCAACTTCACACTCATAAACACACAGGTACGGTAGTTCGTAAATAATTTTTTTTGTAGGCTCTTACAAGCAAAACATCTTAAACAAAATCTACCCCTGACTTAGTGAATCATTTCTACACCATTACATCCTGTCATCTAATCAAGCACATAACCACCTTATCCTGGTAAATCATACACATACTGATGCACATAATTGTAAATAGACCAGTCCTTATAGTCAAAATAATATATCAATCAAATGTTACTTATTCCTAATTTTTCTGCTTGCTCCAGAGCACTTTTTAAATATTCATCAAAAAGTTCACATCTAATGGGCATTTCCAGTGAGTAGAAGGGGTTCTTGAGAGCATAATCAGAGTAGATTTCATAAACTCGATGAAGAAGACCGTCGATCCCTCCTTGTTTGGTATCAGATATCACCATGAACTTCACTCCTGAAAAATCACAAAAATTATATACATACATATAAATTAACACAAGGTATTTTTGCCAATAAACATTCAATTTTCTTCATTTTTTCCATTTCTGCATACGCTATCAAGTACAGTCATACCCTGCCCAACATCATTAATTGGTTCTGAGAGCCATAATGTAACCCCATTTTTAACGTAAACCAGTCATAATGCCTTAAAATGATGACAAACACTGTGAAACCACTGTCAATAACTGGTGAAAAAATATAACTACAGCCTCTCCTCACTTAACAATGAAGTTCTGTTCCTAAGACCATGTTGGTAAATTAATTCAATGCTAAGTGAGGAGCATACTATAATGGTAGTGGGTTTGTGCCAGCCATCTCTGATATTGTTTTAATGTCACCTTTGCACCATTCATAACATTTTTGGTATATTTTTAAATGTTTATACAGTAGTGTACTACATACTGAAATAAACAGAAAAGAGGAAATCAGCTCTAATATACATTATTTAGGTATAAATACTGGTCAGAGAGCCTGTCATAAGTCCGAGGCATCAGTAAACGAGTACGTCGCTAAGTGAGGAGAGGCTGTACTTACTACTACCTCTATATCCCATTTTATCTGACAGCCTCACTATGTAGAAAAACTTTCTAATATCCTTCTTGCACCACTTTTTACCCCATCTACAACTAAGGCCTCATGTTTTTTTACCTAATCTAATTCATTCTTTTACAACATATGATTATCATGCCTTCTTTCTTTACCATCTATCAGCTAATGAGGACATTCATGGTGTTTCCTGGATTTCTTTGAATCACATTTTTTTTTTTTTTTTTAGCTTCTAGGAGTGTCATATTACTGATGGTATACAACAGTGACAAGTTGATGAATAAGACATGTATGATGGTTTAGTATTTTTACTGCCAAAAGTCTTCAGTTGAATACAGGCAAATAATCCACTGAAGACAATAACAGTAGTAGTTTTGAGGTCATCAGTCCCTCAGCCTTGGTAGGTAGTGGTCAGTCTCTCAGACTTGAAGGAGTGATCACCTTCCACCTGTGAGTTACTAGCAGCAATAGCTCAGTTAATCAGGCAGTCAACAAGAAAGGAAGTCTAATCTTAGGCCAAACTGAGTGTAGCAGAATCCCCAAAACCTCTCATATGTACAGGTACCACAAGGCTTGTGGACAAACTAGAGTGAATAGTTACCCTTTAAAGGAAACCTAAAAGAGCAGTAAAGACTGCCATAATCCTGAAGAAAGTCTCAGGGCTCATGGGCCCCAGCAAAGGAAAGTACTAGCTGAGGAAGTACACATAGAGAGGTACATATTAGTATAATGTACAGAGTAAGGTTGGTCAATGAAGTCTTGAAGCACTGCAGGGGTCCCAGCTAACACTGGTCAAAATAAGTGAGCAGTAACAAAAGGGATCCAATGTGATGAATGGTTTGAAAAACCGACAAGTTGAAGATTGAGACACTTATGCAGCACATGGGAATCTTTATTCAGGAAACGTTTCGCCACACAGTGGCTTCATCAGTCCAATACAAAGAGGAAGCCTTCCTCTTTGTATTGGACTGATGAAGCCACTGTGTGGCGAAACGTTTCCTGAATAAAGATTCCCATGTGCTGCATAAGTGTCTCAATCTTCAAAAGGGATCCAATGTTGAACACAAAGACAATGATGGATCTTACTGAGGATGAGAGTGGTGACACTCCAGGACTATCACCACAGAAAAGCATATGATGAACACTTACCAATGAGATGATTTACAAGAAGCTTTAACAATGAAGAGAGAAAAAGTAGTAATGAAAGGATACTAAAAAGCTTTTACAAAGTGGCAGAATAATGAAATGGTACATAAGGATTAGATAACAAAAGCTACAATGACAGGAGCTTAAGAACAATTGTATGATAAATTTAACAATGAAAATCAGACATCATGAGTACAACTCTGCTTCTGTGGCTATTGATAGGTAATAACACTGGCTAAATCTTTCCCAAGACACCATGTGCATAATCACCAAACAATCAATAAAATCAACAAGGACAGCAACAGAAACTAAAATACAATTTAGTCCTGACACACTAGCAAAACATACAAAGTGTTGTGGCCAGGGCACCACCCTCCCAGGTAGCAAGGAAGCTTCTTGAGTGTTGAATCTCAGCACAGTTTTACAAGGAAGCATTCTTTCCTTACAAATTTACTAACCATTTTTTAACAAGGTACTTTAGGAAGTAGACAATGACAAGACATACTGTGCCTGTGTATATGGACTTCAGTATGGCATTTGATAAAGGTACACTGCTGATAATCACCTGCAAAACACATATGATCACTGGTACAGGACAGGACACCAAAAGGATGCCAGTCACAGCAAAGGCACTGGTCAGGCAAGATGAACAATAATTTTTCTTAGGATATAATCTTTGAACAAAACAACAGGATCTTTGATCTGGTGCATGTCATTGCCCTGCAGCAATACTCTATCTCATCTCTGAAGGTATTTTATTGCTCTATGAAGGGAAACTTGAGTTACTCACCCCAGTATGTTACCCGCCCCAAGTGTTACTACCATAAAAAGAACATCTGCATGGTTATTTACTCAAGCCATGTACAAACATAACTTACACAGCCTCACAAAAGTCCCCTAAAGAACAAAAAGGCACAATACGATGACTGGAACAAAGCACAAATAACCCACATTTAGGAGAGAGGGAAACTTATGATGATGTCTCAGTCCAACTTTTCCTCTTATCTTTTTCTATCTTCTACTAAAATTGTTATGTTGAGTTTGAAAATGTTTTTTGATTTGGAATGAGAATTCTTTTATTCAAATTCAAAATTCAAAAATTTATTTCTTTGCACAGTATACAATATAGTGGACTCTCAGTTTTCGTGTTTAATCCGTTCCAGAGCAATCGGCAAAAACGGAAATCATTTTCCCCATAAGAAATAATGTAAATTCAATTAATCTGTTCCAGACACCCAGAAGTATTAACAAAAAAAAATTTTTTACCTTAAAGATGGATTTACATGCACAAAAGAATGAACATTCAACATGACACTTACCTTTATTGAAGGCTGTTGTTGATGGATGGAAGACAGGGAGGAGGGGAGAGGGAAGAGAGGTTATTGTTTAGAAGGGAAATCCCCCTCCATAAGGACTCTAGGTACCAAGTCCTTATCAGGGGTCACTTCCCTAGCTTAAATATAGATTTACATGCAAAAAAAAGAATGACAAATAAATATAAAGCACTAATAAAATGTATAAATGAACATTGTTGGAGAATATGACACTAATATCAACTCTACGGCTTATTTATCACAATTCAACTAATATGACATAATAAACAATATTAATAACATAGAAATATGAATGAATAAAATAAGTCATTATGTATGTCACAAGAGGTGTTCTGTTGTTGTTGTTGGGTGTATAAGGGCCACAGAGCATAAGCCGTACATAGTGGTGGTGAAGGCAGCAGCAGAGGCAACAGAGGAGGCAGAGTTTTCAGTAGCCCTATATAACTCCAACAACATTGGAGGAGTTAGTAGAATCGCTGAATCATTGAAAAAGGCACCCTCTACCATCATCACAACCACTACCACCCTCTACTACCATCAGAACCACTACCACCCTCTACCACCATCACTACTATCCTCTACCACCATCACTACCAACCTCTACCACAATCATTACCACCCTCTACCACCACCACCACTTTCGTATTTTTCTACAAACTTTTTTTTGAATTCTATCGTGTTTCTTACATTCTTTACCAAAGGGCTGGCACTAGAAGCTTTCTGTGGGCCCATGGTGGCTTATTTAGCAGCCACACACAATAAACAAGTGCCAGAAACAATGGATTAATACGAAATGTTTTGGATGACCTGGCAAGATATGTTAACTTGCCGAAAAACAACGCAACACTGCCTGTGAATTCGTGTGGGTGGCGGCTTTGTCTGCACGCTGGGTATTGGACAGGTTCCATGTCAACAAAAACCGGGGAAATCAACGAAAACAGAACCAAAATACGTGTGTATTGACAAAAAAGTCGACAAAAACAAAAATCAGTGATAACAGAGATCGACGAAAAGGGAGGGTCCACTGTAAGTAGTTTACATGTAGTAAAATATTGTATATATTATATTCATATGTATTATATTCATATGTATTATATTCATAGGGAAATGTTAATAACTGTAAGGGTAATATAGAGCCCAGATAATGAGAAGTAATAGTTCAAAATAAAGAAAAAGAGGGTAGTTCCAATTCCCTGGATCAAGAGCCTTTCACTAGCATCAAGGCATCCCCTTCAAAGGGTTTTGTGTCTATGGAATACCAGGGTCAACAATCTTAACATCTGAAGCTCCACTTCATTAAACTTAATAAAACTTAAACTTTCATTGCATTTTGATAATTCCACTGAAAGAAAAAACAAATTTTATAGTGCATGCAAGAAAATTAGCAAATACTGTAGTGTCTGAATGAAAATTTTAGACAGAAAGCCAAAAGAAACATACCAGTAAGTGTCTGGAAACAGTTCATTCTGAAATTGTCAGCTTCCAAGATCTCAATACCTGAGCTTCGCTGTTCTGGACTCAGCTGACATGCCAGAGCATAGAGAGGATAAAACATTGAAGCCTGGAAAAACAGGAACAATCAACAGAGTAACCAGTCTTACAATGGTAATTCTTGGTGCTTAAAATCGTCATTTTAAAAGATACACAGTTATATTATTATACAGTATTTGAATGAACGATAAACAAATGTATAACAATTTATACTTAAAAAAAAAAAAGAATAAAGCAACTACGAGTCAGTCTAACAACCGGCTTCATTTATGGGAGAGTACCATCAATTATTATGTGTTTCATTTTTTTATTTTTTTTTAAAGAGTCCTGTTTTGAAGCCAGTTATCAGAGGTGTTTGTGTTTTTACCATGCTACTATTAGGACAGGGCACCCATTAGACTTTAATACAGCCTCTCCTCACTTATCGATGGAGTTCCGTTCCTAAGGCCACGTCAGTAAACAAATTCGTCGCTAAGCAAGGAACATACTATAATGGTAGTGGGTTTATGTCAGCCATCTTTGATATTGTTTTAATGTCACCTTAGTGCCATTTATAACATTTTTAGTAAATTTTTAAATGTTTATATAGTAGTGTACTGTATAATGTAATAAACAGAATAGAGGAAATCTAGTTAGGTATGCATCACTGTGAGGCAGTGATGGAGCAAGGCAGTGATGAAGGGAGGCAATGATGGAGTGAGGCAGTGATGGAGCAAGGCAGTGATGAGGCAAAGCAGTGATGAAGGGAGGCAGTTATGGAGTGAGGCAGTGATCGAGTGAGGCAGTGATCGAGTGAGGCAGTGATGAAGGGAGGCAGTGATGGAGTGAGGCAGTGATGGAGTGAGGCAGTGATGGAGTGAGGCAGTGATGGAGTGAGGCAGTGATAGAGCAAGACAGTGATGGGGTGAAGCAGTGATGAAGGGAGGCAGTGATGGAGTGAAGCAGTGATGGAGCAAGGCCGTGATGAAGGGTGGCAGTGGTCAGGGAACCTGTCGTAAGTCCGAGTTGTCGGTAAATGAGTTCGTCGCTAAGTGAGGAGAAGCTGTATTTAGTTTATCTTAGTTAAAAAGCAACCACATTATGCAAGAGTTACTGAGTATAATATAAACAAAACGAGGGTGTCTAGCTATCTTTTCCATGTGACCCCTTTGAATGATTATGACTCCATATTGTGCAATTTTCTTGCAACACTTTTCAAATAGCAACCAAAATAATTGGTATAATGTGGGAAAAATTGGACATCATGCAAGTGTTACATGCACCAGTTAAATCTTCTCTTTTCCTCCTAGGAAAGACAATATTTGTCTGGAGAATGTATTCATTTCCCTAAGGTACAGTTTTATTATTACCAGTTTCCGGGTGAGGTGGACCATCCTATCTAGAATGTAAGTCCTAGCCTAGCATTTATTGTTATGACGGCACTGCATCTTGGTTAATAATAATATATCTGGATATACAGAGAAACTACCAATATATCAAGGAGATATCAGGATATATATATGGAAACTGCCACTATACACAAGGTAATGCAAAAATTTGTCATAGCAACGATGTGCCAGAGTTCTGGCATAAATTTAGCATTGCAAATGCACTTACACACCTAATGCTGGCATAGGATGAAGTGCCTTTTGTGGGAAATAATGCCTCTAGTTTTTCCTTGGTAGCAAGTTAAGTTCAAGATACTGTGACTGTCATTAGGTAAAATGACACAAGTGCAACTAATGCAACATTTTATTGTGGCAACATTTCGCTCTCCTGGAGAGCAAAAACGTTGCCTGGAGAGCAAAACGTTGCCACAATAAAATGTCACATTAGTTGCACTTGTGTCCTTTTACCTAACATATTATTGGTAATTCTACCAAAATTATTACATTGTGACTCTGGCAAGGACTGTGAGAGACAAGGTCTTTGAAGATATGCATGACAATGACATAAATGAACTGTTAGAAGAGGATGACATAGAACTGGTGCAGAACAATTGCTGGAGCTCAATTTCCAGGGAAGAGAGAAAGGCAGATAAAAGAAGAGGATGAGAATAAACAGTTAACACTGCTGCAGTTACACGAGAAATTCCACGTTATTGGTGAAATTGTAGATTTTCTAATTGAAAATTATCCTGGTATATCTAGAATCATCATTCCGAATAAGAATCTGGGGCAAGCAATGATGCCTTACCATCAGATTGATAATGTACTGTAAGGTAAAGCAGACAGATGCATTACAGAATACTGGAACACTAATGCAAACATCAACCACTGACAACTCAAACCACATCAACATGAACCACAGCCCAGCCTTCTACTCAACCCAGACCATCTACACTAACAATCTTCACTCTTCAAACATAAAAAGTACCCAACACCAGAATATAATCCAAGTTGTCTTGTAGTAATTTTAATCTAGTAACATAGCAATAAATTTTGGAAGGGGAGGGATGTTAACTGGGGAGTTGTCTGGAAATTAACTAGAGTATAATGTGATTTTATATTACATGCTGATTCTCAGGAATATAACCCTTGCATTATCTGAACTGTACAATACTGAACTTCATATTTATAGCCATTGCACATTTTAACATCAATCACAAATAATACAACCCTCTTTCTAATATTTCTTCGGAAAGCTGTATTTACTATGTCAAGCAGAAGCCAGAAAAAATACTCTATATGTAGCTGAACACCATTAAGACAGTTCATTACTATGAACTGACAACCTTGGCAACTGGAAGACAAGCTATTGCTGGTAGATAAACTAAAAAAAAAAAAAAAAAAAAAAAAAAAAAAAAAAAAAAAAAAAAAAAAAAAAAAAAAAAAAAAAAAAATCCACAAAATGAACTTGAACTCTTTTAAAAATTGTGAGTGTAGTTATATGTAGCTTATTTAATACATGTTTATCTCAACAGAATTTGTTTTTTCAATGAACCGGCCATATCCCACCAAGGCAGGGTGACCTAATAAGAAAAAACGGAAATTTTTTGTTTTAAATTTAGTAATTTATACAGGAGAAGGGGTTACTAGCCCTTGCTCCCGGCATTTTAGTCGCCTCTTACAACATGCATGGCTTACAGAGGAAGAATTCTGTCCAATTCCCGGGAACACGGAAGTAAGAGGAAATAAAGAAGAGCAAGAACTATTGAAAATTGATTTCCTTGCAAAGCTTACAATGTGTGGTTTACGTATTATAAGATATTAATTACAAAGAAAGGCACTAGCATGTCTAGGCATTTCAGGCAGACTAATCCTAATTTTTACAGACTATTCTATACTGACAACTGGTTATGGAGCAGATGATTTTAATACGTGTTTATTATTGCATATTAGTATAAAAGTTAGGTAACTAAAAAGTTTAACATTAATAAGATTGATAACAGTGAGGTAGAACAAAACATATAACATTATTATAATTAATATAATTTAGTAATGGGAATGGTTTTATCTTGGCACGATACACTGTTTCTATAATCGACAGCTCCTATATTGTCAGAGTATTTCAGGCAAACTTAGGACTAACTTAAGATTAGGTATTTTATATTTACAGTCAATTGGGTGAAAGTATAAAATTGGGAGAATTACAGATAATGAGAGCAAGTTTATTTTGTTTTGGAGGTGTTCATGATACTGAGAATAGCATGTGTGGTTTTCACACAGTTAACTGATGATGGGGTGAGTTAGGGAGATAAGGTGTTTATTAATGGTAGTTTTGAATAGGCTGGTCGAGTCAGTGGTTCTGGAGAGTTTGGCCCTTTTATGAACACTGAATTTTTGAAAAAATTTAGCCAGACATGAGGAATATAAACCATACCCCCGGCCGGGATTGAACCCGCGGTCATAGAGTCTCAAAACTCCAGCCCGTCGCGTTAGCCACTAGACCAGCTAGCTAACGCGACGGGCTGGAGTTTTGAGACTCTATGACCGCGGGTTCAATCCCGGCCGGGGGTATGGTTTATTTGCAATCGTGTCATTACGATTTCTTGAGTCATGAGGAATATCATAGAGATTTTTGAATATTAAGAATATAGAAGAAAACCCAGATTAGTGTTTAAATATATATGCATGTACTTGCATGTATAGTGTCACCTAAGTGTTTACCTGGAGTTTACCTGGAGAGAGTTCCGGGGTTCAATGCCCCCACGGCCCGGTCTGTGACCAGGCCTCATGGTGGATCAGGGCCTGATCAACCAGGCAGTGCAAACAGAAGTAGCAAGAAATACCTGGTATCCCACATGTTCAAAAGAAATTCTTCTTTCAACAAACCGGCCATATCCCACCGAGGCAGGGTGAACTAAAAAGAAAAACGAAAGTTTTTCTTTTTAAATTTAGTAATGTATACAGGAGAGGGGGCCACTAGCCCCTCGCTACTGGCATGTTAGTCACCTCTTACGATACGCATGGCTTATGGAGGAAGAATTCTGTTTCACTTCCCCATGGATATAAGAGGAAATAAACAAGAACAAGAACTAGCAAGAAAAGCAAGAGGGATGTGTATACGTATACACCTACCATCCGACTTACAGCTGAGCTTGGTTCTGACCAACTGGTCGCAAGTCAAAATGGACGCAAGTTGAACCTTACTACTGAATATCAACATCACGTTTTTTAATGACTTTATTTTATTGTTTTATTCTGGTATTTCATTTTTTACATTACTTTTTATGCTGTTAGTACTGTGTTTTATACTGTAAGGTTTAGGATAAACACTGTGTACATCACAAACAGTTGCTTATTTCCCAGAAATTTGGCATACAAAACACGGTCATAAGTCGAGTGGTCGTATGTCGAGCAGGTCGTAAGTCTGATGGTAGGTGTATACGTATACTTGTACATGCATGTGTAGTGTGGCCTAAGTGTAAGTAAAAGTAGCAAGACGTACCTGAAACCTTGCATGTTTGTGAGATAGAAAAAAAGACACCAGCAATCCTACCATCATGTAAAACAAAAGAAATTATCACATTAAAAAAAAAAAGCCTTTTGAATTACTCATCAACAGTAATATGGATATGTTTAGCTGCAATCATTACACATAATCATCACTATCTCCACACTGCACTAAAGCAACTAGGCTGTGATCGATATGTGGTTCAGAAGGCCACCAATAGCAACAACCTTGTTGACCAAGCACTTAACAGGGAGGCTTGGTCCCTAGCCTGGCCAAGAAAATAGAACCATCAAAACAGGTCATAGGTAAATCACCAGGAAACTTCTACATATAATGTTGTGTAAGAACTACTGAGAAAGTAGTGATGAAATAACAATGGAAGACAGGGAACATTGTGCACATGCAAACTGCAATAACAACAGAAAATACTGCATTTAAAATTAAAAGATATTTTTAGAGAATAAATTGCAAATATAGAGCATTATTACCTGAAAGATTTTCTCATTAGTTGTGAGCTTGGGTCTTGCAAACTTAAGGTTAATGGGGTAATTAGTTTCATCAGCCAGAACTTCAAGAGCATCTCGGCCATCGTCAAGCTGCTGCCCAGTAACTTTGATCCCATTAACAGCCACAAGTGTATGACCCACTGAAACCAAAACATTCATAATACAGTATGCATATACTGTATTATAATTAGTGCTTGAAAAAATATTTACAAGTTCAGTAGCCATAAATAACACCTTGTTCAGCATCTTACCCATAAACTTTGGTGTCCCCAAGGTATCATTCTGGATCCTTTTCTTTTCTGATCTATATTAATGACCTACCTAATATTACCTAGCATCTGAAACACACATTCTTTGTTAATGGCACAACCTTTTTAGTATTAGGACCAGATCCTGTGTTAATACACACAAGAGGGAATAACGTACTTCAAAAATGTCCACACAAAGATGACTGACAACACACTCACCCTCATTGCTGAAAAAAAATTATATATCTCTTTTGGGAACAAACCATGTTCACAATTAGATAATAGAATCAATCGTACTCATATAGCACATGGGTTTGGATCACTGCAGCAAAGAGGCTAAAGGTAGTGGATGAATCATGTATGAAATCAATGTGTGGTGTGGATATAATGCAGGGTTTGGAAAGCAGATATTAAAAGGTGGTGTGGGGGATGCAGTTACCAAGGGTATAATCAAAGGGCTGAGCAGAGTTTGCTGAGGCAGTCTGAGCCTTTTTTTTTTTTTCTAAAAAACAAACTGGCCATATCCCACCAAACCAGGGAGACTCAAAAAGAAAAACAGAAACAACTGGAGGGAGGGGGTAAAGAAGGCTTAAAATTTCAGAGGTGTCAGCAGGCTTGTGTGAGTGTGTTAGTTTGGAGTGAAGACAAATGGTTTTTAATGGTGGTACTCTTGGAATGTGAGCAAGGTAACATTTTATGAAAGGATATAGGGAAACCAGTTAACAGAACTTAAAATCCTGGAGATTGGAAGGGTAATGCCCACACTCTATACCTTTGATAATATACCTTTGAAGAGTTCAAGAATCTTTCTACTCCCGGAGGCCAGGCTCATCTGCATTCAGAGGGTAATCCGAGCTGTGATGTGAGCACACTGCTGGCAAAAACAGTCGTCTTGCCTTGGCGATATACAGTAGGGTCCCGCTTATATGACAGGTTAGGTTCCAGGCTACTGCCAAAAAGCAGAATGCCATTTTTCCACTAATAAATGCATATAAATGCCAGACAACAAGTTTACACTAACTTATATTAAGCTAGTAATAGAACTAGGCATTAAAAAACACAATAAAAAGTAAAATATATACACAGTACATTCATTACTTACCTTAAAATATTTGTAGTCTTAATGTAGGGCTAGAGGTGCACCGGTAGTACAGTACTTATTTGTAGGAAGTCAGATGTAGGTAGCCCTGGCTTCCTATCCCAAACTTAATATACAATATTTAAAGCAGCCCAGAGAGATAAAATACACATACAGCACACTCATTATTTACCTTAAAATATGTGTAGTCTTAATGTAGAATGAGAAGTGAGTAGTATTTACAGCCTCTCCTCATTTAACGAGTTCCGTTCCTAAGACCATATCGTTAAACAAATTTGTCGCTAAGTGAAGAGCATACTATTATGGTAGAGAGTTTGTGCCAACCATCTTTGGTACTGTTTTAATGCCACCTTTGCACCATTTATATATAACATTTCTGGTATATTTTTAAATGTTTATATAGTAGTGTACTGTATAATGAAATAAACAGAATACAGTATGTAGAAAAAATCAGCTCTAATATACACTTAAATTTAGGTATGAATACCGGTCAGAAAGCCCGCCGTAAGTCCGAGGTGTTGGTAAACGAGTACATAGCTAAGTGAGGAGAGGCTGTATTTGTATAAAGTCAGGTGCAGGTAGCCGTAGATGTAGCCCGCCTGGGCTACACCTACCTACATAGCTATACAATATTTAATGCGGCCCAGAGCCATATTACAGTGGGCCCCTGGTATTCGATATTAATCCGTTCCTGAGAGCTCATCGAATACCGATAATATTGAAAACCGAATCAATTTTCCTCATAAGAAATAATGGAAATCAAATTAATCCGTGCAAGACACCCAAAAGTATGAAAAAAAAAAAATTTTACTACATGGAATATTAAGTTTAATGCAATAGAACAATAACAATAAAATAATTGACACTTACCTTTAATGAAGATCTAGTGATGATTGATGGGATGGGAGGAGGGGAGAGGTGTTATTGTTTAGAAGGGGAATCCCCTTCCATTAGGACTTGAGGTAGCAAGTCCTTTTCCGGGGTTACTTCCCTTCTTCTTTTAATGCCACTAGGACCAGCTTCAGAGTCACTGGATTTCTGTCGCACAACATATCTGTCCATAGTGGCCTGTACCTCCCGTTCCTTTATGACATCCCTAAAGTGTTTCACAACAGTGTTAGTGTAATAGTCACCAGCACGGCTTGCAATAGCTGTGTTAGGGTGATTGTCATCAAAAAAGGTTTGCACTTTAAGCCACATTGCACACATTTCCTTAATCTTTGAAGTAGGCAACTTCTTCAATTTCTCCATCCCCTCCTCCGAAGCAGTTTCCTCAGATCTGGCCTCTTGCTGTTCAAGATGATCTAGCAGCTCATCAGTGGTTAGTTCTTCACTGTCCTCCTCCACCAACTCTTCCACATCCTCCCCACTAACCTCCAACCCCAAGGACTTCCCCAATGTCACAATGGATTCCTCAACTGGCATAGGATTCTCAGGGTTAGCCTCAAGTCCTTCAAAATCCCTTTTGTCTACACATTCTGGCCACAGTTTTTTCCAAGCAGAGTTCAAGGTCCTCTTAGTCACTCCCTCCCAAGCCGTACCTATCAGGTTTATACAATTGAGGATATTAAAGTGATCCTTCCAAAACTCTTTTAAGAGTCAGTTGAGTTTCTGTGGTCACTATAAAGCACTTTTGAAACATAGCTTTTGTGTACAGTTTCTTGAAGTTGGAAATGACCTGCTGGTCCATGGGCTGCAGGAGAGGAGTGGTATTAGGAGGCAAAAACTTCACCTTAATGAAGCTCATGTCCCCAGAAAGTCGCTCTGACAAGTCTGTAGGATGACCAGGGGCATTGTCTAATACCAGGAGGCACGTAAGGTCTAATTTCTTTTCAGTTAGGTAATTTTTCACAGTGGGGGCAAATGCTTGGTGTAACCAGTCATAGAAAAAGTCCCTAGTGACCCATGCCTTACTGTTTGCCCTCCACAGCACACACAAATTAGCCTTGAGGGCATTGTTTTTCCTGAACACTCTGGGAGTTTCAGTGATACACCAATAAAGGCTTCACTTTGCAATCACCACTAGCATTGGCACACACCAACAGAGTAAGCCTGTCTTTCATAAGCTTATGTCCTGGGAGTGCCTTTTCCTCCTCAGTAATGTAGGTCCTGCTTGGCATTTTCTTCCAAAACAGGCCTGTTTCGTCGCAATTGAGCACTTGTTCAGGTTTCAGTCCTTCACTGTCTATGTAATCCTTGAATTCCTTCACATATTTTTCAGCTGCGTTTTGGTCCGAACTGGCAGCCTCACCATGCCTAATCACACTATGTATGCCACTACGATTCTTAAATCTTTCAAATCAACCTTTGCTGGCCTTAAATTCGCTCACATCACCACTATTTGCAGGCAATTTCTTTACCAAATCGTCATGCAACTGCCTAGCCTTTTCACAAATGATTGCTTGAGAGATGCTATCTCCTGCTATCTGTTTTTCATTTATCCACAACAATAACAATCTCTCAGCATTTTCTAACACTTGCGGTCGCTGTTTTGTAATCACAGTTGCACCTTTTGCAAGAACAGCTTCCTTGATTGCCGTTTTCCTGGTCACTATAGTAGAGATGGTTGATTGGGGTTTATTATACAACCTAACCACCTCCGACACACGCACTCCACTTTCATACTTTGCAATTATCTCTTTCTTCATTTCATAAGTCATTAGCGACTTTTTTCTTGAAGGGTTGGCACTAGAAGCTTTCTTGGGGCCCATGGTGACTTATTTTGCAGAAACAAGCACCAAACACAGTGATAATATGGATAATATGGAATGTACCAAATGTATCCTTAGATGCGCGCACACTGGCTGGCTTGTAAACACTGGCACACATGGGGCAGTTCAGGCCACACGTGGACACGTCTCGTACGAATCGTATCGAATACCGGGTTTTCAATTGAATACCGAGGAAATTTTTTTGCGATATAATGCATCGAATACCGGATTTATTGAATACTGATGCCATCGAATACCGGGAGTCCACTGTATTACCATCACATATCTTGTTCACTGAGTTTAATCCTTAGATGCCATCATAAATGAAGCAGAGTGTTCAAGGGAGTGACTGGGCCAAACACAGATTCATACACATTTTCTCTGGTGCTGGACCAAAGAAAACGTAATGTTTTCCCTTCGCCCAGCTACCACACCTCCATAGCATACAAACATAGCATGTTAATATGCTATGTAACATGTTTCTTATATAATTCTGAAGAAAATATCATAAATGGATTAACAAAAATTCTACATTAATGTAAAATAAGACATTTAATGTGCCCAAAAGTGATTATTATTACATACTATTAGTATTACTATGGCACTCAGACAAGAGGGACACTCTTAATGATTTAATGTGTACCTGCACGCCAGCACTGTGTGTAAGTATATTTAGGTACAGGTACACACAAGTACAGTAGACCGTTACATTACATGGTTTTATTTGGCACATTTTGGTTATTTAACTATTGAAAAACTGCAGCACAATTTTATACAACACTTCATAAAATTAACTTAACATGGTTCGGTTTGCGGGACGGGAAAATACTTGGAGTCGCTCAAGGGATACTTCCTCAACACAACTTGGAGCAAGCTGTGTTTATTATTATGTTTGTGGATTGAGTTTAGATCTCTTAATTGCCATATCTTGTATCTGCCAAGCAATCATGGCACCCAGTAGGCATACAAGTGTTGCTGAAAGTGGCAAGAAAAGGTTTATGCATTTAAGTCTAGGAGTTACGAAGAAAATCAAGATATTAGATGAGCTTAAGAGTGGCTCACATGTGGTGGGTATAGTGAGGGCCTATGGCTTCAATGAAGCATCAGTTTGAACAATTAAAAAGAATGAGGTGAATATATGAGTTTGTGTAATGAATAACCCAGGATGTCATCTCATGAAAAGAATGACATATAGATCACAACAAGTAAATAAAACTGAAAAGTTGTTGCTTAAGTGGATCGAACAAAAAACAGAGAAAGGCGCACCACTTAATTTCAGCGTCAAGGAACCTTGACGCTGGTGAGGGGCTCTTGATCTAGGGAATTGAATCTGTACTCCAGTTCCCTAAATTACTAGTACATAGTAATAATGATAATAACAATAATAATAATATTAACGAAAAGCTTCAGAATGCCACCACTAGATGCCGCAGTGCACTGTTTACCTCGCCGTGGAACCATTTCTCTTGTGTTGTGCTTACGTTTTGCACAATTATTTTGCCAAATTTCTCTTATCTAACCATGGATCCTAAGAAAGTAAGTGCACAGGACAGTGCTGAGAAGAAAAAGAGGATGACGTCCATGGAATTAAAGCATGAAATCATAGATAAACACAAACGAGGTAAGGTGTGCAGGTTGTGTGTTGAGGGGGAAGCTGGCTCGTAACTCGGATTTAGGATCATAACTCAGAGCAAAAAATCGACTGAGCGACGGCCCATATCTCGAAAAACTCGTATGTTGGGGCACTCATAAGTCAAAGTTCCACTATACCTGGGTGTTAGTCGACTGGTGTGGGTTGCATCCTGAGGACAAAACTGACCTAATATACCCAAAATGCTGTGCATAACAAGAGACTTTCTATACAGCAATATGTCACTGATGTCAGCTATGGTCTGTATACCTTGTACATATACTTGTAAAAATAAAGATTATTATTATTTTTTTATTATTATTACTACTACTACTATTAAATAAAGATGCTGCCTAAATCAATGGCCTCACCCACTGGCATCAATGACCATTACAAAACAGAGCCATATAAAAAGCCTATGTTTTATATCTGTGTTCAATGGATCTGCCCAAATCTGTTTTCTTTCCAATGTATGTTAATATAAACCACTTTAGAATATGATATTTAACCAGTAAACAGTCCAAACGTATATATACGTTTTTTTAACATTTGAGAGTATGTAAAAAAAGGAGATCTTTTTGTTTTTCTACATTTGAAAATGTGTAAAAAAAACTTTGATCTACTTTTTTTTTGTTATATTTTTTTGTTATATTTAGCCTGGTGGCTAAAGCTCCCGCTTCACACACGGAGGGCCCAGGTTCGATTCCCGGCGGGTGGAAATATTTCGACATGTTTCCTTACACCTGTTGTCCTGTTCACCTAGCAGCAAATAGGTACCTGGGTGTTAGTCGACTGGTGTGGGTCGCATCCTGGGGGACAAGATTAAGGACCCCAATGGAAATAAGTTAGACAGTCCTCGATGACGCACTGACTTTCTTGGGTTATCCTGGGTGGCTAACCCTCCGAGGTTAAAAATCCGAACGAAATCTTATCTTATCTTATCTTATCTACTTTTGTAGCACTACACATGTGAACGTAGATCTGCTTGGACCGTTTACGGGTTAATTATCAAAATCTGCTGAGGAACAATGATCTATTTGAAAAACCTATTTCTGAGCTAAAACTAGTAAATAGTGTTCAAAAAAAATAATGCACCTAAGAAACCAAAAATGGCATTTTGGTTTGTGAACCCAAATCACACTTGAGGAAAAAAAAAAAAGGTAGAAAATGTCAGTCTTCTGACCTATTCTCCATTTTTCAACCTCATTCAATTGTGACTTGACAATAGTCAAAGACAGACAGAAATATAATCAATACTTTCTCCCCTAATAGTGCAAATTATTTGTGAATTGCTCCAGATGTGTTATAGTGAATTTTTATTCTTAATAACGAAGTGTATTACAGTACCTTTAATACCGTCTCGCTGACCATACGAGACGATTATGCTCCTGTTCTGAACCTCCAGTTTAACCTCCAGAGGATAGCTGAAAGTCTTCTCGTTCTCCACGGTGGGTATATTGTGATCGTGCTGGTATATAAGTCCACCGGACTTGCTCAGGATATATAAACTAAAGATGGTCATATTACCTGTATAAAGAACATTATATTTGCACTTTTACACTAATATATATTTTATTGTAAACAGTTTCATACATTATTCTTTTGTGGATTATCACTTTCTCTTTGTCAACTAGATCTCAAAATTTAAAAAAAAAAAAAATATATGCAAATATATTTGAAATTTGCCTTCATGAGGAGCACTAAACACGTAGGTGTAACTCTCGTTCAGGATTAACATATGTTTAAGTTTTTGCAAATGTTTTGTATTAAATTATATTAATGGATGAAGCACTAAACCCATTGGGGTTTACTGCTTCATCCATTAACATAATTTAATACAAGACATTTAAGTATAATTAAGTATAATTGGTTAAGTATATTTGCACTAAACCCATTGGGGTTTAGTGCAAATATACTAACAATTTACCTTCATAAGGGAGCACTAAACCCGTAAGTGTAAATTTTTCAGGTTCAATACACAGGTTTAAATTTTTTCAATTGTCTCGTAATAAATTAACAGCAGAAGCACTAAAGCACTAAACTCATAGGGGCTATATGGTGTCTGAGAGGAATGGAAGGAAATTAGGAATGATCCAATTCCTAGAATCAAAAGCACCTCAACATGATCACGAAACCTCCCTAAACGAAGTTGTACAGCAACTGTGGAAACACAAGACAATTAGTAATGATCCAAGTTAAAGGACGTCAGGTCCAGTTCCTTGGATCAAAAGCCCTTGATTGTGGTCATGAAAATCCCCCCTGAGCCTTAATTAAGGTATGGATACTTAGTGCGAGTGAAGGAGGAACCTGGTGACTGTGTTGTGTATAAGGGCTGTTACTACTCTACTTGTGCTGGGTTGAAGGACCGTCACACGGACCCAGGACCGTCACACGGACCCACGACCGTCACACGGACCCAGGACCGTCACACGGACCCACGACCGTCACACGGACCCAGGGCCATCACATAAGATAAGATAAGATTTCGTTCGGATTTTTAACCCCGGAGGGTTAGCCACCCAGGATAACCCAAGAAAGTCAGTGCGTCATCGAGGACTGTCTAACTTATTTCCATTGGGGTCCTTAATCTTGTCCCCCAGGATGCGACCCACACCAGTCGACTAACACCCAGGTACCTATTTGCTGCTAGGTGAACAGGACAACAGGTGTAAGGAAACGTGTCGAAATGTTTCCACCCGCCGGGAATCGAACCCGGGCCCTCCGTGTGTGAAGCGGGAGCTTTAGCCACCAGGCCACCGGGCCACCCACATGGACCCAGGATCGTCACACGGACCCACGACCGTCACGGACCCAGGACCGTCATACGGGCCCAGGGCCGTCACACGGACCCACGACCGTCACATGGACCCAGGGCCATCACACGGACTCAGTACCGTCACGCGGACCCACGACCGTCACGGACCCAGGACCGTCATACGGGCCCAGGGCCGTCACATGGGCCCAGGGCCATCACATGAACCCAGGACCATCACATGGACCCAGGGCCGTCACACGGACCCACGGCCATCACACGGACCCAGGGCCGTCACACGGAACCAGGACCATCATACGGGCCCAGGGCCGTCACATGGACCCAGGACCGTCATACGGGCCCAGGGCCATCACATGGACCCAGGACCGTCACATGGACCCAGGGCCGTCACACGGAACCAGGACCATCATACGGGCCCAGGGCCGTCACATGGACCCAGGACCGTCATACGGGCCCAGGGCCATCACATGGACCCAGGACCGTCACACGGACCCAGGACCGTCACATGGACCCAGGACTGTCAAATGGACCCATGACCATCACAACTTATGAGCAATATTTTGGGGCCCCACCTCCGAGGCCTCCTAAATTAATAAATATATTTATACTAGTACATGTACAAAGTATACAGGCCTCGCTGACATCAGTTACATATTATAGAGAGCCCCTTGTTATGTTGAGCATTACGGGCAAATTAGGTCAATTTTGTCCCAGGATGCAACCCACGCCAGTCTACTACACCCAGGTACCTACTTACTGCTAGGTGAACAGGGACAACAGGTGTCTTAAGAAAGAGCTTGTCAATTTCCCTGCCGAATATGGTAAGGGGAGGAACTATTGGTAATCCCCCGCTTATGTATAGTGGGAAGCTGTTTAATAGTCTTGGGCCCCTTGTGTTGTCTCTCAGTGTACTTATGGGACCCCTCTGCTTTTTATTTGGGTATTTTGCACATTTTGCCAAGCACCTTGCTTTATTAAGGGGTAGTTTCTGTGTGCAGATATTGGACAAATTCCTCTAGAATATTCCAGTTGTAAATTATGATGCATCTTTCTTTCCTGCTTTTCACGGTGCCCCGTGGCCTGGTGGGTAAAGCTCTCGCTTCACATGGCGAGGGTCTGGGTTCGATTCTCATCGTGGGTAGAAACATTGGGCATGTTTCTTTACACCGGTTGTCTATGGTTACTCATCAGTGATAATGGATACCTGGATGTTAGTGGACTGGTGTGGGTCGCATCCTGGGACAAAACTGACTGAATTTGCTCAAAATGCTCTGCATAACAAGGGCTTTCTATATAGTAGTATGTCATTGATGTCAGCTATGGTCTGTATACTCAGGGCCGGATTAAGACCCTGAGAGGCCCTAAGCACTTAAAAGATTTTGGTGCCCCCATATACTCTATGTAATTCAAAATATAAATGATAATAAACCATAAAATAAAATGTTATTTTTCGAAATTAAACAAAATTTACAGTAAGATGAAAAATAATATTTATTTTTTATATGTCCACTTTATTTATAGTTGAAAAGTTTTCCCCTACTTTTTTTAATTGCAAAATCTTTGATCAGATCCTCAAAATTAGTCTTATGTAACACATCTGCTTCTACACATGTACTTAGTTGAGATAAGGCATCCAGCTGCCTTGTTGCATAGTTCTTCTGATGGGATTTTTAAAATACTTCAGCTTAGAAAATGAACACTCAACTGAGCAATTTGTGACCATTAATATTAAAAATATATGAATGCCAATATTTACATTTGGAAAGGCACACTCAATATTATCTTCTTCAATCATTTTACAAAGTTCAGCATGACTTAACCTTGTTTCTACATTTTTTGTTGCACTGAACTTATGGTGCACATATAAGTGAAATTGTTGAGGTTCAGCTAGGAAATTAGTGTTAAAATACTCTGGGTAAGCATCAATCAGCTTTTGACAGCAATAAGAATACTATACCTTTCAATTTCAGTAGATGATGAAGTGGCATTATGTGGCACAGCACTGAGAAAAGAAAACCTCTCTGCTATTTCTTTGTATATCTCTCTTCTTGTCTCAGTTTCAACTTTGTCAATAATTGTGTAAAAGGTGGTGATACGAAATTTATGTCTGGCATTCAGACATACTTCTGGTGCATCACTGTTATTGGGTACCTTCTTTCTGATTTGCTTCTCTTCTGTGTCTCTCTTTTGTGACTAGTCTTTGGCTATACATTCTAATGCTTCTAAAATTTTAAGGAAAGATTTCAAAGTTGCTGCTGTTGCATAGCATGTTTCTCCCATCTGGTACCAGAGAGGGATTTTAAGATACTTTCATTTCCAATACAACCTTCAAGAATTTTCCACCGGCTGGTCAAGGCTGAAAAAAAGTACGTATAGAGCAACTGCACTGTAGAGAAGAAATTAACAGCCTCATGATAGCAGTCAACAGTACTTCGGTCTACCAGATTTAGTGAATGAACTGCACAGGGCATGTATATAGCAAACTTGTTTGTTTCTAGAATTTTTCGCTGCATCCCTTTATAACGCCCAGACATGCTTGCAGCGTTGTCGTAAGATTGACCCCTACATTTTGAAAAGTTTAGCTTACAAACTTCATGTAAGTACTGCAACACCTGATTTGCCATTTCCTCACCTGTACGGCTTTTCATTTCCAGTGTTCAATAGGCTGTCCATCTTTTAAGTACCTAATTCGATATGTGATCGATGTCAGTAGGCATCTTCTCTAAGATATGGTACTATGTACCCCAAATGGCACTTCTTGCTTTTTATCACTCTCTCATCTACCCTTACTTCACCTATGGTATTTGTGCATGGGTTCAACCACAGCAAATCACCTTAAACCTTTGATTATACAACAGAAAGCTGCTATGAGAATGATTACAAACTCCTGCACCAGGCAATACACCCCACCACTATTTAAGAGTTTGAACCTGCTTAACGTACAAAATATCCACTTATGTTATTGCGCCTACTACATACACAGAACATCATTCTCCAATATAAACCCTCCTCTCAAACTCCTTCTCGAGAACTACAACAGAACACACTTGCATAACACAAGACACAAAACACTATTTGATATCCCTCGTGTCCATCTCTCCCTAAGCAAAAATGCAATGCATATAAAGAGCCCTAAGATCTGGAATTCATTGCCTGAAAATACAAAAGGGCCCTTGCCTGCACACCAATTCAAGTCACTACTTAGAAACCACCTCATCTCCCAAAACTAATAACACAAACACTATATACTATCACCACCATCAACTCAAAAATTGCCAAATTTTATAAGATTATTTCAAAACTAAAATTGTCTCAATCTCATTATGTATAATATGCTAAAATATAATTCTGTAACTTGTTATTCAGCTACTGTACTTGTTAATTTAATTGCTATGAAACCGCTACTACCTCTGTTGATACATGGAAAACAATGTTCAATTCAAATCAACTATGATATATGTATATGTCTAGTATTAAATAGGCTTTTTTTGCACTTAGCAAATCATTATTGTAATTACACATTGTAAACTATGTATGGATGTAGACTCCTTATAATATGTCAGTCACACATTGTAAACTGTGCAAAGAAATAAATATATTTGAATTTGAATTTGAATAAATCTGGTGTTGAATCAACTGACAAACTAAAATAACCAGAAGATTTTCCTTCATCAACATTGAGCATGTGGACCTTTTGAACGAGTTCCTCACAGGTGGTTTTGGACAGGTAAAAAGGATTTCCTCTGCCAGAATTTCCATACATTTCGAAATATGACCTGCTAAAAATGGATCAAAATGGCTTATGAGCTCAAGGAGCCCTAAAATATTCCCATTTTGCAATGATTCAAACCTTTCTTCTGTTCCTTGAAAAGCCAAGCCACATTTAGCTAACATACGAATAACAGTTATGACATGCCTCAAAACATGCTCCTAGTAATCACACTCTTCCTGAATTTGTTTTTCCAACTGTTGCCCCAACCCTGCACCCTGTCTGCGAATTAAGTATGTTAGCATAGTCTCTCGGCGAGTAGTGCTTTTTTCATGATGGTCAATTACAATAGCATTTTGCCAGTCACTGAACCCTTCTCTTATAACAAAATGTGAGAAACTTTTAGGAGCAAACAGTTTACAAACACAACAATAAATGATCCTGTCACCATATCACGGGCGGGGTTAGAACCCCCAATCAGAGAGTCTCAAAACTCCAGACCATTGCATTAGCCACTGGGCCAGCTAGCCACAATAAGATTCATCCAACTAGGTATATTTATACACCATAGGAAGGTTAGCATAGGCTCCACTGTGACCACAAATACAAGTTTTTACAGATGAATCTCCAGCTGATCCTGTTGATGGTGAATACAATAACCACTCTCTCTTGTATTTCTCACCATTGGCTTTTGTCCCAACAAAAAGTTTCTGCGAACAGTATCTTACTGGTTTGCCACTACTGAAATGTTGGTAAGACTTGTCAAATGGTCCATTGTGGTGTTGACAGTCACTGGGTCCACAAGCAGTCCAATAAGCCACATCATCAGCACAGAAATCAAACCACAACCCTGGATCTTTTGCTATATTTCCTTCATCTTTTGCAGACTGAATCATTTCACCGCCATCACCAAGGTCCACTAAATTTTCCTTTTCAGCACTTATTTCAACCCCAGAATGTATTGTAAAGCAACTTGAATCAACATTTACAGTAGAGGTATGAAGAGAATTTACAGGCAAGGTGAGATCAGTAGTGAGACATGTGCTAAATGAACCTGCTTGTGACACCTCAATGATTCCATTGTCATCATATTTTGATTTTGAAGTAATCAAACTGGTATTTGCATTCACTTCTGATGACAGACACTGTTGATTCAGAATTCAGTATATAATATTGTGGAACTTGTGTGAAGAAATCAGTCAGCTTTGAAGTCTTGGATTGTAAATAAAAAGTCTTCTCTTGTGTCTTTTTTGATAATTTTCACTTTTGAGCACCACTTAACACGTTTCATCTTGGTTTTTGGGGTTTGTAAAGTACAGAAATAAAAAGAATATTTTGTATGAATTAGGCCTATTATGTGACAATCAACACAGTTACACATATCACAGCAGAACAATATGAACAATTTAATTCCCAGCTTACAGCTGAATCTTGTGCTTTAATTAATATAGATAGATTTTGTCTCAGAGTTTGTAAACTGAAAAATAGAGTTGCTGGGAGGGTGGTATAAATTAGTAGCATTAGCGTGATTTGAATCCATGTAGTAGTGCATGAATGCAGGCTGCTTTGTCAAGTGATAAAATAAACTTAATTACTGCCACCATCACGTGATGAAAAAAAACACACGCTGTTCTCAGATTTCTCACCACCACCACCATGGCACCATGTACAAAAAAATGCACACGGAGACATCACCAGCACCACATAAATTGATGTAATGAACTACAAACTTAGTTATCACCACCAGTCCACCACCATGTTATAAACAAAAATCAGAAAATACATACATAGTCAAATAAGCAGCACTATACGTACACCGTTTGGCCATTTTCATGGGTTTCACAATATTTCATAAGCACTTCTAGTCCACAAAACTATGAAGCATTAATTATATTATTTGTTGTCAGTGTCATGAAAACTGAAAGGAGGGGGGAGAGAGAGAAATAAAAAAACAGAAATCAGCTTACTTACAAAGTTACAATGTTAGCACGAGTGTTGTTGGCACACTGAATGCTGGGTGAGCTACTGAGTGCTGCTGCACTCACTCTCAGTGGACGACTGAATGGGACAGCCAACATGACCAAGACAAGAACGCCCACGGGAGCCTCTGTGGACCGTGGGGCAGTTACCAGACCCTAATTTTGTTGTACTATATTCCCAAGATTAATGTATATCATTAACTTCTATAATTACTAATTATTATTATTACTATTGTATATATATAAGTAAGTTTTTTTCATTTAATGTGTGGGCCTCTTTGTGGACCCTAGTTCAGCTGCACCATTTGCAGTTTTGCTCCATATGGTCCATGGACCATGGTAAATCCAGCTATGGAAAATTTCTGTGGTGCCCCCCTTCCCTTGATGCCCTAAGCACGTGCTTATTTTGTTTAATAGTTAATCCAGCCCTGGTCATACAGCACCTTTGGAATGTGAAGAAATGCAAAATAATCAGGTTCACTCCAAGGAAAGGGATGATAGGTCCAGTTCCTTTGATCAAGAACCCTTCACCAGCATCATTTTTTCTTCCAGGAGGAAACACCAAACCCATAGGGGTCATATAGCGATTAGGTAACAGGAGAGGCATATAGGCAGGTACAAATAGGAAGCTAGTCTGTCTCACCCTCAGCAGACAGAGATTTTATTTAGATTATTAACATGGAGGGTACATGACCTAATAAAGTATTTATCATCAGATTGACTGGCTTATTTCCATTGCAGTCCTTTGATCTCTTCCAGGATGTGATCTTCAGTAACTGACTAACACCTAGGTACCTACTTACTGCTAGTTGAACAAGGGCAGTAGGTGTAAGGAAACATGCCCAATGTTTCCACTCATTTAAGGACTAAACCCTTGTTCCTCATTTTGTCAGCCGAGGCCACTACTAAATGAGTCACGCACACCCATATTAGATTTGATGCAAGGAAAAGGATGGCTCCAACTCCTTGGATCAAGAACCCTTCACTGCACTGACATTAAGGTATTTCCCTTGATACCAATGCAGTACTTAACAGTAAACAATTCCCAGCAATGATTGGGTGGAGAAATTACTTCGTTAACAATCCTGCTTAATAATAGTAGTTTACAGAAAGCCCAAGTCTGGCTAACTCATCCACCAGTTGGCTGCTCATGGCATTTTTCTTGAAATCCACGCTTTTCACCAGAAAATACATTACTGTCGTTACGGTGATGCCTTGCTATTTTGTGGCAAAAAATAAAAGCCCATTTTCTAAGCATTCTATAGTCATCGGAGAGGGACATAGTAATAAGGGATGAGGAAATGAGCTCCTTCAGAGTGAGGGATGGTGACGAGAATCCTCCCCTCATTACGGTGATGCCTTGCTATTTTGTGGCAACAAATGAAAGCCCATTTTCTAAGCGTTCTGTAGTCATCGGAGAGGGACATAGTAATAAGAGATGAGGAAATGAGCTCCTTCAGAGTGAGGGATGGTGACAAGAATCCCCCACTCATCATTACGGTGATGCCTTGCTATTTTGTGGCAACAAATGAAAGCCCATTTTCTAAGTGTTCTGTAGTCATCGGAGAGAAACATAGTAATAAGGAATGAGGATATGAGCTCCTTCAAAGTGGGGATGGTGACAAGAATCTCCCAATCCCCTAAAACCCAGTTCCACCTTCAGAATGGGTAATCTTAAAAAACAATCTCATTCAATCTTGTGTGACTGATGTAAATGAAGTCCCTCTGTTCCTTTTGTTAGCACACTTCTGCATTGAGGTCCTTTTGTTAGCACACTCCTGCATGGAGGTCCTTCAGGAAGAAACACGTCCTTCTAGTGATGTCTTCATCTATCACTGCCAGTACCTCCTCAATTGCTCTCCTATGTGTGGCCTCTTCCCTTGACTTTTTTTTGCAGGTAGCCTTGTCGTAATGCCTTTGAAATACAATGAGGCACATTGCATATTTCAGTTCATTAGCAACAAGGTAACCATTCGTCAGTTTCGTCAGAACATTCACATTTTGCAAGAGCATCACTTTGTTGAGTTCTTCAGTTTGGGCATTTTTCTGGAACTGGTAAAGGGGTCACTTGGTGCCAGCCACTTGTTCACAGAACGGAGTGCAGAACTGTGGATCAGTACCTGACTGCTGGCTGAATTGAGGCCCAGTCTGGGATACTTGAGATGTGGTTGCTTTCATCAGCTTGTCCCTGGAACCTTCAGCACAATTTCAGTGCTATTTCCCTTGCTTTTCTAAGAGTTTGTCAGTAGTCAAAGTGTCTTGAAGTTCAACTGGCAATATGCTATCACCAGCAACATAGTAAGTCTAGGGAAGGGCATCAAAAAAAAATATAGTATAAAAAAATGTAGTCTCAGTGGAAGATGGCTGGTGTGTTAAAAAAAAAATAGTTTGGACTATCCTTCTTGCTCAGAGCTGGGGACCTAAATTTTATTTAGAATTTTTTTGACTAATCCATCTCAACAATGAGATCTGGGAAAGAAATTTAAAATAATTAATAGCAACAATAATAAAGACACATGGATATAATTAGGTAAGCTCAAAATGGCTGCCCTACACCCAAAATTAATGGAAGCAGTATTCAATCATTCCTCAATTAGTCTACTTATTCACAGAAGTTTTGATCACAGAAATCCAACAAGAAACAAGGAAGCTGTAACAATTTCTTTATCTGTCAACCCTTAAGCCAAGATGTGTGTCCTTTGGGGCTCCACTTCTGCCACCCTTACATATTAATTTTGGGGTCACAAGGAACAACAAAAACCCCTTGGCTAAAGTTTTATAGCATGGTAAATCACATCTAGGAAATACCACTTCTACTACCTACCACTAGTACTATTACTACTACCACCACTACTATTGCTACTATTACTAAATTCTGAGTTACAGTACTTACAATCATGTCATTGTGAGTTTGAGTCTCTAATAACTGATCTTTTATCTGGTACTTTCATCACCTGACTTGTCTCCTAATTCTCATTCCCCCTCCCATTTTCCAACTTGTCTTCTCTTTGCTCACTCAGTCAGTTGCATCAAGTTCAGCAGAACATTTATCTTGCAACAGATGTGTATCAAGGGGAAAAAAACTGTTTGGTAACACAATTTGTTGTGTACACTTATGTGAGCGTCTTAATGGCTCACCTGATTGTGTTTCCCAATAATTTAAATTGAGTAATTAACTTTTCAAAGATTATGACACTTTCTGAAAACTGTATTTTAAAGAATTAATGATTATTATAAGAAAAGTTCAGAGATTTTATATAATTTATACATTTTATATACAGGTACATAATGGAGTAAATTATGGAATATGTTTGATGGATATGGAAAGATCTATTAACAAATCTAAAAAGTAAAAGATAAATGGAGGAGGAATTTTGTTTTTGCTCCATCATGTATACTCAAATGCCAACAGAAAATAGTTAAATAGACTTTTAGTTTAACTATTACTGTAAAGAGGCATAAACCAAATATAGGGACTAAAACCCAATTGTAATACTGATTTATATGAACAAAATGACCAACAAATCACTGCACAACATGATCTACATAAACTACACAAAACTGTCTTGCCACATTGCTTATACTGTATGCTTGCTGTTTATGTTCTTGTCTGTAACACAACTGTCCAAGTTGTTTTTGTTGACCTAGCTGCGTTTAGAACCTGTACTCTTAGTAACTAATTCAACATCTATATCTTGGTTTATATATAATAATAATCTGCTTATTATATACAAAAAATCACCTAAATATAAGGCAATTAGTCACAATAAAGTCCAGAAAGGCACAAGTACAATTACACTCATAAATGTAGCAGCAATTTTTGTTTTCTTATGTAATTTTAAAGACTTAACTTGGCTAATATTACATTTGAAATATATATCAGTCACTGAAACAGTTTCTGCTGTAATATTCATGTACAGCTTTACCCTTATAACTGATCACAGCTACCAGTCACAATCACTGTTTATTAACTAGAAATTAAAAAGCAATGCTGATACCTAGAAACCTTAAACATAGTCAGCTGTATAAAATAGTCTACCACTTAAAAAAATATTTAATCAAATTTACAACAATTTTGTGAAGAAATAATAATATCATTCCTGATGTCATAGTAATAATCTTTCCAACAATGGCTGGTGTAGGGAGAATTTTTCAGACAAAGCCACTGAATTGTGATTATTATAATCATAGGGAAGCACTAAACCTGTTTGGGGGTTATATAACAGACCTAAAGGAGGTAATCAGGTTTAACCCAAGGGGAAGGTAGCCCCAGTTCCTTGGACCAAGAACCCTACATTGTTAAATCAAGTGTTTCAGGAGTAACATTATTATTTCTTTCTTTTTTTTTTTTTTGAGTACAGTAAAGGTATTCCTGAATGACACGACTAATCACATATTCTGATATAGTAAATCACTATGTCTCGGCAACTCAGTTATTTCTGCGCATTCACGTTGGAATTCGAGTTTTTAATTCATTTCAGAACTGCAATGTAATTGTCAGTAATGTGTATGTATATTAATACAATATTTAGGAATAAGACTTTTCAATGTTCTTTCAACAATGATATATACTGTATCTCTGTATAAACTAAAACTTATAAGGCTCTAGAATTTGTGGTTATCAGTCTTTTGATTATTTCTCATTGATTCAACATTTAGAAGTTTTGTATAGTTTCTTGTTATTCAAAAGACACACAGACTTGAATTTCAGAAAACCATGTAAGCAACACTTATTGCAGTCACCCTTAATACAACATTTGATATGCTGATAAGGCATCAGTAATCACATTCTGATAAGACAGATTTTCTTCAGGTTAATATGCAATCTAATTTAGGTTCCATAATGCTTTTCTTGGCACTGACATTGTGATAAGCAAAGTAGATGGAAACTTTGGTTTAAATTAGCAGAAACTGTCATTGGTTTGATGTATGGCTGGATCAGTAAGGGACCACATTCAGGCCGTGTATACCACCCAGGATGATCACGACGTCCACCACTTCTTCTTCTGGGTGCTCGTCGTGGTGACCCAGAGGGGGCAGAAGAATCATCACTTGTGTCACCATGGACCTGAGCTGGTCGCAGTGGGATTGCTGCTGGACCCCATGGGATGCCAAGGTGCTCTGGAGATGGTGCATCCCGTCGTGGAGAGTGGGAGTTGTGGCATGATGGAACTTTGGAGGTGAAGCCCAAGATAGTAGTAGTAGTAGTGTGAGAATTCCTCAAACCCTCACGAAATTGCCGAGGAACACTGCGAGCTGTTAAACTGTGAACCTGTAGATTGTAACCATGCATTAGTAGCTGAACTGTAGTGTGACATGCACACAAAAAAGCAAATGCAGTGAAAATACATAATTATTTAAAATTTATGTGTTTTATCTGAAAAATTTCTTCTAAATTTTTTTTTTACAAACAAAATACTGTGAAGCTAACATTTAAAACTATCATAGTTTGAGAACTAAATACAAAAAAAAAAAAAAGCAAATGCAGTGAAAAAACATAACTATTTACATTTATTTGTTTTATCTGAGAGTTAAAGAAATTTCTTTTAATTTTTTCTTTTTTACAAACAAAATATTGCCAAGCAAACATTTAAAACTACCATAGTTTGAAAACTATATTTAAGGTGTTTTTTCATGGCAGACAATCCACAAAACTCACATAAATTTACATGTCCAATGAAAACGTCTTCTGACACCACCTTCCATTATTTAAGAATAAAAGCGGCTTGGAAAAGAAAAACATACCACATCTAAAAACATGTGTAAAAATTTATAACTGAAGAGAAAAAAATGTTGATATTTGAAAGCCTAGCAGCATGACAAGTTACAGCATTTGAATTCAGTGTGATTTAGGTACATTAGTTTTAATTGCGATATGAGGTGGGTTGGTCATTTAGAGAGAATGGATCAAAGTAGAATAACATGGAGAGCATTTAAATCTGTAGGAGAAGGAAGGCGGGGTAGGGGTCGTCCCCGAAAAGGTTGGAAGGAAGGGGTGAGGGAGGTTTTGTGGGCGAGGAGCTTGGAGTTCCAGCAGGTGTGCATGAGCGTGTTCGATAGGAGTGAATGGAGACGAATGGTACTTGGGACCTGACGATCTGTTGGAGTGTGAGCAGGGTAATATTTAGTGAAGGGATTCAGGGAAACCGGTTATTTTTATATAGCCGGACTTGAGTCCTGGAAATGGGAAGTACAATGCCTGCACTCTAAAGGAGGGGTTTTGGGATATTAGCAGTTTGGAGGGATATGTTGTGTATCTTTATACGTATATGCTTCTAAACTGTTGTGTTCTGAGCACCTCTGCAAAAACAGTGATAATGTGTGAGTGTGGTGAAAGTGTTGAATGATGAAGTATTTTCTTTTTGGGGATTTTCTTTCTTTTTTGGGTCACCCTGCCTCGGTGGGAGACGGCCGACTTGTTGAGAAAAAACAAAAAATAATACAGTGGACCCCCGGTTAACGATATTTTTTCACTCCAGATGTATGTTCAGGTGCCAGTACTGACCGAATTTGTTCCCATAAGGAATATTGTGAAGTAGATTAGTCCATTTCAGACCCCCAAACATACATGTACAAACGCACTTACATAAATACACTTACATAATTGGTCGCATTCGGAGGTGATCGTTATGCGGGGGTCCACTGTACTTTATTTGGTGTAGGTAAAATTATATTTTTCACTGCTCATATAAGAAAATGTAAGTGTACTTTTGTTTTAATGTATATGAATCAAACTGTCATTTCTGCGCACTGCAGAGAATGGAGAATGTACAAATCTTGCAATGCAAGGGTTACAGTCCATTTTTTCCAATAAAGTACTGATTGCAAATGGCACTAAATAAAACAAATGCTGTAATTCTTAATGTCACTTTGGCTCTCAAAGTATGAATTGCCTTGCCACTTGTTTTCAACAGGTCTTTTCGTTCCAAAAAAACGAGGACTTGTCTGACAGGTTAAAATATCACAGCAGATACAAAAAATTAAATAGAATCATTAAAACAAAATTAACAAGTTTTGAAAAGACAATATGAGTATCCAAAGCCAAAAATTATTGTAATTAGCAAATAAATGACATGTAAATTATATTTACTAATAAAGTTTCAGTAAATTTTTTTTAAAGTTATTCAAAATGAAGCTCGTGACAGTGCATGCATAAATTCTATGTACGTATACTGTGAAGCAAAAGAAATATCCATAATAGGTCACTAGAAAAATAAAATATAAATCACATTGTTACAATCAATAGGTATTGAGGTAAAGTTAAGGAAGGTACACAGTCACATAACATACAGACAAGTCGATGACTTAGACACTTGTGCAACACTTGTGCAACACCTGTGCAACACTTGGGTATATGTATTTATTGTGGAAACATTTCACCAACCAGTGGCTTCCTTGGTCCAATACAGAGTAGAATGGCTGAAGATCAGAGGGAGTTTGAGGTAATCAGTGTTGGATAAGTGTCTACTTCATCAACCTGTCAGTTGTCTGCACGAATTATCAACATATAGACAAGTCACAATGGCATCGTATGTTCAGGTGCACAAGTATTACAGTAGGAAATTTGTCACAGAATAGTATATCTAACAGAATGAAAACATTGGCCCGTAACTCAGAATATACAAATTTTGAGAAAATATTTTCTTGATTTGTCAACAAGTTCATAAAGAACGCTCAAAAACATTTTCATGCATCATGTTAAAGAGACAGAATCAATGTTATAAATGAATCAAAGCACGATATAACACTGAGAACAGCATTATTATTATTATTATTACATTCATTTATGGAGATGTGAACAAATAGGGGTTACATTAGCACCTGGGTAAATGGAAGGCACACAGGTTCAATCCAGTGAAAGGCAAGATAGAACTGGGTGACCCAACAAAGAAGAAAATGCTTTCACTGTCATTCATTCTATCACTGTCTTGCCAGAAGTCTGCTGACAATCCAGTTCCTATGACTGAACCATTTTTGGAATAAAGGCAATATCAAGTAACAACGTGCAATTAATGACACATACAGAGAAAGCCTTTTATTTAACTTTTCACTTGCTGTAGGGCTTTGTCAAGTACAGTACCAAAATTCAAACTTGACAAAGCCCCATAGATGGCAAAAAAGTCATTGTAAGGAGGGTAACTGGACCTGTTTTCCTCTTGGATTTAATCCAAATGCTTCCCATTCCCAAGTGCTGTAGGACTCCTAAGGGGTTTGTCACTTCCCCCTAAATATAATTATAATAATAATAGTCAGTGATTCACCTCTTGCCATCTACTATCTATAGCATACCAATGGAAATTATTCTTTGGCAGTCAGTCAGTCAGTCAGAAAATAAGCATAAAAAATGCTATAATATGACAAACACCAATCACAGGAAGACCCCAGAGTATCTCATAGTGTCCCATGATTTGACAAACACCAAAAGGAGTGCACAGAGTATTAGTTCCAGATAGCAAACACCAATCACAGAAGTGCCCAGAGTATCTCATAGTGTCCCATGATATGACAAACACCAATCACAGGAAGTGCCCAGAGTATT
Organism: Cherax quadricarinatus; assembly: GCF_026875155.1. Classification (NCBI taxonomy): domain Eukaryota; kingdom Metazoa; phylum Arthropoda; class Malacostraca; order Decapoda; family Parastacidae; genus Cherax; species Cherax quadricarinatus. The sequence continues at coordinate 15,314,501 of NC_069483.1, forward strand.
TCAGTGTCCCAGGATATGACAAACACCAATCACAGAAAGTGCCCAGAGTATCTCATAGAGTCCCATGATATGACAAACACCAATCACAGAAAGTGCCCAGAGTATCTCATAGTGTCCCATGATATGACAACCACCAATCACAGAAGGAACCCAGAATAAGAATGAACAACAATACCTGCATCAAGACAACACAAAACAAAGCCACGTTCCATCAGAAAATATTAATATTTTGGATACAATAAGCTCTCTTATAATGCTTCTTTATGTAGTGTGATTTTTTGTAAATGCAATTGAAAAATGCATCTAAAATTGAATAATGCATGAAAAGGCTCTCACAGTATACACTACAATTTTGGATGAGCTTTTCCAATCACATTTATAAAAAAAAAATTATCCTATAAAGAAAAGCTTCACAAAAAAGCTTACTGTAATGACCTTATGGTGTAGTCAACAAAGTTCATAGTAATAGTATCCTTCAGACACACTAGTTTATCATTTACTCATCAAATGAGAAAACTTAAATTTGCATTTATTTAAAAATAACTACAGTATATTATTTTTATCAATATTTTTGGTTAAGATACAGTGTGTACTATACTTGTTTGCATATTAATTGAAAGTTGAACACTGTTGCTAATTTGGTCCTAGATATGAGAGAATAGGTCTATGTAGTAAGTGTACACCATATAAAAACTCCTGCAACATGCAGTGCATAATGAGAAAAAAGTGTGACCACGTTTTTGGTTTAACCCTTTGACTGTCGCGGCCGTATATATACGTCTTACGAGGTACCGTGTTTGACGTATATATACTCATAAATTCTAGCGGCTTCAAATCAAGCAGGAGAAAGCTGGTAGGCCCACATGTGAGAGAATGGGTCTGTGTGGTCAGTGTGCACCATATAAAAAAAATCCTGGAGCACGCAGTGCGTAATGAGAAAAAAAAAACTCCGACCGTTTTTTTTAATTAAAATGCCGACTTTGTGGTCTATTTTCGTATAGTATTTATGGTTGTATTCTCGTTTTCTTGGTCTCATTTGATAGAATGGGAAACATATTATAGAAATAGAGGTGATTTTGATTGATTTTACTATAAAAAGAACCTAGAAATGGAGCTCAAAGTAGGGGAAATGTTTGATTTTTGCCAATGTTCAAAAGTAAACAAATGATGCCAATTTCCAATAAATGTCCAACTAGCCATTCTAATATGCGGTCATGAATGGGTTGATGTTATTTATACAATTATTACAGTATTGCAGTAGTCTGCATAATAGTAAGTCTTTTATTTTTTGTTTGAATAAAAATTCAAAATAGAAAGCAAGAGTAATATCATAGGGGCCTGGAGACATGACTGATGAGCAAAGAAAATGTTATTTTAGAGCCAGGAATGTCTACATTGTTCATTCTGGACCTTATTTTGAAGTTGTCATATTTTTTAGTTTTTGTGAAATTGGCCAAATTGCAAATTTATGACCACATTATTAGGTAGTTGAAATCGGTAAATGGGCAGTTTCTTGTACTCAATCGATAGAAAAAATAGAGTTCTAAAGAAATAGCTATGAGTTTGGGCAACTGGAACAATGGAATTAGCCGAAAATAGGGCTCAAAGTGGGCGAAATCGCCGATTTGTAAACAGCGCCGAGGTCGCTAACTTTGCGAGAGCATAATTCCGTCAGTTTTCCATCAAATTTCGTTTTTTGGTGTCATTACAATCGGGAAAAGATTCTCTATCATTTCATAAGAAAAAATAATTTTTTTTTTTTAAATTTTGCGACACCAGGAGACACCTCAGGATTGGGGGTTGCAACAGTCAAAGGGTTAAAACAGCAATTTTACGGTGTATTTTCGTATGGATTTTATGGTTGCAGTCTCTGTTTCTTGGTCTCACTTGATAGAATGGAAGATATATTTCAGAAATAGAAATGATTTTGATCGGTTTCCAGACTAAAAGTAGCTTGAAACTGAGCTCAAAATAGCAAAAATGTTCAATTTTTACCATTATTCCAGAGTACACTAATGACATCACTTGTCCGATACGCATCCAACTGGCCAGTCTAATACACATTTAGGAATGCACTGACATTATTTATACAATAATTACAATAATGCAGTAGTCTGTGTAAAACTATTTTTTGTGTAAATAAAAACTCAAAATAGAAAGCAAGCGTAATATAGGAGGGATCCTGGAGATGTGACTAATGAACAGAGAAAAATATTTTAGTGCCAGGAATGTCTGCAGTGTTTGTTATGGACCATATTTTGAGACTGGCATTTCTTGACTTTTGTGTGAAATTGGCCAAATTACCAATTTCTAATCACTTTATTGGGTAGTTTAAATAGATGAATGGGTAATTTCTTGTACTCAGTCAACAGAATGGAAGACATACTAGGAAAGTGGCTAAGAATTTGGTCAACTGAAACAATTGAATTGGCCTAAGATCAGACTCAAAATGCATGAAATCGCTGAATTGTAAATATTGCTAACGCAGCAAAATTCACAAGTGCATAATTTTTTCAGTTTTCCCTCAAATTCTTTTACTTTTTGTTTTATTATTTTCAGAAAAAGATTCTCCACCATTTCATAACAAAAAATATTTTTCTTTTTTTAATTTTGCAACCCCGAGAGCAAGTTTGAGAGCACGGGTTGCGACCCTGAAAAGGTTAAGGACATGACTTGGGTGACAAGGAAACACACTATCAGTACAAGATTTAAAAGTATTTACAGTACAGCCAGATCCCCAAATTCATGAGAGTCATTTTCCTTGAGACCTGAAAATCTAGAATCCACAAATAATTTTTTTTTTTAATACATTGGCCATTTCCCACCAAGGCAGGGTGACCTGAAAAAAAAGAAGAAGCACTTTCATCATCACTCGCTCCATCACTGTCTTGCTAGAGGCAAGCCGCTACTACATTTCAAAAACTGCAACAAAATTATGTTCGCATAATAAATTCTGACCTTGATTTGGATAACAGCTGGAGACTGGACTGTACTATACAAAGTTCAGTTAGTCAAACTTCAAAATCAAATCAAATCAAAACTTTGCTGAGGTTACAATATGTGTTTACATTTCATAATATGATTGGTACAAAGAAGCCACCATCATGTCGAGGCATTTCAGGCAGACTTAACCTGCACTGAAAGACTACTTAAGTAGTGGTAGTGGAACAGTGGTAGATTAAAAATATTTAGTATTTTACTCTATTATTAATAAGAGGTAGTTCAATTTATGATACAAACATACATTTTTAAGTTTGTAATTAAGTTTGTTTACTCTATTATTAATATGAGGTAGTACAATTACTGATTGTTATTGAGAGATGAGGTGATTTCTGAGTATCAAGTACTGAGTATAGTCCTAAATTGAGTCCTGGAGGTGGGAAGTACAATGCCTGCTCTCTAAAGGAGTGACATCTACACTGTCATATCTGTGTGCCTCTGGAAAGACGGTGAAAGTGTGAATGATGGCGAAAGTGTTTCTTTTTTTGGGGTTGCCCTACCTCAGTGGAAGACAGCCAATATGTTAAAAAAAAAAAAGTACTGCATCTCAACCCACAGGGAAAGAGCAACCATGACCCATTAAAAATGTCTTGCATAAAATATGAATATGGGAAGGGAAAAGAAAAAAGTGGTAAGAATATAAGGAATAAAAGATTAAAAGGTAATGAAACAATATAAAAAAAAGTATACCACGAGTCCTACAACACATGAAAATAGAATCATTATATTATAAAACAGAAAAGAAAAACTAAATAATAGAGAATAGTTCAATCTAATGTCCTGGAGTCAAGAAAAATAAGAAATTACTTGTAATTAATATAGGAAGAGAACCAATATAGGAACTAATATAAGAACAGAACCAATATAGGAACTAATATAAGAACAGAACCAATATAGGAACTAATATAAGAACAGAACCAATATAGGAACTAATATAAGAACAGAACCAATATAGGAACAATATAAGAACAGAACCAATATAGGAACTAATATAAGAACAGAACCAATATAGGAACTAATATAAGAACAGAACCAATATAGGAACTAATATAGGAAGAGAACCAATGTAAGAACTAATATAGGAAGAGAACCAATGTAGGAGCTAATATAGGAAGAGAACCAATTTAGGAACTAATATAGGAAGAGAACCAATATAGGAACTAATATAGGAAGAGAACCAATGTAGGAACTAATATAAGAACAGAACCAATATAGGAACTAATATAGGAAGAGAACCAATGTAAGAACTAATATAGGAAGAGAACCAATGTAGGAGCTAATATAGGAAGAGAACCAATTTAGGAACTAATATAGGAAGAGAACCAATATAGGAACTAATATAGGAAGAGAACCAATGTAGGAACTAATATGAAAAACAGTACAGAATGGGTCACATAACCAGAGACCAAACAAAACGTTACTCGTCAATCCTAACCAGCCTGATAAGAAGGGCAAAAAAATTGTATTATGAGAACAGATTATCCAACTTACGAGGTGATATAAAAAAGACCTGGAAAACCCTATCAGAAATTCTGGGAACAAAAAAGATATCACGAAATAGCGAAATAAAATTAGCAAAATCAGATGAACCCCAACTCCCACCAACAGAAACAGCAAACAGACTCAATGATTTCTTCTCCACTATAGGACAAAACCTTGCCAATAAAATCCCAAGCTCAGATACCCCACCAAATGACTACCTCACCGGCAACTACCCGAACACACTGTTCCTAGCTCCGACTAACCCATACGAAGTCTCCCTTATTATCAACGCACTAAAAAACAAGGCAGGAGATTTAAATACCTTACCACCCTTTATATACAAAAAAGTGTCACAAGTGCTATCACCAATCATTGCAACACTCTTTAAACAAATCCATTGAATCCTCCACCTTCCCTACAGTACTCAAAATAGCAAGGGTCACCCCGATCCACAAAGGAGGAGACCAAACAGAGTTGAATAACTATAGGCCAATATCCAACTTACACCCTCTCTCAAAAATCTTCGAAAATTAATTCATAAACGAATCTACTCCTACCTTATCTCCCAAAACATACTCAAACCCCTGCCAATTTGGATTCAGGCCTAATAAAAATACTAATGATGCTATTATACACATGCTAGAACATATATACACTGCAATAGAGAAAAAAGAAGTCCCACTGGGGATCTTCATTGACTTACGTAAAGCTTTTGATACAGTTGACCATGACTTGCTCACCGTAAAATTATCACACTATGGTATAAGAGGGCACTCCCTCAACTACCTCAAGTCATACCTCAGCAACAGAAGCCAATATGTGTACGCAAATGGGCAAACTCTTCTGCACAACCAATTACAGTTGATGTCCCACAGGGAAGTGTCCTTGGCCCTCTTCTCTTTCTCCTATACATAAATGACCTACCAAATGCTTCTCAATTACTCAAACCCACACTATTTGCTGATGACACAACATACGTCTTCTCCCACCCGAGCCCAGTCACGCTAGCCAATACTGTAAATACCGAATTACAGAAAATATCTACCTGGATGAGTACTAACAAACTTACACTAAACATTGACAAAACCTACTTCATTCAGTTTGGTAACAGAGCTACAGATGTCCCTCTTAACATAATGATAACGGATCACCTATCACAAAGCTAACAGAGGGAAAATTCTTAGGAATCCACCTTGATAAATAGACTCAAATTTCATACACATATACAACAAATTTCTAAGAAAATTTCCAAGACTGTAGCATACTATCGAAGATACGGTACTATGCTCCACAGTCAGCCCTCCTGGCCCTATATCACTCTCTTATTTACCCCTATCTCACCTATGGAATTTGTGCATGGGGCTCAACAACAAGTAACCATCTCAGACCACTAATTACCCAACAAAAGGCTGCAGTTAGAATGATAACAAATTCTCACTACAGGCAGCACACTCCACCAATATTCAATACACTCACCTACTCACCATACAAAACATCCATACTTATTACTGCACCTATTACATACATAGAACACTCAACTCTGATATTAACCCTCCCCTCAAACATCTCCTTGCCAACCTCAACAGAACACATGACCATAACACAAGGCACAGATCACTCTTTGATATTCCTCGTGTCCATCTCACGCTATGCAAAAACTCAATGCACATAAAAGGCCCTAAAATCTGGAATTCATTACCTGTTAATATAAAAGAAACACTACCTGTTTATAAATTCAAGTCTCTTCTCAAAGATCACTTACTCACCCAAAACCAAATAAATACTGAATAACTGAACCTTATAAATTGTATATCTTAAATGTTTCTCACAATTATATCACATAAATGTTTAAACCTAAAACCCAATCTAACTTTATTATTTTTTAAATTCACTACCTAACAGAATACTCCATTCTACTGAATTTACAACAATGCATGCAACCATATGACCTGTCTTTGTAATACTCACTTGTGCTTTATAGTAATCAGTTTACATTAATGTTTTTCACTGATTTCATCATTGCTTAGTTAATCTTAAGTTAATTTTAAGCCAGCCCGTAATGCTATGCATAGTATAAGTGGCTTTGGCATGCTGCTCTTATCTGTATTTTTTTTGTACCTCTGTAAGTGTGCTCAAATTATAAATAAATAAATAAAAAAATAAAATAAATAAATAATATAAGAAGAGAACCAATATAAGAACTAATATAGGAAGAGAACCAATGTAGGAACTAATATAAGAAGAGAACCAATATAGGAACTAATATAGGAAGAGAACCAATATAAGAACTAATATAGGAAGAGAACCAATGTAGGAACTAATATAAGAAGAGAACCAATATAGGAACTAATATAGGAAGAGAACCAATTTAGGAACTAATATAGGAAGAGACTTGCCAGAGATTTAAATAAGCCAGAAAGGAAAACAAAATAAAATAATGAAGTAGATGGCACACAAAATAAAAAAAAAATAAAGTGGGACCAAACAAAATCACAAATCAAGATACGTATTATAAAACAGACTATAAATTCAGAGAAGGGAGGCAGATTCGTGTAAAACAAAAATGCATTTAAATACTGTATATGAATACAACTGAAGCAATGTCCTGAACAAATGATGAAGCAAAGAATCAATATGGGTGTACAACACACAAATTAAAAAGCAAACTAGTGATTGTACACACAACAATGCCACAATATGCAAGTACAGTATATTATTAGGTGTAGAGTAAACTGTAATGTAGTAACTCAAGATAAAACTAATTTTCTGGTGTCTGAAAGAAACTAGCCACAAGAAAGCAAACCCCACAATGATAAAATCCAAGATAATACCTCATTCTGTGAACCCATTTTGATTCATGCACATGTGCACATTAGCTGCACTGTACCATGGCATCGTGTCCATCTTCGCCGCAGGTCTCCAAACTACCAAGTGACTTAGACTCCATGGAAGTGCCTGAGGAAGCCACTTCTATATCACTCAACTGAGAGTGTACACCTTCATCACAAGAGTCTCTAGGACCTACATGCTTCTTTTGTGGGACGTTGTCAACAACACTTGAATCACATATTAAACTACTCGATTTTGATCTCAATGGGGAAAACGGAGAATTAGCTGGAACTGATGCCTTTGTTAGGTCTATTTTCTTTAACCCTCTAAGATTTTTGCTGTTACTGTTGCCTATACGAGAGTTGTGGACTATCATTCTAGTGAGGGCAACAGGATCATCTAGCAAGAGTTCATCATCGCTTGAATTTTCAGAAGATGAAGTAACATTAGCCTTGTATGAAGGAAGGGAGCTGTCTGATAGATCACTCACTGCTATTACTGTCACATAGGGTCCTGTAGAACTTTGATCATCATCTTTCCTAACATCATTAACTTGTAATAAGTCTTGTGAATGATCTAATTTTTTATCATTAACTACTGGATTCTTTCCAGCCACAACAGGCTGCACAGATTGTGAGACAAATTTATGTTCTGACTGAGAGTGACGTGCTGTCACATCAACACTGTCTTTAATAGATGAGATATTTGTGTGCATACTAACAGGATCCATATCACTGGTATTTTTACTAGCTTTGTCCAAAGTGCTGCTTTGGACAGTATCTTTACCATGATTATTTTTCATATTGTCTCCAACATATATAATATTTGCATGGTATACTGATGAAGAAGCATCTGATAATGATGGCTCCTTGCCTGACAGAGTAATAACTGTACACTTGTCTGTGGTATAAGAAAATTTTTCATCGGGATGATTATTTTTGGGGGTTTGAATCTCATTGCCTAGGTGCTGGGGCTCTGTGGATTCATTATGGTTATGATTTTTGTTTGTCATATTTGTAGACTCTTTACTAGAGATAGGTGACTGTTTTGCATTTTGCATTACTACATTTTGAACACTGGCCCCAGATGGAACACTGGCTCGGGATGCTGGAACATTGGCTCTGGATGCTGGAACACCAGCCCTGGATGCTGGAACACTGGCCCTGGATTCTGGAACACCAGCCCTGGATGCTGGAACATTGGCCCCAGATGCTGGAACACTGGCTCTTGATACTAGAACATTGGCCCTGGATGCTGGAACACTCTGATCTTGTGGCTGCATGTTAACATTACTGTCAGAAACAGCTATGAGGGTCAAGTTTGTTTCTGTGTTGGCATTTTTAGGAATTGTTACTTTATTAAAAGTGGTTTTTTCATCCAGGGAACTTATATTTGTGTACCCCTTTAAGAAGTCCCCAATGGACCTGCGTTTTTGTACAGGATGCACATTTGTTGTGCTAATGACTGTTTCTTCCTTACCTCCTTTACTAAGTGTTACGGGGGAATCTCCAACAGGGAGTGTATCAACAGTTGACTTTGTTAATGACTGAGAATTATCTACCACCAGCTGATTGTAAAAAGTTGAAATATAAGCCTCATTTAAATCTATTTTAAATTGATCATTGTCTGTGGATTTGATCAATGTACCGGTATTTGTATCATCTGAGGTGTGTATAAAAGATGCGCCATCCCAAACATCTGCATTGGACATTTGGGACAGTTCAAGAGATTGACTGTCAGAGGAATTTACGGCTTTACTACTATCAACTGACTCCTGACTGACAAAAGCAAATGAATCTAAGGTATCTTGGCCTGATGTTTGGAGTGAATTTTCTGCTTTTTCCAAATAATTAAGGAATGGTTGTTGTGTAATTCCATTTACTTCTGACACTGTCTTATTTTTCGGTTCCTTGAGTCTGACTTGGATGTCATTGTTATTTTCCTGTCCTGAAGCATTCTTATCTATACTTTTGAATGATCCTTCAGTCTCTGGTTTGGTATATGTATCTTCACTCTCTGATTTCTTACATGTATCTTCACTCTTAGATGTATCTTCACCCACTGATCTCTTAGATGCATCTTCATTCACTGATCTCTCAGATGTATCTTCACTCACTGATCTCTTAGATGTATCTTCACTCACTGATCTCTCAGATGTATCTTCACTCACTGATCTCTTAGATGTATCTTCCCTCACTGATCTCTTAGATGTGTCTTCCCTCACTGATCTCTTCAATGCATCATTCTTCTTAAGGGGTTCTTTTGGAAGGTCTGAAACTGAATGACTTTGTGTCTTATAAGCAACTCTGTATCTCTGGTTATTTGTATCCTCTTCTGTTTTTTCATCTATTCGGTTCAAATCGTGTATCGATTTATGTCCTACATAGCTATTTAGGAAGTCACTCATTCTTCGTTTTCCTTTCGGTGCAAAGGCTGAACCAGACAATAAGCAAACACTTGCTGTGCCTGCCTGCTTGTTCTTTTGCTGAATTGTTTCTCTTTGTTTAATTCCTTTTGTATTCACCTGAAGAGGTCCTACACAGTGCTCTGTTTCTAATGATCTTGAAATTGAAGATAAATCAAATGAACTATGGAACTGTTTTTGATCTTTTAATTTGACAGACTCCTCATTGGATAGATCTGACATGCTTCCATAATAGAATTTTCTATTAGATGCATCTGAGTCACAGTCAGATGGAGTCACTTCCCTTTCCAGATCATCTGTGCTGGTATTCCATGAGTGTCTGTTGTTGTGGCTGCTCACTCTAGAAGATGCTCTCTGCACTTCCTCCACAGAAGAAATGCTGGAAAGTGATGTTTGCTTCCTTTTATCAAAGCTGCCATAAGGATTTGTGGTTGTCTTACGGAGAGTTACTCCAAAAATAGTTTTATTACTAGACTGGTCATATGAAGTAGTCACATTTGAGTCCCTACAGTCCGTTGAAAAGCAGGAGTCAGTGTCTATGAGGCTGGAGTTACTTAAGCTGTGCTTATCACTAAGTGAGCCAGGAGTTGGTGGTAGACTAAGGCTGGTTACTGTTGCCTCATCATCAAATTCAGTGCTGTCCACATCACTCTCATACATGTCAGTCTCAGGAGAAGGACGGGAACCTTCACCACTAGCCAAAGACCTTACCTCTTTAACAACATATGGCTTCTCTGTTCGCTTGTTAAGGTTGTTGATGAAGCTACGACTGTATGGTTGGTCACTTGGTGCTGACTTCTCAATCATGAAGATGTTCTTCTTTCCATAGAATGAAAGAGAATTCTGTTAATAAAGTACAAGTTAATTTTCACATCTGTTAATGCAGTATACTTTATGATAATTCAATAACTTAAAAGTAAAGAATTATGATTAATAGTCATTGTATTATATAATTAATACCATTGCTTAAATACTGTACAGTGGAACCTCAGTTTTTGTATGCCCTAGTTTGTATATAAAATTAGAGTTATTCTCTATAAAATGTTTTTTTTTTTTTAATATTTTTGGGTGTCTGGAATGAATTGAACATTAAAATGGTATAAAATACCGACAGGTTGTTAGGTAAGACACATATGCAACAGTTAGGTATCTTTATTTCGAAACGTTTCGCCTACACAGTAGGCTTCTTCAGTCGAGTACAGAAAAGTTGATAGAAGCAGAAGAGACTTGAAGACGATGTAATCAGTCCATCACCCTTAAAGTTTTGAGGTTGGAGCCTTATATAGCGCCAGGAGGTGAGACGAAGGTCACTAGTAGAAGTAAGAACGCAGATGTTGGGAGGTCAGGTCCCTCTCAAATCCAGCCGTTCTCACTAGTAGAGGTTGTTGAAGTTGATTGCAGGTCTGTACCAAGATACCCTTTATTTCTTATGAGAAACATTGCTTCAGTTTTTTGTGCGATTCAGTTTATCATCAGACTTTTCTGAACGGATTAATCACAAAAACCGAGGTTCCACTGTACTGTATATAATTTATGTGTATTTTATGTTTATATACATACTGTACCATCGTGAAATCAATACAGTGGACCCCCGCATAACGATGGCATCACATAGCGATTAATCCGCATACCGCTTGCTTTAATCGCAAAAATTTTGCCTCACATACCGCTTAAAAACCCGCTCACCGATTTTCGTCCGAGACGCGTCCAATGTGCGGCCTGAGCCACGCTCACATGTTCCGCCGGTGGCATTGTTTACCAGCCAGCCTCCGCGGTAACATCCAAGCATACAATCGGAATATTTCGTATTATTACAGTGTTTTCGGTGCTTTTTCTGGAAAATAAGTGACCATGGGCCCCAAGAAAGCTTCTAGTGCCAACCCTACAGCAATAAGGGTGAGAATTACAATAGAGATGAAGAAAAAGATCATTGATAAGTATGAAAGTGGAGTGCGTGTCTCCGAGCTGGCCAGGTTGTATAATAAACCCCAATCAACCATCGCTACTATTGGTGGTACAGCTGCTGCTGCTGCTGCACTGTCAGCTGCTGCTGCTGCTGTAGCATCGTCTGCTGCTGCTGCTGCTGTAGCATCGTCTGCTGCTGCTGTAACATCGTCTGTTGCTGCTGTAGCATCGTCTGCTGCTGCTGTAGCATCGTCTGTTGCTGCTGTACCACCGTCAGCTGCTGCTGCTGCTGTAGCACCGTTGTTGGTGTGGCTTATTGAGAATACCAAGAAACAATTAACCCCAGAGGATTTGCCACCCAGGATAACCCAAAAATGTCAGTGTCATCGAAGACTGTCTAACTTATTTCCATTGGGGTCCTTAATCTTGTCTCCCAGGATGCAACCCACACAAGTCGACTAACACCCAGGTGAACAGGGAAAAATGCCTGGAACTAGTGCTCATATTGGTGAATTTAAAGCCAGCAAAGGTTGGTTTGAGAGATTTAAGAATCGTAGTGGCATACACAGTGTGATAAGGCCTGTTCTGGAAGAAAATGCCAAACAGGACCTACAGTACTCAGGAGGAAAAGGCACTCCCAGGACACAGTGTCTCATCAGTCATTGCTGCATCTTCAATAAAGGTAAGTGTCATTTATTCTTCATTTAGTAGATTAGTACATGCACAATATATACTGTGCATGTACTACTCTACTATTGTGCATGTATCCTTCTCTTTGTGTGTAGGAAAATGTATATTTCATGTGGTAAAAATTTTTTTTTCATACTTTTGGGTGTCTTGCACGGATTAATTTTATTTCCATTATTTCTTATGGGGAAAATTCATTCACATACTGATTATTTCGCATAACAATTACCCCTCTTGCACGGATTAAAATCGTTATGCGGGGGTCCACTGTACAGTGAAAATTACAATGAATACTTACAGCCTTCCCATGTTTGTCTAAATCATTGACTCGTTCCTGGCTGGCCAGGTCAAACTTGGAGGCCAGTTTCCTGACTGAAGGAAGAGCAGGTACTTCCTCTGGTGTGCGTATAGATGCATCACTGTCCAATCCTTCACCATGGCTATCTCCCTCACTATATGTACTCACACTCTCTACTGATCTTCCAAATTTTGAGTGGTGCTGGTAATTAGTACGTTTGCCTAGGCCAGTTAAGCTGTTTATATTAATATTGCTCATGCTGCCCACCGAATTCATACTGCTCATGTTATGAAGGGGAACTGAGCCCAGGTTGTGTAGGTTTGAAACTTTAGCAGAGGGCTGCAGGTTATCAGCACTTGTGTGCCTCAAAAGTGGCTGCAGAACTGTTCTATCCCTTGGTTGTACTGCGATAGTGTCTTCACTCACAGTCCGCCAGAGGTCATGGCGACGGGGAACCAAGTATGCATCTGAAAGTGATAGGAAAGGTAATAAATTTTCATTTCTTAAAAGTGTTTGTGGAAATATTACAGTAAATTTTCAATTCTTAAAAGTACACAAATAACCCACACATAGAAGAGAGGAGCTTAAGACGATGTTACGGTCCAACTTGGACCATTTACAAAGTCACTCAGTGTGACTTTGTAAGTGGTCGAAGTCGGACCGAAATGTCATCGTAAGCTCCTCTCTTCTATGTGCGGGTTATTTGTGTATCGCTCCAGTCATGGTATTGTGCCTTTTTTTGTTAATTCTTAAAAGTTTTTGCAGAAATATTACAATAAGTGATTAACATAGAGAATTAATAAAACACCTAAACTACTGGGAATGCCTTAAAGCACTCTCAAGAATAGAGAAGAAAAAGTTACCTGATAAATATGCATACCTGTGAATGGAAAATCATATATTTTTATCAATGGGAAACACTAAACCCATACACATTACATATGCAGTATGTTAGGTAAAAGAATACATGTGCAGCTCATGTGATAATTTATTGTGGCAATGTTTTGCTGTCCAGGAGCTTTGTCAAGTCTTGACAAAGCTTAACAAAATGTTGCATTAGTGGCACATGTACTTTTATCTAAGATACTGTTAGTAGTTCTACCAACATTATTACATTATACAGTGCCTGGGGAGGCAAGTAGGTTCAGTCCAAGACAGGGTAAGATAAGTCCAGTTACTTGTATCAAGAACCCCTCACAGGCATCAAGGTAATGTGCCTCCCTTCTGGGGAAAAATACTGATGGGTCAGGTCTTCAATCTGCACTCCATGATATCAACTTAATAGTGTGAGAGAGATGAGATAAAATGTAGAATACGTAAAGCTAAAAATAAAAACAGGCAGGCCCCACTTTGCAGCTCTTCACTTTATGACATTTTGCAACTGCAGTGACTTTCAATTATACACACTCTTCATTTGTTCAGACTTCCTACAAAACATATATTCACCACTCATTACAAGGATGAAAATATTTTAAGGTAAATAATGTGTGTACTGTATATGCATTTTTTAAACCTAGTTCTATTGCTCACTTAACCCTTTCACTGTCAGTCCCGTAATATTATGGCTTGCAAACCACTGTCAGTCCCATAATATTATGGCTTGCAAACCACTGTCAGTCCCATAATATTATGGCTTGCAAACCACTGTCGGTCCCGTAATATTATGGCTTGCAAACCACTGTCAGTCCCATAATATTATGGCTTGCAAACCACTGTCAGTCCCATAATATTATGGCTTGCAAACCACTGTCGGTCCCATAATATTATGGCTTGCAAACCACTGTCAGTCCCATAATATTATGGCTTGCAAACCACTGTCGGTCCCGTAATATTATGGCTTGCAAACCACTGTCGGTCCCGTAATATTATGGCTTGCAAACCACTGTCAGTCCCATAATATTATGGCTTGCAAACCACTGTCAGTCCCATAATATTATGGCTTGCAAACCACTGTCGGTCCCGTAATATTATGGCTCGCAAACCACTGTCAGTCCCGTAATACTATGGCTTGCAAACCACTGTCGGTCCCGTAATATTATGGCTTGCAAACCACTGTCAGTCCCATAATATTATGGCTTGCAAACCACTGTCAGTCACTCAGCATTATAATCCTTACAGAGAATAAACTTTGAATTTGAATTTGAATAATATTATGGCTTGCAAACAACTGTCGGTCCCGTAATATTACACCAAAATTCTAGCAGCTTCCAATCTTGCACAAGAAAGCTGGTAGGCCTACATATGAGAGAATGGATCTGAGTGGTCAGTGTGTGCAGTATAAGAAAAATCCTGCAGCATGCAGTGCATTGTGAGGAAAAAAAAAACTCCGACCATGTTTTTGGTTTAAAACACTGACTTTGGGGTGTATTTTTGTGTTGTATTTATGGCTGTATTCTCATTTTCTTGGTCTCATTTGATAGAATGGAAGATACATTACAGAAATTAAGATGATTTTGAATGGTTTATGGATTAAAAGTACCTTGAAATTGAGCTCAGAGCTGCGGAAATATTCAATTTTTGCCGATGTTCAGATTTTTGCTGATGTACAAATCAAGTCACGCTTCCAATACACGTCAACTGATGGGCCTAATATGCTTTCACAAATGCACTGATATTATTTATACCACTTTTACAATAATGCAGTAGTCTGCATAACAGTAAATCTTCTATTTTTTTGTGTGAATAAAAATTCAAAATGGAAAGCAAGCATAATATAAGAGGAGCCTGGAGATGTGACTAATGAACAGAGAAAATGTTATTTTAGTGCTGGGAATGTTTGTATTGTTAATTTTGGACCCTATTTTGAAATTGGCCTTACTTGAATTGTGTATGAAACTGGCCAGATTACCAATTTCTGAACACTTTATTGGGCAATTGAAATTGGTAAATGAGCAGTTTCTTGTACTCATTCAACAGAAAAAACTTGAGTTTGGCTGACTGGAACAATGAAATTGGCCGAAAAAAGGGCTCAAAGTGGGCAAAATCGCTAATGCGTAAATATCATCAAGACCCCTAACTTCACAAGAGCGTAATTCCATAAGTTTTCCATCAAATTTCGTACTTTTGGTGTCATTACCACTGGGAAAGGATTCTCTATCATTTCATAAGAAAAAATATTTTTTTTAATTTTTTGAAAATTCTTCGACACTGAGAGAAAGTTTGTGAGCAAGGGTCTCGACAGTGAAAGGGTTAATATATGATAGAGTAAACATGCTGTCAGGCTTTTATTTGAAAATGAAAAAAGGCTAAGTTTTACTTTACAGCAGTAGCCAGGAACCTAACCTAAGTGGAGCCTGTCTGTACTATAGGGGTGTCAAATGAACATTTAAAGAACACCGTGTCAACACCTGAATCCATGACAACTCAACTTCTTAAAAGCAGATAGTGGAAATGTTGCCAATGTGAAGGTAAAATGTTTCAAGAGGAAACGAGCACCATCATCTGAAAATGCTTGATCAGCTGGGTAGTGATAACTATGTGGGCCTGCAGACTGTTAACAGTAACAGCCTGATTGATCACAGTCAGCAAAGGAAGCTGAGTTTTAGGTTGGGCTGTGAAATGAAAACTCTAAAAATCAATCATATGTAGATACTCACCTATATGCATGGCTGCAAGGGTTGAGTCTTATAACTTCTGTATCTTTTGAGACAAGAGTACACTAAGATCATAGCTCCACTCAAATATTATATATAATAATAAGCAAATCCATGGGAAGGTGGAGAAGAATCCTTCCTCAATAAGTCATGTGTCGTAAGAGGCGACTAAAATGCCGGGAGCATAAATTACTAATTGTAAAATGAAAACATAAGCAAATTTGCTGATGACACCAAAACAGGCCATCCAATTCATTCTAATGAGAACATTAGAGCACTCCAGAATGATCTAATAGACTTTTGGGGATCAATGTAAAAGATGATATTTGAGGAAAAAATGTCAGTTCTTGTTAAATCTTTTGATCTCAAGTAGAACATACCAACACGTGGATTATGAAGAACTTCTGTGGAGCTGTCAGACTGTCCATTAGCATGGACACTTCGAGGAGCATGACGCGCGTAGTTTTCTTCCCACCTCCGCTGAGTCTCGTTGATAGTTCTTTGGAATCTGGCTACTTCTCGTTCCACACGCGCAGCCTGCAAGTGTTTATTTGACGAACAAAAAGTCATAATACCATAACTGGACCAATACACAAATAACCCACACATAGAAGAGAGAAACTTATCATGACATTTCTGTCCGACTTGGACCATTAACTACAGGTGGCTGTCAACTTATGATGGGGTTATGTTCCAACAAACCTATTATATTTCAAAAATATTGTAAGTCGAATATGAATATATGATAAATATGTCACTAATAAATAAACAAATATTTACTATTAGCTAACTAAATACCAGCCTTTAAAAGTAATTAAATACAAGTTATGGATTATGTTGCCTTCATGCTGGGTAATTATCTCAAGCTTCATATCCAAAGTAATTGAAACCATATCGTAAGTCAAACCATCGTAAGTCGAGGAGCGCCTGTAGTCACACAGAGTGCATGACTAGTTAATGGTCCAAGTCGGACCAAAATGTCATCATAAGTTTCCTTCTCCTATGCATAGTGGTTATCTGCATAATACTCAATATGTAACTGAACTTAATTAATGTGCCATTAACTCTTAAAAACTTGGCTTACAACTTAACTTTCCAAGAAATGGTAATGTGGGTGTAACTAACTTAATGTAATTACCTGAATATCTCTAAGTTCATCCTTCCAGTCACTGGGCTGGGAAGTCTCCACTTGAGTATTTCTCAATTGATGTAAAGTTGCCTCACTATTGCTTTTATGGTTTTTCTGAAGTCCACTTCCTATGATGTGTAATGGCTCCTGTTTCATGAAATACAGTCCATAATTATGCAACAGACAAATTTTATTTCTATAAGGTGGAGTACAATATATTATACAATTAGGATAACTGCATTAAATAAACTATGAACTTTATAGAAAGACATTATACAAGGCATTCTCGGGAAATAAGACTGAATGGTGAAGAGTTTGGGATGTTTGCTGTTTAGAGTGACTGTAAACTGTTGTATTTGCAGGCCTATGGCAGTGAAAGTGAGTGATGGTGAAAGCGTTTCTTTTTTGTGTTACCCTTCCACGATGGGCATTGGACAACACGTTAAAAAAAAATAAAGACTGGATAGTGAAGTAAGAGAAGAACTATGCTTATTTTAATAATAATAATAATAATAATAATAATCTTTATTTCTACAAGTACATATACACTTTACACAGACATACCTGGCTGACATGAATGACATACAGTACTGTACTATATAAAAGCCCCTGGTTATGCAGAGAATTTCAAGCAAATTAGGTTAATTTTGTTCCCAGGACATTAACTGCCCCCTTCAAGGCAGGCAAAATTGCTGACCTGGATAGCGTACAAAGAACTTTCACGGCACACATAAATATGATAAAGCATCTAAACTATTAGAAATGGTTGAAGTCCCTTGATTTGTATTCCCTGGAATGCAGGCGAGAAAAATACATGATAATATACACTTGGAAAATCCTAGAAGGATTGGTGCCAAACTTGCACACAAAAATCACTCCCTATGAAAGAAAAAGACTCGGCAGGAGATGCAACATTCCCTCAATGAAAAGCAGGAGCACCACGAATACACTGAGAGACGACACAATAAGTGTCAGGGGCCCAAGACTGTTCAACTGTCTCCCAGCATACATAAGGGGGATTACCAATAGACCCCTGGCTGTCTTCAAGAAGGCACTGGACAGGCACCTACAGTCAGTACCTGACCAGCCAGGTTGTGGTTCGTAAGTCAGTTTGTGTATGGCCAGTGGTAACAGCCTGGTTGATCAGACCCTGAGCCACCATGAGGCCTGGTCTCAGACCGAGCCACAGGGGCGTTGACCCCCGAAACCCTCTCCAGGTATAGGTATAGGATGCAGCCCACACCAATCAGCTAACATCCAAGTACCTAATTACTGCTAGGTGAACATGGACATCATGCGTTTTAAGGGAACATGCCCAATGTTTCCACTCGAACCAGGGATCAAACCAGGGACCTCAGAGTGTGAGCTGAGTGTGCTACCAACTGAGCTATGGAACACCTTTTGGTCATTATAGTCAGTTTTCCTCTAGCCAGTAGTACTGTACCTTCCCATGGTGACAAAGTGGATCTTTCCTTAACTAACCTTCCACTATAACCATTTTATAAAGTTTATCCCAAGCAAAATGCTATGTAAGATAAAAAATTGTCTTTGTGTCTGGTTTCTCTTCTCATCTTTTGATTTTGAAAAAATTTAATTGAACATAAAACTCTATGAATGGTGATAGATTATGCTGGGGTAAGATGCAGAGGGGTGCAAATATTGCCCTTATAGGAATATTACCCTTCTCAGTGTACTGCCCTAGTTGAACAGTGGTATATTAGTGCAATAGTTCCCTGTATCTTTAGATTACAATTATCATATTACTGAGTAAATAATTCTATCTGATAAACTTGCATACCAGACCATCTTATCTATGAATAGTCTAGTTGATCATTCAGTACTGTGATGGCATATGTATATAGTGATGGACCTACATTTTGGGGGCCCTCAAGCTTGAACTGTTATATTAAGCAATGTGGACTAAAGTGGCTTCTGGGGCCCCTCTGGGATTTGGGGCCCTGAAGCTTAAGCTTTATTAGTTTCATAACAGATCTGTCCCTGTATGTACAGGAGGAGGCGGAGGAGGAGGCAGAGGAGGAGGGAGGCGGAGTAAGGAGGAGGCAGAGGAGGAGGAGCAGCAAGAGGAGGAGCAGGGAGGAGGGAGAGGAGTGGAGGGAGGAGATGCAGAGGAGGAGAGGGGCCGGAGGAAGAGAGGCGGAAGAGGAGGAGGCGGAGGAGGAGGCGGGATGAGAGGAGGCTGAGGAGGAGGCGGAGGAGGACAGAGGAGGCGGAGGAGAGGAGGCGGAGCGGAGGAGTTGAGGAGGCGGGAGGAGGAGGAGGAGGGCGGAGGAGGAGGAAGGCGGAGGACGTCGGCGGCTGCTAATAATAATAAAAATAAGAAGAAGAATACGAAAAGAAGAATAAAATAAGAAGAAGAAGAAGAAGAAGGAAGAAGAAAAGAGAAGAAGAAGAAGAAAAAGAAAAGAATCTTTATTTTTAGCATACTACAATACATGTTTGCACAAAGGAGTAATAACAATCGTGTACATGCCAAAAGGCCCCTCAATATGCATAGCTTTTTTGGGGCAAACTTAAGACTAACTTAGGATTTAATAAGGCAATATCAGTGTAATAACTGTACATATGATCATTGGGTGAGTTACATTGATTACAAGAAAATTGAATATTCTATTAGTTCATGCTATATGGTTTTGATAAGTCTTGTAGAGAAGAATTACAGTTTTGATTATTAACCTAAGATGAACACAGTGGAATGATTAACATTACATCTGAGAGGATTAAGATATTGTTTTACCTAGGTTTATGATATTGAGCAAATGCATGTATGGTTTTTACATATTCAATGAAGATGGGTTAGGATAGGTTAAGAAGATAAGGTGTTTTCTAACTGTAGCTTTAAAAATGCTAGCTAAGCCAGTGGTTCTGGAGATTTCTGGCAGAAAGTTCCAGGTTTTGGGTCCTTTTATGTACACTGAGTTTTTGAAAAGATTTATCCTGATACGGGGAATGTTATAGGGATTTTTGGGTCTGGTATTGTGTGCATGGGTTCTATTGCAACTGTCAAGAAAGTGCTTCAGGTCAGGAATTATATTAGAATTGATTTTTCTGTAAATGAAGTTTGCACAGTAGTATGAGTGGATGTTTTTTTGTATGTGAATAGGTTAAGTCTTTGAAAAGTCATGGAGGGTGTTGTACCTAGTTTGGATTGTGTAATCATTTGCACTGCACTTTTTGTTGGGTTAAGTACTGACTTTGTGATCAGAGAAACAGTATAGTTTAAGTAGTGCCTGTTTGTGTATACAGTAATGTATTCCTTGAAAAGATCAACTGTTTTAGATAATTTTTTTGTTATGTGTTGCAATATGGGTGTTGAATTTCAGGTTGTTGACAAGGTGTAGACCCGGAATTTGCCTTTGTTTATGTTTTAGCAAAAAGGATGTTGTTAAGGCATAATGTTTAGTCCTATTATATTTAATGTTAGTCTCAAAGATGTATTACATGGGGAGCACTAAATGTTAATAATAATAAAATAATAATAATAATAATATAATAATAATAAAAAATAAAAAGAAGAAGAAGAAGAAGAAGAAGAAAAGGAAGAAGAAGAAGAAAAGAAGAAGAAGAAGAAAAGTTATGTCCTCGAATTTGTATTGATAAAGCCACTGGATGGCGAAACGTCTACAATAAAGATACCCAATGTTGCATAAGTGGTCTTAATCTCATCTGTCGGTATTATATAACCATTCGTACACAAGAAGAAGAAAGAAAGAAAGAAGAAAGAAAGAAAGAAAGAAAGAAAGAAAGAAAGAAAAAAAAAAAGAAAGAAAGAAAAAAGAAAAAAAAAAAGAAAAAAAAAAGAAAAAAAAAAGAAAAAAAAGAAAAGAAAAAAAAGAAAAGAAAGAAAAAAAGAAAGAAAGAAAGAAAAAAGAAAAAAAGAAAAGGAAAAAGAGAAAAAAAAAAGAAATGAAATTATGCATAAACCCAAATAGGGGCAACAGTATTGCGGCAATTTTAAAAGTTAAGTGTAAAAAAGGTGCAAGTGGGAAAACCTTACCCCTTAAAAAAAAACGTTTCCAAAGTAATAACTTTCGGGGCCGTAGTGCCCCAAACTATTAACTTTTCTTTGTAATTTCATTAAACATTCCCAAAATAAACTATCACCTAACATAAAAGAAGGGGTGTCACACCATGTTCCATATTAAAATAATTGGCATGCCCGGGGATCATACCTTTTTTTTTTTTCCCTTTTAAAAAGAAAAGATTTTTTTTCCTAAAATATTTGGGGGGCTACGTAGTGAACGATATATACGTTTGGACTGTTTAAGGGGTTAATTGGCAAGGGTTCTGGCAAAGCAAACAAAAAAACACTGAGCTAGACGCATAATGCTTGAATAATAAACAAGTGGTGAGGAATTCACTTATTTAAAAATCCAATTTTTCTCCCTTTAAATTTTCCCAAAAATTTTTTTTTTTTAAAACACCGGTGTCTCCCACCAATAGGGGGACCTAAAAAAAAAAATGCTTTTATCATCATCACACTATTACTGCTTCAACTCAACATTACATTTTAAGCCCCTTCAAAAAGTAATATTCTACCCATCCTTTAAAGTGCGACACGTCTTCCTTTCCCCAGGACTCAATCCACTCACGGGGTTTTCCCCTCTTCGTCTCTTGATAATACTTTTAGTACCCCGTAACCCTAAACTCTGAAGCCTCGCTTCAAGGTGAGGGTCCGGGGTTGATTTCGGGGGGAAACATTCAAAGCTTCCCTTTCACCTTTTCCTTTACCACAAGTAGGTACCTGGTGTTAGTCGCTGGGGCGGGTCCCCCCTGGGGACAAGACTGGAAAACCCCCTTTGGGAAAAAAAACAGACAGTCCCCCATGATGCACTGTCTTTCTTTGGGGGTTTTCCGGGTAGCTAACCCTCCAGGGTTAAAAATTCAAACACAATCTTATCACATCAGCTGTTTCCCACCAAGGCAGGGTGGCCAAAAGAAAAACTCTGATCATCATTCACTCCATCACTGTCTTGCCAGAGGAATGCTTACACTACAGTTATAAAACTGCAACATTAACACCCCTCCTTCAGAATGCAGGCACTGCACTTCCCACCTCCGGGACTCAAGTCCGGCAATATGGATTGTGAATGTTGCAGCAAAGAGAAGTTTGGAGGTAGTAGAGATGTTGAGTCTGAGGTAATATGTGTTGTATAGATTATGCAGAGACTTTGTAGTTTAGAGAAAACCCCAAACTACAAATTCTCTGCATAATATTTACACCACACATTGCCTTCAGATTAGCATCTCTACTACTCAAAACTTCTCTTTGCTGCAACATTCACAACTCATGTTGTAGCGAGGTGGAGGCTGGAAGCAGCAGAGATGTCATGTAGAGTTTTAATGTCACTTAATATGGTCAAGAGCTTGACAAGTGTTTCATAAGATAAGGGAGGCACTGTATACGATTAAACTGTATATGCTAACCTCAAGTATGTAAGGTAAGCACATTATTGCCCATTATCATTTGCATATATTCTACAGCAAACTGATTTGTTTATATTTTCCAAAGCTTTTATTCTCTCGTCTCTCTCATCCTTGAGAAACACTATCATCCACTTACTAATCAACTTTATCTTACAGACACTATCATGTGATCAGACATTCTCTTAGATAGCACCATTAATAACTGCACCATCACAAACATCCTTTAACACACTTCACTACACAAGCGATTTTTTTTTTGTCCTAGAGGTGGTAAGTACAATGCCTGCACTCTAAAGGAAGGGTAAGGATGTTGCAGTTCAGAGGGTCATGTGAACCAGGATGTCAGCACATAGTATCTGGTAAGACAGTGCCTGAATGAATAATGGTGAATGTGTTTCCTTTTTTTTGAGATGGGGGAGGTCCATCACTCTATCTCAGCAGATGGCCATTGTTAAAAAAAATCACCAGTACTACATAACTTCTAATCAGGAAATGGGTGAAGAGTGAACCCATGGCAAGTGAGTTGTAAAGTTCACAGGCCAACACATTAACCACTCGGCCAGCTGGCCAAGTCATAACTTTGTTATGACTTATATTGGGTTCATGGACTTTATGGCTTCAAGGGTACCTTTCATATACTTTGATGAGTTCCAAGAGTTTTTCTACTCCTAGAGCCTAGCCTTGGGCCAGGTTCATCTGGTGCTTGCCTGGTCAACCAGGCTGAAAAGACATGCACCAAGAAAGTTTCTGGGGCTATGGGATGAGACAGTACAATCACAGTTGGTGCCACTGATACAACCATGTCACAGAAGTGGTGCTTGTAAAATTATCCTAAGTTCTCCAGCTGAGGGGTTAGAGTTGAGCATACTACATGGAAGGTTTAAAGAAGCCTAAAATGACAGTTTGGTCCATCCTGGAAAATTATCACCTATAAGTTTATTTACTTTACCATTACTACTCTACCATGTATATTTATGTACAGTATTCAATAGATGAGTCAAAAAAATGTATTGTAATACCATAGTTTTCTCTCACTGGACTGAGCGCATTGCTATTTTGCCTTCTAGGGAGGCTAAACCCATCCATTAGTGTCCTAAACCTCTCACCTGCTACGACAGACCCTCAACAGTGTTCTAGACCCTTCCTCCATATCTTACATACTCTCTCAAAAATTTAAACCCCTTTTCAGTAACTTGTACCTATATACTTCAATAACCTAGATCCCTTGCTCATTAACCTAGATTCCTTGTTCAGTAACTTAGATCCCTTTCTCAGTATCTTAGATACCTTGCCCGGTATCTAGATTCCTTGCTCAGAGCCTAGATCCCTTGCTCAGTAACCTAGATTCCATGCTCAATAACCTAGATTCCTTGCTCAATAACCTAGATCCCTTGCTCAGTAACCTAGATTCCATGCTCAATAACCTAGATTCCTTGCTCAATAACCTAGATCCCTTGCTCAGTAACCTAGATTCCTTGCTCAGTAACCTATATCCCTTGCTAAATAACCTGGATCCCATGCTCAGTAACTTAGACCCCTTGCTTCATGTACCGACTGCTTTTCTTTTATCTTCATAAGTACCATGTTTATTTCTGCAGACTTACATTCCACACTCAGGCTACTTGAAGCAAGTAAAGGCATATCATGTACATGCTCTGAGATTATGTTTAATTAATGAGGAATGTGATAAGGCTATCTCTGCCTCCACTCCTTCTATTTGCACAGACAAATGCAGACACCACAGAGACATAGACAACGACAGACAGAAACATAAACACAGACAAGCAAACATACATGCACATGCACATGCACACGCATGCACATGCACAAGCATGCACGTACCAAGCCAGGAGCTTGGACTAGACCCCTGCAACCTCAACTAGGTGAGTACACACACACACACACACAGTAGAGCTACAAGTGGAGGGGAAGCAGGAAGGCCAGGATGAATGAAGCCAAACTACAAGAAAGGGGACTACACAGGAATGAGGAACTTCCTGAACGGGGTTCAGTGGGACAGAGAACTGGCAAGGAAGTCAGTTAATGAGATGATGGAATATGTAGCAACAATGTGCAAGGAGGCTGTGGAGAGGTTTGTACCCAAGGGAAACAGGATTAATGAAAAAGCCAGGATGAGCCCATGGTTCACCCAAAGGTGCCGGGAGGCAAAAACCAAGTGTGCTAGGGAATGGAAGAAATACAGAAGGCAAAGGACCCAGGAGAATAAGGAGAGCAGTTGTAGAGCCAGAAATGAATATGCACAGATAAGAAGGGAGGCCCAACGACAATATGAAAATGACATAGCAGCGAAAGCCAAATCTGACCCGAAGCTGTTATACAGCCACATCAGGAGGAAAACAACAGTCAAGGACCAGGTAATCAGGCTAAGGAAAGAAGGAGGAGAGACAACAAGAAATGACCGTGAAGTATGTGAGGAACTCAACAAGAGATTCAAAGAAGTGTTCACAGAGGAGACAGAAGGGGCTCCAGAAAGACGGAGAGGTGGGGCACACCACCAAGTGCTGGACACAGTACACACAACCGAGGAAGAAGTGAAGAGGCTTCTGAGTGAGCTAGATACCTCAAAGGCAATGGGGCCGGATAACATCTCTCCATGGGTCCTGAGAGAGGGAGCAGAGGTGCCATGTGTGCCCCTAACAACAATATTCAATACATCTACTGAAACAGGGAGATTGCCTGAGGCATGGAAGACAGCAAATGTAGTCCCAATCTTTAAAAAAGGAGACAGACATGAAGCACTAAACTACAGACCAGTGTCACTGACATGTATAGTATGCAAAGTCATGGAGAAGATTATCAGGAGAAGAGTGGTGGAACACCTAGAAAGGAATGATCTCATCAACAGCAGCCAACGTGGTTTCAGGGACGGGAAATCCTGTGTCACAAACCTGCTGGAGTTCTATGACATGGTGACAGCAGTAAGACAAGAGAGAGAGAGGGGTGGGTGGACTGT
This sequence comes from Cherax quadricarinatus, assembly GCF_026875155.1. Classification (NCBI taxonomy): domain Eukaryota; kingdom Metazoa; phylum Arthropoda; class Malacostraca; order Decapoda; family Parastacidae; genus Cherax; species Cherax quadricarinatus. Next base: position 15,340,268 of record NC_069483.1, read on the forward strand.
ATTTTCTTGGACTGCAAGAAGGCGTTTGACACAGTTCCACACAAGAGATTAGTGCAAAAACTGGAGGACCAAGCAGGGATAACAGGGAAGGCACTACAATGGATCAGGGAATACTTGTCAGGAAGACAGCTGTGAGTCATGGTACGTGGCAAGGTGTCAGAGTGGGCACCTGTGACCAGCGGGCTCCCACAGGGGTCAGTCCTAGGATCAATGCTGTTTCTGGTATTTGTGAATGACATGACAGAAGGAATAGACTCCGAAGTGTCCCTGTTTGCAGATGACGTGAAGTTGATGAGAAGAATTCATTCGATCGAAGATCAGGCAGAACTACAAAGGGATCTGGACAGGCTGCAGACCTGGTCCAGCAATTGGCTCCTGGAGTTCACCCAAGTGCAGTCATGAGATTGGGAGGCAAAGAAATCGAGACGAGTACATAGGAACTACAATCACTCAAGGAAAAAGATCTTGGGGTGAGTATAACACCAGGCACATCTTCTGAAGCGCACATCAACAAATAACTGCTGCATCATATGGGCGCTTAGCAAACCTCAGAACAGCATTCCTACATCTTAATAAGGAATCGTTCAGGACCCTGTACACCGTGTACGTTAGGCCCATATTGGAGTACGCGGCACCAGTTTGGAACCCACACCTAGCCAAGCATGTAAAGAAACTAGAGAAAGTGCAAAGGTTTGCAACAAGACTAGTTCCAGAGCTAAGAGGTATGTCCTACGAGGAGAGGTTAAGAGAAATCAACCTGACGACACTAGAGGACAGGAGAGATAGGGAGGACATGATAACGACATACAAAATAATGAGTGGAATTGACAAGGTGGACAAAGACAGGATGTTCCAGAGACTGGACACAGCAACAAGGGGACACAGTTGGAAGTTGAAGACACAGATGAATCACAGGGATGTTAGGAAGTATTTCTTCAGCCACAGAGTAGTCAGGAAGTGGAATAGTTTGGGTAGTGATGTAGTGGAGCAGGATCCATACATACCTGGAGTTTACCTGGAGAGAGTTCCGGGGGTCAACGCCCCCGCGGCCCGGTCTGTGACAAGGCCTCCTGGCGGATCAGAGCCTGATCAACCAGGCTGTTACTGCTGGCTGCACGCAAACCAATGTACGAGCCACAGCCCGGCTGGTCAGGAACCGACTTTAGGTGCTTGTCCAGTGCCAGCTTGAAGACTGCCAGGGGTCTGTTGGTAATCCCCTTATGTATGCTGGGAGGCAGTCGAACAGTCTCGGGCCCCTGACACTTATTGTACGGTCTCTTAACATGCTAGTGACACCCCTGCTTTTCATTGGGGGATGTTGCATCGTCTGCCAAGTCTTTTGCTTTCGTAGTGAGTGATTTTCGTGTGCAAGTTCGGTACTAGTCCCTCTAGGATTTTCCAGGTGTATATAATCATGTATCTCTCCCGCCTGCGATTCCAGGGAATACAGGTTCAGGAACCTCAAGCTTTAAGCAGAGGTATGATAAAGCTCACGGTTCAGGGAGAGTGACCTAGTGGAGACCAGTGAAGAGGCGGGGCCAGGAGCTTGGACTCGACCCCGCAACCTCAATAGGTGAGTCACACACACACACCACACACCCACAACACACACACACACACACACACACACACACACACACACACACCACACTCACACTCACACTCACACTCACACTCACACTCACACTCACACTCTCTCTCTCTCTCTCTCACTCACTCTCTCACTAAATGTCCAAATCACCTCAACAACCCCTCCTCAGCACTCTGGATAATACTTTTAGCAACCCCACACCTCCTCCTTACTCCAAGCTATAAATTCTCTGCATAATATTTACACCACACATTGCCCTCATACATGACATCTCCACTGCCTCCAGCCTTGATGTTGGTGAAGGGCTCTTGATACGAGAGGCTGACACAATGATACTATTACAAATGTTCTGCTTTATCAACTCCCATTTTAAAGTCTTGAGAGAGACATATAACATCCCTGAATTTGCATGGCAATATACCGGCCAATAATGAAAAGCAGGTGAAATTCCAATTTTTAAGAAACACTAGACAGAATAATGTTAAAGAAATAGTATTAGACTTTACACAAGATGTGTTCTAAATAATATAACAACTACACAAAACATTCTTCTTGCATGAAGGTAACTGCTATATTATTATGTAGGGAAATATGACATGCACAGTGCTGTCGTTATTCAGTCATGCAGGGGAAACATGCTGCATAATTATGCAGGGGAAACATGCTGCATAATTATGCAGGGGAAACATGCTGCATAATTATGCAGGGGAAACATGCTGCATAATTATGCAGGGGAAACATGCTGCATAATTATGCAGGGGAAACATGCTGCATAATTATGCAGGGGAAACATGCTGCATAATTATGCAGGGGAAACATGCTGCATAATTATGCAGGGGAAACATGCTGCATAATTATGCAGGGGAAACATGCTGCATAATTATGCAGGGGAAACATGCTGCATAATTATGCAGGGTAAACATGCTGTATAATTATGCAGGGGAAACATGCTGCATAATTATGCAGGGGAAACATGCTGCATAATTATGCAGGGGAAACATGCTGTATAATTATGCAGGGGAAACATGCTGCATAATTATGCAGGGGAAACATGCTGCATAATTATGCAGGGGAAACATGCTGCATAATTATGCAGGGGAAACATGCTGCATAATTATGCAGGGGAAACATGCTGCATAATTATGCAGGGGAAACATGCTGCATAATTATGCAGGGGAAACATGCTGCATAATTATGCAGGGGAAACATGCTGCATGCAGGAAAAATATGCTGCACAGTTATGTAGAAAGAACATGTTTCACAGTTATCCTGTAAAGAAACATGTTTCACAGTTATCCTGTAAAGAAACATGTTTCACAGTTACCATGTAAGGAAACATGTTTCACAGTTACCATGTAAGGAAACATGTTTCACAGTTACCATGTAAGGAAACATGTTTCACAGTTATCATGTAAAGAAACATGTTTCACAGTTATCATGTAAGGAAACATGCTTCACAGTTATCATGTAAAGAAACATGTTTCACAGTTATCATGTAAAGAAACATGTTTCACAGTTATCATGTGAGGAAACATGTTTCACAGTTATTCTGTAAGGAAACATGTTTCACAGTTATCATGTAAGGAAACATGTTTCACAGTTATCATGTAAAGAAACATGTTTCACAGTTATCATGTAAGGAAACATGCTTCACAGTTATCATGTAAAGAAACATGTTTCACAGTTATCATGTAAAGAAACATGTTTCACAGTTATCATGTAAGGAAACATGTTTCACAGTTATCATGTAAAGAAACATGTTTCACAGTTATCATGTAAAGAAACATGTTTCACAGTTATCCTGTAAGGAAACATGTTTCACAGTTATCCTGTAAAGAAACATGTTTCACAGTTATCCTGTAAAGAAACACGTTTCACAGTTATCATGTAAGGAAACATGTTTCACAGTTATCATGTAAAGAAACATGTTTCACAGTTATCATGTAAAGAAACATGTTTCACAGTTATTCTGTAAGGAAACATGTTTCACAGTTATCCTGTAAAGAAACATTTTTCACAGTTATCCTGTAAAGAAACATGTTTCACAGTTATCCTGTAAAGAAACATGTTTCACAGTTATCCTGTAAAGAAACATGTTTCATAGTTATCATGTAAAGAAACATGTTTCACAGTTATCATGTAAAGAAACATGTTTCACAGTTATCATGTAAGGAAACATGTTTCACAGTTATCATGTAAGGAAACATGTTTCACAGTTATCATGTAAAGAAACATGTTTCACAGTTATCATGTAAGGAAACATGTTTCACAGTTATCCTGTAAAGAAACATGTTTCACAGTTATCATGTAAGGAAACATGTTTCACAGTTATCATGTAAAGAAACATGTTTCACAGTTATCATGTAAGGAAACATGTTTCACAGTTATCATGTGAGGAAACATGTTTCACAGTTATTCTGTAAGGAAACATGTTTCACAGTTATCATGTAAGGAAACATGTTTCACAGTTATCATGTAAGGAAACATGTTTCACAGTTATCATGTAAGGAAACATGTTTCACAGTTATCATGTAAGGAAACATGTTTCACAGTTATCATGTAAAGAAACATGTTTCACAGTTATCATGTAAGGAAACATGTTTCACTGTTATCATGTAAGGAAACATGTTTCACAGTTATCATGTAAAGAAACATGTTTCACAGTTATCATGTAAGGAAACATGTTTCACAGTTATCATGTAAGGAAACATGTTTCACAGTTATCATGTAAAGAAACATGTTTCACAGTTATCATGTAAGGAAACATGTTTCACAGTTATCATGTAAGGAAACATGCTTCACAGTTATCATTCAAGACAACATGTTGCACAGTCATGCAGGGAAACATGCAGTGAAAGGTTCTTGATCTGTGGAATTGGAGCTACCCTTCCCTTCCTCAAATATAATCTAATTACTTCCCATTTTCCCGGTTCTGTGTAAACCTCATGGAACACAAAAATTATAAAATACAGAAAAGTTTTTGGTTTACTAATTCTAGCATACAACACATCATTCCTAAGCTAACAACTGTACAAATTACAGCAGAAAATAGTCTGGATTTAACATTATTTTCAGTACTATATTGACCTAACATTGAATACTATACTATTTTGGATGTCCCGTAGCTTGTTCGCTAGCGCACTCAGTTCATACACTGAGGTCCGGAGTTCGAATCTCTGGTATGGCTGGATAGCATTAGGATGGGCTCTGGTGGCCTGGTGGCTAAAGCTCTCACTTCTCATAGCGAGGGTCTGGGTTCGATTCCCAACCAGGGTAGAAACATTGGGCGTGTTTCTTTACTCCTGTTATCTATGTTCACCCATCAGTAAAATGGGTACTTGGGTATTAGTCGACTGGTCAGTGAAACCAGGGGCTTTCTATATAGTAGTATATCACTGATGTCAGCTAGGCCTGTATACCATGTACATGTAGTAAATAAAGATTTTTTTTTTCAACACGTCGGTCATCTCCCACCGAGGCAGCGTGACCCAAAAAGAGAGAGAATCCTCAAAAAGAAAATACTTTCATATCATACAACACTTTCACCTCACTCATACATAACCACTGTCTTTGCAGAGGCGCTCAGATACGGCAGTTTAGAAGTCCCTCCAAACTGTCAATATCTCAAACCCCTCCTTTAAAGTGCAGGCATTGTACTTCCCAAAAAACAAAGAAAGAAAGATGTTATTATATATTATTATTATATTATATAAGACACCTGCTGTCCCTGTTCACCCATCAGTATAAAATGGGTACCTGGTTCTTAGTCAACTGGTGTGGGTCACATCCTGAGACAAAACTGACCTAGTCTGCCTGAAATGCTCTGCATAACAAGTGCTTTCTATATAGTAGTATGTCACTGATGTCAGCTAGGCCTGTATACCTTGTACATGTACTTGTAGAAATAATAATAATTATTATTAACCCTTTGGGGGTCGACAGGTCCTCTGAGAGACTTGTTCTCAGGGTTGGCCAAATTTAAAAAAAAAAAAAAAAAAAAATTCTTATGAAAAGATAGAGAATCTTTTCCCGATCATAATGACACCAAAAGTATGAAATTTGATGGAAAACTTATGGAATTATGCTCTTGTGAAGTTAGCGGTCTGGACGATGTTTACACGTCGACAAAAATCATAACTATTTTGCTAAAACTCCATTTTTTCTATCGAATGAGTACAAGAAACCACCCATTTACCGATTTCAACTATCCAATAAAGTGGTCAGAATTTAGCAATTTTGCCAATTTCACACAAATTTCAAAAGATGCCAATTTCAGAATAGGGTCCAGAATAAACAAGCAAGACATTCCTGGTACTAAAATAGCAAGTTCTCTGTTCGTTAGTCACATCCCCAGGCCCCTCTTATATTTCTTTGGCTTTCCACTTTGAATTTTTATTCTTACAAAATAAATAAGATTTAGTGTTATGCAGACTATTGCATTAGCGTAGAAATGGTATAAATAATATCAGCGCACTTGTGAAAAAAATATTAGACTCACCAGTTGATGTGTATTGGACGCTTGGCATGATTTGCATACTTTTGAACTTTGGTAAAAATCAAACATTTCTGCTACTTTGAACTCAATTTCAAGGTACTTTTCATTGTAAAACCAGTCAAAATCATCTCAATTTCTGTAATATGTCTTCCATTCCATAAAATGAGACCAAGAAAACTAGAATACAACAATAAATACCATACGAAAATACAGTGCAAAGTCGCTGTTTTAATCCAAAAACACGGTAAAAGTTTTTTTTCTCATTACACACTGTGTGCTGCAGGATTTTTTTTATACTGCGCACACTAACCACATAGACCCATTCTTACATATGTAGGCCTACCAGCTTTCTCTCACTAGATTTGAGGGCGCTAGAATTTAGGCGTACTAGTACGTCAAAAACCCTGGGTCATAAGACGTACTAGTACGTCCGAAACCCCCAAAGGGTTAATATCGAATACTATACTATTTTCAATATTATATTGATCTAATATTGAATATTATATGTACTATTTTCAATACATATTGATCTAATATTGAATACTATATTATTTTCAATACTATATTGACCTAATATTGAATACTATACTTTTTTGAGTACAGGCGGGCGCTGCTTTACAGTGCTTCACTTCACAGAATTTTGCTAGTGCAGCAATTTTCAATTACACTCATTCTTCATTTACTCAGAATTCTTACAATAAATATATTCACCACTCACTACAAGCATGGCTACCATGAGCCAGGAGCACATCTCAAGTATAAAATGAGGGACACCTGTACAGATAAAGAACTTTGCTTGCTACAAACGTAACTTTATTTACCGCATATCGGCAGCTCATTACTGTCTTCACCAGAACACTTGTTATCTACAGCAGTTGAACTACAACAACTATAATCCAAGACTATACTTTAACTGCTCGCTTCCAACAGATTTTTTAACCCCTTAACTGTGGGAAGTTTTTGAAAAAAAACAAAAAAAAAATTTTTCTTACAATTAGACAAGAGTTTGTCTTTCTGAATTGAATAAGACTAAAATGAGGAAGAAATGATAAAACTTACGATTTTACGGTGAGTTGAATTTGGTGAAAAAATGATCCTTAATCGGCAACAGCAGAGCACTAGTACAGAGGACACAGTTAACGGGTTAAGAGCAGTTCCTTAAGGCTCTTGATCCAAGGAATTGAACTTGTCTTCCCTACCTCGAATTGAACCTCACTGCCTCCCCAGGTGCTGTATGACCCTTGCGGGTTTAATGGAAGTGGTAAAGAGAGTCTTTGTGTTTTAGGGGCTTAAGCATCCTGCAGCTTGTGTGAGCTTGTACATGGAGATAAATGGTTGTTAACAGACATGCTGTTAGAGTGTTATCAAGGTAATTTTTATGAAAGAATTCAGGGAAATTGGTTAATTGGGCTTGAGTCCTTGAAGTGGGAAGGGTAGTGACTGCATGCTGGATGTCAGGTGTGGATGCTACATTTGGAGGGTAATCTGACTGTGATGTTGGCACACTTCTGGCAGTTGAGTGAAAGATGATGAATGTGTTTTCTTTTTTGGGTCACTCTACTAAACTCCAGTAGGTACACTGCAAGAAATAAACTGCAACAGCTCACCTGCAACAGCTGACTCTGCTACTACTGTGATGTACACCACTTTCTAGCTCACTGGAAGAGTTATAATAAAGCTCTTACCTATGCTCCATTATCTATCACTATCAGATGGCAGTGTCACTGTGAAGGAGCAGCAGGGCCTTATCAGCACACAACACTCGCAGATAACATCAAATGATCAAGCATTACCTTCTATCACTTCTACAAACAAGTCCAAGTATAAAAATATAATATAATGCAGTATAATACAATGTAGTATAATATAATATACTATAATGTAATATAACAGATGCACAATAACATATATAATGAAGGCTGGACCTTTAATAAGAGGGGTTCTTCTAAAGAAAGGTTTCTTGATGCTGGTGAGGAGCTCTTGATCTAAGGAATTGGCTCAGTCCTTCCTTAGATTAAACCTGATTGCCTTCCATTCCCCAAGGCACTGTATGACCCCTACTGGTTTAGTGCTTCCCATAAATATACTAATAATAATCAAGAGAGGATGGAGCAGAACAGGATAAGAGGATATATTTATCTGGATATATAAATCTGTTTCTTGAGTTGCTTTTTTGGGGGAGTGTTGCTAGCTATGAGAATGTAGACTTGTGAGCGTTGTGGGATTTTTAATTGTGGAAGTATAACTGAAGGGGGTTTCGGGGTCAATGCCCTCGTTTGTGACCAGGCCTCATGAATTTTTTTAATTAAGGTGTGATGCGAGTTGTAGTACAACTAGGTGAGAATGCTGGAGTGAATGTTATGAGTGTACATTATGCAGGCATGTGTTTCGAGATTGTGTTCTTAAGAAATTATTTGGACTATACAACAAACATTGTCCTATAAAAAGAAACAGATCACAAACAAACGGCTTGGTTGCCCATGGCTAACCAGCACCATTCTGAAATCCACTGACAAGAAATGCCAATATGAAAAGCAATATAGACAGGGCTTAATACACAAAGATATTCTTAAACCCTATTCATCAGTTCTCACCAAAGTAATAAAGAAAGTCAAACAACTATACTACTCCAGTAGATTCACAGACACTAGAGGAGATATAAAAAAGACCTGGAAAGCACTCTCTCAGATTCTAGGGACCCACAAACTGAAAAAAACAAGAATATTGTCCTAACTAAACCTAATGAAACACCACTACATCCCACTGACACAGCTAACAAGATAAACAACTTCTTCTCAACCATAGGATCTAATCTCGCCAATAAAATCCCACATACCAATGCCCATGCCGGGGACTACCTAGATGGAATTTCCCAAATTCCTTCTATCTTGCACCAACTGAGCCTATGGAAGTCACCGAGATTATAAAGTCACTTAAAAATAACTCAGGGAATCTGTCTCATGTCCCACCATTACTGTATAAGCGAGTGGCCCATGTCCTTTCGCATGCTATTTCATTACTTTTTAACAAGTCACTAGAAACTAGCACCTTCACGAAACTACTCAAGATGGCAAGGGTTACACCAATGCATAAAGGTGGTGACCCTACAGACTTAAACAACTATAGGCCAATATCAAACTTACCATTGCTATCCAAAATCTTTGAGAAACTCATGCACAGGAGGCTACATTCATTTATAACGGCACAAAACATACTCAACCCCTGCCAATTTGGATTCAGGAAAAATAAAAGCACTAATGATACAATCATAAAAATGCTAGATCTGCTTTACACAGCATTGGAAAATAAGGAATATCCACTAGGAATTTTTATTGACCTAAGAAAAGCTTTTGACACAGTAGACCACGGCATCCTACTCCACAAACTTGACCATTACGGTATAAGAGGCCATGCGCTTGCTCATTTCAAATCTTACCTTACTAATAGGTATCAGTATGTCACCATTAAAGACACAGCATCAACAACACGGCCACTTGATACTGGAGTTCCGCAGGGAAGTGTCCTTGGTCCCCTGCTCTTCCTCATATACATCAATGATCTTCCAAACGTATCCCAACACCTGAAACCCATTCTCTTTGCTGATGACACGACTTATGTCATCTCTCACCCTAATCTTGCCACCCTCAACACCATTGTTAACGAGGAGCTGATCAAAATATTGACTTGGATGACAGCCAATAAACTAATGCTTAACACTGACAAAACCTACTATATTATGTTTCGTAGCAGAGCAGGAGATGCACAAATTAACATTAAGATCGACAACACTCTAATTACCAGACATAATGAGGGCAAATTCCTAGGCCTATACCTTGACAACAACCTGAATTTCAGCAACCATATCCAACACATAACCAAAAAAGTATCCAAAATGGTTGGGATCCTCTCCAAGATACGATACTACATGCCGCAAAATGCCCTTCTCACACTATACCACTCACTTATTTATCCATACCTCACCTATGCTATTTGTGCTTGGGGATCAACTGCAGCAACACACCTAAAGCCAATAATAACCCAACAAAAAGCCACAGTAAAAATAATCACTAAATCCCATCCCTGGCAACACACCCCCCCACTCTTCATAGATCTAAACTTACTCCCTGTTCAGTACATCCACACTTACTACTGTGCAATCTACATCTACAGGACCTTAAACTCCAATATCAACCTTGACCTAAAATGCTTTCTTGATAGTTGTGACAGAACCCACAGGCAAAACACCAGACACAAACATCTCTACGACATTCCCCGGGTCCGACTAAACCTTTACAAAAATTCAATGTATGTCAAAGGCCCTAAAATCTGGAACACCCTACCTGAGAACTCTAGAACTGCAGACACATTCATCACCTTCAAAACTACCATTAGAAAACATCTTATCTCCCTGATACACCCCGTCAACTAACTACACGAATACCACCTGGTGTTTCACACTCACGCAACTCACTCACCCAGTTGACCATAAACAGAAATATTAATCTCAATCTTAAAATAATGAATCGTGTGATACTCCAATACTGAAACTATGTACTGTGCCAAAACAAAAGCATTCACATTACTAAACTCACAAACTAGTATTTAGTCACTTAGCCATAACACCAACTTACCTCATAATTTGTAATATTTTAAAATTAAGAATTAAACTAAGTCTGCCCAAAATGCCTAGCCATGCTAGGTGTTCTAGTGGTACACTCTGTAATCATTATTTTACTACATGTAAACCACACAATAACCAAATTCTGTAAACTCAGCATTGTAATCCTTATAGAGAATAAACTTTGAATTTGAATTTGAATATAATATTAAGAGTTGTTGCATTAAATATTGAGAGATGTGAGTGTGTGTTGAGGGAATGTGTTATGGCATGCTTCATAGGAGTACTGTGGAAGTGTTGTAGGAATGTCGGGAGAATGTTGTGGGAGTGTGTTCTGTAAATCAGTCAAGTCAATAGGTCAGTCAGTCAAGTAAGTCATTCAGTAAATCAGTAGGTCCATCAGTCAAGTAAGTCATTCAGTAAATCAGTCAAGTCATTCAGTAAATCACAGTCAAGTCAGTAAGTCAGTCAGTCAAGTTGGTCAGTCAAGTCTCTAAATCAGTCAAATCATTCAGTAAATCAGGTAAGTCATTAAGTAAATCAGTCAAGTAAGGTCAGTCAAGACATTCAGAAAATCAGTAAATCAGTCAAGTCAGTCAAGACATTCAGGAAATCATTAAATTATGGCAGTCAGTAAGTCATTCATCCAGCTTGTGGTGCTGAAATTTTTTCCCTATCAAGAAGCAGAACCATTTAAATTGAATTTTACAAACTGTAAAACGAAAATATGACGCAATTTGACAATAGTTTAATGGAGAAAACATTTTAAAGGAAATCATTCTAATCGACGGTCTACTGTAACCGGTTTGTTAAAAAAAAATTCGTTTTTCTTTTTAGGTCCATTCTAAAGTTATTAATTAATAACCCTCTGAGGATCCAAACCATAGTTCTACACCCTGTCCACAGCGTCCAAGAATTTTCAATTTTTTTTTATTTTTTCTTATGAAATGGTTGAGAATCTTTTTCTGAAGGTAATAAACAAAAAGTAGGAAATCTGATGGAGAACTGACAAAATTACACTATCGCTAATTTTACTGTGTCAGTGATATTTATGCATCAGCAATTTTGCCCACTTTGACTCCTATTTTAGGCCAATTGCATTATTCCAGTTGACCAAATTCTTAGCTATTTTGCTAGTATCACTTCTATTTTATCAATTGAGCACAAGAAACTGCCCAATTAACTGTTTCAACTACCCAATAAAGTGATCAGAAATTGGTAATTTGGCCAATTTCACACAAAGTTCAAAATATTCCAATTTCAAAATAAGGTCCAGAATAAACAATGCAGGCATTCCTGGTACTAAAATAGCATTTCCTCTGTTTATTAGTTACATTTCCATGCTTTACAGATGAATTTCATTTTTATTTTTTATTCACAAAGAATTTTTATTCACACCAAAAACTAGAAGATATACTGTTATTCATTATTGTAATAATTATATAAATAATATCATCATATTCATGAACGTATAATAGACCCACCAGTTGACATGTATTGGACACATGACGTCATCTGTTTACTCTTGAACATTGGCAAAAATCAAACATTTCCGCTACTTTGAGCTCAATTTAAGGCTATTTTCAGTACTCAAACCAATCAAAAGCATCTCTATTTCTGTAATATATTTTCCATTCTATCAAATGAGATCAAGAAACCTCAAATACAACCATAAAAACAATACAAAAATATACCACAAAGTCACTGTTTTAATCCATAAACAGGGTCACAGTTTTTTTTCTCACTATGCACTGTGTGCTGCAGGATTTGTTTTATATGATGCAGACTTACCACATAGATCCATTCTCTCATATCTAGGGCCAAATTTACCACTGAGCTTATATGAGTGACCTGACCTCATGATGTTGAACTAAAGCTTGGACTCAGGCTTCAAAGCCATAGAACTACAGGATGGACCCTCAAAGGGTTACACTACTAGCTACTACATTAGAACCTTCACCATCAAGTGTATAGCAGTATCAGTGCTATAAGAGTTTAAAGAATAAATCAACTTTAGGAGAATCAGTCCTCGCATTCATGCAGAGGGAATCATTAGAAACCCCCTTGACCATAGACACTTAACAGAGGGGACTGAAATTTAGCAGCTCCTTATCTACATTGCTCAACATACAGCATGCATGATGTCCTTACAGGGCATGAGTTCCCATACCTGAACATTTGTAGAAAGTGTGGGTGATGTTCTTCTTGGTACTTTATGCCCATTAGCTGAAAAGAGTATCTCACTTTTATGTAGTATCTGTTGATCTTCCTGCTGGTGGCGGTGTTCCTTCTGCTGATTATCATTATTTTGCTGTACTAGGGTCTGCTGTTGTTGCTGCTGTTGTTGGTGGTGGTGGTGGTAGTGGTGACTTTTTTGGTGTCTGAAATTAAGGGAGGAGGTCCTTCTACCAGTAGTTGATGTTACATAATAGTCCCGACTGTACCTATTGAGGTCAGGTGTGGGTGGCACTCCATCACGCAAGCTGGGATCCAGCTCCTGGCCACTCTCCTCAGGAAATTCTCTGCCCATGTAGAGAAAATTACTAGTTATTATAGATTACCTGCACTGTACTAGAGGTATTAAAAACACTGTAAGAAGTAAAGTCTTATAACAGCAGTGTTACTGTAAGAGCTGTAAATAATTTAGTATGTATCCTACATTTACAATATAATTTATTCCCAATTATTGTACAGTATATACTAGATCAAAGGTCAGTGACCTTTTTTTGATTATTACCCCAAAACAAATATGTGTACAGTGAAATTACCCACTAGACTTGAGAGTCGATAGAATCCAGAAAACACAAGGAGCATTCAAATTCAAAATTGTTTATTGAATCCATCTGTATGGAGAATAGAGTCACACAAGCTAAAAAATATGTATCATACATGATAAAGCAACTTTAAAATAAAACACAAAATTAACAAAAGATAAAATGAAAAACAAACTGCATGAAATAAAAAATATTACAGACAAATTTAATGAAAATCTCATTAAGGATGTAAAGAATTTCATTGAAAACATTTTGATTTCAGGATTTGGAGAAACCTGAAGAAACTAAATATTAAAAACCCTAAAAATTATTTGTTCAAAAAAATAGAACTTTCATAATTTGCCTCACATATTAAATAATAAATTTTTGTGCAGTTTTATTTATATGTTTATTGAGCCTTCATTACCCCTCACATTTTCATTTTCACCTCATTTGGGGTAATTTACCCCAGTTCCCCAGCCTCGTGCCAAAAGCTCTTGCTTCACACAGTGAGGTCCAGGTTTGATTCCCAGGAAGGGTTGCAACATTGGGCGTGTTTCCTTACACCGGTTGTCTATATTCACCCACCAGTATAAAATGGGTACCTGGGTGTTAGTTGACTAATGTGGGTTGCATCCAGGGACAAAATTGACCTAATTTGCCCAAAATGCTCTGCATAACACGGGGCTTTGTATACAGCACTATGTAGGCTAGGCCTGTATACCTTGTACAGTGGAACCTCAAAAATCGAACTGCTCCCAACAGAACCAACAATGTAAGTGTATTTTTGTAAGTGCTTTTATGAGCGTATTTTTGAGGGTCTGAAATGGACTAATCTAATTTATATTATTCCTGATGGAAATAAATTCATTCGGTAAAGGCACTTGAACAACCTTCTGGACTGAAGAAAGTTCGATATTTGAGGTTCCACTGTACATGTACTTGTGGAAATGAAGATATTATTATTATTATTATTAATATAATTACTATTATTATTATTAGTATAGAGCATACAGTATATAAAATGTTATGTACATACATTACAATGTGGTGCATGAGGAGCACATAGTATATTACTCACATGCTGATAGCACGGCGAGGCGGTGGGATGTGCTCAGATATATGGGTATGCGAGAGTCGCTGAACCAAGCGCTCAGGGGCATAAGGATTGTTAGGTATTGATACTGCAGCTTCCCATTTGCGATGTTCTCTTTCTGCAATTGTACCTGGCATACAGGAAAATGTATTTATTATAAGGTAAATCATAATAAAGAATAAAAAGACCCAATACTGTGACTGAAATAATACACAAATACCCATACACAGGAGACGAAGCTTTTGATGTTATTTTAGTCCAAGTCAGATCAAAATGTTGTCATAAGTTCCATTCTTCTATGTGCACTTATTTGTGTAAATCATTATACACTGTGCTGTACTAATGATGTTAATTTCTCACTTTTTTACTTTTTTTTATTTGGACATGATACATAGTTGTACAAAGAAATATAGTGACTGTGTGTATATGCAAAAGCCCCTTGTATGCAGAGCATTATGGGCAGGCTTAAAATTAACTTAAGATTAACTAAGCAATGATATATTCAATGGTAAAAAATAATATATTTCTGGGAAAGTCTAACTATCTGCATGGCTATAGTAGTAGCAAAACAGATAGGTACATCAAAAAATAGTTTGGAAAATGTGGTAGATCAAGTTTAATCTGTAAACGGTACAGGCAGATCTACGTTCACATGCGTAGTGATCCAAAAGTAGATCTACGTTTTTTTTTTTACATATTTTCAAATATAACAAAAAAAAAGTAGATCAAAGTTTTTTTACACATTTTCAAATGTAAAAAAAAAAAGATCTACTTTTTTTACATACTTTCAAATGTTGAAAAATGTATATATACGTTTGGACCGTTTACGGGTTAAATACAGTGACATTCTCATTCGTACATGTGCATGAACTAACATACTGCACACAGTGGAGGACCTACACTGTTGTGGCCCTGAAGATTAAACTGTTAAGGGGTCACCTTTGCGACCAGCAACAGCTAACCTACATGATATTTTAATAACCTTTTAATTTTTATTTTAACTACTATTTTGTTTTGCATTACACTATGCTATTAATATTTTTTTTTTAAATCTTTCTCATACAGTAGACCCAAAATTTTTAAGAAATGTGGACAAGTCACTTCTAGGGGCCCTCTGGGATTAGGGACCCCGAAGCTAAAGCTTCATTAGTTTCACAGTATGTAGATCCGTCCCTGAGTAAGTACATTCTGTCAGAGTAGCCTTTAAGGGAGATCCTTTGATGCTAATGAAGGTCTACTGATCTTACTATGCCATCAGCACCCCTTTGAAATGTAGCACTGTATGTTAGGCTTAAGATTTCCCAAAATGCTGTGCATAACTATGGGTTTTCTGAAAGCACAACTGTCACTCATCTCTGTACAAACACTGTATCATGCCTAAAGTTAGTTTAAGTTAGCTTAATATTTTTATTATGCACCCCATATCCATCCTATGGGTGGTAGTCAAAAAGATTACAGAGGTACATAATGTGTTCCTGGATCATGCCAAAATAAAACTTATTATTATTATTATTATTATTATTATTATTATTATTTTATATTATTATTAATATTACATAATTCCTCCTTGCATTTTTTCCAAAAATTTTCCCTTTACAAAAAAAAAAGAATAATAATTTACGCAATCTGTGCTGAATTACTACTTATAGTTCAGCTCGTCATATTTCTTCTTATCTTTCAAGTCTGCCTTTCTACCTATACAATCATCATTACCATTTTTGTCTCACTTTGATAAGGAGGAAAGGCATTTGTGGTGACACATGACCTTTTATGATGTATTTATGGTAAGGAGTATTTACCTCAGTGAGACTTTTAATAAAAAGATCAACAAATAAGAATGACAAATGAAGTGGTATCACATAATACTGGAAGAGATATTTCCACCTAGGCTCAAAGTATGAGTAACCAGCAGGCAATATGAGTGTTTGAATATATGTGGAAAAATGAGAATGGGGACCAGTCACCAGTTGCATCCTCCAGGAGCTACTGTTGGGTCCCTTGTTGATTGCAATTTATATTAATAACCTAGTTCAGGGAATAAACAGTTGTGGCAAGGAGGAGACTGGAGGCAGTAAAAATGGCATATTTGAGGGTGACGGTTAGTGTGAATATTTTGCTAAGAATTCAGAGAGTATAAATCACAAGACAGTTTTACCCAAGGTATGATTCAGAGAACCCTAGTGGGTTTAGCACTTGGTTCTAATTTTAATAATAATAATGATTCAGAGAGCTGAGGAAAAGTTGTTAAGGTAGCTTAGATACTGAGAGAATAGAACAGCACAGAATAATCAAGAGGATGTATAAATTGGAGGGTGGAGAGAAGGGTTAGAGGGAGGGGGGGTAAAGTAGGTGTTGATTGCTAGAGGCTTCAGCATCTACCAGGCTTGTGTAAGGGTGTAAGATCAGAGTGAAGGCAAGTGGATTTTATGGCTTAGTGTGCTGTTGGAATATGAGCAAGGTAAAATTTATGAAGAGATTCAGGGAAACCAGTTAGCCAGACTTGAGTCCTGGAGGTGTAAAGTGCAGTGTCTCCACTCTAGAGGAGGAGCAGGGATGTTGCATTACAAGGGTCATTTGAATTATATTTGTGCACTCTTGGCAAGACAGCAGCTGAATGAATAATGGAAGATGTCTTTCCTATTTTGGGCTACTGTACCTCAGTGAGAGATGGCTGTAATAAAAAAAAAAAGAGAGAGAAAGAGAATGCTGACAACACAAAAATAAGCCAATAAAAAAATTCTGAGGCAGAAGCAAGGGAGTTTCACAATTATTTGGATACATTAATGCAGTAGTCAAGCTCAAAAAATGCAGGTCAGTATGGATAAGTGTGGGGTCTTTATCCTTAGAAAAGAAAATAACTGCATAGTCTATATAATACAGAATTCAAACTTAATGCCAAAAAAATTCTAGTATGCATTCTGGTTAGCAGAAATTTGAAGACAGCATCTACAATAAAACTAATACAACTGCTTGGGTTTATGTCAAACATAAGTAACAGAAGTCCCAAGGTTATGTTTTACTTTACTTTAACTCAATATATCACTTATAAGGTTTAATTTAGCCTGCAACATAACTCTGGTGTCCATATTATAAAATGGACATAAATGCACTGGAGAAACAGAGAAAGATGAGAAAGTTAATGTCCTGTATTGTAAATATTATGAATATAGATAAGAGCACTCTTTTGAGAGGCAATGAGTGAGAGAGGATATAACTGAAGTGTACAGATGAAAGATAAGCCAATTTACCCTTTCAAGGGGGTAGGGACATCAAAATCCTTTCATTATTCTTGTAAGACAGCCTAGATGATTGGGAATTTCAAGTATGGAGCTTATATACAGTTCTCATTAAAAACAAGCTTACAAGGAAGCTCCTTGGAATTATATGCAGCCATCAGAAAGCTCAAGCGACCATATAAGTATGGCTCTACTGGAACTCATAATAGAGTGAAATTTGAGAGGTCTCTAGTGTTCAGAAAATACCTTGAGCATATTAAAACAATTATAGCTGGTTTTGATTTAAAATACTGGCCCACAAGCACCACTACAGCATCCTCTCACTTGCATTATTCTACATTATATGTGTCTGAGTTTCCTTAAAAATAAGTGAAGAGGTGATATTACTATAATTTTTTTTTTTTTTCAACAAGTCGGCCGTCTCCCACCGAGGCAGGGTGACCCCAAAAAAAAAGAAAGAAAAATCCCCAAAAAGAAAATATTTTCATCATCATTCAACACTTTCACCACACTCGCACATTATCACTGTTTTTGCAGAGGAGCTCAGAATACACAGTTTAGAAGCATATACGTATAAAGATACATAACATATCCCTCCAAACTGCCAATATCCCAAAACCCTCCTTTAAAGTGCAGGCATTGTACTTCCCATTTCCAGGACTCAAGTCCGACTATATGAAAATAACCGGTTTCCCTGAATCCCTTCACTAAATATTACCCTGCTCACACTCCAACAGATCGTCAGGTCCCAAGTACCATTTGTCTCCATTCACTCCTATTTAACACGCTCACGCATGCTTGCTGGAAGTCCAAGCCCCTTGCCCACAAAACCTCCTTTACCCCCTCTCTCCAATCCTTTCAAGGACGACCCCTACCCCGCCTTCCTTCCCCTATAGATTTATATGCTTTCCATGTCATTCTACTTTGATCCATTCTCTCTAAATGACCAAACCACCTCAACAACCCCTCTTCTGCCCTCTAATACTTTTATTAACTCCACACCTTCTCCTAATTTCCACACTCCGAATTTTCTGCATAATACTTACACCACACATTGCCCTTAAAACAGGACATCTCCACTGCCTCCAACCGTCTCCTCGCTGCTGCATTTACCACCCAAGCTTCACACCCATATAAGAGTGTTGGTACTACTATACTTTCATACATTCCCTTCTTTGCCTCCATAGATAACGTTTTTTTGACTCCACATATACCTCAACGCACCACTCACCTTTTTTTCCCTCATCAATTCTATGATTAACCTCATCCTTCATAAATCCATCCGCCGACACGTCAACTCCCAAGTATCTGAAAACATTCACTTCTTCCATACTCCTCCTCCCCAATTTGATATCTAATTTTTTCTTTATCTAAATCATTTGACACCCTCATCACCTTACTCTTTTCTATGTTCACTTTCAACTTTCTACCTTTACACACATTCTCAAACTCATCCACTAACCTTTGCAATTTTTCTTTAGAATCTCCCATAAGCACAGTATCATCAGCAAAAAGTAAACTGTGTCAATTCCCATTTTGAATTTGATTCCCCAAAATTTTTAAATCCCACCCCTCTCCGAACACCCTAGTTTACTTCCTTTACAACCCCATCTATAAATATATTAAACAACCATGGTGACATTACACATCCCTGTCTAAGACCTACTGCTCTTTGCTGATGACACTGTGCTCTTGGGTGATTCTGAAGAGAAGCTGCAGAGATTGGTGGATGAATTTGGTAGGGTGTGCAAAAGAAGAAAATTAAAGGTGAATACAGGAAAGAGTAAGGTTATGAGGATAACAAAAAGATTAGGTGATGAAAGATTGAAATATCAGATTGGAGGGAGAGAGTATGGAGGAGGTGAACGTATTCAGATATTTGGGAGTGGACGTGTCAGCGGATGGGTCTATGAAAGATGAGGTGAATCATAGAATTGATGAGGGAAAAAGAGTGAGTGGTGCACTTAGGAGTCTGTGGAGACAAAGAACTTTGTCCTTGGAGGCAAAGAGGGGAATGTATGAGAGTATAGTTTTACCAACGCTCTATATGGGTGTGGAAGCGTGGGTGATGAATGTTGCAGCGAGGAGAAGGTGGAGGCAGTGGAGTTGTCATGTCTGAGGGCAATGTGTGGTGTGAATATAATGCAGAGAATTCGTAGTTTGGAAGTTAGGAGGAGGTGCGGGATTACCAAAAACTGTTGTCCAGAGGGCTGAGGAAGGGTTGTTGAGGTGGTTCGGACATGTAGAGAGAATGGAGCGAAACAGAATGACTTCAAGAGTGTATCAGTCTGTAGTGGAAGGAAGGCGGGGTAGGGTGGCCTAGGAAGGGTTGGAGGGAGGGGTAAAGGAGGTTTTGTGTGCGAGGGGCTTGGACTTCCAGCAGGCATTGCGTGAGCGTGTTGATAGGAGTAAATGGAGACAAATGGTTTTTTAATACTTGACGTGCTGTTGGAGTGTGAGCAAAGTAACATTTATGAAGGGATTCAG
Organism: Cherax quadricarinatus; assembly: GCF_026875155.1. Classification (NCBI taxonomy): domain Eukaryota; kingdom Metazoa; phylum Arthropoda; class Malacostraca; order Decapoda; family Parastacidae; genus Cherax; species Cherax quadricarinatus. The sequence continues at coordinate 15,360,544 of NC_069483.1, forward strand.
GAAACGGCAGGCCGGACTTGAGTCCTGGAGATGGGAAGTACAGTGCCTGCACTCTGAAGGAGGGTGTTAATGTTGCAGTTTAAAAACTGTAGTGTAAAGCACCCTCCCTGGCAAGACAGTGATGGAGTGAATGATGGTGAAAGTTTTTCTTTTTCGGGCCACCCTGCCTTGGTGGGAATCGGCCAGTGTGATAATAATAAAATAGTCTCCCTCTCTTCTACACACCCTAACCTGAGCCTCACTATCCTCATAAAAAAACTCTTTACAGCATTTAATAACTTACCATCTATTCCATATACTTGCAACATCTGCCACATTGCTCCTCTATCCACTCTATCATATGCCTTTTCTAAATCCATAAATGCAATAAAAACTTCCCTACCTTTATCTAAATACTGTTCACATATATGCTTCAATGTAAACACTTGATCTACACATCCCCTACCCACTCTGAAACCTCCTTGCTCATCCGCAATCCTACATTCTGTCTTACCTCTAATTCTTTCAGTTATAACCCTACCGTACACTTTTCCTGGTATACTCAGTAAACTTATTCCTCTATAATTTTTACAGTCTCTTTTGTCCACTTTCCCTTTATATAAAGGGACTATACATGCTCTCCGCCAATCCCTAGGTACCTTTCCCTTTTTCATACATTTATTAAACAAAAGTACCAACCACTCCAACACAATATCCCCCCCTGCTTTTAACATTTCTGTCATGATCCCATAAGTTCCAGCTGCTTTACCCCCTTTCATTTTACATAATGCCTCATGTACCTCCCCCACACTTACATTCTGCTCTTCTTCACTCCTAAAAGATGGTATACCTCCCTGACCAGTGCATGAAATTACTGCCTCTGTTTCTTCCTTAACATTTAAAAGTTCCTCAAAATATTCTCGCCATCTACCTAATACCTCCATCTCCCCATCTACTAACTCCCCTACTCTGTTTTTAACTGACAAATCCATACTTTCCCTAGGCTTTCTTAACTTGTTTAACTCACTCCAAAATTTTTTCTTATTTTCATTAAAATTTCTTGACAGTGCCTCTCCCACTCTATCATCTGCTCTCCTTTTGCACTCTCTCACCACTCTCTTTACCTTTCTTTTACTCTCCATATACTCTGCTCTTCTTATAACACTTCTGCTTTGTAAAAACCTCTCATAAGCTACCTTTTTCTCTTTTATCACACCCTTTACTTCATCATTCCACCAATCACTCCTCTTTCCTCCTGCCCCCACCCTCCTATAACCACAAACTTCTGCCCCACATTCTAATACTGCATTTTTAAAACTATTCCAACCCTCTTCAACCCCCCCACTACTCATCTTTGCACTAGCCCACCTTTCTGCCAATAGTCGCTTATATCTCACTATAATTACTAAAAATTAATTACTATAATTACTAAGAAAATATAACTAAAAATTAGGGAGGTGGGTTGATACATCTATAGGTTAAGAGTTAAGAATTATACAATCTTAAGGTTACAATGCATTAAGGTCATTAGAAAATCTTTCAACCAATGCAATTTGGAAATTTATTTTTTTTTATTATCACACTGGCCGATTCCCACCAAGGCAGGGTGGCCCGAAAAAGAAAAACTTTCACCATCATTCACTCCATCACTGTCTTGCCAGAAGGGTGCTTTACACTACAGTTTTTAAACTGCAACATTAACACCCCTCCTTCAGAGTGCAGGCACTGTACTTCCCATCTCCAGGACTCAAGTCCGGCCTGCCGGTTTCCCTGAACCCCTTCATAAATGTTACTTTGCTCACACTCCAACAGCACGTCAAGTATTAAAAACCATTTGTCTCCATTCACTCCTATCAAACACGCTCACGCATGCCTGCTGGAAGTCCAAGCCCCTCGCACACAAAACCTCCTTTACCCCCTCTCTCCAACCTTTCCTAGGCCGACCCTACCCCGCCTTCCTTCCACTACAGACTGATACACTCTTGAAGTCATTCTGTTTCGCTCCATTCTCTCTACATGTCCGAACCACCTCAACAACCCTTCCTCAGCCCTCTGGACAACAGTTTTGGTAATCCCGCACCTCCTCCTAACTTCCAAACTACGAATTCTCTGCATTATATTCACACCACACATTGCCCTCAGACATGACATCTCCACTGCCTCCAGCCTTCTCCTCGCTGCAACATTCATCACCCATGCTTCACACCCATATAAGAGCGTTGGTAAAACTATACTCTCATACATTCCCCTCTTTGCCTCCAAGGACAAAGTTCTTTGTCTCCACAGACTCCTAAGTGCACCACTCACTCTTTTCCCTCATCAATTCTATGATTCACCTCATCTTTCATAGACCCATCCGCTGACACGTCCACTCCCAAATATCTGAATACATTCACCTCCTCCATACTCTCTCCCTCCAATCTGATATTCAATCTTTCATCACCTAATCTTTTTGTTATCCTCATAACCTTACTCTTTCCTGTATTCACCTTTAATTTTCTTCTTTTGCACACCCTACCAAATTCATCCACCAATCTCTGCAACTTCTCTTCAGAATCTCCCAAGAGCACAGTGTCATCAGCAAAGAGCAGCTGTGACAACTCCCACTTTGTGTGTAATTCTTTATCTTTTAACTCCACGCCTCTTGCCAAGACCCTCGCATTTACTTCTCTTACAACCCCATCTATAAATATATTAAACAACCACGGTGACATCACACATCCTTGTCTAAGGCCTACTTTTACTGGGAAAAAATTTCCCTCTTTCCTACATACTCTAACTTGAGTCTCACTATCCTCGTAAAAACTCTTCACTGCTTTCAGTAACCTACCTCCTACACCATACACCTGCAACATCTGCCACATTGCCCCCTATCCACCCTGTCATATGCCTTTTCCAAATCCATAAATGCCACAAAGACCTCTTTAGCCTTATCTAAATACTGTTCACTTATATGTTTCACTGTAAACACCTGGTCCACACACCCCTACCTTTCCTAAAGCCTCCTTGTTCATCTGCTATCCTATTCTCCGTCTTACTCTTAATTCTTTCAATTAATAACTCTACCATACACTTTACCAGGTATACTCACAGACTTATCCCCCTATAATTTTTGCACTCTCTTTTATCCCCTTTGCCTTTATACAAAGGAACTATGCATGCTCTCTGCCAATCCCTAGGTACCTTACCCTCTTCCATACATTTATTAAATAATTGCACCAACCACTCCAAAACTATATCCCCACCTGCTTTTAACATTTCTATCTTTATCCCATCAATCCCGGCTGCCTTACCCCCTTTCATTTTACCTACTGCCTCACGAACTTCCCCCACACTCACAACTGGCTCTTCCTCACTCCTACAAGATGTTATTCCTCCTTGCCCTATACATGAAATGACAGCTTCCCTATCTTCATCAACATTTAACAATTCCTCAAAATATTCCCTCCATCTTCCCAATACCTCTAACTCTCCATTTAATAACTCTCCTAAAGCTAATAAATGACTACAAGTACAGGCAGACCCGCTTTACAAAATTTCACTTTACAGCATTTTGCTAATACAGCAATTTTCAAATACACCCATTCTTCATAAACATATTCACCACTCGCTATAAACTATGTACAAAAGTATTTTAAGGTAAGTAATGTGTACTGTACATGCATTTTTTAGGCCTAGTTCTATTGCACACTTAATGTATGATAGTGTAAATATGTTATCAAGCTTTTATATACATATGAAAATGAATAAAGGTTATGATTTACTTTATGGCGATTCTCACTTTACAACAGTAGCCCAGAGCCTAACCTGCTGTGTAAGCAGGGCCTTCCTGCACCACCTTATGTAAAGAAAAAAATCCATGGAGTTACCTGAAAATGTTGGTGATGTAGCAATGAAGGAAGAAGCAGGCTTAGCAGAGGGTTCTCCATGCTCTTGGTGATGGCCCATGAAGGTGCTAAAGGCATGCGGCTGGTCAGCAGTTAGAGGCAATGAGGCATTGCAGTTTACCAAGAATTTTCCCCTAGCTTTTAGATTTTGAGTTACAGGAGATGAAGAAGAAAGGAACTCAAGATTGGATAATTTTTGTACTGGTAATGTGTGTCTGTTAGAAGAGGATGAATCCTCATCATCATGACTAGAGGAATAACAGTCCAAACTATGATTAGCTGCAATAAATGATGAGCCAGATGAAGAAATTAGCCTTGTCAAGCTAGGGTTATAAGAATCCTTGAAGAATGATGAGGAATTACTAAAGTCGTCTTGTAGATTTTTCAAGCTGGCATATGTATTTGTGGACAAATCCCCATGTGCAACAGTACTGACATTACCACTGGTAGAACTGTCTAATACATTACGATCCTCTACACGATGTGAAAGCTCATTGATCTCATGCACCATAGGCTTACACTCAGAAGCTCCACCATTATCTAGCAACACTGAAGAACTCAGATCATTGTCTACATCTGTGGTTATTGAGCAGTAAGTAACAATATCCTCATTATTTACAGCAGGCAGATGTATAGAGATACACACATCATTTACAGGTATACCTGGTTTTGTAGGCACCTGATGAATATCATCCAGATCATCAGTATCTGTATTAAAACCTGATGATTTTGTTAGTTTTTCTCGATGTGAAGGAGTGGATGTTTTGGCGGAGATTAGTAGGTTGTCAGAGGTTGGCCGAGAGGTGTTGGGTGGGTGTGAGCCAGGGTTGTGTTTCTTGTGGGTATGTCTGCCACCTGGCCTGGGATCTTGCTGCCAGGAAAAACACCACATCAAAGGTTAGTAATTAAAATAAATTGTTAACATCAAGCAAAAAAAAAAAAAAAAAAAATAGTTTAACATATTTAATGATAAATTCTAAGTTTAATTTTATTATTTGCAAAATTCATTATTTCTGAATACAACAGACTATCACATTGATGCTGACTGTGGATATTTTTAGCACTTTATTTTGTCTCTGAATATTAATCGTGGCACCGAGGACTACTAGTGGTGCTAGAGGTCCCAAAAATTAATCTGACAGAATTAAAGAAAGTGATAATTTTAATAAATTTCATGGTGGTTCATGACTCTACACATGATACTTTACACTGTAAGAACCACAGCCATCCACTTCAACTCAGTAGGTCCACACCGACCCTCAACACTCATATGAAGACCAACAAATACTACCAATCAGAATTTAATGTAAGAAAACATTTTTATAGGTAAGCGCGTATGCTTTTTACAGAGGTCTCTAGAACGTAACCTTATTTTTCCTATATGCTCATCACTTCACATAACACAAATATCTAAAATACAGTTGTCAGGAACATAACCACCATGTTATGCGAGAGTCTACTGTATTCAAGCAACATGTTTCAAAAAATTAATAAAGCTGAAAGTATTCAGATAAGTTATCAGGATCTGAACTAGAGGTCTGGGATCACCATCCTATCGTCTAAGTCCATTTCATCCCAAGAGGGTAACATTCTCCATAAAAAAAATTGATCAGGTCCCAGTTAGCGGTCATTACCAACACACCCAGGATTCTGGCAAGGAAAACTTTATTACCCTCTATAGTGCAATGGATTAAGGTGACTGGCTGGTAATCCCTTACTGATGGTTTGAATCCCTATCACTCCAGTGAGTTGTTACATTTGTTCATTATAAAGTTTCAGCACAAAGCTGCAGGTGTTAACACAAACTCATATTTAGAGGTGTAAGCCATGGCAAATACAATCATGCAAAACAAACAAAACACTGTATACAGATAAGTGAAACGTTTATTTTGAATGCTTAATCAATGAATACGAACTGTAAAATAGAACTCAGCAAAAATATATTTCCTGAACAGAAGTAGATATAAATATAAAAAAGATTTATTTGGTTAAAAATAAAAAAATAACATGCTAAATCATCATGAGGCAGCCACAACATAAGAACCTGCAAACTAATTATCATTACCATACAGCATATTCTATATTATAAATGACAAACCTATGCAGGTAAATAGTACATACATGCATACCAAAATGCTATTGTATAAGAAAAAATAACTATGGCAAGTAAGTAAATAGTATTTTGAGTTTAAACAATATGGTGGTAGCCATTACATAAATTTAATCAGTGATGGAAATGTCCATTACAAATGTGTGCCTCAAGACTGGAGAAGGAGCGGGGTTGAGTCGTCTACTCGTGGTCGGCCACAACAGCAAAAGAAGCATCTCCGCAGAATTTCGGAGAACGAGCGGGAACTGCCATCTGTATTCCCCTACACAGCAAAGATGCCAGTCAAGAACAGAGTAATGAAGGCATAATTGTGATTTTGTCTGCTGGTTAGAACAGTACCAAGAACATTTACCACTCAAATTATTCCATTTACTTGAGTAAACCTGCTAGCTTGCCTGTTAAATCATTAGAATTATGTACAGCAGTAACCCGAAACCTAACCTGCCGTATAAGCGGGGCCCTCCTGTACAGCAGTAGCCTGGAACCTAACCTGCTGTATAAGTTGGAACAGACTGTACTTAAGCAAACTTTCTGGGTTATGACTGCCACATACTGTAAGAATTCCATAGCTATCTGGAATGTGTCTAGAGAAAATTAAAAAAAAATTGTTGTTAGTAATCCTTGATCTAACAAATTTTGGAAATACATGACAAAATCCACAGAGTCAACTGTTCTGTAAACAATGGTCCAAGTCCACTGTTTATAGAACTGTCTGTTATTATTAAGCCAACAGAATAATCTCATTACTCTTCTCAACAACAGCCAGTACTGGCCACTCACTCCCTTTATTACTCTAATAAACCAAAATTTTAAGGGGAAAATATCTAATACTCTGCAAAGAAAATTCATATAAAAAGTTAATTGTAATTAAAAGTTTCTTCTATTACTTCTATTACAGTAATGCACTGTACTACAAACAATGAAGTCATACTAAATACAATACTATGTATATATGGAATCTGCTAGGCAGATTACCATACACTATTTGTGATGACTCAGCATCTGACAGAATCAAATAATGTTTAAATGGGTAACCAAGCCAATTACTCAGCATAAATATATCTTGTAGATATATGCTAACAAAGGTGTGGAAAAATTTACCATACCTAAAATGCAGTAACTACCAGATAATTCCCAGTACTGTATACAGTTCCAGGACCCATTGAAATTATAGGGTTATGGGTTCCTTGCACCTACACATAATGCCACTTCCACACATGTAATGTTGCTTAATTTGTTTTCAGAAAAAAGAGAATGACATTTCCAAAATTTTCAGTAAATATGTAGGTTAGTCAAGAGGTAAAATTATGCTAAGCCAACTTACAGTCACAGACAATTTTTTGTGGCCTCATCTTTTTTTATGATAGTTTTGAGAGGTGAAACTTAATGTTTTTATTAGTCCTCAATACCAATTATAAATTTCCTGCCCCATCAACTGGGTTTACTCAATATTCCTAGTACATACATTTTTATTACATATCAAGAGACTCCTTAGCTTGGCTTTAATACTGTTTCTTTCTTTCACAGTCCTTTCATTCCAACTCATCTTAAACAATATTAAAGTAACATTATCCTCATGTAGATGGCCCAAACCAGAATAATTCTTGCATAGTTTCTGGAAATATTTAGTGAAGGGATTCAGGGAAACCGGTTATTTTCATATAATCGGACTTGAGTCCTGGAAATGGGAAGTACAATGCCTGCACTTTAAAGGAGGGGTTTGGGATATTGGCAGTTTGGAGGGATATGTTGTGTATCTTTATACGTATATGCTTCTAAACTGTTGTATTCTGAGCACCTCTGCAAAAACAGTGATAATGTGTGAGTGTGGTGAAAGTGTTGAATGATGATGAAAGTATTTTCTTTTTGGGGATTTTCTTTCTTTTTTGGGTAACCCTGCCTTGGTGGGAGACGGCTGACTTGTTGAAAAAAAAAAAAAAATTAGTAACATGGAAGTGCTTCTTACTTTGGCTTACAGAGATGTGAATAGGACTCCCTAATGCTGAGGTTAACAATTTGCATCATGGATGTACAGTAAATATGAAGTCAAAAAACAAGGCATCAACTAAGATACCTGTATACACCAATAATTAAAATGATTCTTTGAAGAGGCTGCAAATAACCAGCATGCCTCTGACAAACGATACACCTGCAAGTCAAGTGTGTATATACACACACTCATATAAAACTGTTACCAAAGGGAAGAGACTATTATTGAATTACCCATCTAATGAATTACCAAGCATCTTCCACTCTCATTAATACTACTGTGTTATACTATAAGTTTATTTAAGACAATACATGTATTCCCAAGAGTAAATAATGCAGTCTTCCTATCATTTTAAGGGAGTCAGCTGCCATGGACATCATGGCAGCATTAGGATCTGTCTGCTTGAAATGCCTAGGCATACTAGTGGCTTTATTTGTAATTAATATTTTATAATATGTAAACCACACAATGTAAGCTTTGCAAGGAAATAAACATTTTCATTTTCATTTTCACTCTACCTTCTGAAATCCAACAACTCCATCACACTTGTTTCTTAACATTTATTTTAACTCTCTCATTTCACACTTTTCTTTTTTTTTAATTTTCTCAATGTACTGCTTGCCCATTATGCATCTTGTAAAAATTTTCATGAAATTTATATATCAATTCTGAAGATTTACTATACAAGAAAATGTAATAAAAATATTGAATACTGCTCTTGGTTATTGAACACTTAATGGTACAGTACTGTATGCAATTAGTAAGAAAAAATCTGAACATGATACGTACATGCAAATATCAAGAGTAAGGGGCTAGTAACCCCTTCTCCTGTATAAATTACTAAATTTAAAAAGAGAAACTTTTGTTTTTCTTTTTGGGCCACCCTGCCTTGGTGGGATACGGCCGGTTTGTTGAAAAAAAAAAAAAAAACTTTTTTTTTTATTTTTAGGTTACCCTGCCTCAGTCGAAGACGGCCAATGCATTACAAAAACATGTAAATATTATAAATAAAAGACTGAATGATATACGTCTTATCAGTATAAAAGAAATACTGGACATGGGACTGTGTCAAGAAGAAAAACAAGCTGATTGCAAACTTACACTCTGACGTAATATTTCCCAGCTAGTTACAGGTACAACATTCACAGCTTTCAGAAACCTCCATACTACTGTATTTTTTGTAAATGCACAACATTTACCTGTACTGAACAGCCATTGCATGCTACCTAAATTAAATTACAAATTGTGGATTGCAAACCTGCTTATTTGTTTGTAAAGCTGATGGCTGTAGTCTCGCAGAATTAGTGTGGACTTGCTGGGGAATGGGAGTGCCCTCTGGCACGACCTTTACCCGACAGTGGGTATTTACTGCACTCAGCATGCTGGCAGCAGTCGCAGTGATTTCTCCACTGTCTGAAGCTGAACATTCTGCCAGACGCAATGTCCACGTGCCATACTGATCACTCTCTGCAAGGTGACAGGCTGAGTGAAGCTATTATGCTATTATTCATAACCATAATCATGAGGAAGTGCTAAACTCATAAGGGTCATTCACTGCCTGGGAAATAAGAGAGGAACAAGCTTGATCCAAAGATAAGTGTAGTTCCAATTCCTTGGATCAAGGATCCTTCACTAGCCTCAAGGCACCTGTATCGAAGTGTGTATCATTCAAAGATTAAAGATCTAGATTTCCAAAAATTAAAAAACTGGCAGTTTTATTTATATATAGCACTAAATACATATGTGTAGAATTTTTGGTTATTATAATAATAATAACAATATTCCCCTTGGGGAAGTGGAAACGAATTCTTCCTCCATATGCCGTGCTTGTAGTAAGAGGTGACTAAAATGCTGGGAGCAAGGGGCTAGTAACCCCTTTCCTGTATAAATTACTAAATTTAAAAAGAAAATGTTTCATGCTCTTTTTAGGTCACCCTGCCTTGGTGAGATGCAGTGAATGTGTTAAAAAAAAAAAAAAACACCATGCAGAAAATTAGGAATGTGGAGATTAGAAGATGATGTGGGTTACTAAAAGTATAATTCAGAGGACTGAGGAGTTGTTGAGGGAAGTTTGGGATTTAAAGAGGATAGTGCAAAATACAATGACTAAAAGGGTACTGTATATAAGTCTGTAGTGGAAGAAAGGAAGGATTGGAGGGAAAGAGCATAAGATGGGTTGAGTGTTAGGGACCTGAACATCCAACATGCACGTGTGAGCACATTACACCGGAGTGAGTAAAGGTATGTACTGGAGAAGTGTAAAAAGATAATACAGTGGACCCCCGCTTAACGATCACCTCCAAATGCGACCAATTATGTAAGTGTATTTATGTAAGTGCGTTTGTACGTGTATGTTTGGGGGTCTGAAATGGACTAATCTACTTCACAATATTCCTTATGGGAAAAAATTCGGTCAGTACTGGCACCTGAACATACTACTGGAATGAAAAAAGTTCGTTAACCGGGGGTCCACTGTATACATGAAGGAATTCAGGGGAAACCAGTTAGCTGAGCTTGAGTCCTGGAGGTGAGAAGTGAAGGCAGAATGAGGAAGTTGTAGTTCAGAGGGTCTTCCTAACTGTGATAACAGCACACTTTTGGAAAAAACGATGATTAAATGAATGATGGCGAATGTGTTTTTCATTTTTGGGTCATCCTACTTTGATGAGAGATGGCTGGTGTGTTAAAAATAAAAATAATAAAACTGTATTACTTACCTATTGCAAGTCTGGAAGAAGGTTCTAGCCTCTCTAAGCCTCTGGAAAAGATAACTCGTGGTTCTGGGTGGCCTTGTACTTGGCACTGTAAATACAGGTCTCCTCCCTCTTCGAGAATCACATCTGACAAACCCTTGGTGAATGTGGGACGTTTTTGAGGTCTTGAATTTGCTGAGGTAAACAAAAGAAATAAATTAGTGGAAATACTGTATTATAGTTCAATGACAATGCTTCATCCACACCTCAGTGGGATACGGCCGGTGTGTCGAAAGAAAAGACAGTGCTTCATATACACAGCAGTCATATTTGTCAAAAATTTGGAAAACAGAACTCTTACCCTGCAACTTTGCATACTGGGATTCAGGTTTCCATACCTAAGCCACAAGAGGCCTACTGGGTCACAGACAACAAGTTTGCTAGACCACAGGCAAAGAGAATGTCGGGGGCATGAGCAGAGCACATTGGGCCATTAGCAAAACATACACTGGGTCATAGGCAGGAAGCATTTTTGTTCAGTTACTCACCTTGTACAAACAACCACAGTCAGATACCCACACTGAGAGAAACAGCATAAAGTTGCTTAAACGTTGCATACTTACTGCATGATTTAATGAGAATACTAGATCTATACATCCTCTACTCAGTTAGCTGTATGACCTTAGTGGGTTTAGCAACTGGTTTTGATTATAATAATAATCTGCTCTGTTGGGTAACAGGACACATGTGCAACTAATACGACAGCTTACTTGGCAACATTTCGCTCTCCAGGAGCCTTGTCAAGCTGTTTCAAATAATACATGTTAAGCTGAGCATTAGAAGTTCTGTTTCCAAACAGCATGAAGTATATTAAGAGTAAGTTTGTTGGTAGGCATCCAAGTAGATATTTTTAGTACAGGTCAGTCATCACTAATTCGGTATCACTGGGACCTGTAGTGTGCTGGATTAGTGAGTTTGCCATTTTACAGAGTGGTTAGATTAGGATACACTTAATTAACCTATCCATAGAGACTCTGCTACATCTTCCTCATTTTCATCACTGCTTTTTTCTCTACTGGCTTGATGCTGAGGATTTACAACCATCTGCACAATTTCTGAGTCAGTATAATGATGAAATTTGAGTCAGTATAATGATGAAATTTGAAATTATGCTAGCCGAAATTAGTGCCAGATTACTGATGGAACCGGATAACTGATTGCCAGATTAGTGATGGCCAACCTGTAGTTTGTTGTTAACAGTGTCTGTTAGTATAGTTGGGTTTGGGTGAGAGAAGACATAAGTAGTGTCATCTGCAAATAAAATGGGTTTAAGGAGTTTAGATGTATTTGGGAGGTCACTGATCTAATGAGAAAGAGAACTGGGCCAAGGACTCCAACAAGAACTGGTTGTGTAGCAGAGTTAGCTCCATTTGTGTATACATACTGGTTTCTATTGTTAAGATAAGATTTTAAGTAATGGAGAGAATGTCCTCTGACCCCATAATGTTCAAGTTTTAGGTGTAATAGGTCATGGTCAACTGCATCAAATGCTTTTTGTAGGTTTATGAAAAGTCCCAGGGAAATTTTGTTTTTTCGAGTGCCGTATATAGAAGTTCAAGCATGTGTATAATTGCATCATTAGTACTTTTTTTCGGTCTAAATCCAAACTGACATGGGTTAAGTATGTTGTGGGATACTAAGTAGGAGTAGACTTGTTTGTGAATTAATTTTTCAAAGATTTTAGATAGTAGGAGCAAGTTTGATATAGGCCTATAGCTATTCAATTCAGTTGGATCACCTCCTTTGAGGATTGGAGTAACTCTTGCTATCTTGAGTATGGATGGGAAAGTAGAAGATTAAATAGATTTTTTAAAAAGAGTTGAAATAATTGGAGACAACACATGAGAAGCTTTTTTGTACATGAGTTGTGGTAAGTTATTTAGATCTCCTGTCTTGTTCTTTAGTGTTTTGATGATAAGTGAGATTTCTGTAGGGCTTGTTGGGATAGAAATAGAGTATTTGGGTAGTTATCAGTGAGGTAGTCTTTTGGCTGAGTGTTTACAGTTGGAATTTTGTTTGCTAGCTTTGTTCCTACTGTTGAGAAAAAGACATTAAATTTGTTGGCAGTATCTGTTGGCTGGAGGTGAGGTTCTCGTGGTTTCATTAAGTCAGTCACTCTGTTTCGATACAGATTTTTAGATCCTAGAATTTCAGATAGGGTTTTCCAGGCCTTTTTCATATTCCCTTTTATGTCATAAAATCTATTTTCATAATACAGTTTTTTAGACCTCCTTATTAGAGTAGTAAGTATTGATAAGTAACGTTTTGTCGTATCTTTGTTCTTAGACCCAGTCTGTACTGTTTTTCATATAAATGTTTTTTATCAATGGATTTGAGGATGCTGTTTGTAAGCCAGGGGCTGTTTAGTCTCTTTGCTGTGATCTGCTTTGTTTTTATTAGACAATGCCTGTTATAGAGGTTTTGGGTTTTTTGTAAGAAAATTTTGAAGCATTCTTTAATATCGAGATTGACTGCTTGCTCACTTTGCCAGTCAATGCTACTTAATGCTGAAATAAAGTTATTAACAGATGACTTGACATGTAGCTGGAATGTGATCTTACTTGTGTCCTGGTGCAATTTACATAAGTTGGTTATGAGAAAGGTGGGATAGTGGTCAGTGGTGTTATCTGTAATTATGCCTGCTTTTAATGGGGCTGTAGTGCTTGTCCAGATGTGATGTAGTAATGAGGCACTTGTCCTGGAGATTCTTGTTGGCTTAGTTATAGATGGCAGAAGTAAGCAGTTGCTCATAGTGTTTGTGAATTCAGTTACTTGTGGGTCATGGTCATGAATGAGATTTATGTTGAAGTCACCTGTAAGTATCACGTGGTGTTTATTCATCTTTGTGTCAGTTATCATGTTTCTAAGGTTGATGCTAAATGAGAAAATATTGGAGTGATGCACTCTGTATATTCCTCCAACTGTTAAAGTTTTTTTTAGGTTTTTGGATTTAAATTTAGCAAATGTATATTCACCATATTTATCCCTTGTGCAAGTAGATTTAATACCTTTCAAGTTCATCAGAGTAGTATATAGCTGTGCCACCTCCTAATTGATCTGGCCTACAATTGTGTATGGCCATGTAGCCAGGTATGGTATTGATTTTTGTAACATCATGTTTTAGCCAGGTTTCAGTGAGAGTAGTGATAGACATATTGACATTTAGACAATTTAGTAGTGTTAGGAGGTCATCATAATGTTTACTTAATGATCTGACATTATAATTGAATACTGTTATGTTATTGTTGGCACTGAATAGTGTCTTAGTACTGGTAGTACTTGTAGTAGTACTTATAGCAGTAGTAGTAGTGGTAGTACATACTTGTAGTAATAGTAGTAGCTGCTATGTGATGCTCTAAATCCTGTTTCCTTAAACATTCACTTGGTATTTCCCAGAATTTATCCTGCATTCCTCTTACACCAAAACTCACATCATTCTACATTCTCATACATACAATTCTCAAATTAACACATTCGTATCCCATCTCTTTTTAGTTTTTCACGTTTTTCATTTAAAAGTATCACCATACCCTTGGCTCTTACTCTCAAACACAGCTAACTTCATTCCTGTTACATCTTCCTATCTGCCCTTTCCTGACCTTTGTAAATATTTTTTTAATCTATGCCAACACATCGAGTGTTATTTCATTCATAATAATGAAAAACATTCTTTTCTTTGTACCTACATTACATGCATGCACATTTAAATTTTCAAAAGCAAAATAAAGTACATACAGTAAAAACTTATTTTTTTGGTACTCCAAAACCTCTTTTGCTCCATACCTTTGTATTGTACTCTACAAAATGCCCACACACAATTGGTGGCAGTGTACGCAGCAGTAGCATACAGCCCAGCTGCCACAGATGTCATTCCGTAAACATGTAAATGATAGAAGGGCCCCTGGCGGTACACCCACTGGTCACGACCACCCACAGCCACCAAGGAACCATTGTGGTACCAGCTCACACCTGAGGATTAAATTCATTAATAGGACCTGTAGCATAAGCATGCCTCTGGCAAGACAAGGATGGAATGAGTGATGATGAAAGTGTTTCTTCTTTTTTGGGTCACCCTGCCTCAGTGGGAAATGGATGATGTGTTAAAAACAAAACAAAAATATTATTACCTACAATATAACTTACAAAAATATTTAGCTTGGACTTCCAGCAAGCGTGCGTGAGCGTGTTAGATAGGAGTGAATGGAGACGAATGGTACTTGGGACCTGACGATCTGTTGGAGTGTGAGCAGGGTAATATTTAGTGAAGGGATTCAGGGAAACCGGTTATTTTCATATAGTCGGACTTGAGTCCTGGAAATGGGAAGTACAATGCCTGCACTTTAAAGGAGGGGTTTGGGATATTGGCAGTTTGGAGGGATATGTTGTGTATCTTTATATGTTTATGCTTCTAGACTGTTGTATTCTGAGCACCTCTGCAAAAACAGTGATAATGTGCGAGTGTGGTGAAAGTGTTGAATGATGATGAAAGTATTTTCTTTTTGGGGATTTTCTTTCTTTTTTGGGTCACCCTGCCTCGGTGGGAGACGGCCGACTTGTTGAAAAAAAAAAAAAAAAAAAAATCTATTCCATTCAGTGGAATATAGCTGGTTTGTTGAAAGAGAAGAGAATTATTCCATGCTGTGCAAAGAACATTATAATAAATGGTAATTTGAAAATAGTCTTAAAAAGGATGGTTCAGTTAAAAACAGAGTTTCAGAAATCATTTTAAATGGCACAGAATCTTACCCATGGGTTTCTTGGTATTAACTTGACAAGCGAGTCGGAGTGTTCTACCCTGCATTACTACACAGTCCTCTGGAGTTTCCACAAACCACACTGTTTCACTTTTACTGGACGTGTTAGATGGATCAGGAACCTCTAAGGGAGGACTTAGAATTGTCAAATCCTCTGCTGGAGACAGCAGAAGCTGCACTGAGGAGTTAGCAGAAGTATTGGTAGAAGATTTTGTAGCTAATGAAAGTTTCCTGTAAATTAAAAGAAAATCTGTGATAACAGTACGTATTCTTAATGTAATAAATTATATGGAAAATGGATATACAATGAATAATAATTAATCAAGAAATATTTGCCACAAAATATCCCATGGCGTAAACTGGCATTTGTAATAAATTGGGAAGCAATCTTGTTGCCTAAAATGTTCTATTTGCTACCAATTTCAATTTTGTTAAAACAGGTATACAACTGATGAAAAGCTTAGACCTAAAAATAACTATCATATGGATAGAAGGTAATACTGTACTTGCTGTAGAGAGGGAGGGCTGGGAATCTTACATACAGGAACATTTAAGATAAGACACTTTATTTCAGCATAATACAATGTTTGTACAGAGGTGAATGATGTTTAAGTGTGTATATAGAAAGCCTCTTAATATATAGAGCATTTCTGGCAAACTCAAGACTTCCTTCTTCTTTTAACAAACTGATCTTATCCCACCAAGGCAGGGTGGCCCCCCCCCCAAAAAAAAAGTTTCTCCTTTTAAATTTAGTAATATATACAGAAGAAGGGGTTACTAAATCCTTGCTCCCGGCATTTTAGTCGCCTCTTACAACACACATGGCTTATGGAGGAAGAATTATGTTCCACTTCCCCATGGAGATAAGTTGAAATAAACAAGAACAAGAACTAGTAAGAAAAATAGAAGAAAACCCAGAAGGGTGTATATATATATATATATGCTTGTACATACATGTGTAGCATGACCTAAATGTAAGTCGAAGTAGCAAGACGTACCTGAAATCTTGCATGCTTACGAGAAAGAAAAAAAGACACCAGCAATCCTACCATCATGTAAAACAATTAGAGGCTTCCATTTCACACTCATTTGGCATAACAGTAGTACCTCCCTGGGTGGTTGCTGTCTACCAACCAACTACCTAGGAAACTTAAGACTATCTTAAGAATAATAAGGTAATGACAAATTGAGTGGTGTTTATATACAGTCTCTTAGGTGATTGTAAAACTAAATTTGTAAATACTGTACAAATTTGTCATCTGATATGTGACTTTACATCCATCTGTTAACCCTGGTAGCAAGTATACATAGCACTTGATTAATTTCTAGCAATGTGTAAGCCAACAATCACTGTTCACATCACATATAAAAAAATGCATATGTATGAGGTCAACACTAAACACAATGATTCATAGTACAGCTTAGAATAGTAACGTTTTCTCAATAACTAATAGTATTTGGTGTCATAAGCAGCAAAAGAATGTTTGTAGATTAATGGTTCAGAGAACCGACAAGTTGATAAATTATACACAAGTGCAACACTTAGGTATCTTTACTGTGGGAACATTTTGCCACATAGTAGCTTCATCAGTCCAAAACACAGAAGAATGGTTTTAGATCAGAAGGAGTTTGAGGTAATCTGTCTCTCAGTACTCCAGGCTGAGGGACTGATTACCTCCAACTCCTTCTCATCTTCAGCCATTCTTCCCTGTTTTGGACTGAGGAAACCACTATGTGGTAAAATGTTCCCATAATAAAGATACCCAAATGCTTCACATGTGTCTAATCTATCAAAAATATGTTTACTTACCTAGGTTTTGGCACTGGTCTCTCATTGTCCGATACAAAATCTAAATCCACTTGTGATTTTTCAGCGACTCCAGGATTCTTCACACCTTCCACGGTTTTCCCCTCATGATAGTTTCTCAGGACTCCCTTATGATTTGTGTAAATAAAACGAGTTGAGGGTTGTGCTTCTGGAGACTTATGAGAATGTGTAGGAGAGGCTTGAGGAGATGCAAGGTGCTTCCTGCTTTGTTGTGCTCTACATGTTGCCGTCACTCTGATAGGGACACTGTAGTCTACTGTGTACTCTTGGTCTTGCTGAGCAAACTCGGCCACAATTTCTCCTGTACAAATATTCCGACATTTAATTAGTATCTGCTTCCTTCAGGCTATTATCTGATATTTCTCTACAAAATCAAATGCACTGTTACAAGAATAGTTTATACAAATAATTTATTTTTTTCTGCAGTATACAGGTAATGTAGGTTACATTTATTTTTCAACATGTCAGCTGTCTCCCACTGAGGCAGGGTGACCCCAAAAAAAGAAACACTTTCACCATCATTCACACATAATCATTGTCTTTTCAGAGGTGCCCAGATACAACAGTTTAGACGTCACTTCAAAGAGCCAATATAAAAAAATGAAAGCCACCAGCATGCGGTGCATTTCGGGCAGACTGATTCTAGTGCTTAAAGACTACTTAAGAACTAGACATGGGTTAAATCTATTAAGATGTCAGTTTCTAGAGTATGTAGTGCCAAAAAAAGTGCAGAAAATCCCCCCCCCCCAAAAAAATGGCTTTGGTGTCAGTTCTTAAAAAAAAAAAGTATGGGACATTCTTTGACTAGTCACTAAGGGTTATATAGATGACT
Organism: Cherax quadricarinatus; assembly: GCF_026875155.1. NCBI lineage: Eukaryota > Metazoa > Arthropoda > Malacostraca > Decapoda > Parastacidae > Cherax > Cherax quadricarinatus. The sequence continues at coordinate 15,378,677 of NC_069483.1, forward strand.
GTATACATCTCTGAATATTTCTGACAGGTATGGAATTTTCTCTCTGCACATAACCCAAAGCAGTCAGCTAACATCTAGGTACCTATTTACTGCAAGGTGAATGGAAGCAATAGGTTTAAGGAGACTTACACATACATCTCATTTTGCCAGGGGATTGATATCAGGATCTTGTGGTTGTGAGTTCAATTCCCAGGTAAGTATCCTTATACCTGCTGCATTTGCTCACACAGTAGTAAAAATAGGTATCTGGGTGTTAGTCAACTGCTGTATATTGCATCATGGGAAAAAAAAGTTTTATACAAACTTTCAGAATTTCCTTCACATCACAGCCATTATGAAATAGATTTTTACTGTTTTTCCCCCCCGAGACATATAGTAGTCATTGTAAAAGTCAGCATTTGCATCAATATTTTCTGTACTGTGAGGTAAGCATAGGTAGCAGGTACTTGCTCATATAGTTTATCTTGCCTCACCATACACATACACAGACTTTGCAAAAGCTTTTGACAAGTGTGACCATGGTGTAATAGCACACAAAATGCAGGATAAAGGAATAACAGGAAAAGTTGGTAGATGGATCTACAACTTCCTGACAAATAGAACACAGAGTAATAGTAAACAGAGTAAAGGTCCCAGGCAACCATGGTAAAAAGCTCTGTTCCACAAGGCACAGTACTCACTCCCATTCTATTCCTTATCCTCCAAATCTTCGAATTGGCCACTCAAAACAATATGAAGTTCAATGAGGAGAAATTTCAACTTCTCAGATATGGAAAACTTGAAGAAATTAAAAATGTGTCAGGGTATACCACAAATTCTAACCATATAATAGAGCGGAAAAGTAATGTGAAGGACCTGGGAGTGATAATGTCAGAGAATCTCGCCCTCAAAGACCACAACAATGTATCTACCTCATCCGCTAGGAAAATGATAGGATGGATAATGAGAACCTTCAAAACTAGGGACACCAAGCCCATGATGATTCTCTTCAAATTGCTTGTGCTCTCTAGGCTGGAATACTGCTGTACACTAATGGCCCCCTTCAAGGCTGGCAACATTGCAGACCTGGAGAGTGTACAAAGAACTTTGATGGCACACATAAGTGCGATAAGGCACCTAAACTACTGGGAATGGTTGAAGGTCCTTGATCTGTATTCCCTTGAATGCAGGTGAGAGAGATGTGTGATAATATACACTTGGAAGGTCCTGAAGGGATTGGTACCAAACCTGCACATGAAAATCACTCCATGTGAAAGCAAAAGACTCGGCAGGAGATGCAACATTCCTCCGATAAAAAGCAGGGGTGCCACGAGTACACTTAGAGGCAACACAGTAAGTGTCCGGGGCCCAAGACTGTTCAATTGCCTCCCAGCATACATAAGGGGGATTACCAATAGACCCCTGGGTGTCTTCAGGAAGGTACTGGACAGGAACCTAAAGTCAGTACCTGACCAACCGAGCTGTGGTTCGTACGTCAGCTTGCGTGCGGCCAGCAGTATCAGCCTGGTTGATCAGACCCTGATCCACCATGAGGCCTGGTCTCAGACCGAGCCATGGGGGCATTGACCCCTGAAACCCTCTCCAGGTAAACTCCAGGTAAACCAGAAGATTGAACTCAAAACCCTTTGGTTGTGACTTCAGTCCCTAGACAAGGTAAAAAATGTTTGTCTGTCTCCCTTCACTGGCTGTCCCTGTTTGTACAGTAGCAAAAAATGAGTATAATTACAATGCAAATATATAAGAAACTACACACATGTTGGCAGTCATAGCCAAGGTAAAAATACAGTGGACTCTCCCTTTTTGTCATTCATCCATTCCAGAGAGTCTGATAAAATGCAAAATTGATGAAAACTAAAACCATTTTCCCTGTAAGAAAGAATGTAAATCCAATTAATCCATTCCAGACTCCCAAAAGTATTAACGACTGTTTTGGTCGTATATATACGTCTTATGAGGTACCGTGTTTGGCGTATATATATTCATAAATTCTAGCGGCTTCAAATCAAGCAGGAGAAAGCTGGTAGGCCCACATGTGAGAGAATGAGTTTGTGTGGTCAGTGTGCACCATATAAAAAAATCCTGGAGCACGCAGTGCACAATGAGAAAAAAAAACTGACCGTTTTCTTTAATTAAAATGCCAACTTTGTGGTCTATTTTCATATAGTATTTATGGTTGTATTCTCGTTTTCTTAGTCTCATTTGATAGAATGAAAAACATATTATAGAAATAGAGGTGATTTTGTTTGGTTTTACTATAAAAAGAACCTGGAAATGGAGCTCAAAGTAGGAAAAATGCTTGATTTTTGCCGATGTTCAAAAGTAAACAAGTGATGTCATTGTCCAATAAATGTTCAACTAGCCATTCTAATATGCAGTCATGAATGGGTTGACATTATTTGTACAATTATTACAATATTGCAGTAGTCTGCATAACAGTAAATCTTCTATTTTTTGTTTGAATAAAAATTCAAAATAGAAAGCAAGAGTAATATCAAAGGGGCCTTGAGACATGACTGATGAACAAAGAAAATGTTATTTTAGAGCCAGGAATGTCTGCATTGTTCATTCTGAACCTTATTTTGAAATCATCATATTTTTTAATTGTCGCAAAATTGGCCAAATTGCAAATTTCTGACCACATTATTGGGTAGTTGAAACCAGTAAATGGGCAGTTTCTTGTACTCAATCGATAGAAAAAAATGGAGTTCTAAAGAAATAGCTATGCATTTGGTTAACTGGAACAATGGAAACAGGGCTCAAAGTGGGCAAAATCGCCGATTTGTAAATATCGCCGAGGTCAATAACTTTGCGAGAGCTTAATTCCGTCAGTTTTCTATCAAATTTTGTTTTTTTTATTGTCATTACAATCGGGAAAAGATTCTCTATCATTTCATAAGAAGAAGAATTTTTTTTTTTTTTTTTGAAATTTTGCGACACCAGGAGACACCTCAGGATTGGGGGTTGCGACAGTCAAGGGGTTAAATATAGATTTACATACAGAAAAGAATGACAAATATATTATAAAGCACTAATAACATGTATAAATGAACATTTAACATCACACTTACCTTTACTGAAGACTCTTGTTAGTGTATGGAAGACAGAGAGGAGGGGAGAGGGAGGACTGAGTATTGTTTGGGAGGGGAATCCCCTTCCATAAAGATTTCAGGTACCAAGTCCTTATTCTTGGTTACTTCCCTTATTTGCTTTTCAATGGCACTAGGACCAGCTTAGAAGTCACTGGGCACTTGTCGCACAAAAAAACTGTCCAGAAAGCTCTTGCAGCTCTACCCTCTACCACAACCACTACCACCCTCTACCACCATCACTACTACCCTCTACCACCATCACAACCACTACCACCCTCTACCACCATCACTACCACTACCACCCTCTACCACCATCACAACCACTACCATCCTCTACCACCATCACTACCACCATCACAACCACTACCATCCTCTACCACCATCACAACCACTACCATCCTCTACCACCATCACTACCACCCTCTACCACCATCACAACCACTACTGCCTTCTACCACAATCACTACCACCGTCTACCACTATCACTACCACCCTCTACCACCACCACTTTCGTATTTTTCTACAATCTTTTTTTTTAATTCTATCATGTTTCTCACCTTCTTTACCAAAGGACTGGCACTAGCAGCTTTCTTTGGGCCCATGGTGGCTTATTTAGCAGTCACACAGAATAAACAAGTGCAAAAAATAATGAATTATTACGAAATGTTTCCTATGACCTCGCAGGATAATGTTCACTCACTGTTATGACCAAGGTCATAATGAGATTAATTTTTATGTGTTGTCCACTTAATATTATACTCGGGGTTTCTTTAATATTAGCTAAATTAAAGATTCCACTAGTTTATAATATTATCTGGTTTAGGAATATACCTGGGTATGATGTGTAAATGTATATATATATCTTGAGCAATGTGTTAGGTAGGTACACCTGGCTAAGGTTTATAACAAGGTATGTCCATTGGTGGGTAGTTCACACCGCTCTACCCTCTTCCCCTTTGACGAGTTGACATCATGAAGGGATTTACTGTGTAAGGCCAGTTCACACTCACTGCTGACTGGGTGAACAGCGTCTTGGCAGACCTACTAGTACTCCGGTTCTGTTCTCTCCTGGCGTCTTGGAGAGTCTAGCTGAGAAACTCCTGAACTGGCTTGAGTTGGAAATTCTGTGGTGAAGACAGCAGAAAGTCATATCCAGATACGATGTGTCTACCAGCATCGTGTGTAGAATTCCCAGTGATATTGACCGTATTCAGTGAAGGAGTTCCTTTTTGATGTAGTATATACTTTTTCAAGTCATGTGTTACTATTGAGGAAACAGTCTTGCTCCTCTGAATATTTTCAAGTGTAGTGTCCGTATAGACACTGAAGGTGCTAATTTATGGTTAAGACCCGTAATATTGTATACCTACAATTTAGGATTTTTAAATGATAGAAAGAATCTCATTAAGTAATATTTAATGGATATTTACAAATATCCAAGAGAAGTATTTAAAATTTTTAATAAAAAGCCTGAAAAATGCTGAGTAATTCTTATTTGCACCCTATATTTCCAAGATTTGAAGTTCCTTTTTATTCTTGGAAGTGTTTTTGTTACAGTGGGCACTAAACCTGGCAAACGACTAAGATTCGAACTGTAACACTCACCGAGAAACAATGAACAAATAACCCGCACATAGAAGAGAGGAGCTTATGATGACGTTTCAGTCCGACTTGGACCATTTACAAAGTCACACTAACGAAAAGGAGAGCAGGATGGGTATATATAGGCAGGAGGTGGTAGTAGTAGAGGGGAGGAAGTAGTAGTGGAGAGGTAGTAAGAGTAGGAGGGGCCAGTCAAATACTAAGAAAGAGGAGCACTGCAAGGGAGCTAGGTGCCCACAGAGGGTAAGAGCAGGAACACCGAGGGGGGGGGGAACAAATAAATAAATAAATAAAGGAGGAACAAATACACAGGGCAGAAGAAAGACAACCCAAAGGAGAAAAAGGAAAGAGGAAAGGGGAGGGTAGGGAGTGTGGCATGTGAGAGCATGTTAGACAGGGGTGAGTGGAGGCAAATAGTTTTTGGGACTTGGTGAGTTGTTGAAATGTGAGCAAGTTAACACTTTCTGAAGGGATTCAAGGAAACAAGTTAGCCAGACTAGAGTCCTGGACTTCAGAGTGCTTGCACTCTGAAGGAGGGGTGGGGATATCTGCAGTTTGGAGAGGCATCTGAGCTGTGGTATCAACATGCCTCTGGTGAGCCAGTGATGGAGTGAATGATTGTGACAGTGTTTCTTCTTTTGGGTCACATTACCTCGGTGGGAGATGACTGGCGTGTAAAAAACAAAATCTGTAAAATAAAGAATAAACTTGCAACAGCAGTTAGTACTTATACACTAACTAACCTGCAAGTGTAGAGAGTTCCCTAGATGCAGTGCTTGGCTGGCAACTCTTCATACACTCTCCCTCTCCATCACTCTCACTCATGCTCCAAGGCTCCCCGCTGCCAATAGACTGCTGCTCCGACAATTCAGACAATTCATCTATATCCCTGCAAACATAACCAAGAATATTGTGATGTCTGCAGTATTTAAAGATATTAAAGATAATTTTTATTTATCATGTCTAAGTAATAGTACATGTATTTTAATAATGTATTGAGAAAAATTGAAACCTATAGATAGTGTGCTCACTAATTTGTGGCAAGGATTGGAGGGTCTCAGTTCCTAGTTCCACTTTGTAATTACAATCTATTCCTGGTACCATGAGTCTTACCATATTAACTCTTAAAACTGTGTATGGACTCCGTTTCCTCATCCAGATTGCTCCACTTTGTAACCATTATGTTTTCATACATTATATAATTTCTTCCTCTTTGCCTCATAAGATGTAATGTACATTTTTCAAAATATTTCAAGCTCCAAGTCAGTTCCTCTCAAAAACTCAGAATGTGGCAGATAAGTAAATACTTCTGTTAAAAATATTGTCTGTACAATCTCCTTTTGCTGAAATAATTAAAAGATTGTTATATAAAATGTTAAAACATCTAAAGATATCACCCTATCACATAAAACTGACCAAGTGACTTTATGAGTCATAATAACACAACTGTAAACAAACAACAGACTGGGTGGGATTTGAACCCATTGCAAGCGAGTCCTTATTATAATTTTGTGTCATGATGGCCAGATTATATTTGAATTTTACTAACCATGGTATTGTGACTTATTTTTTCTAAACTTAGAATAATTGTCATGCCAGCCTCTGTCACAGTTAGCGTATGGAAGGTTCAAGCCTCAACCACCCCTTGCCCAGACCCATGTGGCTTCAACAGAATTCAGGAATAAAATAAAATTACTATTTAAATATCTCATACTTATTAAAGAACGTTCTTGTAAATTACATTCTTATAGAGTGAGCACTGCTTGTAGGTCATGCCAGCATTTTTTACCACTTTCTTACTCAAGATTTCAGAACAATATATGAAGTAAAAGAATGGCAAATACTATACACACATTTTATTAGAATGAAGGGAAAATACAATACTAAATACTATATCATTTTTTCCTTTAGGACACAATGAGCTATACATGAATGGTATACAATACTACGAGTTAACTGAAAAAGAAAAAATAATTTAAATTTACTTCAGCTATCACTACCACCCTCTACCATTTGACAGTGATGAAATCATGAAAAAAAAAAAAATAGAAACCAACCTATTTCCCACAGTAGCTGGAACATGAGCTTCAGGATTTGGGATGAGCATTGTCACAGGGTCAGAAGCAGAGGCACCCATCAGCCGCTGCCGTCTGAAGAGCCAGTTCTCTTCCCAAGTGTCAGAATTCAGCACCATGTCACCAGGTCCAACATCACAGCAATCTACATCTGAACAGAAATCTGAAAGTCAAACAATGTATACTTTGTACATAAATGATCATGCCTGCTTAAATGCTGCCTAAATGTTATAAAATTAAATAGAAATTAAGGTAATGATATTCAGGGAAGCTGTTTAGCCAGACTTGAATCCTGGAGGTGGATAGGGCAGTGCCTGCACTCTAGAGGAGGAGTATGAATGTTTTAACTCAGAGAATCATCTGAATTGTGATACCAGCACTCTTCTGGCAGGACAGTGAGTGAATTGGGAAAGGCAACTGATGAGGCAAAACAAAATATTATTGCTGTATTATAATCAAGGAGAAAGTGCTAAACCCAAAATGGTCATACGTCACCTGAGAGATGGGAGACAATCATATTTAATCAAAGAAAATTTAGCTCCAGTTTTTTGGATCAAGAGCCACAAATGCAATACTGTATACAACACAGAGCATAAACAATGAAGAAGCTTCAGAGATGCTATACAGCTACAGCACTGGTACAGGTATGATAAAACTGACAAATTCTTAATAAATGCAACACTCAGAACATTAATTAGGACATGTTTTGCCACTGAAGGTTTTTAATCTAACACAGAGAACAGACAACCACAGAATATATAAGGGAAAGGAAGTCAGGTGAGCTAGGTAGGGTTAGGTCCAGTAATGTCATGTGTTTGAGGAAGTGTCACCTAATCATATATTGTGATGGGGTGGAATCCATTTGAAGAGCACTGTCAAGAGGCTAAATCTACCTGTATTTTGGGCTACTGTGTCAGAAATTACAATCAAGGTAGCCTCAAACAGTAACATTTCTGTTGACAGTTTGCAATAACCAAATTTCCATCTTAAACTCTAAGCAAAGCTCTAGGGAAACCCCTACAAAAAAGATCTACCTAGAGTCTACCTGGAGGTTGTTCTGGGGGTCAATGCCCCCAGCAACCCAGTCTTTGATCAAGCCTTCCAATGGATCAGGGCCTGATCAAGCAGGCTGGCCACATGGAATTCAGGTAACTCTTAACCCTTAAACTGTCCAAACGTAGATCTACGTTTTTTCAACATTTGAAAGTACAGTGGACCCCCAGTTCGCGATGCTATCGGTATCCGAAAAATCCGGTATGTGATGCATCATATCGCAAAAAATTTGCCTCGGTTCCCGTTACAAAACCCGGTATACGCAATTCGTCCAAGATGTGTTCACGTGTGGCCTGAACTGCCCAGTGTGTGCCAGTGTTTACAAGCCCGCCAGTGTGCTCACATCTAAGGATACATTCGGTACATTCCATATTATCACAGAGTTTTTTGGTGCTTGTTTCTGCAAAATAAGTCACCATGGGCCCCAAGAAAGCTTCTGGTGCCAACCCTTCGAGACCAAGGGTGCTAATGACTACTGAAATGAAGAAAGAGATAATAGCAAAGTACGAAAGTGGAGTGCGTGTGTCGAAGCTGGCCAAGTTGTATACAAAACCCCAATCAACCATCTCTACTATAGTGACCAGGAAAATGGCAATCAAGGAAGCTGTTGTTGCAAAAGGTGCAACTGTGATTACGAAACAGCGACTGCAAGTGTTAGAAAATGTTGAGAGACTGTTATTGGTGTGGATGTGTTAGGTAAGACACATATGCAACAGTTAGGTATCTTTATTTTGAAACGTTTTGCCTACACAGTAGGCTTCTTCAGTCGAGTACAGAAAAGTTGATAGAAGCAGAAGAGACTTGAAGACGATGTAATCAGTCCATCACCCTTAAAGATTTGAGGTGGTCAGTCCCTCAGTCAGGAGAAGAGCATTGTTCCGAAGTCTGAAACAATATGAAGTTGAAAGGACAGAATGGAGCCTTATATAGCATCAGGAGGTGAGATGTAGGTCGCTTTGGGAGGTCAGGTCCCTCTCAAATCCAGCCGTTCTCACTAGTAGAGGTTGTCGAAGTTGATTTCAGGTCTGTACCAAGATACCCTTGTGTCGCAGTGTCTGACAGATTGAACATTAAAATGGTATAAAATACCGACAGGTTGTTAGGTAAGACACATATGCAACAGTTAGGTATCTTTTTTTTGAAACGTTTCGCCTACACAGTAGGCTTTTTCAGTCGAGTACAGAAAAGTTGATTGAAGCAGAAGAGACTTGAAGACGATGTAATCAGTCCATCACCCTTAAAGATTTGAGGTGGTCAGTCCCTCAGTCTGGAGAAGAGCATTGTTCCGAAGTCTGAAACAAGGCTAATTTATGTGTGCTGTGGAGGGCAAACAATAAGGCATGGGTCACTAGGGACTTTTTCTATGACTGGTTACACCATGCATTTGCCCCAATGTGAAAAATTACCTAATTGAAAGGAAATTAGACCTTAAGTGCCTCCTGGTATTAGACAATGCCCCTGGTCATCCTACAGACTTGGCAGAGCGACTTTCTGGGGACATGAGCTTCATTAAGGTCAAGTTTTTGCCTCCTAATACCACTCCTCTCCTGCAGCCCATGGACCAGCAGATCATTTCCAACTTCAAGAAACTGTACACAAAAGCTATGTTTGAAAGGTGTTCTGAAGTGACCACAGACACTCTATTGACTCTAAAGGAGTTTTGGAAGGATCACTTTAATATCTTCAATCGTGTAAACCTTATAGGTAAGGCTTGGGAGGGAGTGACTAAGAGGACCTTGAACTCTGCTTGGAAAAAACTGTGGCCAGAATGTGTAGACAAAAGGGATTTTGAAGGGTTTGAGGCTAACCCTGAGAAGCCTATGCCAGCTGAGGAATCCATTGTGGCACTGGGAAAGTCCTTGGGGTTGGAGGTTAGTGAGGAGGATGTAAGAACATAAGAACATAAGAACGAAGGAACACTGCAGAAGGCCTACTGGCCCATGCGAGGCAGGTCCAAGTCCCTACCGGCTTAAGCCAATGCACCCAACCTAGTCAGGTCAGGTCACATTGACTTAAGGGAGGAACACGGCAACCGACCTGTTAGCACAAGCTATCAGGTCCAACTCACACCCACCCACATCTACTCATGTATTTATCCAACCTATTTTTAAAGCTACACAACGTTCTGGCCTCTATAACGGTACTTGGGAGTTTGTTCCACTCATCCACAACTCTATTACCAAACCAGTACTTTCCTATATCCCTCCTGAATCTGAATTTTTCCAACTTAAAACCATTGCTGCGAGTCCTGTCTAGGCTAGATATTTTCAGCACACTATTTACATCCCCTTTATTTATTCCTGTCTTCCACTTATAAACCTCAATCATATCCCCCCTCATTCTACGTCTTTCTAGAGAGTGCAGTTTCAGGGCCCTTAGTCTATCCTCATAGGGAAGGTTTCTGATACATGGGATCATCTTTGTCATCCTCCTTTGTACATTTTCCAGAGAATTTATATCCATTCTGTAATACGGTGACCAAAACTGTGCAGCATAATCTAAATGAGGCCTAACCAAGGATGTATAGAGTTGAAGAACAACCTGAGGACTCCTATTATTTATGCTTCTTGATATGAAGCCAAGGATTCTATTAGCTTTATTGCGAACACTTATGCACTGTTGTCTTGGTTTCAGATTACTGCTAACCAGAACTCCTAAATCTTTTTCGCAATCCGTAATATTAAGATCTACATTATTTAGTTTATATGTGGCATGGTTATTGTCCTGTCCAACATTTAGAACTTTGCATTTGTCTATATTAAACTGCATCTGCCACTTCTCCGACCACTGCATCAGTCTATTCAAATCCTCCTGGAGTGCTCGAATGTCCTCGTCAGAATGAATTCGACGGCCTATTTTGGTGTCATCGGCAAACTTGCCGATGTCGCTCTTTATGCCCTCATCTATGTCGTTTATGTAGATTGTGAACAGCAGGGGGCCCAACACTGACCCCTGTGGAACACCGCTCGTGACGCTTCCCCACTCTGATTTCTCCCCATTTATGCAAACTCTCTGCTGCCTATTTGTCAACCATGCCTCTATCCAGGAAAAAATTTCTCCTCCTATTCCATGTGCTTTAATTTTCCTCAATAGTCTCTGATGTGGGACCCTGTCAAAAGCCTTACTGAAGTCCATATACACAATATCATATTCATTACCATGATCTACCTCCTCAAATACCTTAGTGAAAAAAGTTAATAAATTCGTAAGGCAGGAACGCCCCTTTGTAAAACCATGCTGAGATTCGTTGATTAATTTATGCTTTTCAAGGTGGCTACGAACTGCCTCGGCAATTATTGATTCCATAAATTTTCCCACTATGGAGGTTAGGCTTATTGGTCTATAGTTCGAAGCTAAGGAGGACAATGACAAACTAACCACTGATGAGCTGCTAGATCATCTTCAACAGCAAGAGGCCAGACCTGAGGAAACTGCTTCGGAGGAGGGGATGGAGAAAGTGAAGAAGTTGCCTACTTCAAAGATTAGGGAAATGTGTGCAAAGTGGCTTGAATTGCAAAGCTTTTTTGATGAAAATCACCCTCAGACAGCTACTGCAAGCCATGTTGGCAACCTGTACAATGACACTGTTGTGAACCACTTTAGGAAAGTCATAAAGAAACGAGAGGTACAGGCCTCTATGGACAGATATGTTGTGCGACAGAAGTCCAGTGACTCACAAGCTGGTCCTAGTGGCATTAAAAGAAGAAGGGAAGTAACCCCGGAAAAGGACTTGCTACCTCAAGTCCTAATGGAGGGGGATTCCCCTTCTAAACAATAGGTTTGACACTCTCCCCTCCTCCCATCCCATCAATCATCACCAGATCTTCATTAAAGGTAAGTGTCATGTATTCTATTGTTAGTAGAGTACATACTACAAACTGCATGTCTTCTTCAGTTTGTGTGCATTAAACTTAATATTTCATGTGGTAAAAGTTTTTTTTTCATACTTTTGGGTGTCTTGCACGAATTAATTTGATTTCCATTATTTCTTATGGGGAAAATTGATTCGCTTTCCGATATTTTTGGTTTACGATGAGCTCTCAGAAACAGATTAATATCGCGAACCGGGGGTCCACTGTATGTAAAAAAAACATAGATCTTCTATTTTTTTTTTTACATTTGAAAGCATATAAAAAACTTTAATCTACTTTTTTTTTTATATATTTGAAAAATGTAAAAAATGTAGATCTACTTTTGGAGCGCTACGCATGTGAATGTAGATCTATGTTTGGACAGTTTAAAGGTTAAAAATGGATGTGAAAAACTAACTGTATTATAACACTCTGTGTATTATAACATTCTGCAAAAAAATTAATACTAAGGAGAGGTCTGGAACACTGACCATGTATAATATCAGCACCAAGTTCAGGGAAGGAGACCCTCCTGTCAGAAATGTGAGCAGGGTCTGGAAGAGCAACATTAATGGTGGACAGTAGTGGATCTTCTGTCACTGAGTGGTGGGACACCTTGTGATGCCTCGTCTCTCTCGAGTCATCCAAGGAGCAACGAGAACCTCGCCATGATCCACCAGAGTCACTAACATCATTGTCATAGGCACAATCCAGGTCCTGGTCATCATCATCAGTCAAGCGATGAGTGGTGATTTCTTCCACGTGTTCTTCAATCTATGGCAGGGAAAAAACTGTTAAAATCTGTACTGTATAAAGAAATATATTGATATGGTTACAAGAATGAAACTGAAAACAAAAGAACAACTGAGTACGATAACTGGATTTTTTAACCACCATACAATACTACGGCAACCTGAGTATGAAAAAGTCAAAGAATAATATACAAAAAAATAAATATAGTACTGTACACCAATCCCCTCATAGAAAAAATCTCATGCATCCAGTAAATTACAAATCAGATAAAAAATAAAACTTTAAATAACTTGAACTACAGAAGAGGAAGGTGAACTAAACTAAAAAAAAAATGCTTCTGAGAAACCAAACAGAAATAAACATTCCAGAGAAGAGATACAACTAAAGTGCTGAACACAAGAATTTCTAAAGTATGTAGTGTGGTGTGTGGCAATAATAAACAGTTTATAAAAGTAGTGAGTCAAAAATTACTTAAAAGTTTTAGGAAAAATTTGGACCACTCTTATCTTGTCTAGATTTAAGTAGCTATTATGTACGTATTAGAATTAGTCTGCCCGAAATGTCATGGCATGATTGTGTCTTTTTTTGTACTTAACAAGCCAAAATTGTAATTACAAATTGTAACCTTCACAAAGAAATAAAATCTTTATTCTTTTTTATTCTTTGACATGTCACACAAACCTACTGGCTGGAAATGAATAGTATAAAATACAGTAGGATCTCTTTTATATAAAATGTTCAGAGCCAATGGTATACTGAATAATGTAATTTAAGAATACAGTAGTGAATAAGCCCATCTTTTGTTTCTAACTTAACTGCCCCTAAATGTACTTTTGACTTATGGGTGTTGCATACAAAATAATGACTAGTGTATAGATAATGCCAGCTTGACAATATTTCAATGTAACTTTTTGTTACATGGTAAATACAACTGATGAAAGTTAAGACACTTGCACAACATACAACTGATAAATAATGGGACACCTTTGCTATCATATAATGCCCTTGATTCTTGAGACAAATGTCACAGTTGTCCTGCCTGGCTAGCCACTGGTGGCTTGCAGATTACCATGAAAATAAATATAGCAGCAATGAACTCAAGTTATGCTGTAATAAAGAAGTGTCAATGAATAAACAGAAGGATGGATGAGGGGCTCGAGCCATTGTCCAAGCCCCTCATCTATCCTGTTTATTCATCAACAGTTGTTTATTGCAACTTAATTTGAGTTCACAGATGATGTGGCCTTGAAGGGGGTAAGAACTGATCTACTGCTCAAGCTCCTGGGCCGAGGGAAGGAGTTCATTTTGGTTACAGTTGGTGCCTCCGACGGAATGTAATACAGTAAGTATTATCTCCAAATCCTTCCTATTAGAGGCCTGGGTTAGCCTAGACAGTAGACCGTCAGACTGCCAATTAACTGACCATGATTTAAGCTCCTTGTCCAAACTTCTGTTTATTCATAGCAGCAATATTCACATGGCTGGAGTGTAAGCCTACTTCCTAGTCATTGTTTTAATTCTGAAACCAAAACATACCTCACTGCTTATACAAGAAGCACTTTGATGTCTTGCCTCAGTGTACAGTACCCCAGAAATCGTAGAGTTCCAAAATGGAATTAAGTAATGATTAATTTATGCTGTTCTACTGATATTGATAATGAATTCTGAAGAAAAACAAATCAAATAGAAGTACAGTATATGAAGTCTGTTAAATTCACGGAAGATGTTTTCCAAAAACTTCAAATGTTGGTTTTTATACTGTTTTGTGAGCATATTTTTTCAGTACACCAGCTGTCTTCAACTGAGGCAGGGTGACCGAAAAAAAGAGGAAACACTTGCTTTATAAAGTTCTTTTTTTTTTTTTACATTTAGTAATTTGCAAAACAACCACTGTAAAAAAATAGTAAACATCCAAGTGCTTTTGTGATTTCTCACATTATCAAGGACATTATCACATCCTTGATAATGTGAGAAATCATAAAAATGCTTGAATGTTCACTAATTTTTTTTTCACAGTGGTTATTTTGCATATTGTGATATCACCTGTTAACTGTGATCTTGTTGCATTTAGTAATTTACACAGGAGAAAGGGTTACTAGCCCCTTGCTCCCAGTATTTTAGTCGCCTTTTACAACAAACACAGCTTTCAGAGTAAGGATTCTTTTCGACTTTCCCATGGAGTATGTTTGCACTGTAAATATGTGCTAATGAATTCCATTATTCTTGTAAATAACTCATTACTACTGTAACATTACCCTTCAAGAAGGTGCTTTGACTCTTGTGATGAGCTCTAGACCTGAGAACATGGAGACAGCCTCTCCTTCCTTGGATCAAGCCTCATTAATTCCCATTCCCAAGTTGCAATATGACCCTTTTGAGCATAGTACTTCCTCATAAATTTAAAATGCATAGGCATATTCATGAATATAAATTTATCAGTCAAACAAAAAATAACTAATTTAGTTTTATTACTATCATTTTGTAAATCATAACACTAAAATTTATTTTTTTTTTTTTTTTAATTTTAGTGTATGAATGTATGAAAGTATAGTAGTACCAACACTCTTATATGGGTGTGAAGCTTGGGTTGTGAATGCAGCAGCGAGGAGACGGTTGGAGGCAGTGGAGATGTCCTGTCTAAGGGCAATGTGTGATGTAAATATTATGCAGAAAATTCGGAGTGTGGAAATTAGGAGAAGGTGTGGAGTTAATAAAAGTATTAGTCAGAGGGCTGAAGAGGGGTTGTTGAGGTGGTTTGGTCATTTAGAGAGAATGGATCAAAGTAGAATGACATGGAGAGCATTTAAATCTGTAGGAGAAGGAAGGCAGGGTAGGAGTCGTCCTCGAAAAGGTTGGAAGGAAGGGGTAAAGGAGGTTTTGTAGGCGAGGGGCTTGGACTTCCAGCAGGCGTGCGTGAGCGTGTTAGATAGGAGTGAATGGAGATGAATGGTACTTGGGACCTGACGATCTGTTGGAGTGTGAGCAGGGTAATATTTAGTGAAGGGATTCAGGGAAACCGGTTATTTTCATATAGTTGGACTTGAGTCCTGGAAATGGGAAGTACAATGCCTGCACTTTAAAGGAGGGGTTTGGGATATTGGGGCAGTTTGGAGGGATATGTTGTGTATCTTTATATGTGTATGCTTCTAAACTTTTTGTATTCTGGCACCTCTGCAAAAACAGTGATAATGTGGTGAGTGTGGTGAAAGTGTTGAATGATGATGAAAGTATTTTCTTTTTGGGGATTTTCTTTCTTTTATGGGTCACCCTGCCTCGGTGGGAGACGGCCGACTTGTTGAAAAAAAAAAAATATATATATATATATAAATTATATATATATATACGTCAGATCGTCAGGTCCCAAGTACCATTCGTCTCCATTCACTCCTATCTAACACGTCATGTACGCTTGCTGGAAGTCCAAGCCCCTTACCCACAAAACCTCCTTTACCCCCTCTCTCCAACCCTTTCGAGGACGACCCCTACCCCGCCTTCCTTCCCCTATAGATTTATATGCTTTCCATGTCATTCTACTTTGATCCATTCTCTCTAAATGACCAAACCACCTCAACAACCCCTCTTCTGCCCTCTGACTAATACTTTTATTAACTCCACCCTTCTCCTAATTTCCACACTCCAAATTTTCTGCATAATATTTACACCACACATTGCCCTTAAACAGGACATCTCCACTGCCTCCAACTGTCTCCTCGCTGCTGCATTTACCACCCAAGCTTCACACCCATATAAGAGTGTTGGTACTACTATACTTTCATACATTCCCTTCTTTGCCTCCATAGATAACGTTTTTGACTCCACATATACCTCAACGCACCACTCACCTTTTTTCCCTCATCAATTCTATGATTAACCTCATCCTTCATAAATCCATCCGCCGACACGTCAAATCCCAAGTATCTGAAAACATTCACTTCTTCCATACTCCTCCTCCCCAATTTGATATCCAATTTTTCTTTATCTAAATCATTTGACACCCTCATCACCTTACTCTTTTCTATGTTCACTTTCAACTTTCTACCTTTACACACATTCCCAAACTCATCCACTAACCTTTGCAATTTTTCTTTAGAATCTCCCATAAGCACAGTATCATCAGCAAAAAGTAACTGTGTCAATTCCCATTTTGAATTTGATTCCCCATAATTTAATCCCCCTCTCCCAAACACCCTAGCATTTACTTCCTTTACAACCCCATCTATAAATATATTAAACAACCATGGTGACATTACACATCCCTGTCTAAGACCTACTTTTACCGGGAAGTAGTCTCCCTCTCTTCTACACACCCTAACCTGAGCCTCACTATCCTCATAAAAACTCTTTACAGCATTTAATAACTTACCACCTATTCCATATACTTGCAACATCTGCCACATTGCTCCTCTATCCACTCTATCTATGCCTTTTCTAAATCCATAAATGCAATAAAAACTTCCTATCTTTATCTAAATACTGTTCACATATATGCTTCAATGTAAACACCTGATCTACACATCCCCTACCCACTCTAAAACCTCCTTGCTCATCCGCAATCCTACATTCTGTCTTACCTCTAATTCTTTCAATTATAACCCTACCGTACACTTTTCCTGGTATACTCAGTAAGCTTATTCCCCTATAATTTTTACAGTCTCTTTTGTCCCCTTTCCCTTTATATAAAGGGACTATTTCATGCTCTCTGCCAATTCCTAGGTACCTTCCCCTCTTTCATACATTTATTAAACAAAAGTACCAACCACTCCAACACTATATCCCCCCCTGCTTTTAACAATTTCTGTCATGATCCCCTCAGTTCCAGCTGCTTTACCCCCTTTCATTTTACGTAATGCCTCACGTACCTCCCCCACACTTACATTCTGCTCTTCTTCACTCCTAAAAGATGGTATACCTCCCTGACCAGTGCATGAAATTACTGCCTCTGTTTCTTCCTTAACATTTAAAGTTCCCCAAAATATTCTCGCCATCTACCAATACCTCCATCTCCCCATCTACTAAAATCCCCTACTCTGTTTTTAACTGACAAATCCATATTTTCCCTAGGCTTTCTTAACTTGTTTAACTCACTCCAAAATTTTTTTCTTATTTTCATTAAAAATTTCTTGACAGTGCCTCTCCCACTCTATCATCTGCTCTCCTTTTGCACTCTCTCACCACTCTCTTTACCTTTCTTTTACTCTCCATATACTCTGCTCTTCTTATAACACTTCTGCTTTGTAAAAACCTCTCATAAGCTACCTTTTTCTCTTTTATCACACCCTTTACTTCATCATTCCACCAATCACTCCTCTTTCCTCCTGCCCCCACCCTCCTATAACCACAAACTTCTGCCCACATTCTAATACTGCATTTTTAAAACTATTCCAACCCTCTTCAACCCCCCCACTACTCATCTTTGCACTAGCCCACCTTTCTGCCAATAGTCGCTTATATCTCACCGAACTTCCTCCTCCTTAGTTTATACACTTTCACCTCCCTCTTACTTGTTGTTGCCACCTTCCTCTTTTCCCATCTACCTCTTACTCTAACTGTAGCTACAACTAAATAATGATCGATATATCAGTTGCCCCTCTATAAACATGTACATCCTGGAGCCTACCCATCAACCTTTTATCCACCAATACATAATCTAATAAACTACTTTCATTACGTGCTACATCATACCTTGTATATTTATTTATCCTCTTTTTCATAAAAATATGTATTACTTATTACCAAATTTCTTTCTACACATAGCTCAATTAAAGGCTCCCCCATTTACATTTACCCTGGCACCCCAAATTTACCTACTACTCCTTCCATAACATTTTTACCCACTTTAGCATTGAAATCCCCAACCACCATTACTCTCACACTTGATTCAAACTCCCCACGCATTCACTCAACATTTCCCAAAATCTCTCTCTCTCCTCTACACTTCTCTCTTCTCCAAGTGCATACACGCTTATTATAACCCACTTTTCACATCCAATCTTTATTTTACTCCACATAATCCTTGAATTAATACATTTGTTAGTCCCTCTTTTCCTGCCATAGCTTATCCTTCAACATTATTGCTACTCCTTCTTTAGCTCTAACTCTATTTGAAACCCCTGACCTAATCCCATTTATTCCTCTCCACTGAAATCTCCCACCCCCTTCAGCTTTGTTTCACTTAAAGCCAGGACATCCAGCTTCTTCTCATTCATACATCCACAACCATCTCTTTCTTATCATCTGCACAACATCCACGCAACATTCAGACTTCCCACTTTGACAATCTTCTTCTTCTTATATATATATAAATATATATATATATATATATATATATATATTATATATATATATATATATATATATATATATATATATATATATATATATATATATATATATATATATATAAATATATATATATATATATATATATATATATATTATATATATATATATATATATATATATATATATATATATATATATATATATATATATATAGTACATACATATATATGTATGTATATTAAGAGAGTCTTCAAATGGTACTGACCTTAAATTGCAGTGGGGCACCATCACCTGTGACAGCACTGGCCCAACAGTCATCAGTGACCACACCCTGGTCAGGGCTCACAGTGGGTGGCCTTTGGTCAGGATGGTGAGGAGGGGTCAGTGACCTCTCTTCACTGCCCTCTGACCCAGCTTCACTGACCTCTCCTCGTTTCCGTCGACCCCGATGACTTTCCTTCGCCCCACCTGAAATATGTGAAAGTTACTATTAGCAATATGAAATGAACTTGTATACCGAATTAGACTGTATTTATTACACTTTATGACTGTCTTTAATTGACTAGAGATGTCAACACTGACCTGACATGCCACTGTCTGTGTCTGTGCTGGTAACATCGTGGCTGACCTCAATTGTGACTTCATTTGGCCGCCCTCCCTCACATGATTCTAAAACCTGAAAATCAATCAGTAATGAGACACAGTATATCTTTTTTCAACACCAATTTACTATTACTATATGCTAAGATACATCTGAAAAAATCACTATTTTATAAAGGAAGAAACTACAAGAATACCTCACTAATACAGCAAGTTAGGTTCCAGACTACCATCATTGAGTGAATATCACCTTAAAGCAAATCACAGCCTATTGTTGTTCACTTGCCAGTAAGTAAGTTTATTCAGGTACAGGTACACATAAATACAGTTACATAAATTATTATACATAGTAACATATGTGCAATAAGATCACAGTAAACAGGTGATTTCAAAATATGCAAAACAACCACTCTGAAAGAATAGAGAAATTCCAAGTGCTTTCGTGACTACTCACATTATCAAGGAACTATTGGAATTTCTCTATTCTTTCAGAGTGGTTGTTTTGCATAGTAACATATGTGTACTTTACCTAGGATAACCCCAAAAAAGTGAGACAAAGTGACTTATTTCACTACCATTTATTAAGTGTGCAATAGCACTAGACCCTAAAAAAAGATGGAAAAGTAAGAATAATAAATTAAAAAAATTAAAATTGCCAAAAATCATCTTCAGAGCAAGAAAACAACAAACATAAATTGAAAAGCACAATATTAATAAATGCCATATTAACAAGGTAAGCCTGTATATATTTCATCGAAGTTGGTTATTTTTTGCTGGATGTTTATAAAAGATTATTATTATTATAAACGTTAAGATGTGCTAAACATATAGGGGGTCAGGACAGGGAGAGTAGCTCTAATTCCTTGAATTATTATTATAATCAAAATGAGGTGCTAAACCTACAAGGGTAATACAGCACTGGAATGCCCTGGATATATTGCATAACCCTTTACCAGCATCAAGGCCAAATCCTAGATGGATGTTCATAATTTTTTTTTTTTTTTTATTATCACACCGGCCGATTCCCACCAAGGCAGGGTGGCCCGAAAAAGAAAAACTTTCACCATCATTCACTCCATCACTGTCTTGCCAGAAGGGTGCTTTACACTACAGTTTTTAAACTGCAACATTAACACCCCTCCTTCAGAGTGCAGGCACTGTACTTCCCATCTCCAGGACTCAAGTCCGGCCTGCCGGTTTCCCTGAATCCCTTCATAAATGTTACTTTGCTCACACTCCAACAGCACGTCAAGTATTAAAAACCATTTGTCTCCATTCACTCCTATCACACACGCTCACGCATGCCTGCTGGAAGTCCAAGCCCCTCGCACACAAAACCTCCTTTACCCCCTCCCTCCAACCCTTCCTAGGCCGACCCCTACCCCGCCTTCCTTCCACTACAGACTGATACACTCTTGAAGTCATTCTGTTTCGCTCCATTCTCTCTACATGTCCGAACCACCTCAACAACCCTTCCTCAGCCCTCTGGACAACAGTTTTGGTAATCCCGCACCTCCTCCTAACTTCCAAACTACGAATTCTCTGCATTATATTCACACCACACATTGCCCTCAGACATGACATCTCCACTGCCTCCAGCCTTCTCCTCGCTGCAACATTCATCACCACGCTTCACACCCATATAAGAGCGTTGGTAAAAACTATACTCTCATACATTCCCCTCTTTGCCTCCAAGGACAAAGTTCTTTGTCTCCACAGACTCCTAAGTGCACCACTCACTCTTTTTCCCTCATCAATTCTATGATTCACCTCATCTTTCATAGACCCATCCGCTGACACGTCCACTCCCAAATATCTGAATACGTTCACCTCCTCCATACTCTCTCCCTCCAATCTGATATTCAATCTTTCATCACTAATCTTTTTGTTATCCTCATAACCTTACTCTTTCCTGTATTCACCTTTAATTTTCTTCTTTTGCACACCCTACCAAATTCATCCACCAATCTCTGCAACTTCTCTTCAGAATCTCCAAGAGCACCAGTGTCCATCAGCAAAGAGCAGCTGTGAAAAACCCCCACTTTGTGTTGATTCTTTATCTTTTAACTCACGCCTCTTGCAAGACCCTCGCATTACTTCTCTTAAAACCCATCTATAAATATATTAAAAAAACCACGGGAACACACATCCTTGTCTAAGGCCTACTTTTACTGGGAAAAAATTTCCCTCTTTCCTACATACTCTAACTTGAGCCTCACTATCCTCGTAAAAACTCTTCACTGCTTTCAGTAACCTACCTCCTACACCATACACTTGCAACATCTGCCACATTGCCCCCCTATCCACCCTGTCATACGCTAGAATCCAGCAATATTGCGATACACTATATTAAATGACTTCGACTGATTAAGTAAGTTTACATATGTACAGGTATACATAAAGACGGTTACACAAGTTATCATACATAGTAACATGTGTAAATTACCCACCAGGAAAGAAAGAAAAACTTTCATTTTTTTTAAGGTCACCTTTCTGGGATACAGCTGGTGTGCTAAAAAAAAATCATAAGTAAGTGCTAAACCCAGCAATGCTTCTCCATTATTACGTTACTGTGACATTTTCAAGTTGAAAGTGCCCAAAGTGCTCTGCATAACCATGGGTTTTCTGCATGCACAACCAAATTTCACCCATTTCTGTACATTATATCATATGGAAAAAATCTTTGACTTTGATCTTGATGGTTTATGTGCCTATGGGTCACTGGCAGCAACAACCTACTAAGTCAATAAGGAAGCCTGGTTTCAGAATGGCAGACATGGGTAGATGAGCCCTTGAGACTGTTTACAGGCACATTACAGGTATAAAGAATTTTTTAATCCTGGACCCCCAGTCTCCTACAAGTGTGGTCATGTTCCTCCCTGACAGCCCCTTGGGGACCATCAGGTATGGGTACACATAAATACGGACAATAACATAAATTATGCATAGCAGCACATAAAATGATTGATGCCAACAGCATTTGGTGTTCCCAGGTCACCCATCCAAGTACTAACCAAACCCAACGTTGCTTAACTTCATTGATCTGACGAGAAGTGGTGCGTTCAATGTGGAATGGCCGTTCCCACTTTACAAGGTCTCCTGAACACCATCACATCTCAGTGGTGTGATGCCCAGTACAGGTGGAAACATTAGGATGTAGGATTTGTTTCTTTAAGACACCTGCTGTCCTGTTTACCTAGCAGTAAGTAGGTACCGGGTATTAAGTGACAGGTGTGGGTTGCATTCTGGGGACAAAAATGACCTAATTTACCGGACATACTCTGCATAACCAGGGCTTTCTATAGAGTATGCCACTGATGTCAGCTATGGCTGTGTAAGCTGTATCATGTACTTGTAGAAACAGATTATTATTATCATTATTAGTCTCCATGATCTTCACTGGGTATTTTCTGCACCACTTGCTTAACTTCTTGCTTTAGTAAGTTTATTTAGGTACAGGTTGTTTGGATTTTTAACCCTGAAGGGTTAGCCACCCAGGATAACCCAAGAAAGTCAGTGTGTCATCGAGGACTGTCTTATTTCGATTGTGGTCCTTCAATCTTGTCCCTCAGGATGCCACCTATACCAGTGATTTAATAATAATAATACAGTGGACACCCGCCTAACGATATTAATCCGTTCCTGAGAGCTCATCGTAAGCCGAAATTATTGCAAGGTGAATTAATTTTCCTCATAAGAAATAATGGAAATCAAATTAATCCGTGCAAGACACCCCAAAGTATGAAAAAAAAAAAAATTTACCACATGAAATATTAATTTTAATACACACAAACTGAAGACATGCACAATTACTACTCTACTAATAATAGAATACATGACACTTACCTTTATTGAAGATCTGGTGATAATTGATGGGATGGGAGGAGTGGAGAGTGTAGAAGTTATTGTTTAGAAGGGGAATCCCCTTCCATTAGGACTTGAGGTAGCAAATCCTTTTCTGGGGTTACTTCCCTTCTTTTTTTAATGCCACTAGGACCAGCTTGAGAGTCATTGGACCTCTGTCGCACAACAAATCTGTCCATAGAGGTATGTACCTCCCATTCCTTTAAGATTTGCCTAAAATGGGCCACAACATTGTCATTGTAATAGTCACCAGCACAGCTTGCAATAGCTGTGTTAGGGTAATTTTCATCCATAAAGGTTTGCACTTCAACCCACTTTGCAAACATTTCCTTAATCTTTGAAGTAGGCACAATGGATTTCACAACTGGCATAGGCTTCTCAGGGTTAGCCCCAAACCCTTGTAAACACTGGCACCCACGGGGCAGCTGAGGCCACACGTGGGACGCGTCCCGGACGAATCATGTAAGGCAAGTTTTTTATCGTGAGGTGAGGCAAAATTTTTGCGTTCAAATGCTTCGCATGGCGGATTTAACGTAACGCGATGCATTCGTAAAGCGGGGGTCCACTGTACTAATAATAATATCTTTAATTGTTACAAGTACATATACTGTACAAGGTATACAGACCATAGCTGACATCAATGACATACTACTATATAGAAAGCTGCTTGTTATGCTGAGCATTTCCCACAAATTAGGTCAGTTTTGTCCCAGGATGTGACATACACCAGTCAACTAACACCCAGGTACCTACTGTACTGATGGGTGAACATAGACAACCAGTGTAAGGAAACACGTCCAATGTTTCCATCCTTGCCAGGAACCAAACCTGGACCCTCACAGTGCGAAGCAACAGCTTTTGCCACCAGGCCATGGGGCACCATGGTACCTACTTGCTTGCTAGGTGAACAAGACAACAGACCCATACCAGGGACCGAACCACGGACACTCAGCGAGTGAGGCAAGAGCGTTGCCTACCAGGCCACTGGACATTTTGTAAATTACCTAGGATAACCCAAAAAAGTCAAGACAAAGTGACTTATTTCCATTGGGGCCTTTGTAATTTCAGTACAGATTTGGCAACAGTCGCTCAAGAATTTTCCAGTTAAATATTATGAATTTTTCTGGTTCTAAGTAGTACAGGTCGAGGGACTTCAACCATTACCAATAATTTTGGTGTTCGACTGAATTTATATGTTCGCTGAAAGTCCTCTACACATTCTCTAGGTCTGTAATTTGGGCTGCCTTTAACCCTTAAACTGTCCAAACAGATCTACGTTCACATGCATTGTGCTCCAAAAGTAGAGCTATGTTTTTGTACATATGTATTTTCAAATATAACAAAAAAAAAAGTAGATCAAAGTTTTTTTACGCGTTTTCAAATGTAAAAAAAAAAAAGAAGATCTCCACTTTTTTACATACTTTCAAATGTTGAAAAAACGTAGATCTATGTTTGGACAGTTTAAGGGTTAATGGAGCAGTTAATATACGTCAATATTCCAGTCTAGAGAGAATAAATAACTTTAAGAGCATCATTACAGGCTTGACATCTCTTGTTTTGAAGGTTCATGTTATCCAGCCTCTTATTTACCATGTGGTTAGTAAGTTTATTTAGGCACATGTACACAAGTACAATTATCACACCTAGTGACATGTCAAAATTACCTAGGATAAACCCCTCCCTCCCTCCCCCCCCCAAAAAAAAAAAGTCAAAGTGACTTATATCCATTGTGGCCCTTGCAATAATAACAATGTCGTGATCCATGAATGTCATTGCTCCCTTTATTTTTCCCACAGCAAGGACTGAGAGTTCTCAATTATGGGAGGACAGTAAGGAGTTCTTCAGAGGACTGCAATGGACCCCAAGGACCCCAATCTCCATCTGACTTTTTTGGGGGGTTATCCTGGGTAATTTACACATATGTTACTTAAGTATGATAATTTCTGCAACAGTATTTATGTGTACCTGTGCCTAAATAAACTTAGTTACACCCTGAGACAGCAACCTGAGTCAACAGCAAGCATCCCCTAAACCTAGAAGAAGGTGGTGCATGACACAGCCATCAATTGCCAACAGTGGGTAAAGAGGACCAGGGGGCGGCGCCCCTGGTCCCCTTGTCGCAGCCATTGCTGTATGACCCTTGTAGGTTTAGCGCTTCTTTTTTATTATAATAATAATAATGTCGCCTCCACTGATTACAGCACAAATGTAACAGGAAGAGAAAATGTCCCTAGAAAAGAAAATGTCCCTGAGAAAGAAAATGTCTCTGGGAAAGAAAATGCCCCTGGAAAAGAAAATGTCCCTGAGAAAGAAAATGTCCCTGGAAGAGAAAATGCATGTAGAAAAGAAAATGCCCCTGGAAAAGAATATGCCCCTAGAAAAGAAAATGTCCCTGGAAAAGAAAATGTCCTTGGGAAAGAAAATGTCCCTGGGAAAGAAAATGTCCCTGGAAAAGAAAATGTTCCTGGGAAAGAAAATGTCCCTGGGAAAGAAAATGTCCCTGGAAAAGAAAATGTCCCTGGGAAAGAAAATGTCCCTGGGAAAGAAAATGTCCCTGGAAAAGAAAATGTCCCAGGGAAAGAAAATGTCCCTGGAAAAGAAAATGTCCCCAGGAAAGAAAACATTTCAGGGGAAAGAAAAGATCTCAAAGGAAAAAATCTCAGGGGAAAGATAACATCTCAGGGGAAAGAAAACATCCCAAGGGAAACAAAAAAACTGGCAAACTCTGATTGATGGTGAAGGGAGTTAAGTAAGTAGGTAAGTAAGCAAGTTGACTTAGGTACAATTATCATACATAGTATAAATTCCCTAGAATAACCTCCCCCCCCCTCCCAAGTCAGAGTGACTTAAGTTTACTATTTACTAAACATGATACCGCTAAGAGATGCATTAAACAGCACACTTAAAGAGAGGTACTGTATGATGCCCTTTTAAGGTCCATTGTCAAGTCACAATTGAGGGAGAATAATAATAATAATAATAATAATAATAATAATAATAATAATAATAATAATAATAATAATAATAATATCTTTATTTACTACCAGTACATGTACAAGGTATATAGACCATAGCTGACATCAATGACATACTACTGTATAGAAAGTTGCTTGTTATGCTGAGCATTTCCCGCAAATTAGGTCAGTTTTGTCCCAGGATGCGACCCACACCAGTCCACTAACACCCAGGATGCGACCCACACCAGTCCACTAACACCCAGGATGCGACCCACACCAGTCCACTAACACCCAGGATGCGACCCACACCAGTCCACTAACACCCAGGATGCGACCCACACCAGTCCACTAACACCCAGGATTTATTTATTTATTTATTTATTTATTTATAATTTGAGCACACTTACAGAGGTACAAAAAAAAATACAGATAAGAGCAGCATGCCAAAGCCACTTATACTATGCATAGCATTACGGGCTGGCTTAAAATTAACTTAAGATTAACTTAGCAATGATGAAATCAGTGAAAAACATTAATGTAAACTGATTACTATAAAGCACAAGTGAGTATTACAAAGACAGGTCATTGTTATAAATTCAGTAGAATGGAGTATTCTGTTAGGTAGTGTATTTAAAAAATAATAAAGTTAGATTGGGTTTTAGGTTTAACATTTATGTGATATAATTGTGAGAAACATTTAAGATATACAATTTATAAGGTTCAGTTATTCAGTATTTATTTGGTTTTGGGTGAGTAAGTGATCTTTGAGAAGAGACTTGAATTTATAAAAAAGGTAGTGTTTCTTTTATATTTACAGGTAATGAATTCCAGATTTTAGGGCCTTTTATGTGCATCGAGTTTTTGCATAGCGTGAGATGGACACGAGGAATATCAAAGAGTGATCTGTGCCTTGTGTTATGGTCATGTGTTCTGTTGAGGTTGGCAAGGAGATGTTTGAGGGGAGGGTTAATATCAGAGTTGAGTGTTCTATGTATGTAATAGGTGCAGTAATAAGTATGGATGTTTTGTATGGTGAGTAGGTTGAGTGTATTGAATATTGGTGGAGTGTGCTGCCTGTAGTGAGAATTTGTTATCATTCTAACTGCAGCCTTTTGTTGGGTAATTAGTGGTCTGAGATGGTTACTTGTTGTTGAGCGACCCACACCAGTCCACTAACACCCAGGATGCGACCCACACCAGTCCACTAACACCCAGGATGCGACCCACACCAGTCCACTAACACCCAGGATGCGACCCACACCAGTCCACTAACACCCAGGATGCGACCCACACCAGTCCACTAACACCAGGATGCGACCCACACCAGTCCACTAACACCCAGGATGCGACCCACACCAGTCCACTAACACCCAGGATGCGACCCACACCAGTCCACTAACACCCAGGATGCGACCCACACCAGTCCACTAACACCCAGGATGCGACCCACACCAGTCCACTAACACCCAGGATGTGACCCACACCAGTCCACTAACACCCGGGATGCGACCCACACCAGTCCACTAACACCCAGGATGCGACCCACACCAGTCCACTAACACCCAGGATGCGACCCACACCAGTCCACTAACACCCAGGATGCGACCCACACCAGTCCACTAACACCCAGGATGCGACCCACACCAGTCCACTAACACCCAGGATGCGACCCACACCAGTCCACTAACACCCAGGATGTGACCCACACCAGTCCACTAACACCCGGGATGCGACCCACACCAGTCCACTAACACCCGGGATGCGACCCACACCAGTCCACTAACACCCAGGATGCGACCCACACCAGTCCACTAACACCCAGGATGCAACCCACACCAGTCCACTAACACCCAGGATGTGACCCACACCAGTCCACTAACACCCGGGATGCGACCCACGTCGCATCCCTTCAAGATTTTTGGGTACAATGACCAAAATATCATCTACGTACCGCATCCAAATAACTGAACGAGGGATGTTATTGAGGATCCTTCTGATCCCTTCGTTATAACTGTTTTAGGTTCGAGGACAAGAAGTACAAACAACTCTTCGGACTAGCCATGGGATCCCCCCTTAGTGCAGTTCTTGCCAATTTATATATGGAGGACCTGGAATCAAGAAGGATCCTCAATAACATCCCTCGTTCAGTTACTTGGATGCGGTACGTAGATGATATTTTGGTCATTGTACCCAAAAATCTTGACGTACAGGGCATCCTCAACACCATCAACACTCTGGAACCTACTATTAAATTTACTCTAGAGGAGGAGAAGGACAACCAGTTACCTTTTCTCGACATTCTCTTACGCACAGGGGAAAACAAACTTTCTTTTAAAGTCTACCGGAAGCCTACCTACAAGAATGATCTTCTACATTTCTTCTCTCACCATGACACAAGAACTAAAAGAGGGGTAGTTATTGGCTTCTTTCTGAGAGCCTACAGAATTTCCAGTCCGCAGTTCCTCGAAGAAGAATGTACATACATCACCAACTCTTTTAGTTCACTACACTTTCCCCTACACTTCATACGTGACAGCAGGAAACGTGCAACACGTATCCTCAGCAAGACCAACACCTATCAAATTGAAGAAAAGCCTCCAAGTTACATCGTTTTACCGGTCAGCAACGTTGCCACTAATGTTTCAAAAATGTTTGACAGAAAACTGGCTAAAATATCTACCAGCTCTTCAACTACTATTAGGAACCTGATACAAAAACCCAAGCATGATTCTGGCACAAGTGCAGGAATCTACACTATACCATGTGGGGGGTGTGACAAAGTATATGTAGGGGAAACAGCCAGAACTCTGGACATTAGGATAGCAGAACACAAAAATGCTTGCAGAAATGATGACCGCAAAAACGCATGTGTTCAACATAGAGACGATGTTGGACACCTCATGAAATTCAATGAAGCTAAACTAGTTATTAAAGAAGACGACTTAAGACGGAGAAAATGCATTGAAGCCGCACTAATTTCTGTCAGTAACACTATAAAGCAAAAATCCGGTAGTTACAGTATTTCAAAATTACTAAGCAAGAGGATATTACCCATCCTGGGAACTGGTGTTACTTGATGCCAGCAGGTCCCTCTCTAGCCTCACCTCCTTAGTTCCATTACTACTACTACTACTACTACTACTACTACTACTACCACCTCTACCCACGCATCACCTCACCTGACTCCCGCCACTATATATATGTGTGTTTTCTTAGTTTTCTCTGTATTAGGACTGAAGAAGCCACTCGTGGCGAAACGTTTCCTTTAATAAATGTCCTGAACTGTACATAAGTGTCTTTTTCCACATCTTGTCGGTATCACCATACCATTTCCTCAGAGTACAGAAAAGTTGATAGAAGCAGAAGAGACTTGAAGACGATGTAATCAGTCCATCACCCTTAAAGATTGTTTCAGACTTCGGAACAATGCTTTTCTCCAGACTGAGGGACTGACCACCTCAAATCTTTAAGGGTGATGGACTGATTACATCGTCTTCAAGTCTCTTCTGCTTCTATCAACTTTTCTGTACTCGACTGAAGAAGCCTACTGTGTAGGCGAAACGTTTCAAAATAAAGATACCTAACTGTTGCATATGTGTCTTACCTAACAGCCCTCAAGTTGTTCTTCAACTCTATACATCCTTGGTTAGACCTCATTTAGATTATGCTGCACAGTTTTGGTCACCGTATTACAGAATGGATATAAATGCTCCGGAAAATGTACAAAGGAGGATGACAAAGTTGATCCCATGTATCAGAAATCTTCCCTATGAGGATAGACTGAGGGCCCTGAAGCTGCACTCTCTAGAAAGACGTAGAATTAGGGGGGATATGATTGAGGTGTATAAATGGAAGACAGGAATAAATAAAGGGGATGTAAATAGCATGCTGAAAATATCTAGCCTAGACAGGACTCGTAGCAATGGTTTTAAGTTGGAAAAATTCAGATTCAGGAAGGATATAGGAAAGTAGTGGTTTGGTAATAGAGTTGTGGATGAGTGAAACAAACTCCAGAGTACAGTGATAAAGGCTAAAACATTGTTTAGTTTTAAAAACAGGTTAGAAAAATACATGAGAGGGTGTGGGTGGGTGTGAGTAGGACCTGAGTAGCTTATGCTACTAGTAGTAGATGAATGGTTCAAAGAACCGACACGTTGATAAATTAGACACATGTGCAACTCTTGGGTATCTTTATTGAGGAAACGTTTCGCCACACAGTGGCTTCATAAGTCCATACAAAGGATAAACTTGAAGAACAGGAGGAGAATGAGGTAATCAGTCCCTCAACCTTGAGTCGATGTGGTTAGTCCATCAATCTTGAATAGAATACGGCATATGAGCGGAGAAGGAGCTTGTAAACCGTAGACAGGAGAGGTGCAGCAGTCGTAGGTGGTGTCACATTTGTCCAATGTGTACTACTAGGTCAGTTACCGTGTTCCTTCCTTAAGTGAATGTGACCTGACCTGACTAGGTTGGGGCATTGGTTTAAGCCGGTAGGAGACTTGGACCTGCCTCGCATGGGCCAGTAGGCCTGCTGCAGTGTTCCTTCTTTCTTATGTTCTTAACTCCTCCCACCATTCTTCTCTCTACCGGACTGAGGAAGCCACTTGTTGGCGAAACGTTTCCACAATGAAGATACCCGAGTACTGTACTAGTGTCTCAATCATCAACTTATCGCTTCTCTGAACCGTTTATCTGTAAGTCTCCACACGCACGCACACACACACACACACACACACACACATACACACACACACACACACACACAACTTCACCTTTCCTTATTCCATACATGAAGTGGGAACACTGAAGAGGAGCAGTACGGTGTGTGCTAAATAGCAACTGGTAAAGCACTTCACTGGAGGGTCGAACCGGGAGAGGCAGTGGATGTCAGGAGCAACAAGACTGATGAACATAGGGAGAAACACAAGTCAACTGCAGTGACTCGACTCTCTTGTCCTGCCATACCACACTTGTCAGGTTTCATGTCTTCCTGGACAAGCGTTACGAGCCTTGTGTCTCGGGGTTACAGAGGTGACAGTGGTGAGCCCCCGAGGATAGACATGTCTTCAGTCACACAAACACATACACACAAACACTGAACACCCACAACCTGTACCCCAACACTGAACACCCACAACCTTTACTCCAACACTGAACACCAACAACCTGTACCCCAACACTGAACACCCACAACCTGTACCCAAACACTGGACACCCACAACCTGTACCCCAACACTGAACACCCACAACCTGTACTCCAACACTGAACACCCACAACCTGCACCCCAACACTGAACACCCACAACCTGTACCCCAACATTGAACACCCACAACCTGTACCCCAACACTGAACACCCACAACCTGTACTCCAACAATGAACACCCACAACCTGTACCCCAACACTGAACACCCACAACCTGTACTCCAACATTGAACACCCACAACCTGTACCCCAACACTGAACACCCACAACCTGTACCCCAACACTGAACACCCACAAACTGTACCCTAACACTGAACACCCACAACCTGTACCCAACACTGAACACCCACAACCTGTACCCCAACATTGAACACCCACAACCTGTACCCCAACACTGAACACACCCACAACCTGTACTCCAACACTGAACACCCACAATCTGTACTCCAACATTGAACACCCACAACCTGTACTCCAACACTGAACACCCACAACCTGTACTCCAACAATGAACACCCACAACCTTACCCCAACACTGGACACCCACAAACCCGTACCCCAACACTGAACACCAACAACCTGTACCCCAACACTGAACACCAACAACCTGTACCCCAACACTGAACACCCACAACCTGTACCCCCCCACTGAACACCAAAACCTGTACCCCAACACTGAACACCCACAACCTGTACTCCAACACTGAACACCCACAACCTGTACCCCAACACTGAACACCCACAACCTGTACCCCAACACTGAACACCCACAACCTGTACCCAAACACTGACACCCACAACCTGTACCCCAACACTGAACACTCACAACCTGTACCCCAACACTGAACACCCACAACCTGTACCCCAACACTGAACACCCACAACCTGTACCCCACACTGAACACCCACAACCTGTACCCCAACACTGACACCCACAACCTGTACCCAACACTGAACACCCACAAACCTGTACCCCAACATTGAACACCCACAACCTGTACCCCAACACTGAACACCCACAACCTGTACTCCAACACTGAACTCCCACAACCTGTACTCCAACATTGAACACCCACAACCTGTACTCCAACACTGAACACCCACAACCTGCACCCCAACAATGAACACCCACAACCTGTACCCCAACATTGAACACCCACAACCTGTACCCCCAAAACTGAACACCCACAACCCGTACTCCAACAATGAACACCCATAACCTGTACCCCAAAAACTGAACACCCACAACCTGTACTCCAACATTGAACACCCACAACCTGTACCCCAACACTGAACACCCACAACCTGTACCCCAACACTGAACACCCACAAACTGTACCCTAACATTGAACACCCACAACCTGTACCCCAACACTGAGCACTCACAACCTGTACTCCAACAATGAACACCACAACCTGTACCCCAACACTGAACACCCACAACCTGTACTCCAACACTGAACACCCACAACCTGTACTCCAACACTGAACACCCACAACCTGTACCCCAACACTGAACACCCACAACCTGTACCCTAACAATGAACACCCACAACCTGTACCCCAACACTGAACACCCACAACCTGTACTCCAACACTGAACACCCACAACCTGTACCCCAACACTGAACACCCACAACCTGTACCCCAACACTGAACACCCACAACCTGTACCCCAACACTGAACACCCACAACCTGTACCCCAACACTGAACACCCACAACCTGTACCCCAACACTGAACACCCACAACTGTACTCCAACACTGAACACCCACAACCTGTACCCCAACACTGAACACCCACAACCTGCACTCCAGTACTGAACACCCACAACCTGTACCCCAACACTGAACACCCACAACCTGTACTCCAACATTGAACACCCACAACTGTACCCAACACTGAACACCCACAACCTGTACCCCACACTGAACACCAACAACCTGTACCCCAACACTGAAACCCACAACCTGTACCCCAACATGAACACCCACAACCTGTACCCCAACAATGAACACCCACAACCTGTACCCCCAAAACTGAACACCCACAACCTGTACTCCAACACTGAACACCCCACAACATGTACCCCAACACTGAACACCCACAACCTGTACTCCAATACTGAACACCCACAACCTGTACCCCAACATTGAACACCCACAACCTGTACTCCAATACTGAACACCCAAAACCTGTACCCCAACATTGAACACCCACAACCTGTACTCCAACACTGAACACCCACAACCTGTACTCCAACACTGAACACCACAACCTGTACCCCAACACTGAACACCCACAACCTGTACTCCCAAAACTGAACACCCACAACCTGTACCCAACACTGAACACCCACAACCTGTACCCCAACATTGAACACCCACAACCTGTACCCCAACACTGAACACCCACAACCTGTACTCCAACACTGAACACCCACAACCTGTACTCCAACATTGAACACCCACAACCTGTACTCCAACACTGAACACCCACAACCTGCACCCCAACACTGAACACCCACAACCTGTACCCCAACACTGAACACCCACAACCTGTACTCCAACAATGAACACCCACAACCTGTACCCCAACACTGAACACCCACAACCTGTACTCCAACATTGAACACCCACAACCTGTACCCCAACACTGAACAAACCCCCAACCTGTACCCCAACACTGAACACCCACAAACTGTACCCTAACATTGACACCCACAACCTGTACCCCAACACTGAGCACTCACAACCTGTACTCCAACAATGAACACCCACAACCTGTACCCCAACACTGAACACCCACAACCTGTACTCCAACACTGAACACCCACAACCTGTACTCCAACACTGAACACCCACAACCTGTACCCCAACACTGAACACCCACAACCTGTACCCTAACAATGAACACCCACAACCTGTACCCCAACACTGAACACCCACAACCTGTACTCCAACACTGAACACCCACAACCTGTACCCCAACACTGAACACCCACAACCTGTACCCCAACACTGAACACCCACAACCTGTACCCCAACACTGAACACCCACAACCTGTACTCCAACACTGAACACCCACAACCTGTCCCCAACCACTGAACACCCACAACCCGTACTCCAACACTGAACACCCACAACCTGTACCCCAACACTGAACACCCACAACCTGCACTCCAGTACTGAACACCCACAACCTGTACCCCAACACTGAACACCCACAACCTGTACTCCAACATTGAACACCCACAACCTGTACCCCAACACTGAAACACCCACAACCTGTACCCCACACTGAACACCAACAACCTGTACCCCAACACTGAACACCCACAACCTGTACCCCAACACTGAACACCCACAACCTGTACCCCAACAATGAACACCCACAACCTGTACCCCAACACTGAACACCACAACCTGTACTCCAAAACTGAACACCCACAACCTGTACCCCAACACTGAACACCCACAACCTGTACTCCAATACTGAACACCCACAACCTGTACCCCAACATTGAACACCCACAACCTGTACTCCCAATACTGAACACCCAAAACCTGTACCCCAACAATTGAACACCCACAAACCTGTACTCCAACACTGAACACCCACAACCTGTACTCCAACACCGAACACCCACAACCTGTACCCCAACACTGAACACCCACAACCTGTACTCCAATACTGAACACCCACAACCTGTACCCAACACTGAACACCCACAACCTGTACTCCAATACTGAACACCCACAACCTGTACCCCAACATTGAACACCCACAACCTGTACTCCAACACTGAACACCCACAACCTGTACCCCAACACTGAACACCCACAACCTGCACTCCAATACTGAACACCCACAACCTGTACCCCAACACTGAACATCAACAACCTGTACCCCAACACTGAACACCCACAACCTGTACCCCCACAGTGAACACCAACAACCTGTACCCCAACTCTGAACACCCACAACCTGTACCCCAACACTGAACACCACAACCTGTACCCCAACATTGAACACCCACAACCTGTACCCCAACACTGAACACCCACAACCTGTACCCCAACACTGAACACCCACAACCTGTACCCCAACACTGAACACCCACAACCTGTACTCCAACACTGAACACCCACAACCTGTACCCCAACACTGAACACCCACAACCTGTACCCCAACACTGAACACCCACAACCTGTACTCCAACATTGAACACCCACAACCTGTACCCCAACACTGAACACCCACAACCTGTACCCAAACACTGAACACCCACAACCTGTACCCAAACACTGAACACCCACAACCTGTACCCCAACACTGAACACCCACAACCTGTACCCAAACACTGAACACCCACAACCTGTACCCAAACACTGAACACCCACAACCTGTACCCAAACACTGAACACCCACAACCTGTACCCAAACACTGAACACCCACAACCTGTACCCAAACACTGAACAATATCTCTATTAATTCTTTATAGTGAAGAATAAAAAGGCACAATAGAGTGACTGGAACAATACACAAATAATCACAACTTAAGATAAGAGATAAGATTTCGTTCGGATTTTTAACCCCGGAGGGTTAGCCATCCAGGATAACCCAAGAAAGTCAGAGCGTCATCGAAGACTGTCTAACTTATTTCCATTTTGGTCCTTAATCTTGTCCCCCAGGATGCGACCCACACCAGTCGACTAACACCCAGGTACCTATTTGCTGCTAGGTGAACAGGACAACAGGTGTAAGGAAACGTATCGAAATGTTTCCACCTGCCGGGAATCGAACCCGGGCCCTCCGTGTGTGAAGCGGGAGCTTTAGCCACCAGGCCACCGGGCCACTCCTTCTCTCTTCCTCACTTTGTCCCGTCCCTGTCCCCCTCTCCTGTATATATATATATACTGGCTCCCTCACCTTCGTATGTTAGTGTGACTTGTAAATGATCCAAGTCGGACCGAAACGTCATAAGTGTTATTATTGTTCTTGCTGTTGAACAACGGTTTAGTGCCGATGGAGGTAGCGTAAGTAGCAATGATACGGCCGTGGACTAGTTTGGCTTTAATTGGATAGGAGTACACAACGGGCAAGGTGAGGGAATGACCGCTAGCCAGCCCGTGGAGGGAAGCACCTGTACCTCTCGAGTCAGTCGGCCGTGAAGTGAGGGTGTGGGACCAGCGACCCACTGACCTGGGCAGGCCTACCGAGGGCAGCACTTAAGTGCCACGAAATATGAACTAAGCTGGCAGACAGCATAGGTTGTCTGTGCTGACAGTACAGGCTGTCTACATAAGCTTATCTCTTCGATGTGCGAGTTATTTGAGTGTTATTCCTACTCTTCCTACCATAAGGTCTGGTATTCATCTCAATGCACCTCAGACCTTTACATGAGAATGGAGGAACACTGTAGAAGGCCTACTGGCAGAATAATCAAACTGAAGAGAGAGTAGAGACATCAGACAGTACATCACCTGGGGAGGATGAACTCAAGAGAGATTAATAACATAGAATAGTTAGGAAGTGGAACAATCTGGAGAGTGATGTAGTGGAGGCAGGATCCATACATAGCTTTAAAAAGAGGTACGATAAAGCTCATGGAGCAGGGAAAGAGTGGACCTAGTGGTGACCAGTGAAGAGGCGGGGCAAGGAGCTGTGAATCGACCCCTGCAACCACAATTAGGTGAGTACACAAACACTACACGTTCAGTGGTCCAACATTAAGAATAACTGCTTCAAGACTGTGAAAATAAGTTACACATACACAGTCAGATAACATAAGATTTCGTTCGGATTTTTAACCCCGGAGGGTTAGCCACCCAGGATAACCCAAGAAAGTCAGTGCGTCATCGAGGACTGTCTAACTTATTTCCATTGTGGTCCTTAATGTTGTCCCCCAGGATGCGACCCACACCAGTCGACTAACACCCAGGTACCTATTTGCTGCTAGGTGAACAAGACAACAGGTGTAAGGAAACGTGTCGAAATGTTTCCACCCGCCGGGAATCGAACCCGGGCCCTCCGTGTGTGAAGCGGGAGCTTTAGCCACCAGGCCACCGGGCCTGGTCAAGACACTTATTAATGAGACTTCGCCACTGTTGGTTGTGTCAGTTCTAGTCATTAGGACTGATAAAGCCACAGTGGCGAAAAGTTTTAAATAAACATCGTGATTGTGTACAATACCATATTCCCACAATCCATCAGTATTAACATGTCAATACTTGCACAAGTTAAAGAATGAGACACTTGACCAACATTTGGTAATCTTTATTAAGGAAACGTTTCGCTAGCTACTGGTGTTCCTCCATTCTTATGTTCTTTGTTCTTATGAAGCTTTACGTAGTAGTTTTGATAAGGACCTGCCTCGCATGGGCCAGTAGGCCTTCTGCAGTGTTCCTCCATTCTTATGTTCTTATGTTCTTTCTTCAGTACATTTCACCATTCTTCACTGTATTGGACTGAAGAAGCCACTGGCTGGCGAAACGTTTCCCCAGTAAAGATACTCAAATGTTGCACATGTGTCTCAGTCTTTAAAACGTTTACATCAGTAGTCCCCAGCCTTTTAGTGAAAGTCAAATTTAAAGGAGGACTGCGTTTTGTATTTTTTATGAATAATAGCAATAATATTGTGTAACTGTTGGCACTTTGTATCTATCGCATCTGCTAGGAAAATGATAGGATGGATAATGAGAACCTTCAAAACTAAGGATGCCAAGCCCGTGATGATCCTCTTCAAATCGCTTGTTCTCTCTAGCCTGGAATACTGCTGTACACTAACTGCCCCCTACAAATAACAAAAAGGCACAATACCGTGACTGGAACAATACACAAATAACCCGCACATAAAAGAGAGAAGCTTACGACGACGTGACTTTGTCAATGGTCCAAGTCGGACCGAAACGTCGTCGTAAGCTTCTCTCTTTTATGTGCGGGTTATTTGTGTATTGCCCCTACAAGGCTGGCGACATTGTAGACCTCGAGAGTGTACAAAGAACTTTCACAGCACGTATAAGTACCATAAGGCACCTAAATTACTGGGAACGGCTGAAGGTCCTTGATCTGTATTCTCTGGAATGCAGGCGAGATAGATACATGATAATATACACTTGGAAAATCCTAGAGGGATTAGTACCAAACTTGCACACAAAAATCACTCCCTATGAAAGCAAAAGACTTGGCAGGAGATTCAACATTCCCCCAATGAAAAGCAGGGGCGCCACGAGTACACTGAGACAACACAATTAGTGTCAGGGGCCCCAGCATACATAAGGGGGATTACCAATAGACCCCTGGCTGTCTTCAAGAAGGTACTGGACAGGCACCTGAAGTTAGTACCTGACCAGCCGGGCTGTGGTTCATACGTCTATCAGTAGTGTTACTAATTCCCTATGTGATATTTCTCCACAAATGTTTATTTTTGCTGTCAGTTTGCGGGCGGCCAGCAGTAACAGCCTGGTTGATCAGACCCTGATCCACCACGAGGCCTGGTCTCATACCGAGCTGCGGGGGCGTTGACCCCCGAAACCCTCTCCAGGTAAACTTAGAATTCATTATTTCATGTGAGGGCCGTATCCATTTCCTAGAAGGGCCACATGCGGCCCTTGGGCCACAGGTTGGGGACCAGTGATTTACGTCACAACACCCCTCAAGGAAGGTTCCTTGATGCTGGTGAGGGGCTCTTGATTTAGGGAATTGGATCTGTGCTCCAGTTCCCCGAATTAAGCCTGAATGCCTTCCACATCCCCCCCCAGGCGTTGTATAATCCTCCGTGTTTAGCGCTTCCCCCTTGATTATAATAATAATAATAATACGTCACAACACGAGCTGCCAAACATGGAAGAAGATGCGTACTGGTGGTTCCCATGCTCAAGACAGAAGAAAAACTGACACGCTGAACTCCAGGACAGTTTCATTGATCTCTATATCATTAAAAGTTCTGGAGAACATTGTAAGGAGGTTGATGGAGTACCTAGAGGGAAGGAAGGAATACTTGGAGTATAGTTGTGCACTTGGAGTATACCTGCAGGCTGTTACTGGAGTCAACGCCTCCGCGGCCGGTCCATGACCAGGCCTCGCGGTGGATCAGGGCCTGAAGCAACCAGGTTGTTACTACTGGCCGCACGCAAACCTGCGTACGAACCACAGCCAAGCTTGTCAGCTACTCACTTTAGGTGTCCGTCCAGAGCCTTCTTGAGGGAAGAGAGGATAATATATGAAAGAAAACTAGGAAGGAATCAGGAAGACAAATCATACCTAAGCTCTGGGATTTCTATGTAAATAAAACATGAAAATCAGGGTTGGGTCGACTATCTTGAATGCAGAAAGGCTTTATGATCAATGGTTTGAAAAACCGACAAACATCAAAATGGTATACAATACCGACAGGTTGTTAGGTAAGACACATATGCAACAGTTAGACAACTTTATTCCGAAACGTTTCGCCTACACAGTAGGCTTCTTCAGTCGAATACATGTGTCTAATTTATCATCGAATACAGAAAATAGGCAGGAACAGTAGAGATGTGAAGACGATGTAATCAGTTCATCACCCTTGTTATGGAACTGAACTTTTCCAGGCCGAGGGACTGACAACCTCAAATTCTACGACTACAAGGGTGATGGACTGATTACATCGTCTTCACATCTCTACTGTTCCTGCCTATTTTCTGTATTCGATGATAAATTAGACACATGTATTCGACTGAAGAAGCCTACTGTGTAGGCGAAACGTTTCGGAATAAAGTTGTCTAACTGTTGCATATGTGTCTTACCTAACAACAAAAACCGACAAGTTGAAGATTGAGACACTTATGCAACATATGGGAATCTTTATTCAGGAAACGTTTCGCCACACAGTGGCTTCACCAGTTGAGGGACTGATTACCTCATTCTTCTCCTCTCCTTACGCCTTCCTCTTTGTATTGGACTGATGAAGCCACTGTGTGGCGAAACGTTTCCTGAATAAAGATTCCCATATGTTGCATAAGCGTCTCAATCTTCAGAAAGGGTTTAATACAGTACCTTCCCTCGGAGCAGTGAAAAAACTGGGTAAACAGACAGTAGTAAAGTGAATCAGAGAATGTCTGACAGGGAAGGCAGAGTAACAGTCAGAACTGGACTAGGGTAATGAGTGGGGTACCACAAGGCTCAGTGCTGGGGACCCTACTGTTTGTAATATAAACCTGACGGGACTGTATACTATACCTCTGTTTACCGATAATGTGAAGCTGATCAGAAAAAATAAAAACAGTAAACGATATAAATATATTCCAGGGTGACGTAGACAGGTTGACAAACTGGTCAGACAATTGTCTCTTAAAATTCAACCCCAGTAAATACAAAGCAATGAGGCTATGACAGGAATAATTAAGACCAGATATGGAATACAAACTTGGGGAGAGAAGCCGACTGTAACAAAGGCAGAAAAGACCTTTGGATCAATAACCAGAGGAGGACGTGAGCTAGATATCAACAGTTGATGATTAAGACATATGTGGTACAGTTGGATATCTTTAATGTTGAAAAGTTTCGCTTACGCGATAGGCTTCTTCAGTCAAATACAGAGAATGCATTCAACGCAGCAGTAGTGACGAGGTAAAGATGATGTAATCAGTCCATTAACCTTGTACGAATAGTTTGAGGTGGTCAGTCCCTGGAGGTGAACTCTTCTCCAGGCTGAGGGACTGACCACCTCAATCTCTTCGTACAAGGTTAATAATGGACTGATTACATCATCGTTACATCGATCAGGACACTATACATACAACACATGTATAGTGTCCTGAGCGGACATGGAATCCCCCCCCACCTAATACAGCATGTATAAAAATTAGAAAAGGTTCAAACATTTGCAACAAGACTGGTCCTGGGGCTCAGAAGTATGCAGTGTCCGGAAAGATTCGAAAACGTAAAAAGTGATGACCCTAGAAGCAAGACGAATAAGGTGGGATATGATCACGACGTATAAAATCCCGAGAGGAATCGACAGGCCGACAAAGATGGAAGTTGAAACAAGGATGAGCTACAGGAAGGTTAGAAGGTATTTCTTTAGCCTCGGGGCGATTCAGGAGGTGGTGAAGCTTTCCTCCAATCACAGCTTCAAGAGTAGGTACGACACAGCCCTGGGGGATCGAGTCCAAAGGGAATCAGCGAAGCCAGCCCAAAGAAGTGGGGTTAGGAGCTGTGTGTCAACCCCACAAAAACAAAACACACACACACACACACAGTCACAGAGATGTTAGGAATTATCCCTTCAGCCATAGAGCTGTCAGGAAGTGGAACAATCTGGAGTCTGATGTAGTGGAGGTAAAATCCATACATAACTTTAAGAAGAGGTACGGTAAAGCTCATGGAGTAGGGAGGGAGTGGACCTAGTAGGGAATAGTGAAGAGGCGGGGCCAGGAACTGTGAATCGACCTCTGCAACCACAAATAGGTGAGTACACACACACACACATGACCAGTGGCGGGTCAGGTAACCTGCCACTACTGCTGACATTGTGTTCCGGTTAGTAAGGAGTCACTGTGTTTACACTGTTTATTACTCGCCTTGTACTCATCTCTGCCACAAAACTGCTTCAGTGTTGGTGTACCCAAGTGCATATGTGTGAGTCACAGGGGTTTACCTGGAGTTTACCTGGAGAGAGTTCCGGGGGTCAACGCCCCCGCGACCCGGTCTGTGACCAGGCCTCCTGGTGGATCAGAGCCTGACCAACCAGGCTGTTACTGCTGGCTGCACGCAAACCAACGTACGAGCAACAGCCCGGTTGGTCAGGAACCGACTTTAGGTGCTTGTCCAGTGCCAGCTTGAAGACTGCCAGGGGTCTGTTGGTAATCCCCCTTATGTATGCTGGCAGGCAGTTGAACAGTCTCGGGCACCTGACACTTATTGTATGGTCTCTTAACGCGCTAGTAACACCCCTGCTTTTCATTGGGGGATGTTGCATCGTCTGCCAAGTCTTTTGCTTCCGTAGCGAGTGATTTTCGTGTGCAAGTTCGGTACTAGTCCCTCTAGGATTTTCCAGGTGAATATAATCATGTATCTCTCCCTCCTGCGTTCCAGGGAATACAGGTTTAGGAACCTCAAGCGCTCCCAGTAATTGAGGTGTATTATCTCCGTTATGCGCGCCGTGAAGGTTCTCTGTACATTTTCTAGGGCAGCAATTTCACCTGCCTTGAAAGGTGCTGTTAGTGAGCAGCAATATTCCAGCCTAGATAGAACAAGTGACCTGAAGAGTGTCATCATGGGCTTGGCCTCCCTAGTTTTGAAGGTTCTCATTATCCATCCTGTCATTTTTCTAGCAGATGCGATTGATACAATGTTATGGTCCTTGAAGGTGAGATCCTCCGACATGATCACTCCCAGGTCTTTGACGTTGGTGTTCCGCTCTATTTTTTTGGCCAAGGG
This sequence comes from Cherax quadricarinatus, assembly GCF_026875155.1. NCBI lineage: Eukaryota > Metazoa > Arthropoda > Malacostraca > Decapoda > Parastacidae > Cherax > Cherax quadricarinatus. Next base: position 15,421,431 of record NC_069483.1, read on the forward strand.
AAATTTTTTTTTGTTTTCTGTTTAAAATTTAATTTTTCCCCATGTTTACCATATCTAAATAATTGAAAATTTTTCATCCGGTTTTAAATTCATATTGTTTCTGCGCCCACTGAAAGATTTGGTTGATGTCTGCCCGGAGCCTTTCAGTGTCTGCAATGGAAGACATGTCATGCAGATTCGGGTGTCATCTGCAAAGGAAGACACGGTGCTGTGGCTGACATCCTTGTCTGTGTCAGATATGAGGATGAGGAACAAGATGGGAGCGAGTACTGTGCCTTGTGGAACAGAGCTTTTCACCGTAGCTGCCTCGGACTTTACTCTGTTGACTACTACTCGCTGTGTTCTGTTAGTGAGGAAATTATAGATCCATCGACCGACTTTTCCTGTTATTCCTTTAGCACGCATTTTGTGCGCTATTACGCCATGGTCACACTTGTCGAAGGCTTTTGCAAAGTCTGTATATATTACATCAGCATTCTTTTTGTCTTCTAGTGCATCTAGGACCTTGTCGTAGTGATCCAATAGTTGAGACAGACAAGAGCGACCTGTTCTAAACCCATGTTGCCTTGGGTTGTGTAACTGATGGGTTTCTAGATGGGTGGTGATCTTGCTTTTTAGGACCCTTTCAAAGATTTTTATGATATGGGATGTTAGTGTTATCGGTCTGTAGTTCTTTGCTGTTGCTTTACTGCCCCCTTTGTGGAGTGGGGCTATGTCTGTTGTTTTTAGTAACTGTGGGACGACCCCCGTGTCCATGCTCCCTCTCCATAGGATGGTAAAGGCTCGTGATAGGGGCTTCTTGCAGTTCTTGATGAACACAGGAGTTCCATGAGTCTGGCCCTGGGGCAGAGTGCATGGGCATGTCATTTATCGCCTGTTCGAAGTCATTTGGCGTCAGGATAACATCGGATAGGCTTGTGTTAACCAAATTCTGTGGCTCTCTCATAAAAAATTAATTTTGATCTTCGACTCTCAGTCTGGTTAGCGGCTTGCTAAAAACTGAGTCATATTGGGACTTGAGTAGCTCACTCATTTCCTTGCTGTCATCTGTGTAGGACCCATCTTGTTTAAGTAGGAGCCCAATACTGGACGTTGTTCTCGACTTTGATTTGGCATAGGAGAAGAAATAATTTGGGTTTCTTTCGATTTCATTTATGACTTTTAGTTCTTCCCGCGATTCCTGACTCCTACAAGATTTCTTTAGCTGAAGTTCGATGCTTGCTATTTCTCTGACCAGTGTCTCCCTACGCATTTCAGATATATTGACCTCTTTTAGCCGCTCTGTTATTCTTTTCCGTCGCCTGTAAAGGGAGCGCCTGTCTCTTTCTATTTTACATCTACTCCTCATTTTTCTTAGAGGAATAAGCCTTGTGCATACATCAAGTGCCACCAAGTTAATCTGTTCTAGGCATAAGTTGGGGTCTGTGTTGCTTAGTATATCTTCCCAGCTTATATCGGTTAGGACTTGGTTTACTTGGTCCCACTTTATGTTTTTGTTATTGAAGTTGAATTTGGTGAATGCTCCCTCGTGACTAATCTCATTATGTCGGTCTGGGGCTCCACGCATACATGACTGAACCTCAATTATGTTGTGATCTGAGTATATTGTTTTTCATATAGTGACATTTCTTATCAGATCATCATCACCTGTGACTCACTGCTGTGCAAGTCAGTGAATCCTAGCCAGTAGGGTGTCACAGAGCTGTCAGAACATACCTTTGATGAATTACCAGAGTTCTACTCCCACTGCCCGGCCTTGGGCCAGGCTCGTCTGGTGCCCGCCTGGTCAACCAGGTTGTTGCTGCTGGTGGCCAAAACAACAGTCACACCATCGTATATAATCCGGGAAAGTAACTAACAAATATCTCAGCCTATGTGAGATACAAATAACAGTATATCTTATAACTCGCAGTGATTTACAAAAAAAGTAATCAGAAAAGCGTAACAAAGCTCTATTGATCTTCAACAACGATAACACACTAAGTACAAGCTGCTAACATTTAATAATAATATTTTTTTTTATTATCACACTGGCCGATTCCCACCAAGGCAGGGTGGCCCGAAAAAGAAAAACTTTCACCATCATTCACTCCATCACTGTCTTGCCAGAAGGGCGCTTTACAATACAGTTTTTAAACTGCAACATTAACACCCCTCCTTCAGAGTGCAGGCACTGTACTTCCCATCTCCAGGACTCAAGTCCGGCCTGCCGGTTTCCCTGAACCCCTTCATAAATGTTACTTTGCTCACACTCCAACAGCACGTCAAGTATTAAAAACCATTTGTCTCCATTCAATCCTATCAAACACGCTCACGCATGCCTGCTGGAAGTCCAAGCCCCTCGCACACAAAACCTCCTTTACCCCCTCCCTCCAACCTTTCCTAGGCCGACCCCTACCCCGCCTTCCTTCCACTACAGACTGATACACTCTTTAAGTCATTCTGTTTCGCCCCATTCTCTCTACATGTCCGAAACCCCCTCAACAACCCTTCCTCAGCCCTCTGGACAACAGTTTTGGTAATCCCGCACCTCCTCCTAACTTCCAAACTACGAATTCCCCTGCATTATATTCACACCACACATTGCCCTCAGACATGACATCTCCACTGCCTCCAGCCTTCTCCTCGCTGCAACATTCATCACCCACGCTTCACACCCATGTAAGAGCGTTGGTAAAACTATATCTCATACATTCCCCTCTTTGCCTCCAAGGACAAAGTTCTTTGTCTCCACAGACTCCTAATTGCACACTCACACCCTTTTTTCCCCTCATCAATTCTATGATTCCCTCATCTTCATAGACCCATCCGCTGACACGTCCACTCCCAAATATCAAATACATTCACCTCCTCCATACTCTCTCCCTCCAATCTGATATCCAATCTTTCATCAAACCTAATCTTTTTATCCTCATAACCTTACTCTTTCCTGTATTCACTTTTAATTTTCTTCTTTTTCACACCCTACCAAATTCATCCACCAATCTCTGCAACTTCTCTTCAGATCTCCCAAGAGCACAGTGTCATCAGCAAAGAGCAACTGTGACAACTCCCACTTTATGTGTGATTCTTTATCTTTTAACTCCACGCCTCTTGCCAAGACCCTCGCATTTTCTTCTCTTACAACCCCATCTATAAATATATTAAACAACCACGGTGACCCTCACACATCCTTGTCTAAGGCCTACTTTTTTCTGGGAAATAATTTCCCTCTTTCCTACATACTCTAACTTGAGCCTCACTATCCTCGTAAAAACTCTTCACTGCTTTCAGTAACCTACCTCCTAAAACCATCCCCCTGCAACATCTCCACATTGCCCCCCCATCCACCCTGTCATAAGCCTTTTCCAAATCAATAAATGCCACAAAGACCTCTTTAGCCTTATCTAAATACTGTTCACTTATATGTTTCACTGTAAACACCTGGTCCACCCCACCCCCCTAAACCCTTTTCCCAAAGCCTCCTTTTTCATCTGCTATCCTATTCTCCGTCTTACTCTTAATTCTTTCAATAATAACTCTACCATACACTTTACCAGGTATACTCAACAGACTTATCCCCCTATAATTTTTGCACTCTCTTTTGTCCCCTTTGCCTTTATACAAAGGAACTATGCATGCTCTCTGCCAATCCCTAGGTACCGTACCCTTTTCCATACATTTATTAAATAATTGCACCAACCACTCCAAAACTATATCCCCACCTGCTTTTAACATTTCTGTCTTTATAATAATAATAATAATAATAATAATAATAATAATAATAATAATAATAATAAAGACTACCTTGTTTAAGTGCGTGAGGTTAACTTATTTAGAGAAGGTCAGGTTACCTTGCCTGAGAAAAGGGGGCAGGTTACCTTGTCTAGAGAAGAAGGTCGGTTACCTTGCCTAGAGAAGAAGTTCGGGTTACCTTTGTCTAGAGAAAAGGTCGGGTTTCCCTTTGCCTAGGAAGAAGGTCAGGTTCCCTTTTGTCTAAAAAAGGGGGGGTCAGGTTACCTTGTCTAAAAAGAGGTCAGGTTCCCTTGTCTAAGGTCAGGTTACCTTTGTTTAGGAAGGTCGGGTTTAATTTTTTAAGAAGGTCAGGTAAACTTATTAGAAAAGGTCAGGTTCCCCCTCGTCTAGAGGTCAGGTTTTCTTTTAGAAAAGGTCAGTTAACTTTTTTAGAGAAGGTCGGTTTACCTTGTCTGAGGTAGGTTACCTTATTTAGAAAAGAGGGTCGTTTATCTTGCCCAGCAAGAGATCAGATTTCTTCCCCAGAGAAGAGAATCAATTACCTTCCCCAGAGAAGAGAATCAGATTACCTTGTTCGTATGGCAGTAGAAAGTAGTCTTCATAAGTTGAGAGTTTAAGTCTTCGACTGGCCCCCTCGGGCGCACAGCTGGTCAAAAAAAACCCCTCCATCTGTAAACCACCCACTGCTGTAAACATCCTCGCAACACCCAATGTTATACAATCCCCAAAAGTTAATAAAAACATATACAACACTTGGGTGTATTAGTGTCAGGAACTGTGTAGAAATTCCCCTTATGTATGGGGGAGGGAGTTGAAAGTTTTGCCCCTTTTTGCATTTACCGTTTTCCCCAAATTGTGCAAAGGGTCCCTCCCGCTTTTCACTGGGGGATATTTTGCATCGCTGTGAATCTCTTGCTTTCGTATGGGTTATTTCAGTGTACAGTTTTGGGGACCAATTTCAAAATTTTCCAGGTGTAAAAAATGTGTTTTTTTTCTCCCCCACTTTTTCAGGGATCGATCAAGAGACTAAGTGATCCTAATAAATTAGGTCCCTGTTAAATTTTGTATAGGAGTGAAGTTCTTATTATTCTTAAATGAGATTTCACCTGCGTTAAACCGTGACTTACTGTACACCAGTATGGAGGGTGGGTACACCCCAAAAAGCAGGTAGGAAAAAGGGAAAAAGATGTAAAAAGAAATAGAAGGGTGGTGAGGACACACCCCCACACACACACACACGCACACACACCAACAACCCCCACACACACAAAAACACACACACACCTAAAAAACACATGGGTGGCAGAACAATGCACGACATACACACACACACACACACACACACACACACACACAAACAAAAAAAAAAAAAAAGGTAGTATTGTAGTGAAAAATTAATCTACCACGAACTACAGGAGGCCAAGAGAGGAATATGAAGAGAGCAACAAGCAAGGGGGACACACGGGCCGGGGGTGGCAAGAAAGCTAACTCCAGCAGAGAAAAGTTACTTGTTAGGGGGGATTTAAACCCACGGGGAGATCGTTTGGGGGAAAACCTGGAGCCACCGGGGGCCCCGAAACATTGAGAGCCAAGATGAGGATGGGGGTACTGGAAAACCTCATGCATCAACATGTTAAGGATACTAACAAGAGAGAGGGGAGGATAAAACCCAGCAAGACTGGCCTTGTTTCACCCCCTAGCATTCAGACATTGAGGACATCAATAGAAGGCCCTTGGAGCTAGTGCCACGTGGTTCTGTCTCTAATACATAAAGTTACAGTGCAGAGGGAACGGGAGTTGAAGGGGAAAAGCCAAATTAAAAAGGGGGGGACTGCACGGGTAGAGGAACTTTTTTCAGGGGGTTTCAGGGGGGACAAAAAAATTGGAGGAAGTCAAAAATTTTCTGTCAGTCTTTATTTTTCCCCTTGTTCCCAAGGGCAACGAAATAAGGGGAAAGACCAAACGAGTCCCTGGTTTACCCAAAGGGGAAGGAGGAAAAAACAAAGTGCACTAGAGAAGGGAAAAAAGTTGAAGGCGAAGGCCCCGGGAAAAATAAGATTGTAAAAGAGCCAGAAACGATACGCACAGGTAAGGAGGGGGGCCCAGCGACAGTACGAAAACAAACGCATCAAAAGTCAAGTCAGACCTAAACTGTGTATAGCACTTAGGGGGAAGACAACATAAGACCAGGTGATCAGGCTGAGGGAAAAAAGGTGGGAAACTCACGAGAAACGATCAAGAGGTTCAGGAGCTCAACACGAATTTAAGGAAGTATTTCAGGAGCAGGAAGGACTCTGGGGAAACAGGGCAGAGGGGAACACCAACAGGGAAATTTCCAACAAGTGTTGGATGACACAAAAGGGGAGGTGAGAAGCTGCTAAGTGACCTTGATACCTCAAAGGGGATGGGACTGGCAACATCTCCCCGTGGGTCCTTTGGAAGGGGGCATTATCTGCGGGGCCACTAACCACAATCTCAAAACCCCTTAAATGGACAACTACCTAGGTATGAAGACGGGGGAAAAGTAGTCCCCCCTTTTAAGAAAGGAAACGAAACGAGGCCAAATACAGTCATTGTCAATGACGTGATATTTTGCAAATCTAGAGAAGATTATCAGGAGGGGAGTGGGGAAAGCACCTGGAATGGAACAAGTTATTAACGACAACCCGCCGGGTTCATGGAAAGTAAATCCCCGTGTCCAAACCTCTGGAGTTTTTGACAAATAAAAAAGTAAGACACAAAGAGAGGGGTAGGTTGATTGCATTTTCCTGGGTGCAGGGAAAGGGCCCTTGACACGGTTTCTCACAAGAAATTAGTGCAGAACTGGGGGATGGTACGTAAACAGGAAAAGGGGACTGCAAAGGATCGAGAAAACCTGACAGGGAGGCAAAAATGAGTCAGGTATGGATGAGGATACAGTGGGCATCTGTGATGAGCGGGGTCCCACAGGGATCAGTCCTAAGACAAGTGTATTTTGGGATATGTGAATGACATGTGGAAGGGTAGATAGGAATGTCCCCTGTTCGCGATGATGTGAAGTTAATGAAAATTTAAAACGGATGAGGACAGGCAGAAATACAAAGAGACCGGACAGGTGAACCGTGGGCCAGCAATGGTTTTTCTCGAATTTAACTCCGCCCAAAAGCAAAATCATGAAGATTTGGGGAAGGGCAAAAAAAGACCCAGACAGAGTATAGGCTAGGGGGCCAAAGACTGCAAAACCCCATTCAAAAAAAGGATCCGGGGGGAAATAAAGCCGAGCACATCTCCCGAAAAGGCACTCCACCCAAAAACTGCTGCAGCATATGGGCGCCTAGCAAAAACCCAAGAATAGGTTTCGACACCCCAGTAAAAAAATCCCTTCAAGACTGTACACCGCAACGTAGGCCCTATTGGGGTATGCAGCCCAGTTTTTTAAACCCACCTGGGTAAGCCGTCAAAAATTTAGAAAAGTACAAAGGTTTTTTAAAAAGACTAGCACGGGGCTAAGGGGCATGTCCTACGAGGAGAGGTTAAAGAAAAACGACCTTACGAACTGGGGAAGGAGGGATGGGGGGTGACATGATACGAATATAAAATACCGAAAGGAATTGACAGGGTGGGGCAGAGACAGGATGTTCCAGAGATGGGAAACACAAAAAGGGGGGCCAATTGGAGTTGAAGACTCGATGAGTCAAAAACATGTTAGGAAGTTTTCTTTAGTCTAGAGTTTTAGGAAGTGAAATAGTCTGGCAGGGGATGCGTGGAGGCAGAACCATACATAGTTTTTAGACGAGTATGATAAAGCTATGGATAGGGAGAGGACTAGAACGATCGTGAACAGGGGGGCCAAGCTATGAATGACCCCCCAAACACAAAAAGGGAGCCCACACACACACACACACACACACACAACACACACACACACACACACGACACACACACCCAACAACCCCAAACCCCAAACAAAACACCCCGACACAGAAAAGACACAAAAAACAAAACAAACAACACAACACACACAAACACCACAAACAAAAAACCACAAAAACAAAACAACCACACCACACAAAACCACCACACACACACACACAGACACAGGGGGATCTCGCCAGGACGTACATCGAGCTGGGGTTACGCCAGGACGCACATCGGCCCGGCAATTACAGGGTGCTACGCGCACTAAAGTACCCGTATCCACCCTTTATGGTTGTTTTTTGGGTGGGGGGTTTTGGTTCCAAATTAACCGCCAAGGAATGTGAATGGTCTAACTTCATAGCACGATAAAAATAGGGCCTCAAAATTCGTAAGGGAAAAGCAATTGGTAAACCCCTTGAACAAGGCGTTAATTACTTAAGCTAGGTGGAATAGGCAACATTGTAAGTAGGTGAGCGTAAGTCCCGGGGTGGGGGTCGGGCACAAGAGGTTGGGGGACACAACGCCCGGAATTTCCCATTACACTCCAAGCACAAACCTACTTTTTAGCACATAATAAAAAACCCCCACTAATTCGACACATAATTACACACAACACACACACACACACACACAACAACATATCCAACCCCCCCCTCACCACCACATCTCACTACTTCCCCGATCCCTCCCCCCCCTCGCACCCTCTCCCTCCCACCCCTCCCCCCCCCCCTCCCACATAGCCCCAGTTCTCCCTACCCCCCCCCCACACTCTGACATACACACTACTAAACCCAACTACAGAACTACATGGGTTTCCCCCTCTGAGGGAATCGGGAAAAACCAAAAATGGGTTGTCAAGAGCAACAAGAAAAAACCAAGGGGCAGGAGGAAGCTCAAAGGAAATTTGGCACAAGCTCATAAAAGGGATCATGAATGGGGAAAAAAAAAAGAAGAACTTAGTGAGAAGGAAGAGAGGAGATATGGAAAGCAGGAAGTGGGAGGGCATGTCAAAGCACAGAGGCCAGGTACAGGGGTTTTGAAGAGGAACTGAAAAATCTGAAAAAAGCCAAAGAATAAAAAACATTTTGGGATTGACAAAAGAGATGCAACCCACCACAAATAAGGGGACAGTAGGGAAAGAAGGGGCACAACTGCATGGAGAAGCTCTATCAGAGGAGACTGTAGTAAATGAAAGAGCTAAGCTTTATGTGGAGGCCCTAACAGACAACAACAGAGCCCAAGGAAAGTCGAGAAGGGAAAATGACAGGCCACTGAGCCCAAGTACATTAGCCAGTGAAACTGAAGAAAGGAAAGCTGCAGTGGAGGAAACCAAATTAAATGAGGGGATACACAGGGATATGCAGTGGGAGAATGAAAGGGTGAGGTCAGTCTTTGTGTTTGGGCTCCAGGAAGTTGAAGGGGAAACATATGAAGCAAGAAAACAAGGGAAAAAAAAGCAATTGAAAGCATCATGAAAGCAATAGGAGAAGACGACATGACCCAGCTGGAAATTTTTCGGAGACTAGGGGGGTTTGTAAAAAAAAGAACCCGGCCAGTGAAAGTGACCTTCAAGGCAGAAGCGACTCGGACCAGGATCCTGCAGGAGAAAGCACAATTAAGGGACATGATGGTATACAGGAAGGTGTATCTCGACCGTGACAGAACACAAGAAAAAAGGCAGAAACTGAGAGAGATGGTACAAAGGCGAAAGGAGGAAAGAGAGGGGATGGAGAAGACAGACAGGAGATCCCAGACCCAGGAAGAAGATCAAATACAGCCTCTCTCACAACTTCCTATAGAAGCCTCCCAACCAGGTCAACCCCAGTGCAACCAAACACTCTAAATCAAAACACCCATGCCACATCCAATGCCCCCACCCACTACATTACAAACTCCACCCCCACAGCAACAACACATTGTTCCTTACCAGGTCTCCCACTTCCCCAACTCCAATTTACCTCCCAGACCACAGTCTTAGAAAAGAAGTTGAAGGTGTGGTATACAAATGCAGATGGAATAACAAACAAGTATGAGGAGTGGCATAAAAGAATCAAGGAGACATCCCCAGACATAATAGCACTCACAGAAACAAAACTCACCAGAATAATAACAGATTCAATCTTTCCATCCGGATATCAAATCCTCAGGAAAGACAGAGGGAGGAGAGGGGGAGGAGGAGTCACTGCTCATTAAAAACCAGTGGGGTTTTGAGAAAATGGAAGGAATGGATGGCACGGGCGAAAGGGACTACCTAGTAGGAACAATCCAGTCTGAGGGACATAAGGTGATAATTGCAGTAATGTACAACCCACCACAGAACTGCAGGAGGCCAAGAGAAGAATACGATGAGAGCAACAGAGCAATGATCGACACACTAGCCGAGGTGGCCAGGAGAGCACACATGGGGGGAGCAAAGTTGCTAGTTATGGGTGATTTCAATCACAAGGAGATTGATTTGGAAAAAACCTGGAGCCCCATGGGGGTCCCGAAACATGGAGAGCCAAGATGATGGATGTGGTACTGGAAAACCTCATGCATCAACATGTTAGAGACACTACCAGAGAGAGAGGAGAGGATGAACCAGCAAGGCTGGACTTTGTATTCACCTTGAGTAGTTCGGACATCGAGGGTATCATGTATGAAAGGCCCCTGGGAGCTAGTGATCATGTGGTTCTGTGCTTCGACTACATAGTTGAGCTCCAAGTGGAGAGAGTAGCAGGAATAGGCTGGGAAAAACCAAACTACAAAAGGGGGAACTACTCAGGCATGAGGAACTTCCTTCAAGACATTCAGTGGGAGAGGGAATTGACAGGAAAACCAATACAAGAAATGATGGACTAAGTGGCAACAAAATGCAAGGAGGCAGAGGAGAGGTTTGTTCCCAAGGGAAACAGAAATAATGGGAAGAACAGAACAAGTCCTTGGTTCACCCAAAGGTGTAGGGAGGCAAAAACTAGGTGTACTAGAGAATGGAAAAGGTACAGAAGACAGAGAACTCAGGAAAATAAAGAAATCAGCCGAAAAGCCAGAAACGAATATGCAAAGATAAGAAGGGAGGCTCAGAGACAATATGAAAATGACATAGCATCAAAAGTAAAGACTGACCCGAAGCTGTTGTACAGCCACATCAGGAGGAAAACAACAGTCAAGGACCAGGTAATCAGACTGAGGAAGGGTGATGGGGAATTCACAAGAAACGACCAAGAGGTATGTCAGGAGCTCAACACAAGATTTAAAGAGGTATTTACAGTGGAAACCAGTAGGACTCCAGGAAATCAAAACAGGGGGGCACACCAGCAAGTGCTGGATGAGGTTATAACCAAGGAGGAGGTGAAGAAGCTGCTATGCGAACTTGACACCTCAAAGGCTGTGGGACCAGACAACATCTCTCCATGGGTCCTTAAAGAGGGAGCAGAGATATTATGTGAGCCATTAACAAAGATCTTCAACATATCATTTGAAACTGGGCAACTCCCTGAGGTATGGAAAATGGCAAATGTAGTCCCAATTTTTTTAAAAAAGGGGGACAGACATGAGGCACTAAACTACAGACCTGTATCACTAACGTGTATAGTATGCAAGGTCATGGAGAAGATCATCAGGAGGAGAGTGGTGGGGCACCTGGAAAGAAACAAGTGTATAATTGACAACCAGCACGGTTTCAGGGAAGGAAAATCCTGTGTCACAAACCTACTAGAGTTTTATGACAAGGTGACAGAAGTAAGACAAGAGAGAGAGAGGGGTGGATCGACTGCATATTTTTGGACTGCAAGAAGGCCTTCGACACAGTTCCTCACAAGAGGTTACTGCAAAAGCTAGAGGATCAGGCACACATAACAGGAAAGGCACTGCAATGGATCAGAGAATATCTGACAGGGAGGCAACAAACGAGTCATGGTACGCGACGAGGTGTCAGAGTGGGCGCCTGTGACAAGCGGGGTTTTCCCCAGGGGTCAGTCCTAGGACCTGTGCTGTTCTTGGTATATGTGAACGACATAATGGAAGGGATAGACTCAGAAGTGTCCTTGTTTGCAGATGATGCGAAGTTAATGAGAAGAATCAAATCGGATGAGGATCAGGCAGGACTACAAAGAGGGCCTGGACAGGCTACAAGCCTGGTCCAGCAATTGGCTCCTTGAATTTAACCCTACCAAATGCAAAGTCATGAAGATTAGGGAAGGGCAAAGAAGACCGCAGACACAATATAGTTTAGATGGCCAAAGACTGCAAACCTCAATCAAGAAAAAAGATCTGGGGGTGAGTATAACACCGAGCATATCTCCTGAGGCGCACATCAATCAGATAACTGCTGCAGCATACGGGCGCCTGGCAAACCTACAGATAGCGTTCCGATACCTCAGTAAGGATTCGTTTAAGACTCTGTATACCATTTACGTCAGGCCCATACTGGAGTATGCAGCACCAGTTTGGAATCCACGCCTAGTCAAGCACGTCAAGAAATTAGAGAAAGTGCAAAGGTTTGCAACAAGACTAGTCCCAGAGCTACTGGGATTGTCCTACGAAGAAAGGTTGAGGGAAATCGGCCTGACGACACTGGAGGACAGGAGGGTCAGGGGAGACATGATAACGACATATAAAATACTGCGCAGAATAGACAAGGTGGACAAAGACGGGATGTTCCAGAGAAGGGACACAGACACAAAGGTCACAATTGGAAGTTGAAGACTCAGATGAATCAAAGGGATTTTTAGGAAGTATTTCTTCATCATAGATTTGTCAGGCAGGGGAAATAGCCTAGAAAGAGCCCGAAAGTGGAGGCGGGAACCATAATATTTTTTAAGGGAGGATATAGAGCTCATGGGGCAGGGAGGAGAGGGACCTAGTAAAATTCAGCGAAGAGGGGGGGCCAGGACTTTTAAATCGACCCCGGAAACCACAAATAGGGGGAGTACACGGGACACACACACACAGACACAGAACACAACACACAAGACCCCAACACACACACACCACAAAACCACACACACACACACACCCCACAAACCCACCACACACACCACACCCCACGGGATCCCCCAAAGGGAAAAACCACGTTGAAGAAGTTTGAAGATTTACAAGAAGGTTTTCCCTAGACAGGGGACAGAAACAAAAAAGAGGGGAAAAAAGCGTGGGGGGAGGCCCAAAAAAGCGAAAGGAAAGCTAGGAAAGGGAGACAAGGATGGAAACCAGCAGATTTCACCCAGGAAAAGAACAGAGCGGGCAAAAAGAAAAGCACACACACAACTATCCTCAGAACCCCACAAACCTTTTCACACCACCCCAAACACACAATACAATCCATACCCACAGTTTTCCCCCCAAACCCCCCCCTTTAGAATACCACAGCATGCTACCAGGTCCCCCACCCCCACAGGCCCCCCCAAACCCACAGTTTTGGGGAAAGGAAACTAAAATTTGGTACACAAAGGGATGGAAAAAAAAAAAACAAAGGGGAAAGGAGTGGCACGAAAGAGTCAAAGGGGCCCCCACCAGACATCATAGAAATCACAAAAAACCAAAAATTTTACGGGGAGTTTAACAGATGCCATCTTCCCAACGGGATCCAGATCCTGAGGAAAGACAGAAGGAACAGGGGGGGGGGGGGAAAGGGGCATTGCGGATAAACACCCGATGGAATTTTGATGACGGGGAGAGAGGAGACAGGGGGAGAAGAAAGTGTTTGGTTTAATTGGGAACGTTTCACTCTGGGGTCCCAAGGTAAAAATTTGCAGTGATGTATAACCCACCACAAAACCAGCAGGGGGCCCCAAGGCAAGATTTTATGAGGGAGAGCAATAGAGCGATGGTTGACACACGGGGTTTGCAGTGGCCAAAAAAAGCTCTTACTTTAGGGCAAAGCCCCTGTTCATGGGCGATTTTAAAACCACAAGGAGATCGAATGGAAAAAACTTGGACCCACAGGGGGGCCCAGATACGGGGAGGGGCTAAGATGATGGAGGGGGTACGGGAAAACTTATGTACCAACACGAAAGGGGGCCCACTAAAAGAAGAGAGGAGAGGATAAACCAGCAAGAAGGACTTGTACTCCTTGAGTAGTGCAGATATTGAGGACTTCACATAGGAAAAGACCCCTTGGGGCCACGACATGGGGTTTTTTGAGCTTCAAAATACACATAGATTTTCAAGGGGGGGGGGAAAGCGGGAAGGCCGGACGAATGAAACCAAACTACGGGAAAAAGGGGATACACGGGAATTTAGGAATTTCCCTGAATGAGGTTCGGGGGGAAGGGGGGAAACTGGCGGGGAAAACCAGTTAATGAGATGATGGAATATGTATTTCCCAATGTGCAAGGAGGTAAAGGAGAGGTTTTTTCCCCAAAGGGGGTAACAGGAAAAAAGAAAAAAGCCGGGGATGAGCCCATGGTTAAACCAAAGATCCCAAGGGAGGAAAAAACCAAAGTTTTGCTGGGGAAAGGGAAGAAATATAAAAGGCAAAGGACCCAGGAAATAAAGAGAGCAGTTTAAAGCCAAAAAAAGGGAAAAAGCACGGGATAAAAGGGGGGCCCCAAAACGCAATAGAAACAACCATAGCAGCAAAACCCAAAATCGACCCGAAGGTTATAAAACCAAAATCGGGAAAAGAAAAAAACCCCAATCAAAGCCCAAGGTAATCAGGCAAAAGGAAAGGGAAAAAGGAGGAGAGAAACAAGAAATGACAGTGAAGTATGTGGGAAATTTCAACAAGAATTAAAGAAGTGTTAAACATGGGGGGCAGAAGGGGCTCCAAAAAAGACGGAGAGGTGGGGTAACCCCATTGCTGGACACAGTACACACAACCGGGGAAAGAAGTAAAGAGGCTTCTGAGTGAGCATTCCCTTAAAAGGAAAATGGGGCCAATAACTCTCCCCAAAGGGTCTGAGAGAGGGAGCAGGGGCACTATGTGTACCCCAAAACAACAAAATTAAATTTCCATCTATTGAAACAGGGAGATTGCCTGGAGGCATGGAAGACAGCAAATGGGGTTTCCCAATTTTTAAAAAAAGGAGACAGAAAAAGAAGCACAAAACCTACAGACCAGTGTCACTGACATGTATAGCCATGAAAAATCATTTGGAAAAAAATTTTCAGGAGAAGAATGGGGGAACATCTAGAAAGGAATGATCTCCCTCACCCCAGACAACCCTGGTTTCAGAGACGGGGGAAAACCTGGGGTCACAAAAACCCCCTTTTAGTTTTATGAATGGGGACGCAGTAAGAAAAAAGAGAAAGGGGTGGGTGGATTGCATTTTCTTAAAACACATACAAAAGTACCACACAAAGATTAGTGCAAAAACTGGAGGGCCCAAACAGAATAAAAAAGGGAAAGGGACTGCAATGGATTAAAGGGGAAAAATTTTCGGAAGACAGCAGAGAGTAATTTTACGAGGGGAGGTGTCAGAGTGGGGACCGTGACCAGGGGGGCCCCCCGGGGGGCAGTCCCAGGGGCCCGTGTGTTTTGGTATTTGTGAACGACTTACGGAAGGAATAAACTCCCCAGGGTCCCCTGTTTGCAGGGTGACGTTTAAAATTTGATGAGAAAAGTTCATTCGGGTCGAAGACCAGGCAGAAATACAAAGGGATCTGGACAGGGGTGCAGGGCCTGGTCCCGCAAAATGGCCCCCTGGAGTTTAACCCAAACCAAATGCAAAAATCAAGGGGGGATTTGGGGGAAAGGGGAAAAAAAAGACCGAAAATGGAGTACCCGTCTAGGGGGGCAGAGGCTACAACAATTTACTCAAGGAAAAAGAAACTTGGGGGGGAGTATAAAAACCAGGCACATCTCCGGAAAGGGCCCTCAAACCCAAAAAAACTGCGCATATGGGGGGCCTGGCAAACCCAAACAGATTTCCCACATCTTAATAAGGAATCCCTTCAGGAAACCCCATACACCGTTTTACTTTTGGCCCTATTGGAAATATGCGGGACCAGTTTTGGAAAACCCCCACCTAGCAAACACGGGGAAGAAACTAGGAAAGTGCCCAAAAGGGTTTTCAACAAGGGCCTTTGCCCCGAGCTAAAAAGGTATGCCCTTTTGAGGAGGGTTTAAGGGGAAAAAAAAACCTACGACATGGGGGAAGGAGAGATAGGGGGGGCATGGGTAACGACTTACAAAAAACTGGAGGGAAAAGACAAGGTGGACAAAGACAGGAAGTTTCCCGAGACTGGGAAAAGTAACAAAGGGGAAAACAGTTGGAAGTTTTAAAACACAGATGAATCAAAAAAGGGGTTTTTAGGGGTATTTCTTCAGCCACAGAGTAGTCGGAAGTGGAATATTTTTGGGGAAACGATGTAGTTTTTTGGGCAGGATCCATACATGCTTTAAAAACAGAGGTACGATTTAAATCATGGTTTAGGGAGAGTGACCCCAGTAGCGGGCCAGTTGAAGGGGGCGGGGCCAGGAGCTTTGGAAATCACCCCTGGGGAACCTCAACTAGGTGGGGTACAGACAGGACACAACACACAAAACACAAAACACACACACCCACACACACCCCAAAAACACACACACACACACCACCCCACAC
>NC_069483.1:15440087-15458752 GCF_026875155.1 Cherax quadricarinatus
ACACACACACACACACACACGCCAACACACACACACACACACACACACACACACACACACACGCACGCATATACAACAGGCCTAGTGTCTAATCGACATGTGCCTAGGACAAAATGGTAACTAAACACACACACAGACACACACACACACACACACAGACACACACACAGACACACACACACACACACACACACACACACAACACACACAACACACAAACACACACACACACACAAACACACACACACAGACACACACACACAGACACACACACACACACAGACACACACACACAACACACAAACACACACACACCACAACACACACACAACACACACAGACACACACACACAGACACACACACACACACACAGACACACACACACACACACACAAACACAACACACACACACACACAACACACACACACACACACACACACACACACACACACAACACACACAACACACACACACACACACACACACACACACACACACACACACACAGACACACACACACACACACACACACACACAGACACACACACAGACACACACACAGCACACCACAGACACACACACACACACACACACACACAACACCACACACACACACACACACACAACACACAACACAGACACACCACACAACACACACACACACACAACACACACACACACACACACACCAATAAGAACACTAAGCAGAAGACAGTACCTGACGGGGGAGGATCATAGTGTTGTTCTTCAGCAGGTGGGTGAGGTGGGCGTGACGGGCGTGACGGGCGGCTGGCAGGTCCTCCGGCGCCACTGAACCACCTGAACAATATACCAGGTTACGTTAGTTGTTACTGTGGTGGTGGATGTTCTGGTTATAGTGGCGGTTGTTATAGTGGTGGTTGTTATAGTGGTGGTTGTTATAGTGGTGGTTGTTTATAGTGGTGGTTGGTTTTATAGTGGTTTAGGTTGTTAAGTGTGATTGTTATAGTGGTGGTTGTTATAGTGATGATTGTTATAGTGGTGGTTGTTATAGTGGTGGTTGTTATAGTGGTGGTTTATAGTGGTGGTTGTTATAGTGGGATTGTTATTAGTGGTGATTGTTATAGTGGCGGTTGTTATAGTGGTGTTGTTATAGTGTGTTTTTATAGTGGTGATTGTTTATAGTGGTGATTGTTATAGTGGTGGTTGTTATAGTGGTGGTTGTTATAGTGGTGGTTGTTATAGTGGTGGTTGTTATAGTGGTGGTTGTTATAGTGTGGTTGTTATAGTGGTGGGTTGTTATAGTGGTGGTTATAGTGGTGGTTGTTATAGTGGTGGTTGTTATAGTGGTGGTTGTTATAGTGGTGGTTGTTATAGTGGTGGTTGTTATAGTGGTGGTTATAGTGGGGATTGTTATAGTGGTGATTGTTATAGTGGCGGTTGTTATAGTGGGTTGTTATAGTGGTGGTTGTTATAGTGGTGGTTGTTATAGTGGTGGTTGTTATAGTGGTGGTTGTTATAGTGGTGGTTGTTTATAGTGTGGTTATAGTGGTGGTTGTTAAAGTGTAATTGTTATAGTGGTGGTTGTTATAGTGATTGTTATAGTGGTGGTTGTTATAGTGGTGTTGTTAAAGTGGTGATTGTTATAGTGGTGGTTGTTATAGTGGTTGTTAAAGTGGTAATTGTTTTAGTGGTGGTTGTTATAGTGGTTGATTATAGTGGTGGTTGTTAAAGTGGTAATTGTTATAGTGGCGGTTTGTTATAGTGGTGGTTGTTATAGTGGTAGTTGTTATAGTGGTGGTGTTATAGTGGTGGTTGTTATAGTGGGTGGTTGTTATATTGGTGGTTGTTATAGTGGTGATGTTATAGTGGTGGTTATAGTGGTGGTTGTTATAGTGGTGATGTTATAGTGGGTGTTATAGTGGCGGTTGTTATAGTGGCGGTTGTTATAGTGGTGGTTGTTATAGTGGCGGTTGTATAGTGGTGGTTGTTATAGTGGCGGTTGTTATAAGTGGCGGTTGTTATAGTGGCGGTTGTTATAGTGGTGATTGTTTTAGTGGTGATTGTTATAGTGGTGATTGTTATAGTGTGGTTGTTATAGTGGCGGTTGTTATAGTGGTGGTTGTATAGTGGCGGTGTTATAGTGGTGGTTGTTATAGTGGCGGTTGTTATAGTGGCGGTTGTTATAGTGGTGGTTGTTATAGTGGTGGTTGTTATAGTGGTGGTTGCTATTAGTGGCGGTTGTTATAGTGGTGGTTGTTATAGTGGTGGTTGCTATAGTGGCGGTTGTTATAGTGGTTGTTATAGTGGTGGTTGTTAAAGTGGTGGTTGTTATAGTGGTGGTTGTTATAGTGATGATTGTTATAGTGGTGGTTGTTATAGTGATGATTGTTATAGTGGTGGTTGTTATAGTGGTGGTTGTTATAGTGGTGATTGTTATAGTGGTGGTTATAGTGGTGGTTGTTATAGTGGTGATTGTTATAGTGGTGGTTGTTATAGTGGTGGTTATAGTGGTGGTTGTTATAGTGATGATTGTTATAGTGGCGGTTGTTTAGTGGTGATTGTTATAGTGGTGATTGTTATAGTGGTGGTTGTTATAGTGGGGATTGTTATAGTGGTGGTTGTTATAGTGGTGGTTGTTATAGTGATGATTGTTATAGTGGTGGTTGTTATAGTGGTGGTTGTTTATAGTGATGATTGTTATAGTGGTGGTTGTTATAGTGGTGATTGTTTATAATGGTTGTTGTTATAGTGGTGGCTGTTATAGTGGTGATTGTTATAGTGGTGATTGTTATAGTGGTGGTTGTTATAGTGATGATTGTTATAGTGGTGATTGTTATAGTGGTGGTTGTTATAGTGGTGGTTGTTATAGTGGTTGTTGTTATAGTGGTGGCTGTTATAGTGGTGATTGTTATAGTGGTGATTGTTATAGTGGTGGTTGTTATAGTGATGATTGTTATAGTGGTGATTGTTATAGTGGGTGGTTGTTATAGTGATGATTGTTATAGTGGTGGTTGTTATAGTGGTGGTTGTTATAGTGGTGGTTTAGTGGTGGTTGTTATAGTGGGGATTGTTATTAGTGGTGATTGTTATAGTGGCGGTTGTTATAGTGGTGATGTTATAGTGGTGATTGTTATAGTGGTGATTGTTATAGTGGTGATTGTTATAGTGGTGGTTGTTATAGTGGTGATTGTTATAGTGGTGATTGTTATAGTGGTGATTGTTATAGTGGTGATTGTTATAGTGGTGGCTGTTATAGTGGTGATTGTTATAGTGGTGATTGTTATAGTGGTGGTTGTTATAGTGGTGATTGTTATAGTGGTGATTGTTATAGTGGTGATTGTTATAGTGGTGATTGTTATAGTGGTGATTGTTATAGAGGTGATTGTTATAGTGGTGGTTGTTTTAGTGGTGATTGTTGTAGTGGTGATTGTTATAGTGGTGGTTGTTATAGTGGTGATTGTTATAGTGGGTGATTGTTATAGTGGTGATTGTATAGTGGTGGCTGTTATAGTGGTGATTGTATAGTGGTGATTGTTATAGCGATGATTGTTATAATGGTTGTTATAGTGGTGATTGTTATAGTGGTGATTGTTATAGTGGTTGTTGTTATAGTGGTGGCTGTTATAGTGGTGATTGTTATAGTGGTGATTGTTTATAGTGGTGATTGTTATAGTGGCGGTTATAGTGGTGGCTGTTATAGTGGTGATTGTTATAGTGGTGATTGTTATAGTGGTGATTGTTATAGTGGTGGTTATAGTGGTGATTGTTATAGTGGTGATTGTTATAGTGGTTGTTATAGTGGTGGCTGTTATAGTGGTGATTGTTATAGTGGTGATTTTTATAGTGGTGGTTGTTATAGTGGTGATTGTTATATGGTGATTGTTTATAGTGGTGGTTGTTATAGTGGTGATTGTTATAGTGGTGATTGTTATAGTGGTGATTGTTATAGTGGTGATTGTTATAGTGGTGATTGTTATAGTGGTGGTTGTTATAGTGGTGATTGTTTAGTGGGATTGTTATAGTGGTGATTGTTATAGTGGTGATTGTTATAGTGGTGGCTGTTATAGTGGTGATTGTTATAGTGGTGATTGTTATAGTGGTGGTTGTTATAGTGGTGATTGTTATAGTGGTGATTGTTATAGTGGTGATTGTTATAGTGGTGATTGTTATAGTGGTGGTTGTTATAGTGGTGGTTGTTATAGTGGTGGTTTATAGTGGTGGTTGTTTAAAGTGGTAATTGTTATAGTGGTGGTTGTTATAGTGATTGTTATAGTGGTGGTTGTTATAGTGGTGGTTGTTAAAGTGGTAATTGTTATATGTGGTGGTTGTTATAGTGATGATTGTTATAGTGGTGGTTTAGTGGTGGTTGTTAAAGTGGTAATTGTTATTAGTGGTGGTGGTTATAGTGGTGGTTGTTATAGTGGCGGTTGTTATAGTGGTGGTTGTTATAGTGGTGGTTGCTATAGTGGTGGCTGTTATAGTGGTGATTGTTATAGTGGTGATTGTTATAGCGTGATTGTTATAATGGTGGTTTTATAGTGGTGATTGTTATAGTGGTGATTGTTATAGTGGTCGTTGTTATAGTGGTGGCTGTTATAGTGGTGATTGTTATAGTGGTGATTGTTATAGTGGTGATTGTTATAGTGGCGGTTATAGTGGTGGCTGTTATAGTGGTGATTGTTATAGTGGTGATTGTTATAGTGGTGATTGTTATAGTGGTGGTTATAGTGGTGATTGTTATAGTGGTGATTGTTATAGTGGTGATTGTTATAGTGGTGGCTGTTATAGTGGTGATTGTTATAGTGGTGATTGTTATAGTGGTGGTTGTTTTAGTGGTGATTGTTATAGTGGTGATTGTTATAGTGGTGATTGTTATAGTGGTAGTTGTTATTGTGGTGATTGTTATAGTGGTTGTTATAGTGGTGGCTGTTATAGTGGTGATTGTTATAGTGGTGATTTTTATAGTGGTGGTTGTTATAGTGGTGATTGTTATAGTGGTGATTGTTATAGTGGTGGTTATAGTGGTGATTGTTATAGTGGTGATTGTTATAGTGGTGGTTGTTATAGTGGTGGCTGTTATAGTGATTGTTATAGTGGTGATTGTTATAGTGGTGGTTGTTTATAGTGGGGATTGTTATAGTGGTGATTGTTATAGTGGTGATTGTTATAGTGGTGATTGTTATAGTGGTGGTTGTTATAGTGGTGGCTGTTATAGTGGTGATTGTTATAGTGGTGATTGTTATAGTGGTGGTTGTTATAGTGGGGATTGTTATAGTGGTGGTTGTTATAGTGGTGGCTGTTATAGTGGTGATTGTTATAGTGGTGATTGTTATAGTGGTGGTTGTTATAGTGGTGGTTGTTATAGTGGTGGTTGTTATAGTGGTGGTTATAGTGGTGGTTGTTATGTGGGGATTGTTATAGTGGTGATTGTTATAGTGGCGGTTGTTGTAGTGGTGATTGTTATAGTGGGATTGTTATAGTGGTGATTGTTATAGTGGTGATTGTTATAGTGGTGATTGTTATAGTGTGATTGTTATAGTGGTGATTGTTATAGTGGTGATTGTTATAGTGGTGATTGTTATAGTGGTGCTGTTATAGTGGTGATTGTTATAGTGGTGATTGTTATAGTGGTGGTTGTTATTGTGGTGATTGTTATAGTGGTGATTGTTATAGTGGTTGATTGTTATAGTGGTGATTGTTATAGTGGTGGCTGTTATAGTGGTGATTGTTATAGTGGTGATTGTTATAGTGGTGGTTGTTATAGTGGTGATTGTTATAGTGGTGATTGTTTATAGTGGTGATTGTTTATAGTGGTGATTGTTATAGTGGTGGTTGTTATAGTGGTGGTTGTTATAGTGGTGGTTTTAGTGGGGTTGTTAAAAGTGGTAATTGTTATAGTGGTGGTTGTTATAGTGATTGTTATAGTGGTGGTTGTTATAGTGGTGGTTGTTAAAGTGGTAATTGTTATAGTGGTGGTTGTTATAGTGATGATTGTTATAGTGGTGTTATAGTGGTGGTTGTTAAAGTGGTAATTGTTATAGTGGTGGTGGTTATAGTGGTGGTTGTTATAGTGGCGGTTGTTATAGTGGTGGTTGTTATAGTGATGGTTGCTATAGTGGTGGCTGTTATAGTGGTGATTGTTATAGTGGTGATTGTTATAGCGATGATTGTTATAATGGTGGTTGTTATAGTGGTGATTGTTATAGTGGTGATTGTTATAGTGGTCGTTGTTATAGTGGTGGCTGTTATAGTGGTGATTGTTATAGTGGTGTTGTTATAGTGGTGATTGTTTATAGTGGTGGTTGTAGTGGTGATTGTTATAGTGGTGATGTTATAGTGGTGATTGTTATAGTGGTGGCTGTTATAGTGGTGATTGTTATAGTGGTGATTGTTATAGTGGTGGTTATAGTGGTGATTGTTATAGTGGTGATTGTTATAGTGGTGATTGTTATAGTGGTAGTTGTTATAGTGGTGATTGTTATAGTGGTTGTTATAGTGGTGGCTGTTATAGTGGTGATTGTTATAGTGGTGATTTTTATAGTGGTGGTTTTATAGTGGTGATTGTTTAGTGGTGATTGTTATAGGTGGTGGTTATAGTGGTGATTGTTATAGTGGTGATTGTTATAGTGGTGGTTGTTATAGTGGTGGCTGTTATAGTGGTGATTGTTATAGTGGTGATTGTTATAGTGGTGGTTGTTATAGTGGGGATTGTTATAGTGGTGATTGTTATAGTGGTGGTGTTTAGTGGTGATTGTTATAGTGGTGATTGTTATAGTGGTGGTTATAGTGGTGATTGTTATAGTGGTGATTGTTATAGTGGTGGTTGTTATAGTGGTGGTTGTTATAGTGGTGGTGTTATAGTGGTGGCTGTTATAGTGGTGGTTGTTATAGTGGTGATTGCTATGGTGGTGGTTGTTATAGTGGTGATTGCTATGGTGGAGGTTGTCGTAATTGTTGTAATAGAGTTGTTGGTTATTATTGTGGTGGTTATAGCTTTGGTTATGATGGTGACTGCTGTTGTAGTGATGGTGGTAGTGATGGTGGTAGTGATGGTGGTAATGGTGGTAGTTTTAGTGATGGTGGTAGCTATGGTGATGGTAGTTATGGTGATGGTGGTAGTGCTGGGTATCATTACTGTCCCAACGTTTCGCCCGTGTAAATTCATACGCAAGGTGACTCGTTCGTGGGTACTATTGTACCCACGAACGAGTGGTATTGACCAATAAGAACACTGTGACTAGCCAAGGACTCGAACCCATGTTGTTTTGGCCTGCCTCATGGTGAGCGAAAACCACATGACGCTCTAACCCACAGGACCACCAAATTCTACACTTCATCTATAGTAGTAGTAGTAGTAATAGCAATAATAGTAGTAGTAGTAACAGTAATAATAGTAGCTGTGGTAATAGTGGTGGCTGTAGTAGGGACTTGAGCTAGAGCTCGACACAGTCACGCTAGTATGGAATTCATCTGTCAAAACTTGCATTTGTGGTCACAGTGGTGGCCTATGATAACCTTCCTATGGTATCAGAGCATCTGGCCCAGTGGTTAACGCACTGGCCTGTGAGTTGTAGCACTCACCCGCCCTGGGTTCAAATCCCATCCGTTCCCTCATTATATATAAACGAGTTTAAATAATAATAATAATAATAATAATAAAATATTTATTTCTTCCAGTACATGATACAACTTATACAGACCATAGCTGACACCAATGACATACTATATAGAAAGTTCCTGGTTATGCAGAGCATTTCCCGCAACTTAGGTCACTTTTGTCCCAGGATGCGACCCACACCAGTCGACTAACACCCAGGTACCTACTTACTGCTAGGTGAACATGGACAACAGGTGTCTTAAAGGAAACACGTCCTAATATTCTCACCCGTACCGGAGATAGCACCACGGACCTCAGTGTGTCAACTGAGTCTGTGTAAGTTGTGTCATGTACTAGAAGAAATAAATATTATTGTATTATTATTATTATTATTATTATTATTATTATTATTATTATTATTATTATTATTATTAATTGAAAAACTCGTTAAAAATATTGATATGTGGATTTTGTTAGGTTCGTAGACGCTCCATATTTCGTCTACAAATAAATTCTCTCAAAGGTCATGTCTGAGAGTATTGATTTTTTTTTTCGGGTGTTATGGTGAAAGTGGGAGGTTAGTGCGTCTGAGAATGTTACTTTCACTTCAGCTCCCTCTAGACACAACTTATTTTATCCAGAAGTAGGAGAAAATAAGTGACTTTTAAGTCGTATCTGCGGGGAATTACCAGATTTTGGTAGAATGAAAATGTGTTAGGCCAGGTTGTACACAACCTTGTTCAGGATGTACATAACCTTGTTCAGGATGTACATAACCTTGTTCAGGATGTACATAACCTTGTTCAGGATGTACACAACTTTGTTCAGGATGTACATAACCTTGTTCAGGATGTAACAACTTTGTTCAGGATGTACATAACCTTGTTCAGGATGTACACAACTTTGTTCAGGATGTACATAACCTTGTTCAGGATGTACACAACCTTGTTCAGGATGTTACATAACCTTGTTCAGGATGTACATAACCTTGTTCAAGGATGTACACAACTTTGTTCAGGATGTACATAACCTTGTTCAGGATGTACACAACTTTGTTCAGGATGTACATAACCTTGTTCAGGATGTACACACTTTGTTCAGGATGTACATAACCTTGTTCAGGATGTACACAACTTTGTTCAGGATGTACATAACCTTGTTCAGGATGTACACAACTTTGTTCAGGATGTACATAACCTTGTTCAGGATGTACACAACTTTGTTCAGGATGTACAAAACCTTGTTCAGGATGTACACAACCTTGTTCAGGATGTACACAACCTTGTTCAGGATGTACATAACCTTGTTCAGGATGTACACAACCTTGTTCAGGATGTACACAACTTTGTTCAGGATGTACACAACCTTGTTCAGGATGTACACAACCTTGTTTCAGGATGTACAAACTTTGTTCAGGATGTACACAACTTTGTCAGGATGTACACAACTTTGTTCAGGATGTACACAACTTTGTTCAGGATGTACACAACCTTGTTCAGGATGTACACAACCTTGTTCGGGATGTACACAACTTTGTTCAGGATGTACACAACTTTGTTCAGGATGTACACAACTTGTCAGGATGTACACAACCTTGTTCAGGATGTACACAACTTTGTTCAGGATGTACACAACTTTGTTCAGGATGTACACAACTTTGTTCAGGATGTACACAACCTTGTTCAGGATGTACACAACCTTGTTCGGGATGTACACAACTTTGTTCAGGATGTACACAACTTTGTTCAGGATGTACACAACCTTGTTCAGGATGTACACACACACATAACACGTTCCTTTAAGCGAGTTTAAGTGCAAGTTGACACTTGTTAACCATAATGTAAATGATGACTTACCAAGGATATAATGATGTCTTACCAAGGATATAATGATGTCTTACCAAGGATATAATGATGTCTTACCAAGGATATAATGATGTCTTACCAAGGATATAATGATGTCTTACCAAGGATATAATGATGTCTTACCAAGGATATAATGATGTCTTACCAAGGATATATAATGATGACTTACCAAGGATATAATGATGACTTACCAAGGATATAATGATGACTTACCAAGGATATAATGATGTCTTACCAAGGATATAATGATGTCTTACCAAGGAATAATGATGTCTTACAAGGATATAATGATGTCTTACCAAGGATATAATGATGTCTTACCAATGATATAATGATGTCTTACCAAGAATATAATGATGTCTTACCAAGGATATAATGATGTCTTACCAAGAATATAATGATGTCTTACCAAGGATATAATGATGTCTTACCAAGGATATAATGATGTCTTACCAAGAATATATAATGATGTCTTACCAAGGATATAATGATGTCTTACCAAAAATATGTAATGATGTCTTACCAAGAATATATAATGATGTCTTACCAAGGATATAATGATGTCTTACCAAGGATATAATGATGTCTTACCAAGAATATATAATGATGTCTTACCAAGAATATATAATGATGTCTTACCAAGAATATATAATGATGTCTTACCAAGGATATAATGATGTCTTACCAAGGATATAATGATGACTTACCAAGGATATAATGATGACTTACCAAGGATATAATGATGACTTACCAAGGATATAATGATGTCTTACCAAGGATATAATGATGACTTACCAAGGATATAATGATGTCTTACCAAGGATATAATGATGTCTTACCAAGGATATAATGTCTTACCAAGGATATAATGATGTCTTACCAAGAATATATAATGATGTCTTACCAAGAATATATAATGATGTCTTACCAAGGATATAATGATGTCTTACCAAGGATATAATGATGTCTTACCAAGGATATAATGATGTCTTACCAAGAATATATAATGATGTCTTACCAAGAATATATAATGATGTCTTATCAAGGATATTTAATATCTTACCAAGGATATAATGATGTCTTACCAAGAATATATAATGATGTCTTACCAAAAATATATAATGATGTCTTACCAAGGATATAATGATGTCTTACCAAGGATATAATGATGTCTTACAAAGGTATTAATGATGTCTTACCAAGGTATTAATGATGTCTTACAAAGGATATAATGATGTCTTACCAAGGATATAATGATGTCTTACCAAGAATATATAATGATGTCTTACCAAGAATATATAATGATGTCTTACCAAGAATATATAATGATGTCTTACCAAGGATATAATGATGTCTTACCAAGAATATATAATGATGTCTTACCAAGAATATATAATGATGTCTTACCAAGGATATAATGATGTCTTACAAAGGATATAATGATGTCTTACCAAGGATATAATGATGTCTTACCAAGAATATATAATGATGTCTTACCAAGAATATATAATGATGTCTTATCAAGGATATTTAATGATGTCTTACCAAGGATATTTAATGATGTCTTACCAAGGATATAATGATGTCTTACCAAGGATATAATGATGTCTTACCAAGGATATAATGATGTCTTACCAAGGATATAATGATGTCTTACCAAGAATATATAATGATGTCTTACCAAGAATATATAATGATGTCTTATCAAGGATATTTAATGATGTCTTACCAAGGATATTTAATGATGTCTTACCAAGGATATAATGATGTCTTACCAAGGATATAATGATGTTTTACCAAGAATATATAATGATGTCTTACCAAGGATATAATGATGTCTTACCAAGGATATATAATGATGTCTTACCAAGAATATATAATGATGTCTTACCAAGGATATAATGATGTCTTACCAAGGATATATAATGATGTCTTACCAAGAATATAATGATGTCTTACCAAGAATATATAATGATGTCTTACCAAGGATATAATGATGTCTTACCAAGAATATATAATGATGTCTTATCAAGGATATAATGATGTCTTACCAAGGATATATAATGATGTCTTACCAAGAATATAATGATGTCTTACCAAGGATATAATGATGTCTTACCAAGAATATATAATGATGTCTTACCAAGAATATATAATGATGTCTTACCAAGAATATAATGATGTCTTACCAAGGATATAATGATGTCTTACCAAGAATATATAATGATGTCTTACCAAGGATATAATGATGTCTTACCAAGAATATATAATGATGTCTTACCAAGAATATATAATGATGTCTTACCAAGAATATATAATGATGTCTTACCAAGGATATAATGATGTCTTACCAAGAATATATAATGATGTCTTACCAAGAATATATAATGATGTCTTACCAAGGATATAATGATGTCTTACCAAGAATATATAATGATGTCTTACCAAGGATATAATGATGTCTTACCAAGGATATATAATGATGTTTTACCAAGGATATATAATGATGTCTTACCAAGGATATAATGATGTCTTACCAAGAATATATAATGATGTCTTACCAAGGATATATAATGATGTCTTACCAAGGATATATAATGATGTCTTACCAAGGATATATAATGATGTCTTACCAAGGATATATAATGTCTTACCAAGGATATAATGATGTCTTACCAAGGATATATAATGATGTCTTACCAAGAATATATAATGATGTCTTACCAAGGATATAATGATGTCTTACCAAGGATATATAATGATGTCTTACCAAGAATATAATGATGTCTTACCAAGAATATATAATGATGTCTTACCAAGGATATAATGATGTCTTACCAAGAATATATAATGATGTCTTACCAAGGATATAATGATGTACTTACCAAGAATATATAATGATGTCTTACCAAGGATATAATGATGTCTTACCAAGAATATATAATGATGTCTTACCAAGGATATAATGATGTCTTACCAAGGATATATGATGATGTCTTACCAAGAATATAATGATGTCTTACCAAGAATATATAATGATGTCTTACCAAGGATATATAATGATGTCTTACCAAGGATATATAATGATGTCTTACCAAGGATATATAATGATGTCTTACCAAGGATATATAATGATGTCTTAGCAAAGATATATAATGATGTCTAAGCAAGGATATATAATGATGTCTTACCAAAGATATATAATGAAGTCTTATAGCAAACAGTATCAAGAGAAAAAGCAAACAGCATCAACAGAGGCAACAGTATTAAGAGAGAAAAGAGGCCATAGTCGCAACGGAGAAAACAAACGACGTCAAGTGTGATCCGAGGAGAGAACAGAGATCACATGATGAGTAACAGTAGGACAACAGATACACAACAACAGATGAGATTAAGAACAAGTGCTCAAACAGTGCGTCATGCAAAACAACAGTGCCCAAACAGTGCGTCAAGCAAAACAACAGTGCTCAAACATTGCGTCATGCAAAACAACAGTGCTCAAACAGTGCGTCGTGCAAAACAACAGTGTTTAAACAGTGCGTCATGCAAAACAACAGTGTTTAAACAGAGCGTCATGCAAAACAACAGTCCTCAAACAGTGCGTCATGCAAAACAACAGTGTTTAAACAGTGCGTCATGCAAAACAACAGTGTTTAAACAGTGCGTCATGCAAAACAACAGTGTTTAAACAGTGCGTCATGCAAAACAACAGTGTTTAAACAGAGCGTCATGCAAAACAACAGTGCTCAAACAGTGCGTCATGCAAAACAACAGTGTTTAAAAAGTGCGTTATGCAAAACAACAGTGTAAACAGTGCGTCAATGCAAAACAACAGTGTTTAAACAGAGCGTCATGCAAAACAACAGTGCTCAAACAGAGCGTCATGCAAAACAGGGAAAAATCATGCACAAAAGATCGTACTAGTCGAAGAAAGACAAGCAGAAGCAGGTACAACACCAGCAGGTACAACACCAGCAGGTACAACACCAGCAGGTACAACACCAGCAGGTACAACACCAGCAGGTACAACACCAGCAGGTACAGCACCAGCAGGCACAGCACAAGCAGGTACAGCACCAGCAGGTACAACACCAGCAGGTACAACACCAGCAGGTACAGCACCAGCAGGACAGCACCAAACAGGTACAACACCAGCAGTACAACCCCCAGACCCCGGGACACACCAGCAGGTACAGCACCAGCGGTACAACACCAGCAGGTACAACACCAGCAGGTTAAAAAACCCCAGCAGCCCCGGTACAGCACCAGCAGGTACACAACCAGCAGGTACAACCCCCAAACCCCGGTACAACACCAGCAGGTACAGCACCAGCAGGGAAAAACACCAGCAGGTACAACACCAGCAGGTACACCAGCAGGTACAACACCACAGGTACAGCACCAGCAGCACCAGCAAACAAGCAGGTTTCAGCACCAGAAGGTACAACACCAGCAGGTACCAACACCAGCAGGGACAGCACCAGCAGGTACAACACCCGCAGGTACACACCAGCAGGTACACACCAGCAGGTTAAAAAACACCAGAGCAGGTACAACACCAGCAGGTACAACACCACAGGTACAGCACCAGCAGGACAAACACAGCAGGTTACAGCAACCAGCAGGTACAACACCAGCAGGTACAACACCAGCAGGGACAAACACCAGCGGTTTCAAAAACCAGCAGGTACAACCCAGCAGGTTACACACCAGCAGGTACAAACCAGCAGGTACAACACCAGCAGGTACGCCCCCAGCAGGCACAGCACCAAACAGGTACACACCAGCAGGTACAACACCAGCGGTACAGCACCAGCAGGTACACACCCGCAGGTAAACACCAGCAGGTACACCAGCAGGTACAACACCAGCAGGTACAGCACCAGCAGGTACAACACCAGCAGGTACAAGCACCAGCAGGTACAGCACCAGCAGGTACAGCACCAGCAGGTACAGCACCAGCAGGTACAGCACCAGCAGGTACAACACCAGCAGGTACAGCACCAGCAGGTACAACACCAGCAGGTACAACACCAACAGGTACAACACCAGCAGGTACAGCAAACCCGCAGGCACAAACACCAGCAGGACAAACACAGCAGGCAACAACCAGCAGGTACAACACCAGCAGGACAGCACCAGCAGTAAAAACACCGCAGGTACAACACCCGCAGGTACAGCACCAGCAGGTACAAACCAGCCAGCAGGACAACACCAGCAGGTTACAACACCCAGCAGGGACAACACCAGCAGGTACAGCACCAGCAGGTACAACAAACCACAGGTACCCCACCAGCAGGTTACAACACCAGAGGTAAAAAACACCAGCAGGTACAGCACCAGCAGGTAACACCAGCAGGTAAAAACACCAGCAGGGACAACACCAGCAGGTACAACACCAGCAGGTACACACCAGCAGGTACAAACACCAGCAGGTACACACCAGCAGGTACACCACCAGCAGGTAAAACACCAGCAGGTACAACACCAGCAGGTACAACACCAGCAGGTAAAACACCAGCAGGTACAGCACCAGCAGGTACAGCACCAGCAGGTACAACACCAGCAGGTACAACACCAGCAGGTACAACCCAGGCAGGGTACAACAACACAGCAGGTACAACACCAGCAGGTACGCACCAGCAGGTACAACACCAAACAGGACACACCACGCAGGTACAACAAACCCGCAGGTAAACACAGCAGTAACACCAGCAGGTACAAACCAGCAGGTTTCAAAAACCAGCAGGTACACACCAG
This sequence comes from Cherax quadricarinatus, assembly GCF_026875155.1. Lineage (NCBI taxonomy): Eukaryota > Metazoa > Arthropoda > Malacostraca > Decapoda > Parastacidae > Cherax > Cherax quadricarinatus. The sequence goes on from NC_069483.1 coordinate 15,455,294, forward strand.
CAGGTAAAAACACCGCAGGTACAACACCAGCAGGTACAGCACCAGCAGGTACAGCACCAGCAGGTACAACACCAGCAGGTACAACACCAGCAGGTACAGCACCAGCAGGTACAGCACCAGCAGGTACAGCACCAGCAGGTACAACACCAGCAGGTACAACACCAGCAGGTACAACACCAGCAGGTACAACACCAGCAGGTACAACACCAGCAGGTACAACACCAGCAGTACAACACCAGCAGGAAACCCAGCAGGTACACACCAGCAGGTACAACACCAGCAGGTACAACACCAGCAGGTACAGCACCAGGGAGGTAAACACCAGCAGGTTACAACACCAGCAGGTACAACACCAGCAGGACAAAACCAGCAGGTACAACACCAGCAGGTACAACACCAGCAGGTACAAACCCGCAGGACAACACCAGCAGGTACAACAAACCCGCAGGTAAAACACCACAGGACACACCAGCAGGTACAACACCAGCAGGTACAACACCACAGGAAACACCAGCAGGTACAACACCAGCAGGGAAACACCAGCAGGTACAAACACCAGCAGGTACAACACCAGCAGGTACAACACCACAGGTAAACACCAGCAGGTACAGCACAACAAAGCCCGGTACAACACCAGCAGGTACAACACCAGCAGGTACAACACCAGCAGGTACAGCACCAGCAGGTACAGCACCAGCAGGTACACACCAGCAGGTACAACCCACAGGTACAGCACCAGAGGTCAACACCAGCAGGTACAGCACCAGCAGGTACAACACCAGCAGGTACAACACCAGCAGGTACACACCAGCAGGTACAACACCAGCAGGTAAGGACCAGCAGGTACACACCAGCAGGTACACACCAGCAGGTACACACCCGCAGGTACAGCACCAGCAGGTACACACCAGCAGGTACAGCACAGCAGGTTTCAGCACCAGCAGGTACAACACCAGCAGGTACAGCACCAGCAGGTAAAGCACCAGCAGGTACAACACCAGCAGGTACAACACCAGCAGGTACAACACCAGCAGGTACAACACCACAGGTACAGCCCAGAAAGGTACAGCACCAGCAGGACAACACCAGCAGGACAGCACCAGCAGGTACAACCCCCAGCAGGTAAGCACCACAGGTAAACACCAGCAGGTACAACACCAGCAGGTACAACACCAGCAGGTACAGCACCAGCAGGTACAACACCAGCAGGTACAGCACCAGCAGGTACAACACCAGCAGGTACACACAGCAGGGACAACACCAGCAGGTACAACAACCCGCAGGTACAACACACCAGCCCCGGACAACACCAGCAAAGGGACAGCACCAGCAGGTACAAACACCAGCAGGACAGCACCAGCAGGGACAACACCAGCAGGTACACACAGCAGGCAACACCAGCAGGTACAACACCAGCAGGTACAACACCAGCAGGTACAACACCAGCAGGTACAACACCAGCAGGTACAGCACCAGCAGGTACAGCACCAGCAGGTACAACACCAGCAGGTACAGCACCAGCAGGTACACACCACAGTACAGCACCAGCAGGTACAACACCAGCAGGTACAGCACCAGCAGGTACACACCAGCAGGTACAACACCAGCAGGTACAGCACCAGCAGGTACAGCACCAGCAGGTACAACACCAGCAGGTACAGGAAACACCAGCAGGTACAACACCAGCAGGTACAGCACCAGCAGGTACAACACCAGCAGGTACAACACCAGCAGGTACAGCACCAGCAGGTACAGCACCAGCAGGTACAACACCAGCAGGTACAGCACCAGCAGGTACAGCACCAGCAGGTACAACACCAGGAGGTACAGCACCAGCAGGTGCAGCACCAGCAGGTACAACACCAGGAGGTACATACCAGCAGGTACAACACCAGCAGGTACAACACCAGCAGGTACAACACCAGCAGGTACAGCACCAGCAGGTACAACACCAGCAGGTACAACACCAGCAGGTACAACACCAGCAGGTACAACACCAGCAGGTACAACACCAGCAGGTACAACACCAGCAGGTACAACACCAGCAGGTACAGCACCAGCAGGTACAACACCAGCAGGTACAGCACCAGCAGGTACAACACCAGCAGGTACAACACCAGCAGGTACAACACCAGCAGGTACAACACCCGCAGGTACAAAAACCAGCAGGTACAACACCAAACAGGTACAGCACCAGCAGGTACAAAAACCAGCAGTACAACACCAGCAGGTACAACACCAGCAGGTACAACACCACAGGTAAAAACAGGAACACCAGCAGGTACAACACCAGCAGGTACAACACCAGCAGGTACAACACCAGCAGGTACAACACCAGCAGGTACAGACACCAGCAGGTACAACACCAGCAGGTACAACACCAGCAGGTAAAAAAAAACCAGCAGGTACAGCACCAGCAGGTACAACACCAGCAGGTACAACACCAACAGGTACACACCAGCAGGTACAGCACCAGCAGGTAAAACACCAGCAGGTACAACACCAGCAGGTACAACACCAGCAGGTACAACACCAGCAGGTACAGCACCAGCAGGTACAACACCAGCAGGTACAGCACCAGCAGGTACAACACCACAGGTAAAAAACCCAGCAGGTAAAAACACCAGCAGGTACAACACCAGCAGGTACACACCCGCAGGTACAACACCAGCAGGTACACAAACCCGCAGGTACAGCACAGCAGGTTTCAACACCCGCAGGTACAGCACAGCAGGTACACACCGCAGTAAAAGCACCAAAGGTACACACCAGCAGGACAACAACAAACAGGTACACACCAGCAGGTACAACCACCCGCAGGTACAACCCAGCAGGTACAACACCAGCATGTTAAAAGAAAGGGAGTACAGCACCAGAGTAGGTAGTAAACCCCGCACAGGACAGCACCCGAAGGCACAAGCAGTACAGTGGCCCATAGCAAACACCCGCTCACCATACCCGAGGAAGCAGGGAAAAATACAACCCCAATAAGCCCACGGTGTGCCCAGAGGACAACCGGAGGTCAGCATGCAGTTCAACAACAATATTATACAACACCCTAAAAAATAACACACCACATAAACACCCGCAGGGGCAGGTTAAACAACTCACCAGCGACAACCCCAAGTACAACACCCGGGGGAAGAAGAGTAGCTCCGCGGCACCCAGCAGGTTTTTTTCCTAGGTCCCCGGGTAGCCAATAAAAACAATCCGGTTTAAACACCCCGGCCCCCCCAGTAAACCCGCGGTAAGCCCCAATTCCCACCCGCGGTTTAAAAAGAGGTAAACCACAAAAACACCGCATACACCACAGTACAAAACCCCCCATACAAACCCCCAGTCAAAGATTTAAAAAAAAATCAGCCCCCGGTCAAACCAGAGGACAAACCGCGGTAAAACCCCCTGAACCCCAGGGAAAAATAAAAAAAAAAAAAAACATTTAAAAAAAATAAAAAAAAA
>NC_069483.1:15459252-15532863 GCF_026875155.1 Cherax quadricarinatus
AAAAACTGTTATCTTACAAAGTCGAGAACTATCCACGGTATACTGCCACCCCCAGGATGCCACCCACACCAGTCGACCAACACCCAGGTACCTACTTACTGCTAGGTGACCAGAGGGAAGTCCTAGACACGTAGGGGTCATACAGCGCCAGGTAAACGGGTGGCAATCAGGTTTGATCCAAGGAAAAGAGAGCATTTTCAAGAGAGTTTTGCCCTGACAGAGAGCCCCTTTGCCGGTGATCTGTTGAGAGTTTGACAGCTCTTGGGGCCCGGCCCGGGGCCCGGCCCGGGGCCTGCCACTCTTGCCAACCGAAAACACTAAAATAAATTCAATTTCGTGGATCAAGAGCCTTAAACTACATCAGGCTATTGAAGTTGCAAGTTGAAATTTTAAGATAAAAATATTATCTAACAAAAATGGATGTCAATCAATAGATATAATGGATGTCAGTCAATAGATATAATGGATGTCAATCAATAGATATAATGGATGTCAATCAACAGATATAATGGATGTCAATAGATATAATGGATGTCAATCAACAGATATAATGGATGTCAATCAACAGATATAATGGATGTCAATAGATATAATGGATGTCAATCAACAGATATAATGGATGTCAATAGATATAATGGATGTCAATCAATAGATATAATGGATGTCAATAGATATAATGGATGTCAATATAATTAATGGTACTGTTGAGTACTCTACAGTGTTGAGTACTCTACAGTGTTGAGTACTCTACAGTGTTGGGTACTCTGCAGTGTTGGGTACTCTACAGTGTTGGGTACTCTACAGTGTTGGGTACTCTACAGTGTTGGGTACTCTACAGTGTTGGGTACTCTACAGTGTTGGGTAATCTGCAGTGTTGAGTACTCTACAGTGTTGGGTACTCTACAGTGTTAGGTACTCTAAAGTGGTTTGGTACTGCATTAAGCGTGACGTGCTAGTTGTGCTTGCAGAGGTCGAGACATAGCTCCTGGCCGGGGTGGTGTGCCCGAGTGCCAGCAACAAGAGACAGGTTAAGCTGACACCCTGAATGGAGTGTATCAAGTCATCTCCGGTTATTGATCCACTGTCAATACGTGTTGACTGCTACTGCTGCTGCTGGTAATATACACATGAGTATCAAAACCCAAGGGGGTGTTGAATGATAGCTCTAGGCCTTTCGTATTGCAATCAACACATCAGGAGCTTGCAATGTTGCAGAAAAGAGGAGGATGTGCAAGCAAATACGATCACAGGTAGCGCCCTTGCTAGGCTTCTCTCTCTCTCTCTCTCTCTCTCTCTCTCTCTCTCTATATATATATATATATATATACTATATATATATATATTATATATATATATATATATATATATATATATGTCGTGCCGAATATGTAAAACTGGTCAATTAGCAAGAACTCATTTAAAATTAAGTCCTTTCTAAAAATTTCTCTTATACGTTTAAAGATATATTTTTTTCATTAATGTTAATGTAAAAAAATTTAATTTTGCACCAAAGGAATCTTAGAAAACTTACCTAACCTTATTATAAAAAGAATAATTTATTTTAGCCTAACCCAACTAAATATATTTTAATTTTGTTTACAATAATTTAATACTAAACAAACACAGTGAAATATATATTTTTCGTTAGGTTCAGAATGATTTTGGCGAAATTATTGCATACACAAATTTTCACTTGTCCTATATGGCAAGATGAACGTTGCTATTTTAGCCAAGATCGCAAGTTCTGCCTATTCGGCACGACATATATATATATATATCACCATGGTTGCTTAATATATAGATGGATTTGTAAGAGAAGCGAATACTCGGGTGTTGGCAGAGGTATGGGGTTAAAAGATATAGAATCTAACACAACGTGGGAGTTGTCACAGTTGCTCTTTGCTGATGACACTGTGCTTTTGCGGAATTCTGAAGAGAAGTTGCAGAGGTTGGTGGATGAGTCTGGTAGGGTATGTAAGAGAAGGAAGTTAAAAGTGAATACAGGAAAGAGTAAGGCGATAAGGATAACAAAAAAAATTACGTAATGGAAGACTGGATATGAGAGTGGAGGATGTAGGTATGGAGGAGGTGAATGTATTCAGGTATTTGGGAGTGGACGTGCCAGCAGATGAGGTGACTCACAGAATTAACGAGGGGAAAAAGATGAGTGGAGCACTGAGGAGTTTGTGGAGACAAAGAACTTTATCCCTGAAAGCAAAGAGGGGAAGGTATGAGAATATAGTTATACCAACGCTCTTGTATGGGTGTGAGGCACAGGTTGTGAAAGTTGCAACAAGGAGAAGGCTGGAGGCAGTGGAAATGTCTTGTCTGAGGGCAATGTGTGGTGTGAACATAATGCAGAGAATCCGTAGTTTGGAGATTAGGAGTAGGTGTGGGATTATCAGACTATTATCCAGAGGGCTGAGGAGGGGTTAATGAGGTGGTTTGGACATGTAGAGAGGATGGAACGAAACATACTGACTTCGAGTGTGCATAAATCTGTAGTGGAGGTAAGACGAGGTAGGGGTCGGCCTGAGGGACTGACTCCCTCAAAACTACGTCTTCAAAGGTGATGGACTGATGATATCGCCTTCATATCTCTACTGCTGCGCTATGTTTTCTACTGAAGAAACCTACTGTATGGGCGAAACGTTTCGGAATAAAGATACCTAACTGTTGCACATGTGTCTTACTTATCAACTTGTCAGTATTTTACACCATTATATGCCTGTAGTGAACTGAAGAAACCTACTGCACAAGCGAAACGTCTCACCAATAAAAAATACCCAAGTGTCTTATTCATGAGAGTCAGGAGACATAGCCCCTGCCTCCCCCCCCCCATAAAAAAAAAGCGACGCACCTAGTTAGAGACAGAAGCCTTGAATGACGCCACTGGAGAAAGTGCCGAGGCAGGAGAGGAACAGGAAGTACATCCACTCTCCCGCTCACCCAGTGTTAAGTATTCACATGTATATAATTGATTACGGTGTTTTTACAATGTTCTTGGAGGCACACAAGTATAATGTATACCTGAGTGTTCCGCAGCTCGGTTAGTAGAGCACTCAACCCACACACTGAGGCCCGTGGTTCGATCACTTTACGGGTGTAAACACTGGGCGTTTCCTTAAGACACCTGCTGTCCCTGTTCATGTAGCAGCAAGTAGGTACCTTGGTGTTAGTCACCTTACACCTGCTGTCCTTGTTCACCTAGCAGCAAATAAGTACCTAGGTGTAAGCAGACTGTTGTGGGTCGCATCCTGGGGGATAAAATCACTCTAAGTTGCAGGAAATGTTTTCATAACAAGGAACTTTCAATATAATACGTCACTGACGTCAGCTATGGTCTGTACAAGTTGCATCATGTACTTGTCGAAATAAGAATAATTACAATTATTATTAACGACACGATACATTATGAACATTAACCAAGGATAACACCATAAAGTTGAACATAACTTCCTCACAGGAAGTGTAACAATCTCCCCATGATTCATGGTTAGTTGATCGTGTACACACATTTCCTCATGACAGATGAAGTTCAATGTAAACAAGTGTGAGGTCTTGATCCCGGGTACCAACAACATCCACGACACTTACAAACTCAACAATGTACAACTTAAACTACCTACCAAAAAGGTTTTAAAACGCTTTGAAAAATAAACTCAGAAAAGATTAAAAATGTTAGGGTTTAGTGTACGAAAGGTTTATCTAGGACCTGGGAGTTTAATGTAAATGTTGAATTTTCGAAAATTTTGCTGCTGAAGTGGCTAGTTTATTGTGTACCTCATATCCATCCTGTGGATGGTAGTGGCTAGTTTATCGTGTACCTCATATCCATCCTGTGGATGGTAGTGGCTAGTTTATTGTGTACCTCATATCCATCCTGTGGATGGTAGTGGCTAGTTTATTGTGTACCTCATATCCATCCTGTGGATGGTAGTGGCTAGTTTATTGTGTACCTCATATCCATCCTGTGGATGGTAGTGGCTAGTTTATTGTGTACCTCATATCCATCCTGTGGATGGTAGTGGCTAGTTTATTGTGTGACCTCATATCCATCCTGTGGATGGTAGTGGTAGTTTATTGTGTACCTCATATCCATCCTGTGGATGGTAGTGGCTATTTACTGTGTACCTCATATCCATCCTGTGGATGGTAGTGGCTAGTTTATTGTGTACCTCATATCCATCCTGTGGATGGTAGTGGCTAGTTTATTGTGTACCTCATATCCATCCTGTGGATGGTAGTGGCTAGTTTATTGTGTACCTCATATCCATCCTGTGGATGGTAGCGTAAGAACATATGGACACACAATAGGCCTAGGAACTAGGCCCCAAAAGGGTTAACAGGAGTACATCTGAATTTATATCAGCAGTTCACTTATCTATTACAAACAAATCTATAAAATTTGCTTAATATATCTATCTTATTTTCATTTATAAAATATCTTGACATGTCACATAGGCGAAAATATATTACTTTTTAACACTTCTCGTTAATAAAGACATCTAAGTCAGTTCCTGATCAGCCGGGCTGTGGCTCGTACGTTGGTTTGCGTGCAGCCAGCAGCAACAGCCTGGTTGATCAGGGGCTGATCCACCAGGAGGCCTGGTCACAGACCGGGCCGCGGGGGCGTTGACCCCCGAAACTCTCTCCAGGTAAACTCCAGGTAAGTGTGCCACATGTGTCTAATTTATCAAAATATATTACTTAGTGCGTAAGTGTTGGTAATAAAGTTAACGTGTTTTCTGTATTGGTTTTATAAAGCCACTGGTGGGCGAAACGTCTGTGCACTAAAGATAGGTGTTGCACAGGCGTCGCATTTATCTTCAAGGTTTATATACTACTACCAGTACATGTACAAGGTATACAAGTACATGTACAAGGTATACCAGTACATGTACAAGGTATACAAGTACATGTACAAGGTATACCAGTACATGTACAAGGTATACAAGTACATGTACAAGGTATACAAGTACATGTACAAGGTATACCAGTACATGTAAAGGTATACAAGTACATGTACAAGGTAACAAGCACATGTACAAGGTATACAAGTACATGTACAAGGTATACAAGTATATGTACAAAGGTATACAAGCACAGGGTACAAGGTATACAAGTACATGTACAAGTTATACAGTACATTTTAAAAAGGTAACAAGTACATGTACAAGGTTACAAGTACATGTACAAGGTATACAAGTACATGTACAAGGTATACAAGCACATGTACAAGGTATACAAGTACATGTACAAGTTATACAAGTACATGTACAGGTATACAAGTACATGTACAAGGTATAACAAGTACATGTACAAGTTATACAAGTACATGTAAAAGGTATACAAGTACATGTCCCAAGTTATACAAGTACATGTACAAGGTAACAAGTACATGAAAAATGGTATAAGTACGTGTAAAAGGTATACAAGTACATGTACAAGTATACAAGTACGTGTACAAGGTTACCAGTACATTACAAGGTATACAAGTACATGTACAAGGTATACAAGTACGTGTACAAGGTATACAAGTACATGTACAAGGTATACAAGTACGTGTACAAGGTATACCAGTACATGTACAAGGTATACAAGTAATGTACAAGTTATACAAGTACAGTACAAGGTATACAAGTACATGTACAAGGTAACAAGTACATGAAACAAGGTATACAAGTACATGTACAAGGTATACAAGCACATGTACAAGGTATACAAGTACATGTACAAGGTATCCAATTTACATGTACAAGGTGTACATGTACAAGGTATACAAGCACATGTAAAAGGGTATACAAGTACATGTAAAAAGTTTTTACAAGTACATGAAACAAGGTATACAAGTACATGTACAAGGTATACAAGTACATGTACAAGGTGTACAAGTACATGTACAAGGTATACAAGTACATGTACAAGGTATAAGTACAGTACAAGGTATACAAGTACATGTACAAGGTATACAAGACATGTAAAGGTATACAAGTACATGTACAAGGTATACAAGTACATGTACAAGGTATACAAGCACATGTACAAGGTATACAAGTAAAAGTACAAGTTATACAAGTACATGTACAAGGTATACAAGTACATTCAAGGTATACAAGTACATGTACAAGGTATACAAGTACATGTACAAGTTATACAAGTACATTACAAGGTATACAAGTACATGTACAAGGTATACAAGTACGTGTACAAGGTATACAAGTACATGTACAAGGTATACAAGTACGTGTACAAGGTTTACCAGTACATGTACAAGGTATACAAGTACATGTCAAGGATACAAGTACGTGTACAAGGTATACAAGTACATGTACAAGGTATACAAGTACGTGTACAAGGTATACCAGTACATGTACAAGGTATACAAGTACATGTACAAGTTATACAAGTACATGTACAAGGTATACAAGTAAATGTACAAGGTATACAAGTACGTGTACAAGGTATACAAGTACGTGTAAAAGGGTTTATACAAAGTACATGTACAAGGTATACAATTTACATGTACAAGGTATACAAGTACGTGTACAAGGTATACAAGTACGTGTACAAGTATACAAGTACGTGTACAAGGTAACAAGTACGTGTACAAGGTATACAAGTACGTGTACAAGGTATACAAGTACGTGTACAAGGTATAAAAGTACAGTACAAGGTATACCAGTTACATGTACAAGTATACAAGTACATGTACAAGGTATACAAGTACATGTACAAGGTTTATACAAGTACATGTACAAGGTATACAAGTACATGTACAAGGTATACAAGTAATGTACAAGGTTACAAGTAAAATGTACAAGTTATACAAGTACATGTACAAGTTATACAAGTACATGTACAAGTTATACAAGTACATGTACAAGGTATACAAGTACATGTACAAGGTATACAAGTACATGTACAAGGTATACAAGTACATGTACAAGGTATACAAGTACATGTAAAAGGTATACAAGTACATGAACAAGGTATACAAGTACATGTACAAGGTATACAAGTACATGTACAAGGTATACAAGTACATGTACAAGGTATACAAGTACATGTACAAGGTATACAAGTACATGTACAAGGTATACAAGTACATGTACAAGGTATACAAGTACATGTACAAGGTATACAAGTACATGTACAGGTATACAAGTACATGTACAAGGTATACAAGTACATGTACAAAGGTATACAAGTACATGTACAAGGATGCAGGTACATGTACAAGGTATGAAAGTACATGTACAAGGTATACAAGTACATGTACAAGGTATACAAGTACATGTACAAGGAAATACAAGTAACATGTACAAGGTATACAAGTACATGTACAAGGTATACAAGTAATGTACAAGGTATACAAGTACATGTACAAGGTTTAATAAAAAGTACATGAAACAAGTTATACAAGTACATGTACAAGGTATACAAGTACATGTACAAGGTATACAAGTACATGTACAAGGTATACAAGTACATGTACAAGTTATACAAGTACATGTACAAGGTTACAAGTACATGTACAAGGTATACAAAGTACAGTACAAGGGTATACAAGTACATGACAAGGTATACAAGTACATGTACAATTTATACAATACATGTACAAGGTATACAAGTACATGTACAAGTTATACAAGTACATGTACAAGTTGTACAAGTACATGTAAAAGGTATACAGTACATTACAAGGTATACAAGTACATGTACAAGGTATACAAGTACATGTACAAGGTATACAAGTACATGTACAAGGTATACAAGTACATGTACAAGGTATACAAGTACAAGTATACAAGTACATGTACAAGGTAAAACAAGTACATGTACAAGGTAAAAGTAATGTACAAGGTATACAATTTACATGCACAAGGTATACAAGAAACATGTAAAAATTTATACAAGTACATGAAACAAGGTTTTACAAGTACATGTACAAGGTATACAATACATGTAACAAGGTATACAAGCACATGTACAAGGTATACAAGTACATGTACAAGGTATACAGACCATAGCTGACATCAATAACATACTACTATATAGAAAGCCGCTTGTTATGCTGAACATTTCCCGAAAATTAGGTCAGTTTTGTCCCAGGATGCAACCCACACCAGTCCACTAACACCCAGGATGCGACCCACACCAGTCCACTAACACCCAGGTACCCATTATTACTGATGGGTGAGCAACAACCGGTGTAAAGAAACACGCCCAGTGTTCCAACCCTCGCTGAGAATCGAACCCGGGCACTGACCGTGTGAAGCGAGAGCTTTAACCACCAGGCCACGGGGCACTGCAAAACAGACAAAATTCGCGCTGGACACCACGCACATCATGCTGAGAATGATGAGAAAGGTAATTCCCCAGTTCAAAAAAACCTTTCCTACTTGGATACAATTACCGGGAACACGGATAAAGTCTAGAAACTGAACACAGGAATAAATCAAGGACATGTATATAACAAATATCTAAAAAAATATTCAGCCATGGCAAAATTCTCAGAACTAAGTTGCAGAGACTTAGAAAATGTATCTGAAACTGAGGTTAACCCACATGGTATGTCCTGTCAGAGTGTCTGGAAGGGAAGGAATGTGCGAAAGGAGGGTAGGAATGTGTGAAAGAAAGGTAGGAATGTGCGAAAGAAGGGTAGGAATGTGCGAAAAGTAGGAATTTGTGAAAGGAGGGAAGGCCACACGTTCTGTAATGCTGGGAAGTGCAGCTACCCCCTCCCCCCGAAATCTCACAACAGCAGCAGCAACAACAGCAGCAACAGCAGCAGCAACAACAGTAGCAACAGCAGCAACAACAGTAGCAACAACAGCAGCAACAACAGCAGCAGCAGTACCAGCAATGTACAAATTATCACACAACACATCTGCCACGTTTTCTGTGAGTAAGTGACCTTGAGGAGCGGGGAAGCAGTCAATGTTCTGATGGCGTAGAATAAGAAGAATGCCACACTTGACCTTGCCCTTAAGTTCCTTCAGCTGCAAAGGTCAAGGGGCACTTGTAGGATAGCAACTGTTCTATTGTCAGCAGGACACGCTAGTGTAGAGTCAACAGGAAGAGGGTGATATGTGACTGGTACACAGGTGCGGGTATTGGTACACAGGCGTCAGTGTTGGCCCATACATTTACTGTACGTCAGTCTTACACAATATTTTCTATTTTCACTGAGCTAAGGCGCTCCCTTTGATCGTACTTGCTTGGACCTCCTTTTCTGTGCAACAACTGTGTGTTGATTGCAACTGATGTGTTGATTGCAATACGAAAGGCCTAGAGCTATCACGCAACTCCGCTCGTGGTTGTTTTGCATCTTGTATCGCTTGTTAGCGAGTTTTGCAAATATATATATATATATATATATATATATATATATATTATATATATTATATATATATATTATATATATATATATATATATGTATATGTGTGTGTGTGTGTGTGTGTGTGTTGTGTGTTTGTCAAATGCTACAGTACCTCAAGATATGCTCCTATTAACCTGTTGGGGAGCCTAGTTGCTAGGCCTCATGTGTAGTCATACACTTTTCCACTACAGACCACAGGATGGATACAGGACGTACAATACACATACCACCAACACTACACCAACAACACACACACACATACCTCCAACACTACACCAACAACACACACACACATACCTCCAACACTACACCAAAAACACACACCACCAGCAACACTAATAATGACTCACTAGCCCACACAATATGACCTGGAGGTTACCTGGAGGTTATTCCGGGGATCAACGCCCCCGCGGCCCGGTCCATGACCAGGCCTCCCGATGGATCAGGGCCTGATCAACTAGGCTGTTACTGCTGGCCGCACACAGTCCAACGTACGAGCCACAGACCGGCTGATCCGGCACTGACTTTAGGTATCTGTCCAGCTCTCTCTTGAAGGCAGCCAGGGGTTTATTGGCAATTCCCCTAATGCTTGATGGGAGGCTGTTGAACAGTTTTGGGCCCCGGACACTTATGGTGTTTTCCCTTAGTGTACCAATGGCGCCCCTACTTTTTATTGGGGGCATTTTGCATCGCCTGCAGCAGTCTTTTACTTTCATAGGGAGTGATTTCTGTGTGCAGATTTGGGACCATTCCTTCCAAGATTTTCCAAGTGTAGATTATGATGTATCTCTCCCTCCTGCGTTCCACGAGTACAAGTCAAGTGCTTCCAAGCGTTCCCAGGGAACGCCTAGGCATGGTAACACATAACTTAACCAGAGTCAGGTGTTATACACCACATGTGTTACAACTCAATGTTACATCACTTATAACAGTAACACCCATCAATGTTACATCACTTACAATAGTAACATCAATGTTACATCACTTGCAGCAGTAACATCAATGTTACATCACATACAGCAGTAACAACCATCAATGTTACATCACTTACAATAGTAACAACCATCAATGTTACATCACTTATAACAGTAACAACCATCAATGTTACATCACTTATAACAGTAACAACCATCAATGTTACATAACTTACAAAAGTAACATCAATGTTACATCACCTACAGCAGTAACAACCATCAATGTTACATCACTTATAACAGTTACAACCATCAATGTTACATCACTTACAGCAGTAACAACCATCAATGTTACATCACTTACAGCAGTAACATCAATGTTACATCACTTACAGCAGTAAAACCATCAATGTTACATCACTTAAAGCAGTAACATCAATGTTACATCACTTACAACAGTAAAAAACCACAATGTTACATCACTTACACAGTATAAAATCAATGTTACATCACTTAAACAGTAACATCAATGTTACATCACTTACAACAGTAACATCAATGTTACATCACTTACAACAGTAACATCAATGTTACATCACTTACAACAGTAACATCAATGTTACATCACTTACAACAGTAACATCAATGTTACATCACTTACAGCAGTAACATCAATGTTACATCACTTACAGAGTAACAATCAAGTTACATCCTTACAACAGTAAATCATGTTACATCACTTCAGCGAACTAAAGGGTTACATCATTACACAGTAACTTCCAATGTTAAAACCTTACACAGTAACCCACATTTTTCCATCCTTCCCTAGTAACACATGTTACATCACTTACAACAGTAACTCAAGTTACCCACTTAAAACAGTAACACATGTTACTCACTTACAATGACATCATGTTCCTCATTTAAACACAGTAACATCAATTTACATCACTCAACAGTAACATAAATGTTACACACTTACAACAGCAAACACACAACTGGGTACATACACTAGTGTGACGTCACAAACTGAGTAAAAATACATGAATACTTCCGTCACCTACTCCCATGCCCGCCACTCCACCACTGCCCCACAACTCCACTGCCCGCCCACTCCACCCCCCTCCCGCCCACCCACCAGCCCGCCCACATCCACATGCCCGCCCACTTCCACCCAACTGCCCCCACTCCACCATGCCCCGCCAACTCACCACTGCCGCCCACTCCACCACTGCCCGCCCACTCCAACCATGCCCGCCACTCCACCACTGCCCGCCCACCCCACCACTGCCCGCCCACTCCACCTGCCCCCCCCACTCCACCACTGCCCGCCCACTCCTCCACTGCCCGCCCACTCCACCACTGCCCGCCCACTCCACTGCCCGCCCACTCCACCACTGCCCGCCCACTCCACCACTGCCCGCCCACTCCACCACTGCCCGCCCACTCCACCACTGCCCGCCCACTCCACCACTGCCCGCCCACTCCCCCACTGCCCGCCACTCCACCACTGCCCGCCCCTCCACCACTGCCCGCCCACTCCACTGCCCGCCCACTCCACCACTGCCCGCCCACTCCACCACTGCCCGCCCACTCCCCCCTGCCCCCCCACCCACTCCCCGCCCACTCCAAACCACTGCCCGCCCACTCCACCACTGCCCGCCCACTCCACCACTGCCCCGCCCACTCCACCACTGCCCGCCCCCACTCCCCCACTGCCCGCTCACTCCCCACTGCCCGCCCCCTCCACCACTCCCCGCCCACTCCACCACTCCCCGCCCACTCCACTGCCCGCCCACTCCACTGCCGCCCACCCCCCACTGCCCGCCCACTCCCCCAACCTGCCCGCCCACTCCACCACTGCCCGCCCCACTCCACCACTGCCCGCCCACTCCACCTGCCGCCTCACTCCACCACTGCCCGCCCACTCCACCACTGCCCCCCTAAACTCCACCCCATATGCCGCCCATCCCACTGCCCGCCACCCACCTGCCCCCCACTCCACCACTGCCCGCCCACTCCACCACTGCCCGCCACTCCACCACTGCCCGCTCACTCCACGCCCCCTGCCCACTCCACCACTGCCGCCCACTCCACCTGCCCGCCCACTCCCCCACTGCCCCTTCACCCCAAACCACTGCCCGCCACTCCACCACTGCCCGTCACTCCACACTGCGATCACCCACCTGCCCCCCTCACCCACCACTGCCCGCCACCCCAAACCACTGCCCGCTCACTCTCCACCACCATGCCCGCCCACTCCACCACTGCCCGCCCACTCCCCCAAACTGCCCTCCACTTCCACCACTGCCCGCTCACTCCACCACTGCCGCTCACCCCACCACACTGCCCGCCCCACCACACTGCCCGCCCTCACCATCCCTCCTCCACCACTGCCCGCACTCCACCACTCCCCGCCACTCCCACTCACCTGCCCGCCACTCCACCACTGCCCGCTCACTCCACCACTGCCCGCTCACTCCACCACTGCCCGCCCACTCCACCACTGCCCGCCACTCCACCACTGCCGCTCACTCCACCACTGCCCCGCTCACTCCCCCACTGCCCCCACTCACCACTGCCCGCTCACTCCACCACTGCCCGCTCACTCCACCACTGCCCGCTCACTCCACCACTGCCCGCCCACTCCACCACTGCCCGCCCACTCCACCACTGCCCGCTCACTCCACCACTGCCCGCCCACTCCACCACTGCCCGCTCACTCCACCACTCCCCGCCCACTCCCCCACTCCCCGCCCACTCCACCACTGCCCGCCCCTCCCACACTCCCCGCCACTCCACCACTGCCCCCCACTCCACCACTGCCCGCCACCCCACCACTCCCCCGCTCATCCACCACTGCCCGCTAAAACCCACCATTTGCCCGCTCACCCCCATCCACCACTGCCCCTCACTCCACCACTGCCCCCCATTCCACCCAGCCCCTCACCCCCACCACTGCCCGCCCCTCCACCACGCCCCCCACTCCCCCACGCCCGCCACTCCCCCACTCCCCGCTACCCACCACTGCCGCCCCCCCAACCCCCCAACTCCCCGCCACTCCCCCACTCCCCCCCCCACTAACTGGATAAATTGCCCGCTTTTTCCACCCATTGGTTGTGGTTGATGGGCAAATTATCCGGAGGTGTTGCTGTTCTCTCATTGTGTAATACGAGGCCTGTTAAACGTCTTCACTTAGGAAAAATTACTGACCAATTTCTACCCTTTAAAACATGCAAATCCAGGTGATATTATATATATAATTTTATATATATATAATTTTTAATATATATATATATAATATATATAGATTTTGGGGAAACCTATTTTCGGCTAGTGGAGGGTCCCACTATGACCCCGCCTCCCCCGCTTCGCCTCACCTGACTACATATAAAACCCAAAGCTACGGCCAGAGACGGGTATCGCAAGTTTGGACCCGTGCCGGGACTTGGGTTTGGGCCCAACTTATAAAAACCTGTGCTGTACTTTCTAAAAAATTTGATGGACTTAATTATCGACTCCAGGCTGAGGGACTGATTCCTCAAACTCCTCCCTTTTTTATCCCTTCCTGCTTTGTATAAGACTGATGAACCCCACTTTTGGGGAAAAAAGTTTCTTAGTAAAGATTCCCATTTTTGCACGTCTCAATTGTTCAACTGTTGCAGTCCCAGCGTCCATTTGAAAGAGCACGTCAAATAACAGGTGGAATTAAGAGGATTTTTACATGTAATCGTACTTAAGAAAACACTGCGAACATGGAACTTTTTGTATACAAGGAACACTAGTATAACATCTGCTGAGAAAAAACAACAGCTGCCAGAAATAACGCTGGTCAAAACGTAGACACAACAAGAAGGTTTTTAAAAACTTCATAAACTTGAAAAACAACAGCTGGGAGAAAAAGTACTTAAGCCAACACATCCCCCCCATCCCCCACCCACCCCCCCCACACGTAGCAAAATTTAAGGGGAGAGAGATTAAGGGAGCGAACGGGGGAACAATATTTTGCTTTTCCAGTGGGATGCTGTGTCCTGTCTTACCGTACGCTGTTGGGAAACAGCATCTTTGCGTCATGGTGTTGGGACAGCACTGGGGGGAGAGGGGAGAGTGGAGAAGGGGGGAAACGTCTTCCCCTCTTCTGAGGTCGAGGCGGCGGCGCCGGGAACCTCCAAAGTTGAAGTGCGGTGATGCCCCTTTTTAAACATGAGCCAATGTCAATATATGAGGCAGTACCGGGGTTCCCCCCCCCAGCTTCCTCTCAGACCCCCCCCCTTCACAACACACAGCTTTAAAAAGAGGTACGAAAAGGTTCTTGAAAAGGGAGAGGTGGACCTAGTAGAAAAACCCGCGAAGAGGGGGCCAGGATTTGTATATCGCCCCCGCACCCATCAGTGATACAAATGGGGGAGTACACGACACAGACAGACACAACTCACACACGCACAACTCACCACAACACAGACTCACACCAGAACAGACTCACACACAGACACGACTCACACACAGACACACAACACCACACACAGACTCACACACAGACACACATCGAGGAAGGGAAGGATCATAGGGGAAAAAGAGTTGGGGAAAAATGCCCCAACACTCTTAAAAGATTCCTTGTCCGTATCTTCAGAAGTGAAAAAAAAGCTCCCCAAAAATAGTAAAAAAAAAGAAAATAGTGGTGTGTGGACTAAAAGTGAAGTTATGAAAGAAAGACAGAGGAAAAAACCCTGATATAACTCTACAGAAACAAAACTCTCGGGAATAATAGCAAGTGAGATATTCCCAATGGCACCGAACAGTTAACGAGGGGGGGAAAAAAAAAAGAGAAACACCCGGGGTCAAAAACCACGGGGAAAGTTATAGAACTACAAACCCCCAGTGAAGCAAATGTCCAGAAAGAGAGAGGCTATAAGATGGAGTGAAGAGAACTAAAGAAAAGGAGTGAAAGTTCTTGGGGAGTGAGCTAACCCCAAAACTTTTACCGAAAATTCCACCCCCCATATAAAGTCACAGCATAGAAACTTATCAGACTTAGTACAGCATTCGGGAACTTTTATCAAGTACCTTTTAAATGACGATTTAGGGCAGTCTTTAGTACACAGACCAAGGGGGTTGGGGGCCTGGTGGTTAACGCCCCTCGTTTACACGGTGGGGGGCCTGGGGTTTGATTCCCCGCCAGGAAAAAATGGACGTGTTTCTTTCCCCTTTTGTCTATGTTCCCCATCAGTAAAATGGGGGACCCGGGGGTTAGTCGACTGGTGTGGGGCGCATCCTGGGCACTACCTAGGGGGCCCGGTCACAACCGGGCCGCGGGGGGGTTGACCCCCCCGGGAAATCCTCCCGGTAAACTCCAGGTAGCATGGGGCCCACACCTGGGTCAAGCACATAAGAGGATACAAAAGTTTCAAATAAAATGTACCCGAACCCAGAAATTGACCATGAGGAAAATTTTAAATAAGAAAGAAGGGGAAACGCAACAGGCCTACTGGCCCGCTGGGGAGGGCATGTTAACCCCCGGCTAATCTCACGACCAGACAAGAGGCCCAAATTAATATTACAAACAAAAAAATCAAGAGGAATTTATCTGACGATAGGAACTATTGTGTGAATTTACAGGGTTAGGATCAAGAGGACAAAAGTGGAAAACTGAAGACGACGCAGGAAGTATTTCTTTAGTCTGGGAGAAAAAAAGTGGGAAAGATTGTCTGAGGGGTGACAGAGACAAAAAACCTTTAAGGGGAAAAAGCACGAAGCAAGAGAAAACCTGGGGTAATTTTTACACTTGAAAATGACAATGGTATACAAACCGACAGGTTATAAGACACTGTGCAACAGTTGGGGTTTTTTATTCCCAAAAGTTTCGAAAACAAGGGTTTTCAGTTGGTACAGAAGTTAGCAAAGCAGTAGAGAGTGAAGACATTTACAGTCCACACCATTTTGGGGGCGTAGTTTTGAAGTGGTCGTCCCTCCCCGGAGAAAGGGTTTTACTCCAAATCAGGAACGTTGTCAAAAATACGGATTTTACTTCAAAACTGGAATAAGTTACAAACTATGGAGCAAAAATTGGAGCAATTTCCAGACTAGAACACACTCTTTTCCAGGCTAAAGACGACCCTTAAAAACTACTCCCAAGGGGGTGGACTGATTACTTTTGTCTTACACTCTACTGCTTTTGCTAACCTGGTTTTTAGGTAAGACACAAGGCAACAGTTTGGCAAATTTATTCCCAAACGTTTCGCCTACACAGTAGGGTTCTTCATCGAAACAGAAAATAGGCAGGAACAGTAAAAGTAAGACGATGTAATCTCCCTCCCTTGAAGTCGTGAAATTTTAGGTTGTCAGTCCCCGGCCTGAGAAGTTCGGGTTTTATAGTCAGGGAAATACTAAATCAAGGGACAGTGCGGAGACTAAATACTTCGGAAGGAGATGCAGAGTAGTATAGTAGTAGTATAGTTGTAGAGTAGTAGAGTAGAGTATGTAGTAGTAGTAGTATGTTGAGTGTAACCACTGAAGGGCATGTCCCTCTCAGATCCAACAGTTCTCACGAAAAAGGGGTTTTCTAAGGGGCTTTCGTCCAAGAGGGCCCTGTGTTGCAGTGTCTGCAAACAACCCCATAAATGAGAACGTTTGGTCGAGAGGGACCTGACCTCTCAGTGGCTACACTCTCACTACTACTACTACTACTACTACTCTGCACCTCTCCTTCCGACAGATAGTTCCTGACTATGGAACTGAACTTCTCCAGGCCGAGGGCCTGACAACCTCAAATTCTACGACTTCAAGGGTGATGGACTGATTACATCGTCTTCACATCTCTACTGTTCCTGCCTACTTTCTGTATTCGACTGAAGAACCCTACTGTGTAGGCGAAACGTTTCGGAATAAAGATGCCTAACTGTTGCACATTGACTTATCAATTATTACACCTAACATATCGCCAGAGGCACCTGACGCCTGTGTATAAGCGCCAATCTTTATACCTCTGCTTCAGACCACAATGATCTTCACCAACTCAGGACTGAGTACCTGATCTTCTCTATATAGTTCTTCTGTCTCCCAATTATGTCCTTGAATTTGTACTGATAAAGCCACTGGATGGCGCTACAAGATAACCAGATGTCGCACAGGTGTCTATTTCTTCATCTTGTCGGTACTGTATACCATACAGGTGCTACTTTGGCTCATTATCTTTGTGTCATGAATCTATTTTGTTCTGAGATCTACACCTTATATTGCAATCAACACGGTACCTAACCTAGGTTAGGTACCTAACCTAGGTTAGGTTAGGTACCGTGTTGATTGCAATGTAATGTGTAGATCGCAATGTAAGTGTAGATATCAGGGGGGATATGATTGAGGTGTATAAATGGAAGACAGGAATAAATAAAGGGGATGTAAATAGTGTGCTGAAAATAGCTAGCCTAGACAGGACTCGCAGCAATGGTTTTAAGTTAGAAAAATTCAGATTCAGGAAGGATATAGGAAAGTACTGGTTTGGTAATAGAGTTGTGGATGAGTGGAACAAACTCCCAAGTACAGTTATAGAGGCCAGAACGTTGTGTAGCTTTAAAAATAGGTTGGATAAATACATGAGTGGATGTGGGTGGGTGTGAGTTGGACCTGATAGCTTGTGCTACCAGGTCGGTTGCCGTGTTCCTCCCTTAAGTCAATGTGACCTGACCTGACTAGGTTGGGTGCATTGGCTTAAGCCGGTAGGAGACTTGGACCTACCTCGCATGGGCCAGTAGGCCTTCTGCAGTGTTCCCTCGTTCTTATGTATCTCTTTATTGATGAAACGTTTCGCCTACACACTAGGCTTCTTCAGTCAAATACTAAGGAAGCAGAAGTAATGAAATAAAGATGATGTAATCAGTCCATCAACCTCGGAGAGAAAGTTTTTGAGGTGGTCAGTCCCTCAGCCTGGAGAAGAATTCGCGTCCATGGTCTGGAACGATATCGTTCCAGACCATGGAGCTGAACTCTTCTCCAGGCTGAGGGACTGATTACACCATCTTTATTTCATTACTACTGCTTCCTTAGTATTTGACTGAAGAAGCCTAGTGTGTATGCGAAACGTTTTATCAATAAAGATAACCAACTGTTGCACATGTGTCTTAATCTTGAACTCAAAAGAACAATCAGACAACGGAACAATGCTCTTCTCCAGACTGAGGGACTGACCACCTCAAAACTTTAAGGGTGATGGACTGATTACATCGTCTTCAAGTATCTTCTGCTTCTATCAACTTTTCTGTACTCGACTGAAGAAGCCTACTGTGTAGGCGAAACGTTTCATAATAAAGATACCTAACTGTTGCATATGTGTCTTACCTAACAAGAACAATCAAGTAGCCTCATCGACACACCAGCATTCAGATTGATGGAATGATCACATCAACTCCAGGCTGAGGGACTGATTACATCAACTCCTGATCCTCACCACTCTTCTTTGTTTAGGACTGTGATAATGGTTTGAAAAACCGACAAGTTGAAGATTGAGACACTTATGCAGCAAATGGGAATCTTTATTCAGGAAACGTTTCGCCACACAGTGGCTTCATCAGTCCAATACAAAGAGGAAGTTAGGTAAGACACATATGCAACAGTTAGGTATCTTTATTTCGAAACGTTTCGCCTACACAGTAGGCTTCTTCAGTCGAGTACAGAAAAGTTGATAGAAGCAGAAGATACTTGAAGACGATGTAATCAGTCCATCACCCTTAAAGTTTTGAGGTGGTCAGTCCCTCAGTCTGGAGAAGAGCATTGTTCCATGGTATGAAACAATATGGAAGGCGTAAGGAGAGGAGGAGAATGAGGTAATCAGTCCCTCAACCTGGAGTCGATGTGTTCAGTCCATCAATCTTGTACAAGATTGATGGACTGATTGATGGACTGAACACATCGACTCCAGGTTGAGGGACTGATTACCTCATTCTCCTCCTCTCCTTACGCATTCCTCTTTGTATTGGACTGATGAAGCCACTGTGTGGCGAAACGTTTCCTGAATAAAGATTCCCATTTGCTGCATAAGTGTCTCAATCTTGTTTAGGACTGATGAAGCCACTGCGTGGCGAAACGTTTCCTGAATAAAGAGACCCAAGTGTTGCACGCATGTCTAATTCACCAACTTGTCGATTCTCGTCTAATTCACCAACTTGTCGATTCTCGTCTAATTCACCAACTTGTCGATTCTCTGAACAATTTATCTGCACTGCCGGTTGATCAGGCTCTGATCCACCAGGAGGCCTGGCCACAGACCGGGCCGCGGGGGCGTTGACCCCCGGAACTCTCTCATAAGAACATAAGAACATAAGAACATAAGAACGAAGGAACACTGCAGAAGGCCTACTGGCCCATGCGAGGCAGGTCCAAGTCTCCTACCGGCTTAAGCCAATGCACCCAACCTAGTCAGGTCAGGTCACATTGACTTAACGGAGGAACACGGCAACCGACCTGTTAGCACAAGCTATCAGGTCTAACTCACACCCACCCACATCTACTCATGTATTTATCCAACCTATTTTTAAAGCTACACAACGTTCTGGCCTCTATAACGGTACTTGGGAGTTTGTTCCACTCATCCACAACTCTATTACCAAACCAGTACTTTCCTATATCCTTCCTGAATCTGAATTTTTCCAACTTAAAACCATTGCTGCGAGTCCTGTCCAGGTAAACTCCAGATAAACTGCCAAATTCGTCAACTACATTTCTTCAACCATCACCTGGATACAGTGTAGTAGAATTACCTACAATACGTTAGGTAAAAGGACACAAGTGCAACTCACGCGACATTTTATTGTGGCAACGTTTCGCTCTCCAGGAGCTTTGTCAAACCATTACTACTTGACAAAGCTCCTGGAGAGCGAAACGTTGCCACAATAAAATGTCGCACCCCATTAGTTGTACATGTGCCTTTTACCTAACATGGATAGAATATGTAGCCAGACACTAGATACAATATGTAGCCAGACACTAGATACAATATGTAGCCAGACACTAGATACAATATGTAGCCAGACACTGGATACAATATGTAGCCAGACACTAGATACAATATGTAGCCAACACTGGATACAATATGTAGCCAGACACTAGATACAATATGTAGCCAGACACTGGATACAATATGTAGCCAGACACTGGATACAATATGTAGCCAGACACTGGATACAATATGTAGCCAGACACTGGATACAATATGTAGCCAGACACTGGATACAATATGTAGCCAGACACTGGATACAATATGTAGCCAGACACTGGATACAATATGTAGCCAGACACTAGATACAATATGTAGCCAGACACTGGATACAATATGTAGCCAGACACTAGATACAATATGTAGCCAGACACTAGATACAATATGTAGCCAGACACTGGATACAATATGTAGCCAGACACTAGATACAATATGTAGCCAGACACTAGATACAATATGTAGCCAGACACTAGATACAATATGTAGCCAGACACTAGATACAATATGTAGCCAGACACTAGATATAATATGTAGCCAGACACTAGATACAATATGTAGCCAGACACTAGATACAATATGTAGCCAGACACTGGATACAATATGTAGCCAGACACTGGATACAATATGTAGCCAGACACTAGATACAATATGTAGCCAGACACTGGATACAATATGCAGCTACTCTCGCCTGTAACACTACAAAATCAGCCTTAACACAGTTTAACTCTCAACTCTGTTAACACTGAGAGAAGAGCGAGGCAACGAACACTCTCCCATTTCCTGATATTCAGCTATTAAACTAGATCAGTGACTCGTATTGAAAGTTTACCACAGTCTACCAACAAGGGTGACGTAATACACTTCTCAGTGAGAGTAAGACACATGTGCAACATCTGGGTATCTTTATTGTAGACGTTTCGCCATCCAGTGGCTTTATCAATACAAATTCTAGGACATAACTTGAAGACAGTAGAACTATGTACAGAAGATGAGGTAATCAGTCCCTCAACCTAGGAGTAGGTGCGAAGAGCACCGTAGTCGTGGAGATTCTGAAGCAGAAGAAAGAATCCTGGCGCTTATATAGTAACGTCAGGTGTAGCAGACGAGGGCATATTCACTGGTAGGCGGGATTCCCCAGTGGAAGTAGGTCCTTCCCAAAGAGATGGGTTAGTTGTAGTAGTAGTTGTCGTAGTCGTGAAGGTTATGTACATGTCCTCAGAATTAAGATTCCATGATGTTGCACATGTGTCTTACTCTCATCTTGTCGGTATTATATACCATTTCGTACAAAACTTGTCAGACACTGCAACATCATGGAATCTTGATTCTGAGGACATGTACATAACCTTCACGACTACGACAACTACTTCTACAACTAACCCATCTCTTTGGGAAGGACCTACTTCCACTGGGGAATCCCGCCTACCAGTGAATTTGCCCTCGTCTGCTTCACCTGACGTTACTATATAAGCGCCAGGATCCTGTCTTCTGCTTCAGAATCTCCACGACTATGGTGCTGTTCGCACCTACTCCTAGGTTGAGGGACTGATTACCTCATCTTCTGTACATAGTTCTACTGTCTTCAAGTTATGTCCTAGAATTTGTATTGATAAAGCCACTGGATGGCGAAACGTCTACAATAAAGATACCCAGATGTTGCACATGTGTCTTACTCTCATCTTGTCGGTATTATATACCATTCGTACACACACTTCTCAGTGTATTACGTCAGGTCGGTTGCCTTGTTCCTCCCTTAAGTCAATGTGACCTGACCTGACTAAGTTGGGTGCATTGGCTTAAGCCGGTAGGAGACTTGGACCTGCCTCGCATGGGCCAGTAGGCCTTCTGCAGTGTTCCTTCGTTCTTATGTTCTTATGTTCACGCACTATGTCCGGCATCAATCCCAGGCACCAGAGAAACGTTGGGTATGTTTCCTTACACCTGCTGTCCCTGCTCACCTAGCAGTAAGTAGGTACCTGGGTGTTAGTAACCTTACACCAACTGTTGTCCCTGTTCACCTAGCAGTCAGTAGGTACCTGGGTGTTAGTAACCTTACATCTGTTGTCCCTGTTTACCTAGCAGTAGGTAGGTACCTGGGTGTTAGTAACCTTACACCAACTGTTGTCCCTGTTCACCTAGCAGTAAGTAGGTACCTGGGTGTTAGTAACCTTACACCTGCTGTCGCTGTTCACCTAGCAATAAGTAGGTACCTGGGTGTTAGTAACCTTACACCTGTTGTCCCTGTTCGCCTAGCAGTCAGTAGATACCTGGGTTTTAGTAGCCTTACACCACCTGTTGTATCTGTTCACCTAGCAGTAAGTAGATACCTGGGTGTTAGCAACCTTACACCACCTGTTATCCCTGTTCACCTAGCAGTAAGTAGGTACCTGGGTGTTAGTAACCTTACACCTGTTGTCCCTGTTCACCTAGCAGTAAGTAGGTACCTAGGTGTTAGTAGCCTTACACCACCTGTTGTCCCTGTTCACCTAGCAGTAAGTAGGTACCTGGGTGTTAGTAACCTTACACCTGTTGTCCCGGTTCACCTAGCAGTCAGTAGGTACCTGGGTGTTAGCAACCTTACACCACCTGTTGTCCCTGTTCACTTAGCAGTAAGTAGGTACCTGGTGATAGTAACCTTACACCTGCTGTCCCTGTTCACCTAGCAGTAGGTAGGTACCTGTTAGTCACTTTACACCTTTTCTCCCTGTTCACCTAGCAGTAAATAGGTACCTGTGTGTTAGTCACCCTACACCTGCTGCCCCTGTTCACCTAGCAGTAGGTGGGTACCTGTGTGTTAGGCACCTTACACCACCTGTTGTCCATGTTCACCTAGCAGTAAGTAGGTACCTGGGTGTTAGTAACCTTACACCTGTTGTCCCTGTTCACCTAGCAGTAAGTAGGTACCTGGTGTTAGTAACCGTACACGTGCTGTCCCTGTTCACCTAGCAGTAAGTAGGTACCTGGGTGTTAGTAACCTTACACCACCTGTTCTCCCTGTTCACCTAGCAGTAAATAGGTACCTGTGCGTTAGTCACCTTACACCTGCTGTCCCTATTCACCTAGCAGTAGGTAGGTACCTGGGTGTTAGTCACCCTACACCTGCTGTCCCTGTTCACCTAGCAGTAGGTAGGTAGCTGTGTGTTAGTCACCTTACACCAGCTGTCCCAGTTCACCTAGCAGTAAACAGGTGAAGATTAAGACACATGTACAACAGTTAGGTATCTTTAGACTAATGATGTTTCGTCTACAGTACACAGTAGACTTCAGTCAAATACAGAAAAAAAGTAATGAAGTGAAGATGATGTAATCAGTCCATCAACCTTGGAGAAACAGTATTTGAGGTGGTCAGTCCCTCAGCCTGGAGAAGAATTCGGCTTCATGGTCTGGAACGATATGAAGCTTCATATCGTTCCAGACCATCAAGCTGGAAGTACTTCAGGCTGGTTTAGCAACAGCTGTTACCTGCTTTATGCTGGTGATTTATCATGGACCGAGCCGCGGGGGCGCTGACCCCCTGAACACCCACGAGGTAGGTATAGACCATCACAACCCCTCCATCACAGTCACTTTACTGCATCCTCCATCACCCCCAACTCCCTTCCATCATTCTTGTCACCCCCACTCCCATCCATCATTCTGTCGCCCCCACTCCCATCCATCATTCTTGTCGCCCCCACTCCCATCCAGCATTCTTGTCACCCCCACTCCCATCCATTATTCTTGTCACCCCCGCTCCCTTCCATCATTATTGTCACCCCCACTCCTTCCATCATTCTTGTCACCCCCACTCCTTTCCTTCATTCTTGTCACCCCCACTTCCATCCAGCATTCTTGTCACCCCCACTCCCATCCATTATTCTTGTCACCCCCGCTCCCTTCCATCATTATTGTCACCCCCACTCCCTTCCATCATTCTTGTCACCCCCACTCCCTTCCATCATTCTTGTCACCCCCACTCCTTTCCTTCATTCTTGTCACGCCCACTCCCTCCATCCTTATCACTTCTACTCCATCATTCTTGTCACCCCCACTCCCTCCATCATCCACTTCACTCTCCCACCGCCCCTTCCTTCCCATCTCTCCCCACCCCTCCCTCACACCCTCTCAACCACTTATTCCACCTCCCTCCCTCCCCAGAATCTGCAACACAGTATAAAACAATATTCCGTGTGTTCCGCCAGACTTGATGTGTTCCACCTTCATGTCTGTACAGTGTTGTTGATGTTGCTGCTGTGATAGAGGACACGTGTCTGTTGTGACGTTATGATGGAGGACACGTGTCTGTTGTGACGTTATGATGGAGGACACGTGTCTGTTGTGATGTTATGATGGAGGACACGTGTCTGTTGTGACGTAATGATGTAGGACACGTGTCTGTTTGTGATGTTATGATGGAGGACACGTGTCTGTTGTGACGTTATGATGGAGGACACGTGTCTGTTGTGATGTTATGATGGAGGATACGTGTCTGTTGTGATGTTAAACTGGAGGACACGTGTCTGTTGTGATGTTATGATGGAGGACACGTGTCTGTTGTGATGTTATGATGGAGGACACGTGTCTTTTGTGATGTTATGATGGAGGACACATGTATGTTATGATGGGAGGACACGTGTCTGTTGTGACGTAATGATATAGGACACGTGTCTGTTGTGATGTTATGACGGAGGACACGTGTCTGTTGTGATGTTATGATGGAGGACACGTGTCTGTTGTGACGTTATGATGGAGGACACGTGTCTGTTGTGATGTTATGATGGAGGACACGTGTCTGTTGTGATGTTATGATGGAGGACACGTGTCTTTTGTGATGTTATGATGGAGGACACATGTATGTTATGATGGAGGACACGTGTCTGTTGTGACGTAATGATATAGGACACGTGTCTGTTGTGATGTTATGACGGAGGACACGTGTCTGTTGTGATGTTATGATGGAGGACACGTGTCTGTTGTGACGTTATGATGGAGGACACGTGTCTGTTGTGAGTTATGAGGAGGAACGTGTTGTTTGTGGACGTTTTTGATGATGGAGGACACGTGTCTGTTGTGACGTTATGATGGAGGACACGTGTCTGTTGTGACGTTATGATGGAGGACACGTGTCTGTTGTGACGTTATGATGGAGGACACGTGTCTGTTGTGACGTTATGATGGAGGACACGTGTCTGTTGTGACGTTATGATGGAGGACACGTGTCTGTTGTGATGTTATGATGGAGGACACGTGTCTGTTGTGAAGTTATGATGGAGGACACGTGTCTTTTGTGATGTTATGGAGGACACGTGTCTGTTGTGAAGCTATGATGGAGGACACGTGTCTTTTGTGATGTTATGGAGGACACGTGTCTGTTGTGAAGTTATGATGGAGGACACGTGTCTGTTGTGATGTTATGATGGAGGACAAGTGTCTTTTGTGATGTTATGGAGGACACGTGTCTGTTGTGAAGTTATGATGGAGGACACGTGTCTGTTGTGAAGCTATGATGGAGGACACGTGTCTTTTGTGATGTTATGGAGGACACGTGTCTGTTGTGATGTTATACTGGAGGACACGTGTCTGTTGTGATGTTATGATGGAGGACACGTGTCTGTTGTGATGTTATGATGGAGGACACGTGTCTGTTATGATGTTATGATGGAGGACACGTGTCTTTTGTGATGTTATGATGGAGGACACGTGTCTGTTGTGACGTATGATGGAGGAACACTGTCTGTTGTGAGTTATGATGGAGGACACATGTCTGTTGTGACGTTATGATGGAGGACACGTGTCTGTTGTGATGTTATGATGGAGGACACGTGTCTGTTGTGATGTTATGATAGAGGACACGTGTCTGTTGTGACGTTTGATGGAGGACACTGTCTGTTGTGAGTTATGAATGGAGGACACGTGTCTGTTGTGATGTTATGATGGAGGACACGTGTCTGTTGTGACGTTATGATGGAGGACACATGTCTGTTGTGATGTTATGATGGAGGACACGTGTCTGTTGTGATGTTATGATGGAGGACACGTGTCTGTTGTGATGTTATGATGGAGGACACGTGTCTGTTGTGATGTTATGATGGAGGACACGTGTCTGTTGTGATGTTATGATGGAGGACACGTGTCTGTTGTGACGTTATGATGGAGGACACATGTCTGTTGTGATGTTATGATGGAGGACACATGTCTGTTGTGATGTTATGATGGAGGACACGTGTCTGTTGTGATGTTATGATGGAGGACACGTGTTCTGTTGTGATGTTATGATGGAGGACACGTGTACTGTTGTGATGTTATGATGGAGGACACGTTTCTGTTGTGATGCTATGATGGAGGACACGTGTCTGTTGTGATGTTATGATGGAGGACACGTTTCTGTTGTGATGCTATGATGGAGGACACGTGTCTGTTGTGATGTTATGATGGAGGACACGTTTCTGTTGTGATGCTATGATGGAGGACACGTGTCGTTTGTGATGTTATGATGGAGGACACGTTTCTGTTGTGAGTATTGATGGAGGACACGTTTCTGTTGTGACGTTATGATGGAGGACACGTGTCTGTTGTGACGTTATGATGGAGGACATATGTCTGTTGTGACGTTATGATGGAGGACATATGTCTGTTGTGATGTTATGATGGAGGACACATGCCTGCTGTAATGTTATATTGGAGGACACGTGTCTGTTATGAAGTTATACTGGAGGACACGCAATTGTTGCCAAGAAATACCTGAGGACACGTGACTCCTGTATATCTTACATGTCAGAACCAGTTACTGCCTGCCTTACCACTCTCTAAACACGTTTCCCTACGCACTTGTATATACCAAAGGTTCCTGTGTTCATTATATATATATATATATATATATATATATATATATATATATATATATTTTATATATATATATATATATATATAATATATATATATATATATATATATACAGACATACTCAAATTATTCTATATTTTCTTTGGGTTACTCATCAATTTCACACGTAGAAGGAATTTGGTGTGTGATGGAATCCATAAAAATTCTCTCGGATTTTTTCAGCGTCTACATCTGGCTCCTACAATGAGCATGTTGTTAGAGTCATTATACGAGTCAAGAGCCTTCAGTGATGACACAGAATCATTAATAATCACAGAGACAAGCTCAGTGTCATAAGTTAAGTTTAGTGTCATCAGGATAAACAATTCAGTGTGTAGTTGCTATGGTTGTCAACTAGGGAGGTGATGGAGTAAAGAGCAGCTGCAGCTTCGTCACTTACACTTGTAGTTAGCTCCATCATCGGTACGTAACTTAGTCACAATATTATTAATAACAGTTAATGCAGAATTACTCTTGAGAGTTGCCTTTAGCAAGTGATTTAAGGATATAATAAATTAATAATAGATTAATAATAATAATAATAATAATAATAATAATAATAATATAATAATAATAATAATAATAATAATAATATAATATACTATATTAATTACTACTACTACTACTACTACTAATAATTAATAATCTACTATAATACACTAACTATATATATACTAATAATATACTATTAATTACTACTTCATACTTAATAAAAAATATCAATTACTACTACTACCTACTATACTACTACTACCACTACTACTATTACTACTACTACTTATTATAATAATAATATATATATTTCTATTACTACTATCTACTATACTACTTACTACTACTACCATACTTACTACTACTACTGTACTACATACTACTGACTTACTACTAGCTACTACACTACATCTACTCTACTACTACTACTACCACTACTAGCTAGCTACACTACTACTACTACCACTACTACTGCTACTACCACTACTACTGCTACTACTACTATACTATCTACCACTACTACTGCTACTACTATATGCTACTACCACTACTACTTGCTACTACTACTACTACTACTACCACTACTACTGCTACTACCACTACTACATGCTACTACTACTGCTACTACTACTACTTACTATACTGTTACTACTACTACTTACTACCACTACTACTGCTACTACTACTGCTACTACCACTACTACTGCTACTACTACTACTACCACTACTACTGCTACTACTACTGCTACTACCACTACTACTGCTACTACTACTACCACTACTACTACTACTACTACTACTACTGCTATCACTACTACTGCTACTACCACTACTACTACTACCACTACTACTGCTACTACACTACTACTGCTACTACTACCACTACTACTACTACTACTACTACTACTAATAATAATAATAATAATATAATAATATACTATTACTATTACTACTACTACTACTACTACTACTAATAATAATAATAATAATATAATATACATTACTTTACTACTACTACTACTACTACTACTACTACTAATAATAATAATAATAATAATAATAATAATATACATTACTATTATACTACTACTACTACTACTACTATACTACTACTACCACAATACTACTACTACTACTACTACTAATAATAATAATAATAATAATAATAATAATACTAATAATATACAATTACTACTACTACTACTACTACTACTACTACTAATAATAATAATAATAATAATAATAATAATAATAATATACAATTATTACTACTACCACTACTACTACCACTACTACTATTACTACTACTACTAATAATAATAATAATAATAATACTAATAATATACAATTATTACTACTACTACTACTAATAATAATAATATACAATTATTACTACCACTATTATTACTACTAATAATAACATAGCACAGTAAGGGAGTCTGTATGGTAAAAGAGGAGAAAATTGAAACCATAAAACCAGCAGACACTACACAGTGAGAATATTTTATTCTTGGATAAATGGCGCACTAGGCGGCGCCTGCTGGGGTTACTGAGGTTGAACACACTTGGGCAACACCAGGAATCATCACCGTCCACAAAAAAGGATTCCTAGTGTTGTCTATCTACTACACGAGGGTCATTAAGGCTGTAAGTCACCTGTTAACCACCAGTCAAGATCACTTTAATACGTTGAGTATTAAATAGTATACAATACCGACAGGTTGATGAGTAAGACATATGTGTAACAGTTAGGTCTCTATTCCGAAACGTTTCGCCTACACAGTAGGCTTCTCCAGTCGAGTACCGAGGAGTCAGCAGAAGCGGTAGAGATGTAAAGACGATGTCACCAGTCCATCAACCTTGAAAACGTAGTTGTGAGGTGGTCAGTCCCTCACCCTGGAGAAGAGTTTTACTCCATAGTCAGGAACGTTGTTCCAGACTACGGAGGAAAACTCTGGAACAATATTCCAGAATATAGAGCAGGCTGAGGGACTGACCACTCAAAACTACGTCTCCAAGGGTGATGGACTGATGACATCGTCTTCACATCTCTACCAGTTCTGTTGCCTCCTCTGTACTCGACTGAAGAAGCCTGCTGTATAGGTGAAACGTTTCGGAATAAAGATACCTAACTTGCACACGTGTCTTAACTGATTAAATAGGGATTAATGTAAACTTTGAGTATATACTGAGAGATGTATACCTTTCAATGTGTATATCCTGCAGCGTACACTGCACTATCTTATGTACAAGTGTATTCATTTCCTGTGATGAGATTCGAGAGTTTTTCTGCCGTTCAACTAAGTTGTTGCTGTGGGAGGCGCACTGCTCCACACACTGCTGGTAGATCTACCAAGCTGTGACGACCAGTATGTGTTGACGCTTGTATGGGAGGTAATAAGATTTGATCCAACGGAAAGATGAAGGTATCTCCAATTCCTAGCATCAAGAGGCGAAGCCCCCAAGACAGTGGTTCCCAAACTTTTTCAGCTTGTTACCCAATTTAACATGCCACATAAAGCATGTTACCCCTTTCACAAAATGTTGTTATTATTGATATATATGGCTAAATTAAAACACTTGAGATATTTTCTTTTATTTATTGTATTTGAACATTGTGCATCTCTAATGACTATTACCAAAGATGTCAAGAACATCAGTGGGATGGATGGAGTTGCATACTTGAAGCTAGTTTAGGAATTCTTGGCTTCATACCAGCTTATGTCTACCTCGGCTGATGCTCACAGATAAACTGACAGTGTGAAATAGAGGCAGCCTCAGGAAGTGAGTGACGCGTACTGGACAGGTCGATCTGGGCTACTGAGTGACTTTTGTCCTGAAGCATACTTGTCAAAATACTTTTGGGTTTCCACACACTTAGCTATATATTTCTTCTTTTCTAATACTGTATATTAGTTTTTGATGTTTATTGTTATTTGGTTTAACTTTATTACTTACTTATAATAGGTTTACTTTACAACTTTATATACTATGACAAAGTTAACAATAATCCTCATACCGGGTACCGCATTGTTTTCTTGATTTTCAGAATTCATAACTTTTTTTCTGTCACCCCTCCATTACCCCCCAAAAATGGTTAAATTACCCCCAGGGGGTAATTTACCCCCAGTTTGGGAACCACTGCCCCAAGAGCTAGGAGAGGGAGAAAAAAATCGCGTAGGCTAGGTAAGAAGCCTAGGAGGGCTAGGCGGGAACTCCCCTAGCACAGGGTCGAGGCGAACTGCCTCGATCAATCTCTCTCCACTCTCCTTACTTATACAGTCAATAATGATATTATCATTATTATTTCTATAAGCGCATGATACAACTTGTACAGACCATAGCTGACATCAATGACACAGGATACAGAAAGTCCCTTGTTATGCAGAGCATTTCCCACAACTTAGGATTTGTCCCTAGGATGCGACCCACACCAGTCGACTAACACCCAGACACCTACTTACTGCTAGATGAACATGGACAGCAGGTGTCTTAAGCAAACCGTGCCCTGATGTCTCCACCTGTACCGGGGATCAATATTGTGTGAGCTGAGTGCGCTACCAACCGAGCCACGGACATTAGTCAAGCACTGTACGTAATGTGATGAATGGTTTGAAAAACCGACAAGTTGAAGATTGAGACACTTATGCAGCATATGCAGCATATGCTGCATAAGTGTCTCAATCTTCAACTGTACGTAATCACTTGTTATAATTCCAACATACGCAGGAGACAGAGAAATGGAATACCGACACGTCCCTGTCCACTGACGCCTATATGACCGCCAGTCTTCTTGTCTTTGCTCCAGATTCTCCTCCACCACGATGCTGTGAACACTAACTCCAAGGCCGAGGGACTGATTACCTCATCTTTTGTATATAGTTCTACTGTCTTCCTATTATGTCCTAGAATCTGTATTGATAAAGCCACTGGATGGCGAAACGTCTACAATAAAGATATCCAGATGTTGCACATGTGTCTTAACTTTCATATTGTCGGTATTTTATACCTTTCTTGCACAAAGACACAAACGTAGCATAATTCGATCCTTTATTGACAACGTTTCGCCCACACAATGGGGCTTAATCAAGCCACAAACATATCTATCTGGAACTTCATGAATCTCCTATGTGTTGGCGAAAAATTATCAATAAAGGATCACATTATGTTTTGTCTACTTAGGTAAAGTTTGTCAGGAAACAGGACAAGTGTTTCCTGACGATGGTCTTAGTCTATGACCCCGCAGTTGGTGCTTTTGGTCATCTGACCGAGGCTTTACACTGGCTTACCCGTCTACCTCTTTAAAAACCATGCTCGTGATTATAACCATTTAAACCACAGTTAAACCTCCACTGTTCTTGTGAGATTTACTTTGGTACAATGTTTATGGGAGCTTAGTCTATATACATTTTTTTTTTTAGGTTAGTTCCTGCAGTCAGATTTGTGAGTGGTGGCAGTTGCTTCCCAGAGAATATCATATAAATCAGGCAAAAATAACTTGAACATAAGTACATAAGAACATAAGTAAGGAGGAACACTGCAATAAGTCTGTTGGCCCATACTAGGCAGGTCCTTCACAAATCCAACCCACTAACAGCATAACTGCTTTGTAGATGAATGGTTCAGAGAACCGACATGTTGTTAAATTAGACACATGTGCAACTCTTGGGTATCTTTATTGAGGAAACGTTTCCTCACACAGTGGCTTCATCAGTCCATACAATCTTGAAGAACAGGAGGAGAATGAGGTAATCAGTCCCTCGGTATTGTATACCATTTTGATGTTCACCTCCTGGAGGCTGCTGTATATGATGCTGCACTCAGGAATGCTCTACATTTCCTGTAACCAGAGATTACTATCATGTTTCAGACAGTCTGCGGATCTCATAAACATTTAACCAAACTCAATCTCACTTAGACAGTTGAAGCCAGATGTGGTATCAAAATTCTCTCTCAGGAAATGCATTGCAGCACTTAGCTTAAATCAGCACACCAGCACAGTAGCAGATTGTAACAATGGGTTGTATGACAGTTACGTTGTAGAGCATCCAAGTGAATATACTGTAATAATTTACAGTGATTAAAAGTAACCATTGTTGTTTCTCTGACTAGAGTCTAAACAAGGTTGGAATTATGACCAGGCTCTTAACCCCGCTCTTGACTGCTGCTTGTGTTATCCTCTAACTTACCTCTATTTTTGTATTATTTGTCTCATATTCCTGTGTGGTTTGTTGTTTCACAGGCAATTGTAAATGGTCCCTTATAGTTAGGTTCCTCCTGATGTAATTCTCACGACGTTAGTGTATTCTTCGTCAAATGAGTTCACAGTTTCTTGTATCTGCTGTTCTCTCTTGTCAACTAAGTTACTGATCTTCCTTCTTATTGTTTTCTTTCTCACTAATCATTATCCTCCTGAGAATTTAACATCAATAAATGTTCCTTATTGTTTGATCCCTGTGAAGGGTACCATGTACTTCACCAATGGCAACGTTACATTGGAGTTGTTTCTTGAGTAGCTCTAGGTAGTTGTCGTTTTGATAAGGACCTGCCTCGTATGGGCCAGTAGGCCTTCTGCAGTGTTCCTACATTCTTATGTTCTTATGTTCTTATGTTCTGTCGTTACAATGTGAATACCAACAGGTTGATAAGTAAGACACATGTGCAACAGTTAGGTATCTTTATTCCGAAAAGTTTCGCCTACACAGTAGGCTTCTCCAGTCTAGTACCAAGGAGTCAGCAGAAGCAGTAGAGATGTGAGGACGATATAATCAGTCCATCACCCTTGAAGACGTAGTTTTGAGGGGTCAGTCCCTCAACTTGGAGAACAGTTCTGCTCCATAGTCTGGAACAATGTTCCAGACTACGGAACCACTGTTCTCCAGGCTGAAGGACTGACCACCTCAAAACCCCGTCTTCAAGGGTGATGGACTGACGACATCGTCTTCATAACTCTACTGCTTCAGCTAACTCTTCTGTACTGCACTGAAGAAGTCTACTGTGTAGGCGAAACGTTTCGGAATAAAGATACCTAACTTGTGTCTACACACAGATGGCGTACCTTCAACAGATACGAATTAATAACGGTAGAATTACTGACAGAATATTAGATAAAAGGACACAAGTGCAACTAATTTGTTTTATTAACACATGGGCCGTCTCCCACCAAGGCAGAGTGACCCGAAAAAGAAAAACTTTCACCATCATTCACTCCATCGCCATCTTGCCAGAGACGTGCTTACACTACAGTTATAAAACTGTAACATTAACATCCCTTCTTCAGAGTACAGTGCAACTAATGTGACATTTTATCGTGGCATCGTTTCGCTCCTGCAGAGCGAAACGTTGCCACAAAATTACATTCTATTCAAGATTGATGGACTGAACACATCGACTCAAGGTTGAGGGAAAGATTACCTCATTCTCCTCCTGTTCTTCAAGTTTCTCCTACGTATGGACTGATGAAGCCACTGTGTGGCGAAACGTTTCCTCAATAAAGATACCCAAGAGTTGCACATGTGTCTAATTTATCAAAATTACATTAGTTACGCCTGTACCCATTTACCTAACGAAACACACAACGCAGGTTTTTAAAAGCAAAATCATCTCAGTAGTCCAATAAGAGTCCTATCCAAGATGAGTCTAAATTCGGGTAATATTTGGTATCGACTTCGGGCTGAGGGACTGATTACCTCAAACTCCTTCTCTTCTAGCACCTTTCTGCTTTGTATTGGACTGATGAAGCCACTGTGTGGCGAAACGTTTCCCCAATAAAGATTCCCATATGTTGCATAAGTGTCTCAGTCTTCAATATTTGATATAATACTTGATACTGACATTGATAAAGACACTGGAGGGCGAAACGTCTACAAATAAAGATACCCAGATGTTGCATATGTGTCTAATTCTTCATCTTGTCGGTACTGTTTACTATTCATGTACAACCATACTCCTTAAAATGATGATGAATTAACGATGAGCTAACGAATTTAACGTGACGTAATCTAACCTAACCTAACCTAAGCTGACCTAACCTAAGCTAACTTAACCAAACCTAGCCTAACCTAACCTAACCTAAGCTGACCTAACCTAAGCTAACTTAACCAAACCTATCCTAACCTAACCTAACCTAAGCTGACCTAACCTAAGCTAACTTAACCAAACTAAACCTAACCTAAGCTGACCTAACCTAAGCTAACTTAACCAAACCAAACCTAACCTAACCTAACCTAACCTAACCTAACCTAACCTAAACTAACCAAACCTAACCTAAGCTGACCTAACCTAAGCTAACTTAACCAAACCTAACCTAACCTAAGCTGACCTAACCTAAGCTAACTTAACCAAACCAAACCTAACCTAAGCTGACCTAACCTAATCTAACTTAACCAAACCTAACCTAACCTAAGCTGACCTAACCTAATCTAATCTAACCTAACCTAACCTAAGCTGACCTAACCTAAGCTGACCTAACCTAAGCTGACCTAACCTAAGCTGACCTAACCTAATCTAACCTAACCTAACCTAAGCTGACCTAACCTAAGCTGACCTAACCTAAGCTGACCTAACCTAAGCTGACCTAACCTAAGCTGACGTAACCTAAGCTGACCTAACCTAAGCTGACCTAACCTAAGCTGACCTAACCTAAGCTGACCTAACCTAAGCTGACCTAACCTAAGCTACTCCCACATAACAGTTTAATCTAACCTACATTAAAATAAATTAACCTAAATAAGAAATTTAAGAAGTAAATCAACGTAGACAAGGAACAAATAACTTTATCACGGTTCGATATCGGCAAAAATTCCGTTATCGGCAAAAAATTTGTTATCGACCCATCACTAGTTGTTATATGTACTTTTGTTGTTTAAACTATGTGAAGGTTGGCAGTATGTTATGGTTGTTGTATATGCAGGTTTATATATCTGTCTAAGTATTGTACGGATCTTAGGACGGGTTGGTTGCCATGTCACTTCCATCACCCTGGCCTGCCATCACCCTGGCCTGCCATCACCCTGACCTGCCATCACCCTGGCCTGCCATCACTCTTGTCTGCCATCACCCTGGTCTGCCATCACCCTGGCCTGCCATCACCCTGGCCTGCCATCACCCTGGTCTGCCATCACCCTGGCCTGCCATCACCCTGGCCTGCCATCACCCTGGCCTGCCATCACTCTTGTCTGCCATCACCCTGGCCTGCCATCACCTTGACCTGCCATCACCCTGGTCTGCCATCATCCTGGCCTGCCATCACCCTGACCTGCCATCACCCTGGCCTCCCATCACTCTTGTCTGCCATCACCCTGGCCTGCCATCACCCTGGCCTACCATCACCCTGGTCTCCCATCATCCTGGTCTGCCATCACCCTGGCCTGCCATCACCCTGGTCTGCCATCACCCTGGTCTGCCATCACCCTGGCCTGCCATCACCCTGGCCTGCCATCACCCTGGCCTGCCATCACCCTGGCCTGCCATCACCCTGGTCTGCCATCACCCTGGCCTGCCATCACCCTGGCCTGCCATCACCCTGGCCTGCCATCACCCTGGTCTGCCATCACCCTGGCCTGCCATCACCCTGGTCTGTCATCACCCTGGCCTGCCATCACCACTTTCTCACAACGTCAACAGAGCCGGGGAACTACCCACCATTTTACTAAAAGGTCAGTACTTGACAATACTTGAATCCGTATAACGGGCTACCACAATATTCAGCTAGTAGGCGACAGCACATATTCACAGAAAGCTAGGTGACACATCACCTATTCTCAGTCAATAGGTGAGAGATGAGGTGGAGGAAGGAGGGTAAATAAGGTTTTTTGTTCGAGGGGCTTGGACATCCAACAGGCGTGCGTGAACGTGTTAGATATGAGTGGAAGCAAGTGGTTTTTATGACTATACACACAAAAAATACTGAGAGGAACTGACAAGGTTGACAGGGATAGAATGTTTCATAGATGGGACACAGCAACAAGGGGTCACAACTGGAAGTTGAAGACTCAGATGAGTCACAGGGATGTTA
Organism: Cherax quadricarinatus; assembly: GCF_026875155.1. Classification (NCBI taxonomy): domain Eukaryota; kingdom Metazoa; phylum Arthropoda; class Malacostraca; order Decapoda; family Parastacidae; genus Cherax; species Cherax quadricarinatus. The sequence goes on from NC_069483.1 coordinate 15,495,907, forward strand.
GGAAGTATTTCTTCAGTCATAGAGTTGTCAGAAAGTGGAACAATCTAGAGAGTGACGCAGTGGAGGCAGGATCCATACATAACCGAGGAGATATGATCAAGTTCATGGAGCAGAGAGTGAATGTAGTAGCGACCAGGGAAGAGACGGGGCCAGGAGCTGTGAATCGACCCGTGTAACCACAAATAGGTGAGTGCACACACACACACACACACACACACACACACACACACACACACACACACACACACACACACACACACACACACACACACACACACACCATTCTCAACTGCCAACCACAAGCCTCACCATCTTACCACAAGCACCGCAACCCTTCCTGCCTTTCCTTCTCCAGCCTTGGTGATGGACCTCCATCTGACTGCACTAAGCCTTAGTGACAAATGTTCCCCCATTCTCTCCCTGGGACGCCTGTCCTCGTCATATCTCGCCTGCTGGGGTACACTGCTCCCACCTCCGTATATCAGCGCCTCGACGCTGAACCACTGCACTTTTGTACTAGTGGTAGAATTACTGACAAAATGTTAGGCAAATGGATACGGGTGCTCGACAAAGCTCCTGGAGAGCGAAACGTTGAAACAACAAAATGTCGCATTAGTTACATGTGTCCATGACGATTTCGTGAGTCATGTTGACGGCATTTAGGGGACTTGAGCTAGAGTTCGTCACGGCCACGCTAGCTGGAGATTCGTCTGTAAAAACTTGCATTTGTGGTCACAGTGGTGCCTATGCTAACCTTCCTATGGTGTAGAAATATACCTAGTTGGACGAATCTTTTTGTGGCTAGCTGGTCCAGTGGCTAACGCGACGGTCTGGAGTTTTGAGACTCTCTGACCGCGGGTTCAATCCCGCCCGTGGTATGGTTTGTTTGCAATCTGTGTCCAGTTGCCTAAGAGATTTTTGTACGGTTACTAGGAAGAGCCGGTCTCTGACTCGGGTGGAAGTGTAATTGTCTCGTTCCAGCTCGTCTTCTTAACTCCAATAAGAATCTATGTAATAATCTTTATTTCTACAAGTACACGATACAACTTCTACAGACCATAGCTGACATCAATGACATACTATATAGAAAGACCCTTGTTATACAGAGCATTTCGGGCAAATTAAATTACTTGTCCCCAGGATGCGACCTACACAAGTTGACTAACACCCACATACCTACTTACTGCTAGGTGAAGAAGGACAGCAGGTACCTTAAGGAAACACGCCCAGTGCAATGCAGTAAATTTCTCCGTTAAGTCAGGTTAGGTCGCCCTCTATCATTAAGAAATAACCAATTATAACAAACCGCAAGAAAAAAATATGTACGATAAAGACGATAAAAAGTTCTGCCATGACAACAGAAAACGGGCAGCCAACGACCAAGGCAAGCGTAACTATGTCAGATTTTCAATGTTTAAGGGAGCGAGGACATCCACTGTTAAGGTTTGGGAATGCTTGTTCTCAAACAGGAAAACTTTTGTTCCATTTTCTGTTTTTTTTTTCCCAGATCTGGCAATATTTCTCCCTAAACACTAGTGATGTTGCTCCAACCCTATCTGCCGACTTAAGGTAAATGGTCCAAGTCGGACCGAAACGTCGTGGTAAGCTCCTGTCTTCTATGTGCGGGTTATTTGTGTGTTGTTCCAGTTACGGTATTGTGCCTTTTTTGTTATTTAAGGTGAAGGAGTGGGTACCTTTGATATACCTTTGAAGAGTTTCGAGAGGATATCTACTCTCTGAGCCCGGCCATGGGCCAGGCTCGTCTTGTGCTTGCCTGGTCAACCAGGCTGTTGCTGCTTGAGGCCCGCTGCCCCACATATCCATCACAGCCTGGTTGATCTGGCACCTGGTGAAGATACTTGTCTAGTTTCCTCTTAAAGGCTTCTACACTTGTTCCAGCAGTGTTTCTGATATCTTCTGGTAAGATGTTGAAAAGTCTGGGACCCCGGATGTTGATACAGTGTTCCGTTATTGTCCCCACCGCACCCCTGCTCCTCACTGGGTTTATTTTACACTTCTTCCCATATCTCTCACTCCAGTATGTTGTTATGGCAATGTGCAGATTTGGGACCAAGCCCTCGAGTACCTTCCAGGTATATATTATCATGTACCTCTCTCTCCTCCGCTCCAATGAGTACATGTTCAAGACTTGCAGGCGTTCCCAGTAGTTAGGTGCTTTACTGGCTCAATGTGAGCCGTAAACGATCTCTGTATTTGTTCCAGCTCCGATATTTCTCCTGCCCTGAACGGGGCCGTCAGCACTGAGCAATATTCTAAGTGTGGGAGCACTAGCGATTTGAAAAGTGTCACCATCGGTATTGCTTCCCTTGTTTTGAAAGTTCTCGATACCCTCCCAGTCATCTTCCTGGCTGTCGTGATCTTTGTCTTGTTATGGTCTTTAAAAGAAAGGTCCCAGGTCTTTTACGTGTTCCTTACGTTCTATTTGGTGACCCTCTTGAGTTTTGTATATAGTGCCCCTTTTGAGTTCTTCATTCTTTCCATACCTCAGCAGCTGGAACTTATCACCATTGAACGTCATGTTGTTTTCCACTGCCCACTGGAAAACCCTGTTTATGTCTTCCTGTACCTTTTCAGTGTCCTCTACCGTACTGACTTTCATGCTTATTTTAGTGTCATCTGCAAATGATGATACAAAAGTGTGCCGGGTGTTTTTGTCTATGTCTGCTATGAGGATGAGGAACAGCAGAGGTGCCAGGACAGTGCCTTGGGGCACTGAGCTTTTGACCTCGCTGATGCTGGATCTTGCCCTGTTCACTACTACTCTTTGTGTTGTGTTAGGAAACCGAAAATCCATCTGCCTACGTCCATAGACACTGCTTCCTTATTTTGCTATAGATGGTGGGGTAGATATTGCCAGAATATATAGTAGTCCCATTTCTCATTGTAGTTTACCTGGAGCAGCTTCCGAAGATCACCGCTCCCATGACCCGGTCCCAGACCAGGCCTCCTGGTTGCTAGCCTGATTAATCAAGCTGGTAGTACCCACTGCCTGCAGTCCAACGTATGCACCACGACGCGGCAGATCAGAAACTGCTTTGAGGAATCTCTTGAGTTCCCTCTTGCGATAACACTCTTGTGCTCCTTGAATGCGAGATCTGATATTATAACTCCCAGGTCTCTCACATATGACTTACGTTCAATTAACTGGTTTGAATTTGGCTTGTACACCGATCTTGTTTTTATTTCCTCTTTTCTTCCGTTATATGGTAATTGAAATATGTCTTCACTGAACATCATAAATTTGTCAGTAGCCCACTGGAAGACTAGGTTTACATAAACATGGAAGCTAGATGTGAAAATGTTGTCAGCAGCCCACTAGAAGACTACGTTTACATCACCTTGTCAGCTAGCAGTACAGCAGATCTCTCAGGAAGTAAAGAGGAAGTTGTGTAACACCCCTTCCCCGGGATGACACTAGGAGGTAGGGATCAATACGTCATAAGCTGTGATGGCCCTTAATTCCCAAAACAATAGCATATCCCCCACCCCATTTCTGACTTACATCAGACTGACTCACCACAACTACCATCATCCTACAACAGCTTCAAGCAGATGAAGAAAGAAAACCATGACAGAATAAAAAAATATTTTAGGAAATAGAAATTGAGGAAAATTAACCCAGCCTAATGTATTTTTTTAATAAAATTCTATCATACATCAATTAAAATTTATTATTATATATATATATATATATATATATATATATATATATATATATATATATATATATATATATATAAAGTAAAAATTAAAAGCTAAATTTAATAGCAATCACAGAAACATTTTTTGAATTAACATAATGAGGTAGCTACCTAAATGCCTTTTGCCCAACACTCTAATACCTCCAGCATACAAAGGATTTGTTTTTTTTTACACAAGACTGATTTTTTTTTTAATTCGCAAGGTTATGACATTCCAGAAGGACCGGAGGCCCGGGATATGACCCACAACAGTTCCTAATACACAGTGTCTGTTGCTACTGCTCGTTGAGCAGGGCAGCAGGAGTGTAAGGAAATTGGCCCGTATGTTTCTTCACGCAAGTGAATCCAACCTTGGAACCTTGCGATTGAGTCAAATATTATTATCACAGATCAAGCATAATGAGCATTTAATGATATCATATTCCCAGGAGGATACTGTACAGTGAGAAAGAAAAGAAGAAATAAGAAGGAAGATCAGTGGCCTTGTTGACAAGAACAGCAGATACAAGAAACTAAACTGATTTGACTACGAATATGCATGATGATTGACTAAGAATTGCATATTCTTAATCAAATCAGTTTAGTTTCTTGTATCTGCCGTTCTCTCTTGTCAACAAGGCCACTGATCTTCCTTATTATTCCTTCTTATTGTACAGTATCCTCCTAGGAATATGATATCAATAAATGTTCATCATGCTGAGAGAATTACATCAAGAGAAACCTAACTATATGTGACCATTTACAATTGCCTGTGAAACAACAAACCACACAGGAATATGAGACAAATAATACAAAAATAGAGGTAAGTTAGAGGATAACACAAGCAGCAGTCAAGAGCGGGGTTAAGAGCCTGGTCATAATTCCAACCTTGTTTAGACTCTAGTCAGAGAAACAACAATGGTTAGTTTTAATCACTGTAAATTATTACAGTATATTCACTTGGATGCTCTACAACGTAACTGTCATACAGCCCATTGTTACAATCTGCTACTGTGCTGGTGTGCTGATTTAAGCTAAGTGCTGCAATGCATTTCCTGAGGGAGAATTTTGATACCACATCTGGCTTCAACTGTCTAAGTGAGATTGAGTTTGGTTAAATGTTTATGAGATCCGCAGACTGTCTGAAACATGATAGTAATCTCTGGTTACAGGAAATGTAGAGCATTCCTGAGTGCAGCATCATATACAGCAGCCTCCAGGAGACACAGAGGGAACACCACTGCCACAGATGTTAGAATAAATCCCAAAAATTTCTCGTAAGCAAAATCCACATCTAGTATAGGGAATGTAATTAAAGAGGTGGAACGAACACCGTCGACAATAAGGAAGAGTGAATAACTGAAGTTACAACACCACTGTGTTCAGTGGACTACTAATCAGTCCATAGATTGAAGACCCAAACGAGTTTTTAAAAAATACTCAAAACACAACCTATATGTCCACAATTTGTGATATAACTCTCTCCCCAGTTGACCTTGAAGAAGTCATCCACAACATCCCCTTGCACTCTGCTCCGGGTACAGACTCGTAGAAGTCCATATTCACCAAATATTGCAAGAAATTATCTCAGGCCTTCAGTATTTTATACAGAACCCTGGACACGCGTATTATCATATAATCATTAAAAACCACCGTTAGTACATCACTTCACAAAGGTGACAGTAAAGAACTTATGGAAAATCTATAAACCAACAGCCCTAACTTCGAGGATTATGAAAATCTTTGAAGAGGTCCTAAGAATTAAGACTGCCAGTTACATGGAATCGCAACACTTACACAATCCAGGGCAGCAGTTTAGACCAAGTCACTCCCGCCTATCACAACTGCTAAACCATTGCGATATGGTCTTGGATGCACTGGAAAGCAAAGCTTAATGCTGATGTAGTCTACACCACCTTGTCATACCATGGTCACACTTGTCGAAGACAAGTGTGACCATGGTATGACAACAGTAGTAGCAAACAGTAGCAGTAATAAACAGAGTGAAGTCGGAGGCTGCCTCAGTAAAATACTCAGTTCAAGGTACAGTATTTACCCTACTTCTGTTTCTCATTCTTATATCCGACATAATAATAAACACAGTACTGTAACATCCTTCCCCGATGACACTAGAATCTACGAGAGTGGCGACCGTAGAAGAATCAGCGAATCTTCAGTGGACCCCAGACAATATGATGTTCAATGACAGCACATCTCAGTTCCTCTGCTTTATTGGACGAAATGAAGATTGAAACGGAGTACAGGACAAACTCAGATCATTCAATAGAGCGAAAGTTCTATGTGCGAGACGTGGCAGCAATTATGCCAATCACACATTCAAGGATCACAACAATATTGATATTGCTTCCACAAGGAAAATGATGGAAGATAACTAGAACGTTTAAGACAAATATCTACTGAGACAATAATGCTACTTTTCATGCCACTTATTCTCCCCAGGTCGTAATATCACTATATACCAACGGTCCCTTCAATGAAGGCGAGTTAACTGAACTAGACAACGTAATAAGAACTATCATTTCCCATATACATTCACACATCCGAATTACTAGGAACACTTGAAGTCTCCTCAACTGTACTCTATGGAACGTTGGCGATATAAGCACATCATAATTTACACCTGGCAAATTCCTGAAGGGACTGAGCCTCAAACCTGTACACTAATATCACTCTGTATGAAAATAAGAGACATGACAGACGGTACAAAATACCTGCAATAAAAAGCAAGGGTGAGATGACACTAAGAGAAAATTCAGTGTGTCAGAAGTCGCCTATTTTCCAGCAAACCCCTGGCCGTCTTCAAGAAGGAATTTCATAAGATCCTCAAATCAGTTCCTGACCAGCCGGGCTGCAGGTCGTACGCTGAACTGCGTGCGGCCAGGATTAACAGTCAGGTTGATCAGGTCCTGGTCCACCAGCAGGGATGGTCTGGGACCGGGTCGCAGGGGGCGCTGACCCCTCGGAAACATTCATCAGGTATCAGGTATCTATAAGCACATCAAAGTATATACATCCTGGTGCTTATCTTTGAGTATATACAACCAGGAGTATATCCCTTCAGTGTATATACAACCAGGAGTATATCCCTTCAGTGTATATACAACCAGGAGTATATCCCTTCAGTGTATATACAACCAGGAGTATATCCCTTCAGTGTATATACAACCAGGAGTATATCCCTTCAGTGTATATACAACCAGGAGTATATCCCTTCAGTGTATATACAACCAGGAGTATATCCCTTCAGTGTATATACAACCAGGAGTATATCCATTCAGTGTATATACAACCAGGAGTATATCCCTTCAGTGTATATACAACCAGGAGTATATCTCTTCAGTGTATATACATCCAGGAGTATATCCACCCAGGAGTATATCTCTTCAGTGTATATACACCCAGGAGTATATCTCTTCAGTGTATATACAACCAGGAGTATATCTCTTCAGTGTATATACACCTTGGAGAATATCTCTTCAGTGTATATACACCCAGGAGAATATCTCTTCAGTATATATACACTCGGGAGTGTATCCCCCTCAGAGTATATACATCCAGGAGTATATTTCTTCAGTGTATATACATCCAGGAGTATATTTCTTCAGTGTATATACACCCAGAAGTATATCTTTTAGTATATATACACCCTAGTATGTGTATCCTTTCCCATATACATAGAGTTGGCGTGTGTATCTTGGTGTATACAAACCCAGGTAAGTATCTTTCCATGTATGTGCACATTGATACGTATGCTTTGTATATATACACTCCAGTGTATATCTTTTAGCGTATATACATCCCGGCGTATATTCTTTCCGATATATACGAACCCCGATGTACATATTTCAGTGTATATAAACAAATAAACACACACACACACACACACACACACACACACACACACACATATACACACACATACACACTGGTGTGAATAAAATCTTAAGTCTTTACACAAACTTACACAAAAAATACCTTAAAAAACGACGCAGATGTTCTCAAGGTTAACACGCAGCCGTAAAGGTTTTAATATATATATATATAATTAAAATATATAATATATATAAATATATATATATATATATATTATATATATATATATAATTGGAATTAGCATACCGGTTACCGGTACGCTCGGCAAAAATGGTACCTCAGTGGAAGTAACCGGTTCACTCAGCAGTGCTTGTGGTACCTCAGTAACAGAATAACTGGTCCACCTCGCAGACTGGCTGGTACGTAGATAACCGGTTCACCTACCAGACTATGACACAATACCAGTAACTGGTTCACCTACCAGACTATGACACAATACCAGTAACTGGTTCACCTACCAGACTATGACACAATACCAGTAACTGGTTCACCTACCAGACTATGACACAATACCAGTAACTGTTCACCTACCAGACTATGACACAATACCAGTAACTGGTTCACCTACCAGACTATGACACAATACCAGTAACTGGTTCACCTACCAGACTATGACACAATACCAGTAACTGGTTCACCTACCAGACTATGACACAATACCAGTAACTGGTTCACCTACCAGACTATGACACAATACCAGTAACTGGTTCACCTACCAGACTATGACACAATACCAGTAACTGGTTCACCTGCCAGACTATGACAATACCAGTAACTGGTTCACCTACCAGACTATGACACAATACCAATAACTGGTTCACCTGCCAGACTATGACACAATACCAGTAACTGGTTCACCTGCCAGACTATGACACAATACCAGTAACTGGGTCACCTACCAGACTATGACACAATACCAGTAACTGGTTCACCTACCAGACTATGACACAATACAAGTAACTGGTTCACCTACCAGACTATGACACAATACCAGTAACTGGTTCACCTACCAGACTATGACACAATACCAGTAACTGGTTCACCTGCCAGACTATGACACAATACCAGTAACTGGTTCACCTACCAGACTATGACACAATACCAATAACTGGTTCACCTGCCAGACTATGACACAATACCAGTAACTGGTTCACCTGCCAGACTATGACACAATACCAGTAACTGGTTCACCTGCCAGACTATGACACAATACCAGTAACTGGTTCACCTGCCAGACTATGATACAATACCAGTAACTGGTTCACCTGCCAGACTATGACACAATACCAGTAACTGGTTCACCTGCCAGACTATGACACAATACCAGTAACTGGTTCACCTACCAGACTATGATACAATACCAGTAACTGGTTCACCTGCCAGACTATGACACAATACCAGTAACTGGTTCACCTGCCAGACTATGATACAATACCAGTAAATGTCTCAGTAGTAGTAACCAGTTACCAGTAACCAGTGTACCAGTAGACTCACTACCAACCGTCTGTGCCTGAGTCACTGTCTGTTCATATTGTGCTGACCTGGCACTATTCAAAGACCCCCTCACATATGGGTACTGTGGGCGGCCAGTCAGTCAGTGTTAGGAGAGTGAGCAGATAGGTCACGGCTGCAAGGGCGTTCTCACATTGTCTGTAATTATACGTACTACCAGCCTACGTGAGTATTACTTTACCCAATCCACGTCGAACTCCCACATGATAACTGGTTCACCTGCCAGACTATGACACAATACCAGTAACTGGTTCACCTGCCAGACTATGATACAATACCAGTAACTGGTTCACCTGCCAGACTATGATACAATACCAGTAACTGGTTCACATACCAGACTGTCTATGGTACGATACCAGTAACTGGTGCACCTAGCACTGATAATGAAACAATACCGGTAAACCAGTTCACCTGACTGTCAATACTAGAATACCAGTAGCCGGTTCAGCTACCAAGGAAGATACATGTATATTGGTGTCACTGAAGAGACACTGGTGTCAGGAGGCAGAGATACTGGTGTCAGGAGGCAGAGATACTGGTGTCAGGAGGCAGAGATACTGGTGTCAGGAGGCAGAGATACTGGTGTCAGGAGGCAGAGATACTGGTGTCGGGAGGCAGAGATACTGGTGTCAGGAGGCAGAGATACTGGTGTCAGGAGGCAGAGATACTGGTGTCGGGAGGCAGAGATACTGGTGCCAGAGGCAGAGATACTGGTTGTCAGGAGGCAGAGATACTGGTGTCAGGAGGCAGAGATACTGGTGTCAGGAGGCAGAGATACTGGTGTCAGGAGGCAGAGATACTGGTGTCAGGAGGCAGAGATACTGGTGTCAGGAGCAGAGATACTGGTGTCAGGAGGCAGAGATACTGGTGTCAGGAGGCAGAGATACTGGTGTCGGGAGGCAGAGATACTGGTGTCAGGAGGCAGAGATACTGGTGTCAGGAGGCAGAGATACTGGTGTCAGGAGGCAGAGATACTGGTGTCAGGAGGCAGAGATACTGGAGTCAGGAGGCAGAGATACTGGTGTCGGGAGGCAGAGATACTGGTGTCAGGAGGCAGAGATACTGGTGTCAGGAGGCAGAGATACTGGTGTCAGGAGGCAGAGATACTGGTGTCAGGAGGCAGAGATACTGGTATCAGGAGGCAGAGATACTGGTGTCAGGAGACAGAGATACTGGTGCCAGGAGGCAGAGATACTGGTGTCAGGAGGCAGAGATACTGGTGCCAGGAGGCAGAGATACTGGTGTCAGGAGGCAGAGATACTTGTGTCAGGAGGCAGAGATACTTGTGTCAGGAGGCAGAGATACTGGTGTCAGGAGGCAGAGATACTGGTGTCAGGAGACAGAGATACTGGTGTCAGGAGGCAGAGATACTGTGTCAGGAGGCAGAGATACTGGTGTCAGGAGGCAGAGATACTGGTGTCAGGAGGCAGAGATACTGGTGTCAGGAGGCAGAGATACTGGTGTCAGGAGGCAGAGATACTGGTATCAGGAGGCAGAGATACTGGTGTCAGGAGACAGAGATACTGGTGCCAGGAGGCAGAGATACTGGTGTCAGGAGGCAGAGATATTGGTGCCAGGAGGCAGAGATACTGGTGTCAGGAGGCAGAGATACTTGTGTCAGGAGGCAGAGATACTGGTGTCAGGAGGCAGAGATACTGGTGTCAGGAGGCAGAGATACTGGTGTCAGGAGGCAGAGATACTGGTGTCGGGAGGCAGAGATACTGGTGTCAGGAGGCAGAAATACTGGTGTCAGGAGGCAGAGATACTGGTGTCAGGAGGCAGAGATACTGGTGTCAGGAGGCAGAGATACTGGTGTCAGGAGACAGAGATACTGGTGTCAGGAGGCAGAGATACTGGTGTCAGGAGGCAGAGATACTGGTGTCGGGAGGCAGAGATACTGGTGTCAGGAGGCAGAAATACTGGTGTCAGGAGGTAGAGATACTGGTGTCAGGGCATAGATAACAAGTGTCAGAAGAAATTTAATAATAACAATAATAATAATAATAATAATAATAATAATATTTATTGGTAGTGTCAAAAATTATTATTATTATTATTATCAAAAATCATCTTCCTAGGTAATGCCTGTCCCGTCCCGTCAGAGATACAAGCGTCAGCTCAGAGATACTGACACCAGAGAACAGATTTACGGGTATCAGGACACAGATACTGATGTCAGCACAGATACTCGCGTCATTACTGATACAATGCTGGTTTTAAAGACCAGATATATAGGTATCAGGGTACAGGTATTGAAGTCAGAGCACAGATACTGATGTCAGCACAGATACTCGCGTCATTACTGATACAATGCTGGTTTTAAAGACCAGATATATAGGTATCAGGGTACAGGTATTGAAGTCAGAGCACAGATACTGATGTCAGCGCAGATTCTAGTGTCATAAGCATACTGATGTCTGACCAGATATATATAGGTATTAGGGCAAGGAGATGCTGAACTTAGCGCAGATACTTGTCAAAACAAACTTTTTCTGGTATAGACAATATAAGGTGTCACAGCAAACCCAGTGTCAGGACAGATAAATAGGTGTCACAGCAGAAACCCAGGTGTCAGGACAGGTAAATAGGTGTCACAGCAGAAACACAGGTGTCAGGACAGATAAATAGGTGTCACAGCAGAAACACAGGTGTCAGGACAGGTATATAGATGTCACAGCAGAGATACAGTTGTCAGGACAGGATATAGGTGTCAAGCTGAATAGAGTTCAGGAGGCATATAGGTTGTCAAAGCAAGATACAGGTGTCAGGACAGGCTATAGTGAAGCAGAGCAGAGATACAGGTGTCAGGACAGGTATATAGGTGTCAAAGCAAAGATACAGGTGTCAGGACAGCATATAGAGTAAAGCAGATATACAGGGTGCTGAGGATTAGGTATATATTGTCAAAGCAAAAGATCAGGTTTCAGGACAGGTATATAGGTGTCAACAGCAGAAAACAGGTGTCAGGTACAGATATATAGGTGTCACAGCAGAAACCCAGGTGTCAGGACAGGTAAATAGGTGTCACAGCAGAAACACAGGTGTCAGGACAGATAAATAGGTGTCACAGCAGAAACACAGGTGTCAGGACAGGTATATAGATGTCACAGCAGAGATACAGGTGTCAGGACAGGTATATAGGTGTCAAAGCAGAAATACAGGTGTCAGGACAGGCATATAGGTGTCAAAGCAGAGATACAGGTGTCAGGACAGGTATATAGGTGTCAAAGCAAAGATACATGTGTCAGGACAGGTAATAGTGTCAAAGCAAGATACAGGTGTCAGGATAGGCATATAGGTTTGTCAAAGCAGAGATACAGGTTTCAGGATAGGTATATAGGTGTCAAAGCAGAGATACAAGTGTCAGGACAGGTATATAGGTGTCAAAGCAGAGATACAGGTGTCAGGACAGGTATATAGGTGTCAAAGCAGAGATACAGGTGTCAGATATAGGTGACAGACATCTCTGAGCAACACATCAATACCGTCGTGGCAGATCGTTATACAGAGGTACGAGGTACCAAAGCCCACCTGACATACCACACTGCACCTGCCATCACTGACCACCAGTACCAGAGTTGCCATATAACATCCCTAGCTACCAAAAAATGCGGCGAATGGCAATTGTACCACAACATCCGCTAGAGTACAGTGCCCCAGCAACTCCCAAACCTCAACCAGGCAAAAAAATACTTTATAATCGTCCAATACTCACTCGAATTGAAAAAGTGGAGTCTCATAGCGATGAGGCAGAGTGCCTACCACGGGGCTAACACATGGGGAAACACACGGGGAGGAAGTAGAGTCTGTAATCCCTAAGAGAAGAGAAACACACTACACTGACGAAGGTTGGATGTGACTTGTGTTGCCAGACACACTCACACCCCTGGCCACACCACCCCATTCTTATTATACACAATCTTATTTACGCTAATCCTTCCATTGTGCTTAAATAAATCCCCTTGTCACCCGTAATCCCACTTATCAGATCCGTTTTACATTGTCTATTTCACGATATCCCATAATCGTTAAGAATGGGGAGGAATATGGAGAGAGATAATGGCCTTCGCTAAAGTATGCAGCCGCTAAAATGCTCGTGTGAGGTTTGGTGGACACTACGGAGGGAAAAAAAATCACTGGGATGATTTTTTCTTTAAATTTCCTTATCGTTTTTAATAAGGAAATGTGTCAGTGTGGTGTCGAGTGCCGCTTATCCCTTTGTTCTCACCTGACAAACACTGTCAGAGATAAAGCAAGGTGAGAGTGTGAGATATGTTACTATGCTGGCACATGCGCGGCCTCTACACTCTGCCAGCTGCTCACATATCCACTCACACAGGACATTTTTTTCCCATTACCGGAGGTAAAAGGCAACCCTTAGAAGGGGCCCCTGTTTCCCTTTGTACCGTTGATCCTTTTCCCAAGGCCCCCAAAAAGGGTGAAAAATGAAAAAATTTTTAATTTATCAAAAGAGACTTTGACAGAATTGTTTGCAATTTTTTACATGGAAAACCTTAGGGGGAATGGAGTGTTTGCAATGGCCTTAGGTAAAGGCAATGTTTGACAATGGTCCCTTTTAGGTAGAGATGGCAATTTTTTGGAAAGGGTACCTTGGTAAGAGGGCAATGTTTGGCAAGTTCCCTTTAGTGGAGAGGGCATGTTTGACAATGGTATTTTTAGGTGGGATGGCATGTTTGACAAGGGTACCTTAGGTGAGATGGAAAATTTTGGGCAAGGGTCCCTTTAGGGGAGATGGCTGTTTGAAAATGAAAACCTTAGGTAGAGATGCAAGTTTGAAAAGGTACCTTAGGTAGAGATGGAAATTTTTGGGCAATGTACCTTGGGGGGAGATGGCGGGTTTTTTGCAAGGTACCTTAGGTGGAGAGGGCAGTGTTTGACAATGGTACCTTTGGGTAGAGATGGCAATGTTTGCAAGGGGACCTTAGGTAGATGGCAATGTTTGAAAGGGTCCCTTTTAGGTGGAGATCAATGTTTGAAATGACCCGGGGGGGGAGTGGAAATTTTTGACAATGGTCCCTTAGGGAATGGAAATTGTTTGGCAATGGCCCTTTGGGGGAAGGAAATGTTTGGAAATGGCCCTTAGGTAGATGGCATGTTTACAATGGTCCCTTTAGGGGGATGGCATGTTTGACAAGGTACCTTAGGTAGAGAGGCAATTTTGACAATGGTCCCTTTAGGTGGAGAGGGAAATGTTTAAAATGGACCTTAGGGGGGAAAGTTTGCAATGGTACCTTTTGGGAAGAGAGGAAAAATGTTTACATGGACCCAGGGAGGCAATGTTTGCAAGGGTCCCTTTGGGTGGAGAGGGCAATGTTTGCAATTTTCCCCTCGGGGGGGGAGATGAAAATGTTTGACAATGGTACCTTAGGTAGAGAGGGAAATTTTGGGGGCAATGGACCCAGGGGGAGATGCAATGTTTACAAGGGTACCTTGGGTAGAGAGGAAATGTTTGAAATGGTACCTTAGGGAGAGGGCATTTTGGAAATTTTTGAAAACGTTTTAAAAGGAATTTAGAGATGGCAATGTTTGACAAAGGGTACCTCGGGTAAGATGGAAATGTTTGACAAGGCCTTAGGTAAGAGGCAATTTTTTGGCAATGGTCCCTTTAGGTAAAGTGGCAATGTTTGAAAAATGGTCCCTTTTAGGAAGAGATGGCAATGGTCCTAGTGAGAGGCAATTTTGCCCATGGTCCTTAGTAGAGAGGCATTTTTGAAAGGGAAAACCTTGGGGAAAGATGGCAATGGTACCTAGTAGAGATGGCAATGTTTACAATGGTACCTTGGTAGAGATGGCATTTTTGGGCAATGGTCCCTAGTGGAGGGCAATTTTTAACAATGGTACCTTGGTAAGATGGATGTTTGGCAAGGTACCTAGGTAGAGGGCAAGTTTGGGAAATGGACCTAGAAGAGATGGCAATGTTTGAAAAGGGACCAGGGAGAGGCAATTTTTTGGGAAAGGGGTACCTTATTAGATGGCAATTTTTGGGCAAGGGTCCAGGTGAGATGGCAAGTTTAAAAATGGATTAGGAAGAGATGGCAATTTTTTACAATGGACCTTAGGTAGAGATGGCATTGTTTACAATGGTACCTTAGTAGAGATGCAATTTTGACAAGGCCTTAGGAGGAGGGAAAAATTGTTTGACAAGGTACCTTGGGTAGAAGGCAAGTTTGGCAATGGCCCTTTAGGTGAGGGCAATGTTTGACAAGGGTACCTTGGGAAGAAGGCAATGTTTACATGGACCTTATAGAGATGGCAATTTTTTGGCAATGTATTTTGGGTAGAGGGGCAATTTTTGACAATGGTCCCTTAGAAGAGATGGAAAAGTTTGACAAGGCCCTTAGGTAGAGATGGCAATTTTGAAAATGGTACCTTAGGTAGAGATGGCATTTTGCAATGGTCTTGGGAGAGATGGCATGTTTGCAAGGGTCCCTTTGGGGATGGAAAAAGTTTACAATGGTACCTTAGGGAATGCAATGAACATATTCTCACAAAAAAAATATAAAATCAATTAATCCCGGGGCCTGACGAAAATTCTAAAGGGAAAACAAGGCAATCACCACAATCATTACAAATCAAAACAACGGGTATCTGCCAGAAAAATGGAATATGGCAAGTTCTACCTATTTATAAAGCGGAGATATCCCCTTTTTAGCTTCAAATTACAGCCCATTGGTTCCCCCTCAATCGTGGGTAAAAAAAATGGAATCAAACTTGCAGACGAATCAAAGGGAAGGTCTTAGCACGGCTTCAAAAAGGTGTTTAGGCTTACAAATTTACTAGCCCCTTTTTTTTCACTAAGGTATTGACATTGTGGGGTGTGTGGGGTTGTGTGTGTGGGGTTGTGGGGTTTTTTTTAACGCCCTAGTTCAATACAAACTTTTCGGTTCACAGCTAAAGTACCTGGTTTTCATGCCCGGGAAAGGCGAGACGTATGAGGGGTTTCTTACCCCTACTATCCCTGCTCACCTAGCAGTAAGTAGGTACGCCATAGTAGCCAGCTGTTAATATTAAATAAAATTAGGTATACTCGCAGGTCCTATTATATTCCCTCACATAGGATGGACTCAGTAATTGCATGTAGAAAGGTGCCAGGAGCTAGGACACTTTTGACATTTTAGGAATTTTCTAGAGGGAAAATATCGCTACTAGGGGGGGTTTTTCATCGTATGGGGAAAAGGTCTGATGATACCGACATGATTTGGTAAAAGATATCGTCAAAAAAACGGAATTAACACTGTATCCCCAAAATGCTGATCAACAGAATATTGCCCAGTGGAGACAGCTCCAACATATTTACAGATAGCTACTGAAAAGCACTGCGCTCTACTACCACTGCTGCTACTACTTACCACCACTGCTATATGCGTTCACTACCACTGTACTTTCACCACTGCTGCTACTACTTTCCCCACTGCTACTATGCTGCTGCTATACTACCACTGCTACTACTTACTACCACCCCAAGCTGCTACTATACTACCACTACTTTCTATACACCAACAGTCTTCTACCCTAAATTTCCCGCTGCTACTACTATAACCAATAACCACTGCTACTACTAAACCCCACTACTACTCCACCTGCTACTTCTACTACAACCCCTCCCCCTTCTCTCCCCCAACATACAACCTGACTTCTCACTTACCCCCACCATCTTAAATTTCTTTTTTTATTTCCCCAACCAAGAACCAAACGGGAAAAAGGGGGAAAAGTTTCCTTTAATAATTGTTGTGAACTATATATCAGTGTCTTTTCTCGAATTCCCCATGGTCCAGTAGCCACGGCCGCTTCAAAATCTTTTTTCCCCGCCCCGATGTGGACCACTTCTTTTCACAACACGACCCCAAAAGGGGTCCCCCTGGAAATAATTTATACTAATTCATCCCTTGGGTTTAAAGCCTTCCCGGGTTATTAAACCCGCCGGTTATTAACCTTCCGGGTTATTAACCCCCGGGTTATTAACCTGCCCGGGTTATTAACCTCCGGGTTATTAACCCCGGGTTATTAAACCCCCGGGTTATTAACCTTCCGGTTATTAATCTTCCCGGGGTTTTTTAATCTTTTTCCCCGGTTATTAACCCCCGGGTTATTAACCTGCCGGTTAATTTAAACCCCCGGGGTTATTAACCTTCCGGGGTTTTTAACTCCGGGTTATTTAACCCCGGGCCCCCGGGTTTTTAACCTTCCGGGTTTTTGGGGTTAACCCCCCGGGTTATTAACCTGCCGGGGTTTTTTAACCTTTTCCCGGGTTATTAAACCCCCGGGTTATTAAACCTGCCGGGTTATTAACCTCCGGGTTATTAACCTCCGGGGTTTTTAACCTGCCGGGTTTTTTAACCCGCCGGGTTATTAACCTTTTCCGGGGTTATTAAAACCCACCGGGTTATTAAACCCCGGTTATTAATCCCCTTCCCGGGTTATTAACCTGCCGGTTTAAACCTTCCGGGTTATTAATCTTTCCGGGTTATTAACCTCCGGGTTATTAACCTTCCGGGGTTTTTAACCTACCGGGGTTTTTAACCTGCCGGTTATTAAACCCCTTTTTCCGGTTATTAAAACCCCCGGGTTTTTAACTCCGGTTTTAACCCCGGGTTATTAACCCCCGGGGTTTTTAACCTGCCCGGGGTTTTTAAAACCCCGGGTTATTAACCCCCCGGGGTTTTTTAACCTGCCGGGTTATTAACCCCGGGTTATTAAAATTCCGGGTTATAACCCCGGGTTTTAAAAACCCCCGGGGAAAAATAACTCAGATTGTAACCAACAGTGGCCCCCCCAGTCCCCAGGGTGCTTCTGTCCCCCCTGGGGGCTCCTTCCCAGTGGGACCGTTTCCAGCTGTTTGGGTTTCAGATAGCGCTCAGCGACGGCTGACAACAGGATCACAATAAGGCTGGTTGCATGATGATTGATTTATTCCCCCCCGTGGGCAGGTCGGTTTGTTCCTCTCTCCCCCCCCCTCAATCCCCCCCTCCCCCCCCTCTACCTCCCACCCCCCTCTATCACTTCCCAGCCTTATCTTGGGGTTTCTCTTCCTTTCTTCCTCCACTTTTTCCCCCCCCCCCGTATTCCCTTTTGCAGTTCTCCTTTTTGCAGTAAACAGCCCGTTTGCCGGGACCGTCCGCCAAACCAAAGCCAGCCCGACCAGCCAGCCGCCAGCCCCGGGCCCGCCCGCCGCCAGCCAGCCACCCCCAGCCCCGCCTGGCCCAAACGCTTTCCACGGGTTTTAATACCCAGACGGGGAGTGCTGTTTCACCTTACGGAAGCGGCTGAATGTGAGGGTGTTGGTTGGGGGTGGGTGTGGGGGGGGTTGGGTGGGGGTGTTTGGTGTGGGGGTTTGGTGTGGGGTTTGGGGTGGGGGTGTTGGTGTGGGGGGGTTGGGTTTTGGGGGTGTTGGTGTGGGGGTTGGTGTGGGGGTGTTGGGGGGGGTGTTGGTGTGGGGGTGTTGGTGGGGGAGGGGGGTGGGGGGGTTGGTGGGGGTGTTTTGGGGGGGGTGTTGGGTGGGGGGGGTTGGGTGGGGGTTTTGGGGTGAGGGGGGGGTGGGGTTTTGTGGGGGTGTTGGGGGGGTGTTGGTGTGGGGGTGTTGGTGTGGGGGTGTTGGGGGGGGTGTTGGGGTGGGGGTGTTGGTGTGGGGGTTTTGTGGGGTGTTGGTGTGGGGGTGTTGGTGTGGGGTGTTGGTGTGGGGGTGTTGGTGTGGGGGTGTTGGTGGGGGGGGGTTGGTGTGGGGGTGTTGGTGTGGGGGTGTTGGTGTGGGGTGTTGGTGTGGGGGGTGTTGGTGTGGGGGTGTTGGTGTGGGGGTGTTGGTGTGGGGTGTTGGTGTGGGGTGTTGGTGTGGGGGTGTTGGGTGTGGGGGTGTTGGTGTGGGGGTGTTGGTGTGGGGTGTTGGTGTGGGGTGTTGGTGTGGAGGTGATTGGTGTGGGGGGTTGGTGTGGGGGGTGTTGGTGTGGGGTGTTGGTGTGGGGGTGCTGGTGTGGGGGTGTCGGTGTGGGGGTGCTGGTGTGGGGGTGTTGGTGTGGGGGGTGTTGGTGTGGGGGTGTGTTGGTGTGTTGGGGGTGTTGGTGTGGGGGTGTTGGTGTGGGGTGTTGGTGTGGGGGTGTTGGTGTGGGGGTGTTGGTGTGGGGGTGTTGGTGTGGGGTGTTGGTGTGGGGGTGTTGGTGTGGGGTGTTGGTGTGGAGGTGTTGGTGTGGTGGTGTTGGTGTGAGGGTGTTTGGTGTGAGGTGTTGGTGTGGGGGTGTTGGTGTGGGGGTGTTGGTGTGGGGGTGTTGGTGTGGGGTGTTGGTGTGGGGTGTTGGTGTGGGGGTGTTGGTGTGGGGGTGTTGGTGTGGGGGTGTTGGTGTGGGTGGTGTGGGGTGTTGAGGGGTGTTTGTGTGGGGGTGTTGGTGTGGGGGTGTTTGGTGTGGGGGTGTTGGTGTGGAGGTGATGGTGTGGGGGTGTTGGGTGGGGGTGTTGGTGTGGGGGTGTTGGTGTGGGGGTGTTGGTGTGGGGGAGTTGGTGTGGGGGTGTTGGTGTGGGGGTGTTGGTGTGGGGGTGTTGGTGTGGCGGTGTTGGTATGGGGGTGTTGGTGTGGATGTGTTGGCATAGTATTGGTGTGGGTACATTACCAACATAACACCACATACCACAACATTAAACACACACACTCCAAACACATAAAACACTGTAACGCCACATAGCACCACACACTACAACTCAACACATAATAACACCATGTAACACACAGTAACACTACGTAACACACAATAGCACCATATAACACAATAACACCACATAACACACAATAACACCACAAAAACACACAATAAAACCACATAACACACAACACCACATAACACAAAATAACACCACATAACAAAAAACACCACAAAACACACAAAAACACCACAAAACACAATAACACCACTCACACATACCCCACTAAACCCATAACACCACATAACACACAACACCACAAAACACACAATAACACCACATAACACCAAAACACCACATAACAAAACACCACATAACACAATAACCCCACATAACACACAATAACACCACATAACACACAAAAACCACATAACCACAAACCACATAACACACATAACCCACAAACCACAATAACCCACATAACCACAACACCACATAAACACAATAACACCACAAAAACACACAACACCACATAACAAAATAACCCCACAAAACACACAATAAACCACATAACACAAATAACACCAAATAACACCAAAGCCCACATAACACACAATAACACCACATAACACCACATAGCACACAAAAACACCACAAAACACAATAACCCCACACAACACAAATAACCCACATAACACAATAACACCACAAACCCCACAATAACATCAAAACACAAAATAACCCCACAAACACTGACACATGTCAACTCTTGGGATCTTATTGGGGAAACTTTTTCGCCAACATGGCTTCATCAGTCCAACAAAGAGAATCATACAAGAGAACAGGGGGAGAATGAGGTAATCAGTCCCTAAACGGTCGAGGGTCAGTCCACAATTTGAATAGAATACGGCATACGTGCTGAAAAGGGAGCTTAAAAACCCGTTGCAGGAGAGGTCGGGCAGTCATAGGTCGTGAAACCCTTTGTCCAATGTGAAGTAGGCCCGTGGCCCAAGAATTAGGCAAGCGAAGAATTCCCAAGTATTAAGATCCCCAAAAGTTGCAGTGTCCCGACAGGTTTGTAGATGAAAGGTTTTAGAGGGCTGATGAAGCCACTGTGTGGCGAAACGTTTCCTCAATAAAGATACCCAAGAGTTGCACATGTGTCTAATTTATCAACATGTCGGTTCTCTGAACCATTCATCTACAAACCACATACACACAACACCCCTAACACATAACAAACCCAAAAAACACACAATAACACCACATAACACACAATAACACCACATAACACACAACACCACATAACACACAATAACACCACATAACACACCCAAAAACACCACATAACACACAACACCACATAACACACAATAACACCACATAACACACAATAACACCACATAAAACACAACACCACATAACACAATAACCCCACTAAACACACAATAAACCCCATAACACACAATAAACACCAATAACACAACCCCCACATAACACACAATAACACCACATACCACAAAAACACCACATAACACCCCAAAAAACACCACTCGCACACAATAACACCACATAACACACAACACCACAAAACACACAAAAAACACCACATAACACACAATAACACCACATAACACCACATAGCACACAACACCACATAAAAACACAATAACACCCACATAACACACAATAACACCACATAACACACAATAACACCACATAACACACAATAACACCACATAACACACAATAACACCACATAACACACAATAACACCCCCCACAAAAACCCACATAAACAAACCCACATAACACACAATAACACCACATAACACACAATAACACCACATAGCACACAACACCACATAATACACAATAACACCACATAACACACAATAACACCCCATAACACACAATAACACCACAAAAACACACAATAACACCACACAGCACACAACCCCACATAACACACAATAACACATAACACACAATAACACCACATAACACACAACATCACATAAACACAATAACACCACATAACACCATAATAACACCACATAACACACCAATAACACCACATAACACACAATAACACCACATAACACACAATAACACCACATAGCACACAACCCAACATAACACACCAATAACATCACATAACACACAGTAACACCACATAACACACAATAACACCCCTAAACAACAATAACACCACATAACACACAATAACACCACATAACACACAAATAACACCACATAGCACACAAAACCCCCCATAACACACAATAACATCACATAACACACAATAACATCACATAACACACAATAACACCACATAACACACAATAACACCACATAACACACAATAAAACCAATAGCACACAACCCCCACATAACACACAATAACAACATATAACACAAAAATAACACCACAAAAACACACAATAACATCACATAACACACAATAATACCACATAACACACAAAAACATCACATAACACACAAATAACACCACATAAACACAATACCACAAAACACACAATAACATCACATAACACACAATAACACCACATAACACACAATAACACCACATAACACACAATAACACCACATAACACAATAACACCACATAACACACAAAAACACCACATAGCACACACCCCACATAACCCCACAATAACACCACATAACACAATAACAAACCCCATAACACACAATAACACCACATAACACACAAAAACATTACATAACACACAACACCACATAACACACAATAACACCACATACACACACAATAAAAACCACCCTAAACACAATAACATAATATAACACACAATAACACCACATAACACACAACACCACATAACACACAATAACATAACATAACACCCAATAACACCACATAACACACAATAACATAACATAACACACAATAACACCACATAACACACAATAAAACCACATAACACACAATAACACCACATAACACACAATAACACCACATAACACACAAAAACATCACATAACACACAATAACACCACATAACACACATAAACACCACATAAAAACACAATAACATCACATAACACACAATAACATCACATAACACACAATAACACCACATAACACACAATAACATCACATAACCCCACAATAACATCACATAACACACAATAACATCACATAACACACAATAACATCACATAACACACAATAACACCACATAAACCACAATAACATCACATAACACACAGTAACATCACATAACACACAATAACATCACTAACACACAATAACATCACATAACACACAATAACACCACATAACACACAATAACACCCCATAACACACAATAACACCACATAACACACAATAACATCACATAAACACAATAACATCACATAACACACAATAACACCACATAACACACAATAACACACATAACACACAATAACACCACATAACACACAATAACACCCCATAACACACAATAACATCACATAACACACAATAACACCACATAACACACAATAACACCACATAACACACAATAACACCACATAACACACATGAACAAGAGTCAGCAACAGTTTAAAGGTCAAGTTAAAGGTACAAATTAAATGCTTTAATTAAATAACGTTAAATTGAAATAACGAAGTTGAAGGTTGTAACTGTATAACCGGAGGTGTTAATATCCGGGTTAATTATCCTGGTTGATACAATAACAATAAAAACAAAATAACAGCAGCAACATTAAGAATAATAATAACAGTTAAAATAATAATAATAATAATAATAATAATGAAATTAATAATAATGAAAATAATAACAATCATAATAATAACAATGAAAATAATAATAATAATAATAATAATAATGATAGTGAAAAAAAATAATGAAAATAATAATAATAATAATAATAATAATAATAATAATAATAATGAAAATAATAATAATAAAAATAATAATAAGAAAAATAATGAAAATAATAATAATAATAATAATAATAATAATGATAATAATGAAAATAATGAAATAATAATAATAATAATAATGATAATAATGAAAATAATGAAAATACTAATAATAAATAATAATAATAATAATAATAATATAATAATATAATGAAAATAATAATAATAATAATAATAATAATAATAATAATGAAAATAATGAGAGATATAATAATAATAATAATAATAATAATAATAAAATAATGAAAATAATGATAGTAATAATAATAATAATAATAATAATAATATAACAATAATAATAATAATATTAATAATAATAAATAACAATAATAATAATAATAATAAAATAAATATAATAATATAATAATAATAATAAATAATAATAACAATAATAATAATAATAATAATAGTAATAACAATAATAATAATAATAATAATAATAATAATAATAATAATAATAATAATAACAATAATAATAATAATAATAATAATAATAATAATAATAATAATAATAACAATAATAATAATAATAATAATAGTAATAATAATAATAATAACAATAATAATAATAATAATAATAATAATAATAATAACAATAATAATATAATAATAATAATAATAATAATAATAATAATAATAAAAATAATAATAATAATAATAATAATAATAATAATAATAATAACAATAATAATAATGTATAATCAGTGTTCTAGTGAAGATCTTTGTAAGTTAAATTCTCTCCACCAAATTTAAGTTTTCAATGTTGGCGGGAATTATACCAGAAATTTTGTTAGTAACGTTATGAAAAGTAACGAGTACTTTTGTCTGCTTGGTACTCCACCATGTGTACTTTTGTCTGCTTGGTACTCCACCATGTGTACTTTTGTCTGCTTGGTACTCCACCATGTGTACTTTTGTCTGCTTGGTACTCCATGTGTACTTTTGTCTGCTTGGTACTCCACCATGTGTACTTTTGTCTGCTTGGTACTCCACCATGTGTACTTTTGTCTGCTTGGTACTCCATCATGTGTACTTTTGTCTGCCTGGTACTCCACCATGTGTACTTTTGTCTGCTTGGTACTCCACCATGTGTACTTTTGTCTGCTTGGTACTCCACCATGTGTACTTTTGTCTGCTTGGTACTCCACCATGTGTACTTTTGTCTGCTTGGTACTCCACCATGTGTACTTTTGTCTGCTTGGTACTCCACCATGTGTACTTTTGTCTGCTTGGTACTCCACCATGTGTACTTTTGTCTGCTTGGTACTCCACCATGTGTACTTTTGTCTGCCTGGTACTCCATCATGTGTACTTTTGTCTGCTTGGTACTCCACCATGTGTACTTTTGTCTGCTTGGTACTCCACCATGTGTACTTTTGTCTGCTTGGTACTCCATCATGTGTACTTTTGTCTGCTTGGTACTCCATGTGTACTTTTGTCTGCTTGGTACTCCATCATGTGTACTTTTGTCTGCTTGGTACTCCATGTGTACTTTTGTCTGCTTGGTACTCCATCATGTGTACTTTTGTCTGCTTGGTACTCCACCATGTGTACTTTTGTCTGCTTGGTACTCCACCATGTGTACTTTTGTCTGCTTGGTACTCCACCATGTGTACTTTTGTCTGCCTGGTACTCCATCATGTGTACTTTTGTCTGCTTGGTACTCCATCATGTGTACTTTTGTTTGCTTGGTACTCCATCATGTGTACTTTTGTTTGCCTGGTACTCCACCATGTGTACTTTTGTCTGCCTGGTACTCCATCATGTGTACTTTTGTCTGCTTGGTACTCCATCATGTGTACTTTTGTTTGCTTGGTACTCCATCATGTGTACTTTTGTCTGCTTGGTACTCCATCATGTGTACTTTTGTCTGCGTAGTACTCAATCATGTGTACCTTTGTCTGCGTAGTACTCAATCATGTGCACTTTTGTCTGCGTAGTACTCAGTCATGTGTACTTTTGTCTGCGTAGTATTCAATCATGTGTACTTTTGTCTGCTTGGTACTCCATCATGTGTACTTTTGTCTGCGTAGTACTTAATGTGTACTTTTGTCTGCGTAGTACTCACTCATATGTACTTTTGTCTGCTTGGTACTCCATCATGTGTACTTTTGTCTGCATAGTACTCAATCATGTGTACTTTTGTCTGCGTAGTACTCAATCATGTGTACTTTTGTCTGCGTAGTACTCAATCATGTGTACCTTTGTCTGCGTAGTACTCAATCATGTGTATATTTGTCTGCGTAGTACTCAGTCATGTGTACCTTTGTCTGTGTAGCACTCAATCACGTGTACTTTTGTCTGCGTAGTACTCAATCATGTGTACTTTTGTCTGCGTAGTACTCAATCATGTGTACTTTTGTCTGCTTGGTACTCCATCATGTGTACTTTTGTCCGCGTAGTACTTAATAGTGTGTGCTTTTATTTGCATAGTACTCAACCATTGATACTTTTATTTACATAGTACTCAACCATGCGTACTTTTATTTACATAGTACTCAACCATGCGTACTTTTATTTACATAGTACTCAACCATGCGTACTTTTATTTACATAGTACTCAACCATGCGTACTTTTATTTACATAGAAAAAGTCAGATCTAATCCTAAGAATAAAACAAAAGGCAAATGACTCGACCAGAAAAAAATGGCATTACAATTGACAGAAATAATTCGATACCCAGACATGCCATTTTAATGATCATCTCTCTTACAGAATCACGTCGAGAATAATTATACATATATTTTATTATTATTTATTATTATCACACTGGCCGATTCCCACCAAGGCAGGGTGGCCCGAAAAAGAAAAACTTTCACCATCATTCACTCCATCACTGTCTTGCCAGAAGGGTGCTTTACACTACAGTTTTTAAATTGCAACATTAACACCCCTCCTTCAGAGTGCAGGCACTGTACTTCCCATCTCCAGGACTCAAGTCCGGCCTGCCGGTTTCCCTGAACCCCTTCATAAATGTTACTTTGCTCACACTCCAACAGCACGTCAAGTATTAAAAATCATTTGTCTCCATTCACTCCTATCAACACGCTCACGCATGCCTGCTGGAAGTCCAAGCCCCTCGCACACAAAACCTCCTTTACCACCCTCCCTCCAACCTTTCCTAGGCCGACCCCTACCCCGCCTCCTTCCACTACAGACTGATACACTCTTGAAGTCATTCTGTTTCGCTCCATTCTCTCTACATGTCCGAACCACCTCAACAACCCTTCCTCAGCCCTCTGGACAACAGTTTTGGTAATCCCGCACCTCCTCCTAACTTCCAAAACTACGAATTCTCTGCATTATATTCACACCACACATGCCCTCAGACATGACATCTCCACTGCCTCCAGCCTTCTCCTCGCTGCAACATTCAATCACCCATGCTTCACACCCATATAAGAGCGTTGGTAAAACTATACTCTCATACATTCCCCTCTTTGCCTCCAAGGACAAAGTTCTTTGTCTCCACAGACTCCTAAGTGCACCAATCACCCTTTTTCCCCTCATCAATTCTATGATTCACCTCATCTTTCATAGACCCATCCGCTGACACGTCCACTCCCAAATATCTGATACATTCACCTCCTCCATACTCTCTCCCTCCAATCTGATATCCAGTCCTTTCATCACCTCATCTTTTGTTATCCTCATAACCTTACTCTTTCCTGTATTCACTTTTAATTTTCTTCTTTTGCACACCCTACCAAATTCATCCACCAATCTCTGCAACTTCTCTTCAGAATCTCCCAAGAGCACAGTGTCATCAGCAAAGAGCAACTGTGACAACTCCCACTTTATGTGTGATTCTTTATCTTTTAACTCCACGCCTCTTGCCAAGACCCTCGCATTTACTTCTCTTACAACCCCATCTATAAATGTATTAAACAACCACGGTGACATCACACATCCTTGTCTAAGGCCTACTTTTCCTGGGAAATAATTTCCATCTTTCCTACATACCCTAACTTGAGCCTCACTATCCTCGTAAAAACTCTTCACTGCTTTCAGTAACCTACCTCCTACACCATACACCTGCAACATCTGCCACATTGCCCCCCTATCCACAGTGTCATACGCCTTTTCCAAATCCATAAATGCCACAAAGACCTCTTTAGCCTTATCTAAATACTGTTCACTTATGTGTTTCACTGTAAACACCTGGTCCACACACCCCCTACCTTTCCTTAAGCCTCCTTGTTCATCTGCTATCCTATTCTCCGTCTTACTTTAATTCTTTCAATATAACTCTACCATACACTTTACCAGGTATACTCAACAGACTTATCCCCCTATAATTTTTGCACTCTCTTTTATCCCCTTTGCCTTTATACAAAGGAACTATGCATGCTCTCTGCCAATCCCTAGGTACCTTACCCTCTTCCATACAATTTATTAAATAATTGCACCAACCACTCCAAAACTATATCCCCACCTGCTTTTAACATTTCTATCTTTATCCCATCAATCCCGGCTGCCTTACCCCATTTCATTTTACCTACTGCCTCACGAACTTCCCCCCACTCACAACATGGCTCTTCCTCACTCCTAAAGATGTTATTCCTCCTTGCCTATTACACGAAATGACAGCTTCCCTATCCTTCATCAACGTTTAACAATTCCTCGAAATATTCCCTCCATCTTCCCAATACCTCTAACTCTCCATTTAATAACTCTCCTCTCCTATTTTTAACTGACAAATCCATTTTTTCTCTAGGCTTCCTTAACTTGTTAATCTCACTCCAAAACTTTTTCTTGTATATATATATATATATATATATATATATATATATATATATATATATATATATATATATATATATATTATATATATATATATATATATATATATATATATATGTCGTGCCGAATATGTAAAACTGGTCAATTAGCAAGAACTCATTTAAAATTAAGCCCTTTCTAAAATTTTCTCTTATACGTTTAAAGATATATTTTTTTCATTAATGTTAATGTAAAAATTTTAAATTTGCTCCAAAAGAATCTTAGAAAACTTACCTAACCTTATTATAACAAGAACAATTTATTTTAGCCTAACCCAACTAAATATATTTTAGATTTGTTTACAATAATTTAATACTAAACAAACACAATGAAATAAATTTTTTTTCATTAGGTTCAGAATGATTTTGGCGAAATTATTGCATACACAAATTTTCACTTGTCCTATATGGCAAGATGAGCGTTGCTATTTAAGCCAAGATCGCAAGTTCTGCCTATTCGGCACGATATATATATATATATATATATATATATATATATATATATATATTAATATATATATATATATATATATATGTGTGTGTGTGTGTGTGTGTGTGTGTGTGTGTGTGTGTGTGTGTGTGTGTTTATGTCGTGCCGAATAGGCAGAACTTGCGATCTTGGCTTAAATAGCAACGCTTATCTTGCCATATAGGACAAGCGAAAATTTGTGTATGCAATAATTTCGCCAAAATCATTCTGAACCTAACGAAAAAAAATATATTTCATTGTGTTTGTTTAGTATTAAATTATTGTAAACAAATCTAAAATATATTTAGTTGGGTTAGGCTAAAATAAATTATTCTTCTTATAAGGTTAGGTAAGTTTTCTAAGTTTCTTTTGGAGCAAAATTGAAAATTTTTACATTAACATTAATGAAAAAAATATATCTTTAAACGTATAAGAGAAAATTTTAGAAAGGACTTAATTTTAAATGAGTTCTTACTAATTGACCAGTTTTACATATTTTGCACGATATATATATATTTATATATATATATATATATTATATATAATATATATTATATATATATATATATATATATATATATATATATATATAGTGCAGCAGTATGTATTATTACAGATGGAGAGGTGGCCCGGTGGCCTGGTGGCTAAAGCTCCGCTTCACACACGGAGGGCCGGGTTCGATTCCCGGCGGGTGGAAACATTCGACACGTTTCCTTACACCTGTTGTCCTGTTCACCTAGCAGCAAAATAGGTACCTGGTGTTAGTCGACTGGTGTGGGCGCATCCTGGGGGACAAGATTAAGGACCCCAATGGAAATAAGTTAGACAGTCCTCGATGGCGCACTGACTTTCTTGGGTTATCTGGGTGGCTAACCTCCGGGGTTAAAAATCCGAACGAATCTTATCTTATTCTATATATCTATTTATACAGGAGAGATGAATTTAATCCCGCTATAAGGGATTACAGATCTAAACTGGTGGTAAACAAGTGACATGCAGCCTTTATGACCCTCGTGCAGTACATCATAGACTTTAATAATTCCCATCTAGATGGCTGTAGTTCCGCCCAAGATAACTCTATTTATGCCTTAGATATCTAAAGTGCCACCCTAGATGGCTATATAACCACTCCAGATGGTTACCATTGTTCCCCATACCAACACGTGGTATCAGCTGGCTCCCAGCTGGTGTTTGTGATATTGATCGAACCAGCTTCCACCAGTTCTGCGTCACTACCAACCACGCCACTACCAACCACGCCACTACCAACCACGACTCCCCCAAAACACGACACTAAAAATACGCCACTACCAACCACGCACTAACAATCACGCCATCTCCATCAACGCCACCTTCATCCACGCCACTACCATCCACGCTACTACCAACACGCCACCACCACTACTCTCCACCAGCACGCAATCACCACTACACCACAACCACACCACCAAAAGACAGACCAGCTGGTGGGTGTTGCACAGCTGGTGTGGTGTTACACAGCTGGTGTGGTGTTACACAGCTGGTGTGGTGCACAGCTGGTGTGATGTTACACAGCTGGTGTGGTGTTACACAGCTAGTGTGGTGTTACACAGCTGGTGTGTGCACAGCTGGTGTGATGTTACACAGCTGGTGTGGTGTTACACAGCTAGTGTGGTGTTACACAGCTGGTGTGGTGTTACACAGCTAGTGTGGTGTTACACAGCTGGTGTGGTGTTACACAGCTGGTGTGTGCACAGCTGGTGTGATATTACACAGCTGGTGTGGTGTTACACAGCTGGTGTGTGCACAGCTGGTGTGATATTACACAGCTGGTGTGGTGTTACACAGCTGGTGTGGTGTTGCACAGCTTGGACCATCACAAAACCTAACTACAGATTGCAAGTGGATCAGGATTTCAAAGTTCTTTCACTTCTCTGTGAGAGAGAGGCGAATATTATCTTATATAGCAGAACTGGATATATCAACAGTGTGCTGCTATACTGATCAATATAATAAACAGTGGGAACACCAGCAGTGTGCTGCTACACTGTTCTATATGATAGTTACACAGTGGGAACACCAGCAGTGTTTCCCTGTCATATTCTGTCACACTGGGTGGTGCTCACACAAGGTGTGTCAGCCTAAGGGAAGGAGGGGGGGGGAGAAAGGAAGAGAGTAGAAAGGAAGACAGGAGGGAGAGATAGATAGGAGGGAGAGAAAGATAGGAGGTAGAGAGACGAGAGAGGGAAAGATAGGAGGGAGAGAAAGATAGGAGGCAGATAGAGAAAGATAGGAGACAGGGAGAGAGATAGGAGACAGGGAGAGAGAGATGGGGAGAAAGATAGGAGACAGGGAGTGAAAGAGATGAGAAAGGAAAACAGGAAAGAAAGAAAGAAAAAGAGAAGAAAGGAAGAGAAAAGTAGAGATGGTGTATGTCGGGGATGCCATACATTAGCACTGCCGAGCTGTCAGCATATTTCAAATGCTCGAGCGGTGATGCCACGGACTTCAAATACTGTCAGATTAGCAGAGTT
Organism: Cherax quadricarinatus; assembly: GCF_026875155.1. Lineage (NCBI taxonomy): Eukaryota > Metazoa > Arthropoda > Malacostraca > Decapoda > Parastacidae > Cherax > Cherax quadricarinatus. The sequence goes on from NC_069483.1 coordinate 15,527,396, forward strand.
CAAACTGCTCTGACGCCCCGCTGTTACTGTGTAGTCACACACGTACCCTCAGGCAGTTACGACGCCCCGTTGTTACTGTGTAGTCACACACGTACCCTCAGGCAGTTACGACGCCCCGTTGTTACTGTGTAGTCACGTACCATCAGGCAGTCACGACGCCCCGCTGTTACTGTGTAGTCACACACGTACCCTCAGGCAGTTACGACGCCCCGTTGTTACTGTGTAGTCACACACGTACCCTCAGGCAGTTACGACGCCCCGTTGTTACTGTGTAGTCACGTACCCTCAGGCAGTCACGACGCCCCGCTGTTACTGTGTAGTCACACACGTACCCTCAGGCAGTTACGACGCCCCGCTGTTACTGTGTAGTCACACACGAAACCCTCAGGCAGTTACGACGCCCCGTTGTTACTGTGTAGTCACGTACCATCAGGCAGTCACGACGCCCCGCTGTTACTGTGTAGTCCAACACGTACCTCAGGCAGTTACGACGCCCGTTGTTACTGTGTAGTCACACACGTACCCTCAGGCAGTTACGACGCCCCGTTGTTACTGTGTAGTCACGTACCTCAGGCAGTCACGACGCCCCGCTGTTACTGTGTAGTCACACACGTACCCTCAGGCAGTTACGACGCCCCGCTGTTACTGTGTAGTCACACACGTACCCTCAGGCAGTTACGACGCCCCGTTGTTACTGTGTAGTCACACACTACCCTCAGGCAGTTACGACGCCCCGCTGTTACTGTGTAGTCACACACGTACCCTCAGGCAGTTACGACGCCCCGTTGTTACTGTGTAGTCACGTACCCTCAGGCAGTTACGACGCCCCGCTGTTACTGTGTAGTCACACACGTACCCTCAGGCAGTTACGACGCCCCGCTGTTACTGTGTAGTCACACACGTACCCTCAGGCATTTTACGACGCCCCGTTGTTACTGTGTGGTCACACACGTACCCTCAGGCAGTTACGACGCCCCGTTGTTACTGTGTAGTCACACACGTACCCTCAGGCAGTTACGACGCCCCGTTGTTACTTTTGTAGTCACGTACCCTCAGGCAGTCACGACGCCCCGCTGTTACTGTGTAGTCACACACGTACCCTCAGGCAGTTACGACGCCCCGCTGTTTACTGTGTAGTCACACACGTACCCTCAGGCAGTTACGACGCCCCGTTGTTACTGTGTAGTCACACACGTACCCTCAGGCAGTTACGACGCCCCGTTGTTACTGTGTAGTCACACACGAAACCTCAGGCAGTTACGACGCCCCGTTGTTACTGTGTAGTCACGTACCCTCAGGCAGTCACGACGCCCCGCTGTTACTGTGTAGTCACACACGTACCCTCAGGCAGTTACGACGCCCCGTTGTTACTGTGTAGTCACGTACCCTCAGGCAGTTACGACGCCCGCTGTTACTGTGTAGTCACACACGTACCCTCAGGCAGTTACGACGCCCCGCTGTTACTGTGTAGTCACACACGTACCCTCAGGCAGTTACGACGCCCCGTTGTTACTGTGTAGTCACACACGTACCCTCAGGCAGTTACGACGCCCCGTTGTTACTGTGTAGTCACGTACCCTCAGGCAGTCACGACGCCCCGCTGTTACTGTGTAGTCACACACGTACCCTCAGGCAGTTACGACGCCCGCTGTTACTGTGTAGTCACACACGTACCCTCAGGCAGTTACGACGCCCCGTTGTTACTGTGTAGTCACACACGTACCCTCAGGCAGTTACGACGCCCCGTTGTTACTGTGTAGTCACGTACCCTCAGGCAGTCACGACGCCCGCTGTTACTGTGTAGTCACACACGTACCCTCAGGCAGTTACGACGCCCCGTTGTTACTGTGTAGTCACGTACCCTCAGGCAGTTACGACCCCCCCGCTGTTACTGTGTAGTCACACACGTCCCCTCAGGCAGTTACGACGCCCCGTTGTTACTGTGTAGTCACACACGTACCTCAGGCAGTTACGACGCCCGTTGTTACTGTGTAGTCACACACGTACCCTCAGGCAGTTACGACGCCCGTTGTTACTGTGTAGTCACACACGTACCCTCAGGCAGTTACGACGCCCCGTTGTTACTGTGTAGTCACGTACCCTCAGGCAGTCACGACGCCCCGCTGTTACTGTGTAGTCACACACGTACCCTCAGGCAGTTACGACGCCCCGCTGTTACTGTGTAGTCACACACGTACCCTCAGGCAGTTACGACGCCCCGTTGTTACTGTGTAGTCACACACGTACCCTCAGGCAGTTACGACGCCCCGTTGTTACTGTGTAGTCACGTACCCTCAGGCAGTCACGACGCCCCGCTGTTACTGTGTAGCCCACACACGTACCCTCAGGCAGTTACGACGCCCCGCTGTTACTGTGTAGTCACACACGTACCCTCAGGCAGTTACGACGCCCCGTTGTTACTGTGTAGTCACACACGTACCCTAGGCAGTTACGACGCCCCGTTGTTACTGTGTAGTCACGTACCCTCAGGCAGTCACGACGCCCCGCTGTTACTGTGTAGTCACACACGTACCCTCAGGCAGTTACGACGCCCCGTTGTTACTGTGTAGTCACGTACCCTCAGGCAGTTACGACGCCCCGCTGTTTACTGTGTAGTCACACACGTACCCTCAGGCAGTTACGACGCCCCGCTGTTACTGTGTAGTCACACACGTACCCTCAGGCAGTTACGACGCCCCGTTGTTACTGTGTAGTCACACACGTACCCTCAGGCAGTTACGACGCCCGTTGTTACTGTGTAGTCACGTACCCTCAGGCAGTCACGACGCCCCGCTGTTACTGTGTAGTCACACACGTACCCTCAGGCAGTTACGACGCCCCGCTGTTACTGTGTAGTCACACACGTACCCTCAGGCAGTTACGACGCCCGTTGTTACTGTGTAGTCACACACGTACCCTCAGGCAGTTACGACGCCCCGTTGTTACTGTGTAGTCACGTACCCTCAGGCAGTCACGACGCCCCCTGTTACTGTGTAGTCGCACACGTACCCTCAGGCAGTTACGACGCCCCGTTGTTACTGTGTAGTCACACACGTACCCTCAGGCAGTTACGACGCCCCGTTTTTAAACTGTGTAGTCACGTACCATCAGGCAGTCACGACGCCCCGCTGTTACTGTGTAGTCACACACGTACCCTCAGGCAGTTACGACGCCCCGTTGTTACTGTGTAGTCACACACGTACCCTCAGGCAGTTACGACGCCCCGTTGTTACTGTGTAGTCACGTACCCTCAGGCAGTCACGACGCCCCGCTGTTACTGTGTAGTCACACACGTACCCTCAGGCAGTTACGACGCCCCGCTGTTACTGTGTAGTCACACACGTACCCTCAGGCAGTTACGACGCCCGTTGTTACTGTGTAGTCACACACGTACCCTCAGGCAGTTACGACGCCCGCTGTTACTGTGTAGTCACACACGTACCCTCAGGCAGTTACGACGCCCCGCTGTTACTGTGTAGTCACACACGTACCCTCAGGCAGTTACGACGCCCCGCTGTTACTGTGTAGTCACACACGTACCCTCAGGCAGTTACGACACCAGACTGCAGGCTCGCCTTTCCTTATAATATATTCTTAACATACATCTGTACAACCGTCTCACTTATTATTTACCATCACTCCACTTAAGAACCCTCCACGACAATCACTCCAGAGTGTCATCAATCACTCCAGAGTGTCATCAATCACTCAATCTCGCCTTCAAAGACCACAACAATGTATCTACCGCATCTGCTAGGAAAATGATAGGATGGATAATGAGAACCTTCAAAACTAGGGACACCAAGCCCATGATGATTCTCATCAAATCGCTTGTTCTCTCTAGGCTGGAATACTGCTGTACATTAACTGCCCTCTTCAAGGCAGGCGAAATTGCTGACCTGGAGAGTGTACAGAGAACTTTCACGGCACATATATGTACAATAAAGCACCTAAATTACTAAGAACGGTTGAAGTCCTTTGATTTGTATTCCCTGGAATGCAGGCGAGAAAGATAGATGATAATATACAGTTAGAAAATCCTAGAGGGATTAGTAGCAAACCTGCACACGAAAATCACTCCTATGAAAGCTAAAGACTCGGCAGGAGATGCAACATTCACCCATTGAAAAGCAGGGGCACCATGAATACACTGAGAGACAACACAGTAAGTGTCAGGGGCCCAAGGCTGTTCAACTGCCTCCCAGCATACATAAAGGGGTTACCAATAGATCCCTGACTGTCTTCAAGAAGGCACTGGACAAGTACCTAAAGTCAGTACCTGATAAGCCGGGCTGTGGTTCGTACGTCAGTTTGCGTGAGGCCAGCAGTAACAGCCTGGTTGATCAGACCCTGATCCACCATGAGACCTGGTCTCAGACCTGGCCGCGAGAGCGTTGACCTCGAAACCCTCTCCAGGTATACTCCAGGGTATCATCAATCACTCCAGGGTGTCATCAATCACTCCTTTAGTGCCATCAATCACTCCTTAGTGTCATCAGTCATTTCAGGGTATCATCAATCAAGACCCTCCACTGACATCAAGGAACACACACTGTATATTCAGGAGGTTCCTCTAAACCTATAAGGGTCATAAAATTAAGCGTACCCCAGTGTGTTTAGATTTAACAAAGTCACAAGGTCACAGGGTCACAACTTTGGCCAGGGTAAGTTAGGTTACGTTTGTTAGGTCAAAGTAGGTTGGGACAGGTTATATGAAGTTAGATATATTACGTTAAAATGTATCACATTAGGTTAGACTAAGGTTCCATAAAGTTACGTTAAGTTAGGTTAGCTTAGGTTAGTATAGGTTAGGTTAGGTAATGTTAGGTTAGGCAAGATAATGTAAGGTTAGGTTAGGTTAGGTTAGTGTAAGGTAATGTAAGGTTAGGTTAGGTTGGTTAGGTAACGTAAAGTTAAGCTAGGCTTGTTTAGGTTTGGTTATGTGAGGTTAGGTAAGATAATGTAAGGTTAGGTTAGGTTAGGCAAGATAACGTAAGGTTAGGTTAGGTTAGGTTAGGTAACGTAAAGTTAAGCTAGGCTTGTTTAGGTGTGGTTATGTGAGGTTAGGTAAGATAAGGTAAAGTTGGGTAAGGTTAAGAAAGGTTAGATAATGTTAAGCAAGGTTTTGTTTTGGTTAGATTACGATATTTTATGTTAGATTACTTTAAATTGGGTTAGATTTAGGTTAGGTTATGTTATGTCATCGCAAGTTACTTTCTCCTATGTCTCATCTAAGGCTTTGCTAGACTGTGTAGCGCAACACCATGCACAGTTTTGCTAGCGTGTGTGTGTGTGTGTGTGTGTGTGTGTGTGTGTGTGTGTGTCCAGGGAAGCGAGGTCAACTCCACCTTACTTAAACAAGACATAAGGTGTCTTAATGTTGCTTTAATGAGACTGACCTCTCCTGACCCTTTGCTGGTCGTCACTGGTTGGCATGTTGCAAGGAGCGGCTAGTGTGACACCTTGAG
>NC_069483.1:15533363-15575995 GCF_026875155.1 Cherax quadricarinatus
GTCTGTGTAGCACTAAATCACGTGTATTTTGTCTGCGTAGTACTCAATCATGTGTACTTTTGTCTGCGTAGTACTCAATCATGTGTACTTTTGTCTGCTTGGTACTCCACATTTTTATTTTTTGTCCGCGTAGTACTTAATAGTGGTGGCTTTTATTTGCATAGTACTCAACCATTGATACTTTATTTACATAGTACTCAACCATGCGTATTTTTATTTACATAGTACTCAACCATGCTATTTTTATTTCCCAAGTATTCTCAACCATGCGTACTTTTATTTACATAGTACTCAACCATGCGTACTTTTATTTACATAGAAAAAGCCCAGATCTAATCCTAAGAATAAAACAAAAGGCAAATGGACTCGACCAGAAAAAAATGGCATTACAATTGACAGAAATAATTCGATACCCAGACATGCCATTTTAATGATCATCTCTCTTACAGAATCACGTCGAGAATAATTATACATATATTTTATTATTATTATTATTATCACACTGGCCGATTCCCACCAAGGCAGGGTGGCCCGAAAAAGAAAAACTTTCACCATCATTCACTCCATCACTGTCTTGCCAGAAGGGTGCTTTACACTACAGTTTTTAAATTGCAACATTAAACACCCCTCCTTCAGAGTGCAGCACTGTACTTCCCATCTCCAGACTCAAGTCCGGCCTGCCGGTTTCCCTGAACCCCTTCATAAATGTTACTTTGCTCACACTCCAACAGCACGTCAAGTATTAAAAATCATTTGTCTCCATTCACTCCTATCAAACACGCTCACGCATGCCTGCTGGAAGTCCAAGCCCCTCGCACACAAACCCTCCTTTACCCCCTCCCTCCAACCTTTCCTAGCCGACCCCTACCCCGCCTCCTTCCACTACAGACTGATACACTCTTGAAGTCATTCTGTTTCGCTCCATTCTCTCTACATGTCCGAACCACCTCAACAACCCTTCCTCAGCCCTCTGGACAACAGTTTTGGTAATCCCGCACCTCCTCCTAACTTCCAAACTACGAATTCTCTGCATTATATTCACACCACACATTGCCCTCAGACATGACATCTCCACTGCCTCCAGCCTTCTCCTCGCTGCAACATTCATCACCCATGCTTCACACCCATATAAGAGCGTTGGTAAAACTATACCCTCATACATTCCCCTCTTTGCCTCCAAGGACAAAGTTCTTTGTCTCCACAGACTCCTAAGTGCACCAATCACCCCTTTTCCCCTCATCAATTCTATGATTCACCTCATCTTTCATAGACCCATCCGCTGACACGTCCACTCCCAAATATCTGAATACATTCACCTCCTCCATACTCTCTCCCTCCAATCTGATATCCAGTCTTTCATCACCTCATCTTTTGTTATCCTCATAACCTACTCTTTCCTGTATTCACTTTTAATTTTCTTCTTTTGCACACCCTACCAAATTCATCCACCAATCTCTGCAACTTCTCTTCAGAATCTCCCAAGAGCACAGTGTCATCAGCAAAGAGCAACTGTGACAACTCCCACTTTATGTGTGATTCTTTATCTTTTTAACTCCACGCCTCTTGCCAAGACCCTCGCATTTACTTCTCTTACAACCCCATCTATAATGTATTAAACAAACCACGGTGACATCACACATCCTTGTCTAAGGCCTACTTTTCCTGGAAATAATTTCCATCTTTCCTACATACCCTAACTTGAGCCTCACTATCCTCGTAAAAACTCTTCACTGCTTTCAGTAACCTACCTCCTACACCATACACCTGCAACATCTGCCACATTGCCCCCCTATCCACAGTGTCATACGCCTTTTCCAAATCCATAAATGCCACAAAGACCTCTTTAGCCTTATCTAAATACTGTTCACTTAGTGTTTCACTGTAAACACCTGGTCCACACACCCCCTACCTTTCCTTAAGCCTCCTTGTTCATCTGCTATCCTATTCTCCGTCTTACTTTTAATTCTTTCAATAATAACTCTACCATACACTTTACCAGGTATACTCAACAGACTTATCCCCCTATAATTTTTGCACTCTCTTTTATCCCCTTTGCCTTTATACAAAGGAACTATGCATGCTCTCTGCCAATCCCTAGGTACCTTACCCTCTTCCATACATTTATTAAATAATTGCAACCAACCACTCCAAAACTATATCCCCACCTGCTTTTAACATTTCTATCTTTATCCCATCAATCCCGGCTGCCTTACCCCATTTCATTTTACCTACTGCCTCACGAACTTCCCCCACACTCACAACTGGCTCTTCCTCACTCCTACAAGATGTTATTCCTCCTTGCCCTATACACAAATGACAGCTTCCCTATCTTCATCAACGTTTAACAATTCCTCGAAATATTCCCTCCATCTTCCCAATACCTCTAACTCTCCATTTAATAACTCTCCTCTCCTATTTTTAACTGACAAATCCATTTTTTCTCTAGGCTTCCTTAACTTGTTAATCTCAGTCCAAAACTTTTTCTTGTATATATATATATATATATATATATATATATATATATATATATATATATATATATATATATATATATATATATATATATATATATATATATGTCGTGCCGAATATGTAAAACTGGTCAATTAGCAAGAACTCATTTAAAATTAAGCCCTTTCTAAAATTTTCTCTTATACGTTTAAAGATATATTTTTTCATTAATGTTAATGTAAAAATTTTAAATTTTGCTCCAAAAGAATCTTAGAAAACTTACCTAACCTTATTATAACAAGAACAATTTATTTTAGCCTAACCCAACTAAATATATTTTAGATTTGTTTACAATAATTTAATACTAAACAAACACAATGAAATAAATTTTTTTTCATTAGGTTCAGAATGATTTTGGCGAAATTATTGCATACACAAATTTTCGCTTGTCCTATATGGCAAGATGAGCGTTGCTATTTAAGCCAAGATCGCAAGTTCTGCCTATTCGGCACGATATATATATATATATATATATATATATATATATATATATGTGTGTGTGTGTGTGTGTGTGTGTGTGTGTGTGTGTGGGGTATGTCGTGCCGAATAGGCAGAACTTGCGATCTTGGCTTAAAAAAGCAACGCTTATCTTGCCATATAGGACAAGCGAAAATTTGTGTATGCAATAATTTCGCCAAAATCATTCTGAACCTAACGAAAAAAATATATTTCATTGTGTTTGTTTAGTATTAAATTATTGTAAACAAATCTAAAATATATTTTAGTTGGGTTAGGCTAAAAATAAATTGTTCTTGTTATAATAAGGTTAGGTAAGTTTTCTAAGATTCTTTTGGAGCAAAATTGAAAATTTTTACATTAACATTAATGAAAAAATATATCTTTAAACGTATAAGAGAAAATTTTAGAAAGGACTTAATTTTAAATGAGTTCTTACTAATGACCAGTTTTACATATTTTGCACGATATATATATATATATATATATATATATATATAATATAAATATATATATATATATATATATATATATATATATAGTGCAGCAGTATGTATATATACAGATGGAGAGGTGGCCCGGTGGCCTGGTGGCTAAAGCTCCCGCTTCACACACGGAGGGCCCGGGTTCGATTCCCGGCGGGTGGAAACATTCGACACGTTTCCTTACACCTGTTGTCCTGTTCACCTAGCAGCAAATAGGTACCTGGGTGTTAGTCGACTGGTGTGGGTCGCATCCTGGGGGACAAGATTAAGGACCCCAATGGAAATAAGTTAGACAGTCCTCGATGACGCACTGACTTTCTTGGGTTATCCTGGGTGGCTAACCCTCCGGGGTTAAAAATCCGAACGAAATCTTATCTTATCTTATATATCTATTTATACAGGGAGAGATGAATTTAATCCCGCTATAAGGGATTACAGATCTAAACTGGTGGTAAACAAGTGACATGCAGCCTTTATGACCCTCGTGCAGTACATCATAGACTTTAATAGTTCCCATCTAGAAGGCTGTAGTTCCGCCCAAGATAACTCTATTTATGCCTTAGATATCTAAAGTGCCACCCTAGATGGCTATATAACCACTCCAGATGGTTACCATTGTTCCCCATACCAACACGTGGTATCAGCTGCCTCCCAGCTGGTGTTTGTGATATTGATCGAACCAGCTTCCACCAGTTCTGCGTCACTACCAACCACGCCACTACCAACCACGCCACTACCAACCACGACTCCACCAAACACGACACTACAAATACGCCACTACCAACCACGCCACTAACAATCACGCCATCTCCATCAACGCCACCTTCATCCACGCCACTACCATCCACGCTACTACCAACACGCCACCACCACTACTCTCCACCAGCACGCAATCACCACTACACCACAACCACACCACCAAAAGACAGACCAGCTGGTGTGGTGTTGCACAGCTGGTGTGGTGTTACACAGCTGGTGTGGTGTTACACAGCTGATGTGGTGCACAGCTGGTGTGGTGTTACACAGCTGGTGTGGTGTTACACAGCTAGTGTGGTGTTACACAGCTGGTGTGGTGTTACACAGCTAGTGTGTGCACAGCTGGTGTGATGTTACACAGCTGGTGTGGTGTTGCACAGCTGGTGTGGTGTTACACAACTGGTGTGGTGTTACACAGCTGGTGTGTGCACAGCTGGTGTGATATTACACAGCTGGTGTGGTGTTACACAGCTGGTGTGGTGTTGCACAGCTTGGACCATCACAAAACCAAACTACAGATTGCAAGTGGATCAGGATTTCAAAGTTCTTTCACTTCTCTGTGAGAGAGAGGCGAATATTATCTTATATAGCAGAACTGGATATATCAACAGTGTGCTGCTATACTGATCAATATAATAAACAGTGGGAACACCAGCAGTGTGCTGCTACACTGTTCTATATGATAGTTACACAGTGGGAACACCAGCAGTGTTTCCCTGTCATATTCTGTCACACTGGGTGGTGCTCACACAAGGTGTGTCAGCCTAAGGGAAGGAGGGGGGGGAGAAAGGAAGAGAGTAGAAAGGAAGATAGGAGGGAGAGATAGATAGGAGGGAGAGAAAGATAGGAGGTAGAGAGACGAGAGAGGGAAAGATAGGAGGGAGAGAAAGATAGGAGGCAGATAGAGAAAGATAGGAGACAGGGAGAGAGAGATGGGGAGAAAGATAGGAGACAGGGAGTGAAAGAGATGAGAAAGGAAAACAGGAAAGAAAGAAAGAAAAATAGAAGAAAGGAAGAGAAAAGTAGAGATGGTGTATGTTGGGGATGCCTTACATTAGCACTGCCGAGCTGTCAGCATATTTCAAATGCTCGAGCGGTGATGCCACGGACTTCAAATACTGTCAGATTAGCAGAGTTCAAACTGCTCTGACGCCCCGCTGTTACTGTGTAGTCACACACGTACCGTCAGGCAGTTACGACGCCCCGCTGTTACTGTGTAGTCACACACGTACCGTCAGGCAGTAACGACGCCCCGTTGTTACTGTGTAGTCACACACGTACCCTCAGGCAGTTACGACGCCCCGCTGTTACTGTGTAGTCACACACGTACCCTCAGGCAGTTACGACGCCCCGCTGTTACTGTGTAGTCACACACGTACCCTCAGGCAGTTACGACGCCCCGCTGTTACTGTGTAGTCACACACGTAACCTCAGGCAGTTACGACGCCCCGTTGTTACTGTGTAGTCACACACGTACCGTCAGGCAGTTACGACGCCCCGCTGTTACTGTGTAGTCACACACGTACCCTCAGGCAGTTACGACGCCCCGTTGTTACTGTGTAGTCACACACGTAACCTCAGGCAGTTACGACGCCCCGTTGTTACTGTGTAGTCACACACGTACCCTCAGGCAGTTACGACGCCCCGCTGTTACTGTGTAGTCACACACGTACCGTCAGGCAGTTACGACACCAGACTGCAGGCTCGCCTTTCCTTATAATATATTCTTAACATACATCTGTACAACCGTCTCACTTATTATTTACCATCACTCCACTTAAGAACCCTCCACGACAATCACTCCAGGGTGTCATCAGTCACTCCAGGGTGTCATCAATCACTCAATCTCGCCTTCAAAGACCACAACAATGTATCTACCGCATCTGCTAGGAAAATGATAGGATGGATAATGAGAACCTTCAAAACTAGGGACACCAAGCCCATGATGATTCTCATCAAATCGCTTGTTCTCTCTAGGCTGGAATACTGCTGTACATTAACTGCCCTCTTCAAGGCAGGCGAAATTGCTGACCTGGAGAGTGTACAGAGAACTTTCACGGCACATATATGTACAATAAAGCACCTAAATTACTAAGAACGGTTGAAGTCCTTTGATTTGTATACCCTGGAATGCAGGCGAGAAAGATAGATGATAATATACAGTTAGAAAATCCTAGAGGGATTAGTAGCAAACCTGCACACGAAAATCACTCCCTATGAAAGCTAAAGACTCGGCAGGAGATGCAACATTCCCCCATTGAAAAGCAGGGGCACCATGAATACACTGAGAGACAACACAGTAAGTGTCAGGGGCCCAAGACTGTTCAACTGCCTCCCAGCATACATAAAGGGGTTACCAATAGATCCCTGACTGTCTTCAAGAAGGCACTGGACAAGTACCTAAAGTCAGTACCTGATAAGCCGGGCTGTGGTTCGTACGTCAGTTTGCGTGAGGCCAGCAGTAACAGCCTGGTTGATCAGACCCTGATCCACCATGAGACCTGGTCTCAGACCTGGCCGCGAGAGCGTTGACCTCGAAACCCTCTCCAGGTATACTCCAGGGTATCATCAATCACTCCAGGGTGTCATCAATCACTCCTTAGTGCCATCAATCACTCCTTAGTGTCATCAGTCATTTCAGGGTATCATCAATCAAGACCCCTCCACTGACATCAAGGAACACACACTGTATATTCAGGAGGTTCCTCTAAACCTATAAGGGTCATAAAATTAAGCGTACCCCAGTGTGTTTAGATTTAACAAAGTCACAAGGTCACAGGGTCACAACTTTGGCCAGGGTAAGTTAGGTTACGTTTAGTTAGGTCAAAGTAGGTTGGGACAGGTTATATGAAGTTAGATATATTACGTTAAAATGTATCACATTAGGTTAGACTAAGGTTCCATAAAGTTACGTTAAGTTAGGTTAGCTTAGGTTAGATAGGTTAGGTTAGGTAATGTTAGGTTAGGCAAGATAATGTAAGGTTAGGTTAGGTTAGGTTAGGTAAGGTAATGTAAGGTTAGGTTAGGTTAGGTTAGGTAACGTAAAGTTAAGCTAGGCTTGTTTAGGTTTGGTTATGTGAGGTTAGGTAAGATAATGTAAGGTTAGGTTAGGTTAGGCAAGATAACGTAAGGTTAGGTTAGGTTAGGTTAGGTAACGTAAAGTTAAGCTAGGCTTGTTTAGGTGTGGTTATGTGAGGTTAGGTAAGATAAGGTAAAGTTGGGTAAGGTTAAGAAAGGTTAGATAATGTTAAGCAAGGTTAGTTTTGGTTAGATTACGATATTTTATGTTAGATTACTTTAAATTGGGTTAGATTAGGTTAGGTTATGTTATGTCATCGCAAGTTACTTTCTCCTATGTCTCATCTAAGGCTTTGCTAGACTGTGTAGCGCAACACCATGCACAGTTTTGCTAGCGTGCGTGTGTGTGTGTGTGTGTGTGTGTGTGTGTGTGTGTGTGTGTGTGTGTGTGTGTGTGTGTGTGTGTGTGTGTCCAGGGAAGCGAGGTCAACTCCACCTTACCTTAAACAAGACATAAGGTGTCTTAATGTTGCTTTAATGAGACTGACCTCTCCCTGACCCGTTTGCTGGTCGTCACTGGTTGGCATGTTGCAAGGAGCGGCTAGTGTGACACCTTGAGGTGGCCCATGGCTTGGTTGGCAACGCTCTCGACTCACACACTGAGTGTCCGTGGATCAGTCCCCGACACTGGTGGAAACGTTTGACATGTTTCCTTACACCTGCTGTACCTGTTCACCAAGCAGTAAGCAGGTACCTGGGTGTTAGTCACTTTATATCTGCTGCCCCTGTTCACCTAGCAGTAAGTAGGTATCTGGGTATTAGTCACTTTACACCTGCTGTCCCTGTTCACCTAGCAGTAAGTAGGTACCTGTGTATTAGTCATTTTACACCTGCTGTCCCTGTTCACCTAGCAGTAAGAAGGTACCTGGGTATTAGCCACTTTACACCTGCTGTCCCTGTTCACCTAGCAGTAAGTAGGTACCTCTTCATATTCCTCTCAAAGATTCACATCGCGTACAAAAATACAGGATTTAATACCATCGGGTAAAGTAGTTTAAAGTATATATAATATATATATATATATATAATTATATATATATATATATATATATATATATATATATATATATATATATATATATATAAATGCATAGACTTAGAACATTATTAAAACATTTCGATCCTCTAACTTCGCTCACTTCAGTGAAAATAGAATATCTGCGAGATGAATATTGAAACACATGTACAACAGTTGGGTATCTTTATTGATGAAACGTTTCGCCCACAGAGCAGACTTCAGTCAAGTACAAAGGGTGCAGTAGATGGACTGATTACATCTGTTGCCTTTGTAGTTGACTGAAAAAGTCTACTGTGTAGGCGAAACGTTTCATCAGTGAAGATACTTAACTGTTACACATGTGTTATAATCTTCATGTATACCATACATATACAAGTCTGTGGCTAAGGTGCTGGTCTGGAGGTCTACGACTCACTAGCCGCGAGTTCAATCCCCACCCGTGCCGTGGTTTGTGTAGTCTTCCCCTCCTGGTAATAAGTCCCATAGGCCGGGTATTATACTATGTAATATTTATTCTTTAGGTGAATTGTGTATTCTCTGTTTTTGCTGTGTAAACACCAGCGTAGCGAGCGGTAACTCAAGCTTCCAACACCCCTTACAACGAATGCCCACCAGAATTTAGCGCTTAACGTTAAGAATTATTAAAACTGCTTCTTCCGCTCTCAACGCGAAGGGCATCGTACAGTGTTTGCAAATTTGTTTGCGTCTTTACGGTAATTCCCATCCGGCTGTGCTGAGGTCCATTCCCAGGATGTCTGGCTTATTCTCAGAGGACAATAAACAGTTTTATGTACGTTGCTGATCCGCTGGGGGTAATTAGTGTAATCTCCGGCTTGTTTGACTCATAAGTATACAGTTTTGTGTTCCGTAATGGCCCGATAGAGGAAATTAGTGTGACCCCCGGCTTGTTAATTCAGAAATAAACAGTTTTGTGTCCTATAATGACCAGCTGCAGGTAGTGTGACCTCCATCTTATTTGACTCGGGCGGGGGAAATACATGGAAACAGAAAATTATACATCCCAAAATATCCAATGTGGGAGTAAATGAGAGAGAAAATATACAGCAATTCTCTCTCTCTGTTTATATTTTGGATAGTTCATACGTCAGCTGTCACTAACACACCTTGGATGGTTGACACAGGCTCCCAGCTGTCACTAACACACCTTGGATGGTTGACACAGGCTCCCAGGTGTCACTAACACACCTTGGATGGTTGACACAGGCTCCCAGCTGTCACTAACACACCTTGGATGGTTGACACAGGCTCCCAGGTGTCACTAACACACCTTGGATGGTTGACACAGGCTCCCAGGTGTCACTAACACACCTTGGGTGGTTGACACAGGCTCCCAGGTGTCACTAACACACTTTGAATGGTTGACACAGGCTCCCAGGTGTCACTAACACACCTTGGATGGTTGACACAGGCTCCCAGGTGTCACTAACATACCTTGGATGGTTGACACAGGCTCCCAGGTGTCACTAACACACTTTGGATGGTTGACACAGTCTCCCAGCTGTCACTAACACACCTTGGATGGTTCAGTATCCCAAGTGTCACTAACACACCTTGGATGGTTCAGTCTTCCAGCTGTCACTAACACACCTTGGATGGTTCAGTCTTCCAGCTGTCACTAACACACCTTGGATGGTTCAGTATCCCAAGTGTCACTAACACACCTTGGATGGTTCAGTCTTCCAGCTGTCACTAACACACCTTGGATGGTTCAGTCTCCCTGGTGTCACTAACACACCTTGGATGGTTCAGTATCCCAGGTGTCACTAACACACCTTGGATGGTTCAGTCTCCCAGGTGTCACTAATACACCTTGGATGGTTCAGTCTCCCAAGTGTCAGTAACACACCTTGGATGGTTCAGTCTTCCAGGTGTCACTAACACACCTTGGATGGTTCAGTCTCCCAGGTGTCACTAATACACCTTGGATGGTTCAGTCTCCCAGGTGTCACTAACACACCTTGGATGGTTCAGTCTCCCTGGTGTCACTAACACACCTTGGATGGTTCAGTCTCCCAGGTGTCACAAACACACCTTGGATGGTTCAGTCTCCCAGCTGTCAGTAACACACCTTGGATGGTTCATCTCCCAGGTGTCACAAACACACCTTGGATGGTTCAGTCTCCCAAGTGTCAGTAACACACATTGGATGGTTCATCTCCCAGGTGTCACAAACACACCTTGGATGGTTCAGTTTCCCAGCTGTCACTAACACACATTGGATGGTTCAGTCTCCCAGGTGTCACTAAACACACCTTGGATGGTTCAGTCTCCCCAGCTGTCACTAACACACCTTGGATGGTTCAGTCTCCCAGCTGTCACTAACACACCTTGGATGGTTCAGTCTCCCAGCTGTCAGTAACACACCTTGGATGGTTCAGTCTCCCAGCTGTCAGTAACACACCTTGGATGGTTCAGTCTCCCAGGTGTCACTAACACACCTTGGATGGTTCAGTCTCCCAAATGTCACTAATACACCTTGGATGGTTCAGTCTCCCAAGTGTCAGTAACACACCTTGGATGGTTCAGTCTCCCAGGTGTCACTAACACACCTTGGATGGTTCAGTCCTCGGTGTTCACTAACACACCTTGGATGGTTCAGTCTCCCAGGTGTCACTAACACACCTTGGATGGTTCAGTCTCCCAGGTGTCACTAACACACCTTGGATGGTTCAGTCTCCCAGGTGTCACTAACACACCTTGGATGGTTCAGTCTCCCAGGTATCACTAACACACCTTGGATTGTTCAGTCTCCCAGGTGTCACTAACACACCTTGGATGGTTCAGTCTCCAGATGTCACTAACACACCTTGGATGGTTCAGTCTCCCAGGTGTCACTAACACACCTTGGATGGTTCAGTCTCCCAGGTGTCACTAACACGCCTTGGATGGTTCAGTCTCCCAGGTGTCACTAACACACCTTGGATGGTTCAGTCTCCCAGGTGTCACTAACACACCTTGGATGGTTCAGTCCTCCAGGTGTCACTAATACACCTTGGATGGTTCATTTCTCCCAATTGTCAGTAACAAAACCTTGGATGGTTCAGTCTTCCAGGTGTCACTAACACACCTTGGATGGTTCAGTCTCCCAGGTGTCACTAATAAAACCTTGGATGGTTCAGTCTCCCAGGTGTCACTAACACACCTTTGGATGGTTCAGTCTCCCAGGTGTCACTAACACACCTTGGATGGTTCAGTCTCCCAGGTGTCACTAACACACCTTGGATGGTTCAGTCTCCCAGGTGTCACTAACACACCTTGGATGGTTCAGTCTCCCAGGTATCACTAACACACCTTGGATTGTTCAGTCTCCCAGGTGTCACTAACACACCTTGGATGGTTCAGTCTCCCAGATGTCACTAACACACCTTGGATGGTTCAGTCTCCCAGGTGTCACTAACACACCTTGGATGGTTTTCAGTCTCCCAGGTGTCACTAACACGCCTTGGATGGTTCAGTCTCCCAGGTGTCACTAACACACCTTGGATGGTTCAGTCTCCCAGGTGTCACTAACACACCTTGGATGGTTCAGTCTCCCAGGTGTCACTAATACACCTTGGATGGTTCAGTCTCCCAAGTGTCAGTAACACACCTTGGATGGTTCAGTCTTCCAGGTGTCACTAACACACCTTGGATGGTTCAGTCTCCCAGGTGTCACTAATACACCTTGGATGGTTCAGTCTCCCAGGTGTCACTAACACACCTTGGATGGTTCAGTCTCCCTGGTGTCACTAACACACCTTGGATGGTTCAGTCTCCCAGGTGTCACAAACACACCTTGGATGGTTCAGTCTCCCAGCTGTCAGTAACACACCTTGGATGGTTCATCTCCCAGGTGTCACAAACACACCTTGGATGGTTCAGTCTCCCAAGTGTCAGTAACACACATTGGATGGTTCATCTCCCAGGTGTCACAAACACACCTTGGATGGTTCAGTTTCCCAGCTGTCACTAACACACATTGGATGGTTCAGTCTCCCAGGTGTCACTAACACACCTTGGATGGTTCAGTCTCCCAGCTGTCACTAACACACCTTGGATGGTTCAGTCTCCCAGCTGTCACTAACACACCTTGGATGGTTCATCTCCAGCTGTCAGTAACACACCTTGGATGGTTCAGTCTCCCAGCTGTCAGTAACACACCTTGGATGGTTCAGTCTCCCAGGTGTCACTAACACACCTTGGATGGTTCAGTCTCCCAAATGTCACTAATACACCTTGGATGGTTCAGTCTCCCAAGTGTCAGTAACACACCTTGGATGGTTCAGTCTCCCAGGTGTCACTAACACACCTTGGATGGTTCAGTCTCTCGGGTGTCACTAACACACCTTGGATGGTTCAGTCTCCCAGGTGTCACTAACACACCTTGGATGGTTCAGTCTCCCAGGTGTCACTAACACCCCTTTGGATGGTTCAGTCTCCCAGGTGTCACTAACACACCTTGGATGGTTCAGTCTCCCAGGTATCACTAACACACCTTGGATTGTTCAGTCTCCCAGGTGTCACTAACACACCTTGGATGGTTCAGTCTCCCAGATGTCACTAACACACCTTGGATGGTTCAGTCCCCCAGGTGTCACTAACACACCTTGGATGGTTCAGCCCTCCCAGGTGTCACTAACACACCTTGGATGGTTCAGTCTCCCAGGTGTCACTAACACACCTTGGATGGTTCAGTCTCCCAGGTGTCACTAACACACCTTGGATGGTTCAGTCTCCCAGGTGTCACTAAACACCTTGGATGGTTCAGTCTCCAGGTGTCACTAACACACCTTGGATGGTTCAGTCTCCCAGGTGTCACTAACACACCTTGGATGGTTCAGTCTCTCCCAGGTGTCACTAACACACCTTGGATGGTTCAGTCTCCCAGGTGTCACTAACACACCTTGGATGGTTCAGTCTCCCAGGTGTCACTAACACACCTTGGATGGTTCAGTCTCCCAGGTGTCACTAACACACCTTGGATGGTTCAGTCTCCCAGGTGTCACTAACACACCTTGGAGGGTTTTCAGTCTCCCAGGTGTCACTAACACACCTTGGATGGTTCAGTCTCCCAGGTGTCACTAACACACCTTGGATGGTTCAGTTTCCCAGGTGTCACTAACACACCTTGGATGATTCAGTCTCCCAGGTGTCACTAACACACTTCGGATGGTTCAGTCTCCCAGGTGTCACTAACACACTTCGGATGGTTCAGTCTCCCAGGTGTCACTAACACACTTCGGATGGTTCAGTCTCCCAGGTGTCACTAACACACTTCGGATGGTTCAGTCTCCCAGGTGTCACTAACACACTTCTCCAAGTCATAATTTTCAAAATGTTTTTGTAATCATTAAGTTGACTGGTCACTGCGACAAACCTCTGTCTTGAAGCTCACTCGAGGTGATCAGGCCACCTAGCATTTCTTGCCTCTCTCATCCTCTCTATCCAGAACCTTTCTCATTTCCCTCTCTTCCTGTCTACCCACTACCTTTCTTATTTCTCTCTCTTCCTTTTTACTCACAATCTTTCTCATTTCTCTCTCTCTTCCTATCTACCCACAGCCTTTCTCATTTCTCTCTCTCTTCCTTTCTACCCACAACCTTTCTTATTTCTATGTTCACCTACGATCTTCTTCAATATATTTTGCTTCCCCAGTCTTCTTTCCCCTTCTCATTATTCCTTTTTTCTTGGTTTAAAACGAGTATACGTTTATCTCACAGGGAAATAGGAAAAAATATTCCCTAATCTCAGGAAAGATACACATTTATATAGGCAGGCTAGGTTTCAACTCTCTCTACTGCCATGTTCCCCATGGCAATAATCCAGGTAATTTAAGAACCATCCAGCGTATTTTAATCTCTAAAATAAGGATAAATCCTCAATAAGTACACGTTAAATGAAATCCATTTGAAGGTCAGATTGCTAGGTTTGAAGACTATCTGCCGCTCGTGGGTTCATAAAGCACACTGACACGTGGAATACTTCAAGATTTAAAGCCCTGTAAAGTCCCAGTGTAAATACATACACTGAGATACTTCTCTCACGGCTGACTACGACAATGTTAAGGTATAAAGCTCGAGGAATATACAAAATATTGATCTTTCTGTGTATTTACCCGTCTATGTATATACTGGTATATACACGTCTATGTATATACTGGTATATACACGCCTATGTGTTTGTAGTGCAAGAATGGTATATAATACCGACAAGATGAAATTAAGACACATGTGCAACATCTGGGTATCTTTATTGTAGACGTTTCGCCCTCCAGTGGCTTTATCAATACAAATTCTAGGACATAACTTGAAGACAGTAGGACTATATACAGAAGATGAGGTAATCAGTCCCTCAACCATGGAGTAGGTGCAAAGAGCACCGTAGTCGTGGAGATAAAGCCACTGGATGGCGAAACGTCTACAATAAAGATACCCAGATGTTGCACATGTGTCTTAATTTCATCTTGTCGGTATTATATACCATTCTTGCACAACTTGTCAGACACTGCAACATCATGGAATCTTAATTCTGAGGACATGTACATAACCTTCACGACTACGACAACTACTACTACAACTAACCCATCTCTTTGGGAAGGACCTACTTCCACTGGGGAATCCCGCCTACCAGTGACTATGCCTTCGTCTGCTACACCTGACGTTACTATATAAGCGCCAGGCTCCTTGCTTCTGCTTCAGAATCTCCACGACTATGATGCTCTTCGCACCTACTCCTAGGTTGAGGGACTGATTACCTCACCTTCTGTATATAGTCCTACTGTCTTCAAGTTATGTCCTAGAAATTGTATTGATAAAGCCACTGGATGGCGAAACGTCTACAATAAAGATATCCAGATGTTGCACATGTGTCTTAATTTCATCATATGTGTTTGTAGATGAATGGTTCAGAGAACCGACATGTTGTTGAATTAGATACATGTGCAACTCTTGGGTATCTTTATTGAGGAAACGTTTCGCCACACAGTGGCTTCATCAGTCCATACAAAGGAGAAACTTTAAGAACAGGAGGAGAATGCGGTAATCAGTCCCTCAGCCTTGAGTCGATGTGGTCAGTCCATCAATCTTGAATAGAATACGGCATTTGAGCGGAGAAGCAGCTTATAAACCGTAGGCAGGAGAGGTGCAGCAGTCGTAGATGGTGTCACATTTGTCCAATGTGGAAGTAATTCGTGCCCAAGGGTTAGGCAAGTGAAGAATTCCCATGTATTAAGATCCCAAGAAGTTGCAGTGTCTGACAGGATTGTAGATGAATGGTTCAGAGAACCGACATGTTGTTGAATTAGACACATGTGCAACTCACATGTGTCTAATTCAACAACATGTCGGTTACAAAGCATGGCTTGCTTCTGCAGTGTTTTAAAAATTGAGGTTGGAGAGTTGAAGGAGGAGGTCTTGCTTCTCCAGGAGGAGATTAGGAGGCTGAAGGTCCACCTTAATGGGTCTGGGAGAGAGTGTGAGGTGGCTGAAGTTGTGGGGAATGAGGCTTCTAGCAGTGAGGTGCAGTCTGTCTCTCGCTGTGAGGAGGCTGCAGGTGGGGAGGTAGCAACGGCTACCAGCAGTGAGGTGCAGTCCAGCACCTGCTACAAGTGGCGAGTGGTAACCAGTAATGGGAGGAGAATCAGAATAAGGAAAGTTAAGAGTGAAGATCTGAAGGTAGGAAATCGCTTCTCTGTTCCTCAGGATGAATGTACTTCAGTGGCCAGTGAAGGTAAGGGTACTACTGCCCCTGCTAACAGAGGTAAGTGCATTCTTGTGGTTGGCGACTCTCAGGTAAGATATATTGACCGTGCTTTTTGTAATAGGAATAAGAAGATGAGAGATAGAGTGTGCTTCCCTGGAGCTGGTGTTTGGGACATAGTTAACAGGCTAGATAATATCATGTCAGGCAATGGGAACAAGCCCATTATCTGTCTCAGTGCTGGTGGAAATGATATTGGGAAGGGTAGGAGAGAAGAGCTGCTAGATAAGTACAGGTCAGCTATAGCTTTTATTAAGTCTAAGGGAGGGGTCCCAATCATATGTAGCATATTGCCTAGAAGAGGAGTAGGAAATGAATGGTTGTCTAGGGCAATTGGTGTAAATTGCTGGCTAGACAGATACTGCAAGGAAGGAAATAAATGGTATCAAATACTGACACAGTAGAAATATAAACATATGCAGTATAATGTGATCCTTTATTGACAACGTTTCACCCACACAGTGGGCTTTTTCAAGGCACACACATATCTGCGTGTGACTTGAAAAAGCCCACTGTGTGGGTGAAACGTTGTCAATAAAGGATCACATTATACTGCATATGTGTTTATATTTCTACTGCAAGGAACTTGCAATCCCATTCATTGACAACTGGAACAACTTTTATGGCAAACATGATATGTATGCAAGGGATGGGGTACATCTCTCTGGGGCTGGGGTGGTAGCACTTGCAAACTCAATTGAGAAGGCCATTGGTGAAATGCCTATGATTTTAAACTGATAGAAGATAGAGGCATGGGTGTGTGCGGGAAACAAGCAGTTTGCAACACTAAGGTTGGAAACAGTATATGTATAAAAGGCATTCAGCATGAAGTTATAAATAAAGACAATAGATCAGGTCAGCAAACAAAGGGGGAAAGCAGAGGGCAGCAAGGGACTAGCTCTCTTAAGGTTTACTATACTAATAACAGGAGTGTAAGAAATAAGATAGATGAGCTAAGATTAATTGCAAATGCAGGAAACATTGATATTATTGCTATAACAGAGACCTGGCTCAATCTGAAAGATAGAGAGATGCCCTCTGAATGTCACATACAAGGCTATAAATTATTCCACACTGACAGGGTCAACAGGAAGGGTGGTGGAGTAGCGATGTATATCAGAGACAATTTAAATTGTTGTGTTAGACAAGATATAAAATTAGAAGCGTCGGCCACTGAATCTGTTTGGTTACAGCTTCTCGAGGGCCGAGAAAAACTAATTTTGGGTGTGATTTACAGGGCCCCAAATCTTGATAGGGAGTGCAGTAAACTTCTATGGGACGAAATTCGTAAGGCATCTACATACGAAAATGTTGTGCTAATGGGAGATTTCAACTATAGACAAATTGACTGGAGCAATTTGACAGGAAATTTAGTCAGGTGACTTTCTTGATACGATCCAGGATTGTTTTTTAAAACAGTTTGTGACAGAGCCAACTAGGGGAAATAACCTCCTTGACTTGGTTCTTGCCAGTAGGGAAACACTAATTAATAATCTTGAGGTTAATGATGAGCTTGGGGAAAGTGATCACAAATCACTCAGTTTTAATATATCATGGAATTCCCCTAATAATGGCAATCAAGTCTCCGTCCCTGTCTTTCGCTTGGCTGATTTCATAGGACTGAAAAATTACTTAGGTGGGCTGAACTGGAATGACCTGACTAAGGGTCAGGTAGGTGGTGATAGTTGCCGATATGACGCTTTCCAGGGCATAGTTCTAGCTGCTCAGTCAAATTATGTTCCAAATAGGGACATCAGATCAAACAAAAATGATCCTAAATGGATGAACAATAGATTAAAATATCTGATTGGTCAAAAGAGAGAGATATATAGGCAAATCAAAAGAGGAGAGGGGCAATTAAGAAATCAATATATTCAGTTAAAGAGAGAAATAAAAAAGGGAATTAGAAAAGCAAAAAGAGATTATGAGGTTAAAGTTGCAAGAGAATCGAAGACTAACCCAAAATGATTCTTTCAGGTATACAGAAGTAAGATCAGGGACAAGATAGGCCCACTCAAAAGTTCCTCAGGTTAGCTCACTGACAGTGATAAGGAAATGTGTAGAATTTTTAACACATACTTCCTCTCAGTTTTTACACAGGAGGATACCAGCGATATTCCAGAAATGATAAATTATGTAGAACAGGACGATAATAAACTGTGCACGATTAGAGTCACAAGTGACATGGTCCTTAGGCAAATAGATAAATTAAAACCTAACAAATCCCCAGGCCCTGATGAACTGTATGCAAGGGTTCTAAAGGAATGTAAAGAGGAGCTTAGCAAACCTTTGGCTAATCTTTTCAACATATCACTACAAACTGGCATGGTGCCAGATAAGTGGAAAATAGCAAATGTGATACCTGTTTTCAAAGCAGGTGACAGGTCCTTAGCTTCGAACTATAGACCAATAAGCCTAACCTCCATAGTGGGAAAATTTATGGAGACAATAATTGCCGAGGCAGTTTGTAGCCACCTTGAAAAGCATAAATTAATCAACGAATCTCAGCATGGTTTTACAAAGGGGCGTTCCTGCCTTACGAATTTATTAACTTTTCTCACTAAGGTATTTGAGGAGGTAGATCATGGTAATGAATACGATATTGTGTATATGGACTTCAGTAAGGCTTTTGACAGGGTCCCACATCAGAGACTATTGAGGAAAATTTAGGCACATGGAATAGGAGGAGAAATTTTTTCCTGGATAGAGGCATGGTTGACAAATAGGCAGCAGAGAGTTTGCATAAATGGGGAGAAATCAGAATGGGGAAGCGTCACGAGCGGTGTTCCACAGGGGTCAGTGTTGGGCCCCCTGCTGATCACAATCTACATAAACGACATAGATGAGGGCATAAAGAGCGACATCAGCAAGTTTGCCGATGACACCAAAATAGGCCGTCGAATTCATTCTGACGAGGACATTAGAGCACTCCAGGAAGATTTGAATAGACTGATGCAGTGGTCGGAGAAGTGGCAGATGCAGTTTAATATAGACAAATGCAAAGTTCTAAATGTTGGACAGGACAATAACCATGCCACATATAAACTAAATAATGTAGATCTGAATATTACGGATTGCGAGAAAGATTTAGAAGTTCTGGTTAGCAGTAATCTGAAACCAAGACAACAGTGCATAAGTGTTCGCAATAAAGCTAATAGAATCCTTGGCTTCATATCAAGTAGCATAAATAATAGGAGTCCTCGGGTTGTTCTTCAACTCTATACATCCTTGGTTAGGCCTCATTTAGATTATGCTGCACAGTTTTGGTCACCGTATTACAGAATGGATATAAATGCTCTGGAAAATGTACAAAGGAGGATGACAAAGTTGATCCCATGTATCAGAAACCTTGGTATAAACCTTGGTAATAAATACCGACAAGTTGGTTTAGAAAGACACGTAAGCAAACACTATAACATGAGCATCGAAATGCCTCTAACAGAGACGATGTAAGGTACGCCTGTGTCCTCCACAGAGACTCCACGGGGCATTTGATGAACTGGAACGAGGCACAACTCGTTCTCACCGAACCAGACCTCAGACGCCGACGGTGCCTACAATAAATGTCACATTAGTTGCACTTGTGTCCTTTTTTGAACATAAGAATGTAGGAACACTGCAGAAGGCCTACTGGCCCATATGAGGCAGGTCCTTATCAAAACGACCTCTACCTAAAGCTATCCAAGAAATAACTCCCGTACCCCATGACACCAATCAAACCCAGCCCCTCCCACTCATATATCTGTCCAGTCTCTTCTTAAAGCTACCCAAGCTCCTAGCCTCTATCACCCCACTGGGAAGACTGTTCCACGCATCTACAACTCTGTTAGAAAACCAGTACTTACCTATGTCCTTTCTAAATCTAAATTTATCCAACTTATATCCATTATTTCCCGTTCTTACCTGGTTCGACACCCTCAGTACTTTATTAATATCTCCCTTGTTTATGCCCGTCATCCACTTATACACTTCAATGATATCTCCCCTCATTCTACGCCTCTCCAGAGAGTGGAGATTTAAGGCTTTAAGTGGTATAAACCTTGGTAATAAATACCGACAAGTTGGTTTAGAAAGACACGTAAGCAAACACTACAACATATTTACCAGAAAACGTTTACCAGAAAACGTTTCGGTCCTGGGACCTTGATCACTTCAGAAGTGATCAAGGTTTATTTTTAAATTACTCTACATGAAAATGCCTCTTATTTTACCTATAACTGCCAAAACCCAGGTACAAGACTTGGCAACAGGAATTTTTGCATCAATGCTTCACTGAAAACTAAATATACTGAACAATAAATAAAACAAATTCTCAATTGAAATAAATATGACTACGTAATGTATTTTGTCACCTTAGTAGTAGATTACAGCACAGCACAGTTATTTCAGATCTTTCTATTTGAGCATAGTGTTAGGGAAAGACTTTAATTTGTAATCATTAATTATTATATACCTTTTAATTTAGAATCCTGAAGAAGCAAGGGTATCTGAAATACATATATAGATAACCCTTCTTAAGTCTGCCCAAAATGCCTCGGCATGATAGTGGCTTTGTTTGTACCAATCAAATTATGAAATGTAAACACACATTGTAACCTTAGCAAAGAAATAAAATTCTGATTTTGATTTCTCTACTCCTATCTAACAGGTTTACATATATAATATATATTGTACTGTACTTGCTAGATGTACAAATCCAGCTTCTGAATACCTTTTACAAGCCCTCCCTCCACCCCTTCCTTGGAGAGCCCAGATACAACTCACCATTAACCCCAGACTTATACATACTCTTATGTAACTGCAGGCTACTCAGTCAGCCTCAGGTATTCAAGAGAGAGCATGTATGGTAGAGAATCCAAATTCTAGGCTCAAGGGTAGAATCCTCCCATAGGGCAGGTGTACTATTTATTACAGTATCAGGTGATACTTTAGTGTGCAGTCTACCAGCTCATTTATACTTTAGCGTGCAGTCTACCAGCACTTTTACACTTTAGCGTGCGGTCTACCAGCACTTTTACACTTAACCTAACCTAACCTAACTAGTAACAGGTAAAATTATAACATAAAAGGCAGACCACACGTTAAAAGTCAGTTCTCAGCATAGACTACAAATACTGGGGTAGACTGCATACTAAAGTAGCACCCAGTATTATTATTATAGCCATTATCGCTATGTTCATAGAGAAGCACTAAACTTGTAGGTTGTACAAAGCTTGGAGATAGAAGGTAGTGATGATCTGATTTGATTGGGGAAAGGGGAAGATAACTCCAGTTCCTTCTATTAATTGCTCTTCACCAGTATTGAGATACTGTAATTCCCTTTAAGGGACAGCAGGCAGAGTTGTTTTGTACTCCTAAAAGCTCTAATCTGTGCAACAGCCTAAGTGGAAGAGAAGAACATCAAGGAATGGAGCAAGATTGTACAGTACATTCACTTGATTTTGGCACTACAAGAAGCAAGGATTAAGGAACAAACAGCCAGTAAATGTGAGCCACTTGCAAAAAATGTCACTTCCTATGCATTATGGAAGCAGAGACAAATACATGTACAGTGTAATGAGATCCTTTACTGACAATGTTTCACCCATGCAATGGGCAAAACATTATCAATAAAGAATGTCAATAAATGTAATAAAAGCTGCCCAAGGTTTATGCTTTACACTCCTAACCTAACCCTGCACCTTACTACTCTCCCTATACAGTATATATACTCATCCAGGTTTCTTTGTTCACGACTTAAAAAGCCCACTGCATGATCAAAACATTGTCAATAAAGGAACTCGTTACAGTGCATTAGTGAGACTAATTCCATTATATTCGCATTTTATATCATTTCCCTCCCTCCCTCTGCACTGTGACAACACCAGTAGCTTTTATTGCCATATCATGGTATTGTCAAATCTTCATATAGAGATGCATTACTTTTATAAATAAACATTATGTGGTACATAGATGTATACAGAGAAACATTTTTATAAGGTTCACACACTATTACAGTCAGTTCTCTGGGCAAAAGTTAAGCTAACTCAGGCAATAAATTAAAAGTAATCAAAAGTATACAAGACTAAAACCAACTGTTTGAATAGCCAAGATAAAAATTAAGATACAAGAACAAAACAAAATGATCTAATATTTATTTGATTTTAGGATGGAGTAAAAATTTTTTTTTAATAGCCCCAGAAGGCTATTATATGATAACTCAACAAAGTCAAGCAGTGTCGTTAATTTTTGTTAGTCTTTCAGTTCTCTCTCCCAGCATGTGGCCCACAACAGTCGAATAACAAAAAAGTGCTCATTTACCATAAAATGAAGAGTGGCAGTAGGTATAAGGAGACTTGCTCGTGTCTCTCCTTACCTGAAATGCACCGTACACTAGTGTCTTTCTTTTGTGCTTAACAGTATTTTATTATATATAAACTACATTTTGTATACTGCAGAAAGAAATAAAGTTGTTTGTTTTTGTTTGTTTGTTTGCTTGGGATCAAACCCAAGGCTGTTCAGTCATGAGCCAAACCAACTATTACTACTGAGCTATAAGTAAACAAATAATGTTAAAAGAGCTTGTGAAAGTAACCGTCAGCCAGGTGGTTTTGCTGGACATATTATATACGACTTAAAAGGTGTGAAAGTGATATTAGAAGAATCCTAGCAGACCAGCTGGTATCTGTACTGCCAATGAAAACATTAAGTAACATCACCTGATCTTGGCTACATGATAATTGTGCCTTTCAAACTATGTGTTCTCCAGTCATGTGATTTCTCTCCCTGTTGTGTCTTGCATGTTGATGTTGCAATAGAAGCATCATATAAGGTATGGTTGCCATTTAAAGTAATAAATGTGGTGACCCAATTTCCTCTCCAGCAATGACATTATCCTAACTTAATACACTCAAGTGAAGGGTAACTCTGCTTACCCTATCAATTAACTCACAGCCCGAGTAGATGGATGACTGGTTGTGAGTTTCCCAGACCAATTAACCTATGCTTACTCACATCTGATGAATTTCTGAGCAGTGATTCATGTCATACGATGGGCGTTCTCGCCCTATCATCCACTCTCCTCCACCTCCACTAACACCTTGCAATACACCTCTCACCACTCTTACACCTACACATGTACCCACCAACCCCAGCTGAGCATACCAGCCCACTAACTTACCATGATACTGCCTTATCACAGGTAAATTACTTTACATATTGTCGGTAATTCTACCAACTTTGTGATTTGATAAAGTTCACTGTGTGGGCGAAACGTTGTCAATACAAGATCACATTATACTGCATTTGTGTTTATTTTTACACCGTTTATGTGTAGAATACGCCATTTGTATGCTGGTTTCAATCCTATCAACTACACGAAGGTCAAATATGATAATGGTTCACAATAACAGGCTGAGGGACTGACCACCTCAAAACTGCATCTTCAAGGGTGACGGTCTAATTATTCGACTGAAGAAGCCTACTGTGTAGGCGAAACGTTTCGAAATAAAGATACCTAACTGTTTTTCATAATAAAATTAAGGTAAACCTTTATATGAGGAATTACCACTTCCTAGAGTATAAGAACATAAGAACATAAGAACGAAGGAACACTGCAGAAGGCCTACTGGCCCATGCGAGGCAGGTCCAAGTCTCCTACCGGCTTAAGCCAATGCACCCAACCTAGTCAGGTCAGGTCACATTGACTTAAGGGAGGAACACGGCAACCGACCTGGTAGCACAAGCTATCAGGTCCAACTCACACCCACCCACATCCACTCATGTATTTATCCAACCTATTTTTAAAGCTACACATGTGGGCCAGAGTATACACACGAGGATAGACTGAGGACCCTGAATCTGCGCTTTCTAGAAAGACGTAGAATTAGGGGGGATATGATTGAGGTGTATAAATGGAAGAGAGGAATAAATAAAGGGGATGTAAATAACGTGCTGAAAATATCTAGCCTAGACAGGACTCGCAGCAATGGTTTTAAGTTGGAAAAATTTAGATTCAGGAAGGATATAGGAAAGTACTGGTTTGGTAATAGAGTTGTGGATGAGTGGAACAAACTCCCGAGTACAGTTATTGAGGCTAAAACGTTGTGTAGTTTTAAAAATAGGTTAGATAAATACATGAGTGGGTGTGGGTGGGTGTGAGTTGGACCTGACTAGCTTGTGCTGCTGGGTCTGGTACAATGCTCCATCCTTGAGTGGGGATGACCAAACTGGGTGGGTCATTGGGATAATCCGGTGGGTGGGTCATTGGTCTTATCCGGGGGGGGGGGAGGGACATGGACCTGCTCCGCATGGGTCAGTAGGCCTGTTGCAGTTTTCCTTCTTTCTTACGTTCTTATGTTCTTATGTATAGTCCGGCAAGATCTTGATGACATTCGACAAGGTATATAGAGTATATTGATTCCTTAGCCTTGTTTGAACTCCCGTGTGTCGATAGTGTTAGGTTATACTGGGTTATCCTAGGTTAGGTTATGTTAAGTTATCCTAGGTTAGCTTAGGTTATATTAGGTTATCTTAGGCTAAGTTAGATTACATTGGATTATCATAGGTTAGGTTATATTTGGTTATCCTAGGTTAGGTTAAGTTATATTTGGTTGTCTTAGGTTAGCTTAGGTTATATTGGGTTATCTTAGGCTAAGTTAGGTTACATTGGGTTATCCTAGGTTAGGTTATATTAGGTTATCCTAGGTTAGGTTAGGTTACATTGGGTTATCCTAGGTTAGCTTTGGTTGTATTGGGTTATCCTAGGCTAAGTTAGGTTACATTGGGTTTTCCTAGGTTAGGTTATGTTGGATTATCCTAGGTTAGGTAAGGTTATATTGGGTTATCCTAGGTTAGCTTAAGTTACATTGGGTTATCCTAGGTTAGGTTATGTTAGGTTATCCTAGGTTAGATTAGGTTGTATTGGGTTATCCTAAGCTAAGTTAGGTTACATTGGGTTTTCCTAGGTTAGGTTATATTGGGTTATCCTAGGTTAGGTAAGGTTATATTGGTGAATATCAAAATGGTATACAATACCGACAGGTTGGTAGGTAAGTCACATAGGCAACAGTTAGGCAACTTTATTCCGAAGCGTTTCGCCTACCTAGATGGGAATTTCCCAAATTCCTTCTATCTTGCACCAACTGAGCCCACGGAAGTCACCGAGATTATAAAGTCACTTAAAAATAACTCAGGGAATCTGTCTCAAGTCCCACCATTATTGTACAAGCGAGCGGCCCATGTCCTCTCGCATACTATCTCATTACTTTTTAACAAGTCACTAGAGACTAGCACCTTCCCGAAACTACTCAAGATGGCAAGGGTTACACCAATACATAAAGGTGGTGACCCTACAGACTTAAACAACTATAGGCCAATATCAAACTTACCATTGCTATCCAAAATCTTTGAGAAACTCGTGCACAGGAGACTGTATTCATTTATAACGGCACGAAACATACTCAACCCCTGCCAATTTGGATTCAGGAAAAATAAAAGCACTAATGATGCAATCATAAAAATGCTAGATCTGCTTTACACAGCATTGGAAAATAAGGAATATCCACTAGGAATTTTTATTGACCTAAGAAAAGCTTTTGACACAGTAGACCACGGCATCCTACTCCACAAACTTGACCATTATGGTATAAGAGGCCATGCGCTTGCACATTTCAAATCTTACCTTACTAATAGGTATCAGTATGTCACCATTAAAGACACAGCATCAACAACACAGCCACTTGATACTGGAGTTCCGCAGGGAAATGTCCTTGGTCCCCTGCTCTTCCTCATATACATCAATGATCTTCCAAACGTATCTCAACACCTGAACCCCATTCTCTTTGCTGATGACACGACTTATGTCATCTCTCACCCTAATCTTGCCACCCTCAACACCATTGTTAATGAGGAGCTGATCAAAATATCGACTTGGATGACAGCCAATAAACTTACGCTTAACGCTGACAAAACCTACTACATTATGTTTGGTAGCAGAGCAGGAGATGGGCAAATTAACATTAAGATCGACAACACTCTAATTACCAGACATAATGAGGGCAAATTCCTAGGCCTATACCTCGACAACAACCTGAACTTCAGCACCCATATCCAACACATAACCAAAAAAGTATCCAAAACGGTTGGGATCCTCTCCAAGATACGATACTACATGCCGCAAACTGCCCTTCTCACACTATACCATTCACTTATATATCCATACCTCACCTATGCTATTTGTGCTTGGGGATCAACTGCAGCAACATACCCAAAGCCAATAATAACCCAACAAAAAGCCGCAGTAAGAATAATCACTAAATCCCATCCCTGGCAACACACCCCCCCCACTCTTCATAGATCTAAACTTACTCCCTGTTCAGAACATCCACACTTACTACTGTGCAGTCTACATCTACAGGACCTTAAATTCCAATATTAACCTTGACCTAAAACGCTTTCTTGATAGTTTCGACAGAACCCACAGGCATAACACCAGACACAAACATCTCTATGACATTCCCCGTGTCCAACTAAACCTTTACAAAAAAATTCAATGTATGTCAAAGGCCCTAAAATCTGGAACACCCTACCTGAAAATTCTAAAACTGCAGACACATTCATCACCTTCAAAACTACCATCAGAAAACATCTTATCTCCCTGATACATCCTGTCAACTAATTACACGAATACCACCTGGTGGTTAACACTTACACTCACTCACTCATTTGACCATACACAGAAATATTAATATCAATCTCAAAATAATGAATCTTAACTAGTCATAAGTTGGCCTGTGATACTCCAATACTGAAACTATGTATAGTGCCAAATCAAAAGCATTCACATTGCTAAACTCACAAACTAGTATTTAGTCACTCAGCCATAATACCAACTTACCTCATAATTTTGTAATATTTTAAACATAAGATTTATTCTAAGTCTGCCGAAATGCCTAGCCATGCTAGGTGTTCTAGTGGTACACTCTGTAATTATTATTTTACTACATGTAAACCACACAATAACCAAATTCTGTAAATTCAGCACTGTAATCCTTATAGAGAATAAACTTTGAATTTGAATTTGAATACACAGTAGGCTTCTTTAGTCGAATACAGAAAATAGGCAGGAACAGTAGAGATGTGAAGACGATGTAATCAGTCCATCACCCTTGAAGTCGTAGATTTGAGGTTTGTCAGTGGCTCAGCCTGGAGAAGTTCAGTTCCATAGTCTGGAACTTTCTGAAGATCAAGCGACAGTGTGGAGACTTAAATACTGGCGGAAGGAGAGGTGCAGAGTAGTAGTAGTGAGAATGCAGCCACTGAGAGGTCACGTCCCTCTCAGATCAAACAATTCTCACTTGAAAAAGTTGTCCAAGGTGTTTTCTGTACCAAGATGCCATTGTGTTGCAGTGTCTGAGGTTGAAAAAGCTTTTGACACTGTCTGGCACGAAGGGCTCAAGTACAAACTCTGCACTAACTTTAACCTGCCTCTCACTACTCGCAAACTCCTCTGCAACTTCCAAGACGGCTGTACCATGAGAATCAAATTCCCAGGCTGTTACTCTGACTACTTCACACTAAATGCCGGAGTACCCCAGGGATCTGTCCTCTCCCCTACCCTCTACATTTTATACACTAACGACATTCCAACATCTGTATACCACAACTCCATCACACTAGCCTGTGCAGACGACATTACACAACTCATCACTCATGCCAATATAGATACACTCACACACAAAACAGAAAATGAGGTCGACAGGATAGCCATCTGGGAACAAAAATAGAGCATCAAAACCAATGTAGCTAAATCCAGCATTACATATTTTAACTACAGGAAACGTGATCCTCCATTACCTGTCGAGCTCAGACCAGCTGACACCCGCACTTACATCCCCATCACACAATCTGTCACTGTCCTTGGCGTTAATCTTGACTACCTTCTTCGCTTACACGGTCATATTCACTCAAGGCATGCATAGCTAGTAAGGCCCTCTACAAGCTGCAACATGCCTCCCAACGCACCAAATTACACCTTCACAAATCCCTAATACGTCCTCTGATAACTTACTCTCCTCTAGCCCTCTCTCTTGCAGCAAAAACAAACTTACTTAAACTGCAGCGTGTCCAGAACAAGGCGCTGCGCTGGGTGCTTGATGTCAGATGGGAGGACTTCACCACAAGCGAGTCTCTCCATGCCCAATTAGACATCTCTGCGCTGAATCTGTACTGGAAGACGCTCAGTGACAGGCAGATAGACAAACTTGAGACACGACATGACTACTGGGCCTCTCTCCTTGACGAAGACATTCGCAGACCCACAAACCAACACAACCTTTTCTACTCCTTGTATGATCCTGCTCCTAACCCTATTTACAAATAACCTTGGATTCTCTGACAGGTACCTTGAGCTGTTCATTCTCTGACCCACGTTCGCCTTAGCTTTTGGGTTAAGACATGGCTCAGTTCTACACTCCTCTCTAGCGCTAAACGTCGCATGTCCCTTCCTCCCCGCTCACCCCACCGGAGTCCCAACAGAAGAGCCTGAA
The DNA here is from genome assembly GCF_026875155.1 of Cherax quadricarinatus. Lineage (NCBI taxonomy): Eukaryota > Metazoa > Arthropoda > Malacostraca > Decapoda > Parastacidae > Cherax > Cherax quadricarinatus. The sequence continues at coordinate 15,561,953 of NC_069483.1, forward strand.
TTTCTCTTCTCAATATCTGTCCCACGATCGCCTTCGCTGCTGGGTTAAGCCCTGGCTCTATTTCTACGACTAAGAACACTCCTCTCCAGCACTATTCTTCGTCTGTCCCGTCTTCCCCACTCATCCCATTTGGGATCTTACCTGAAATTGTTCGTTCGTTCGTTTGCTTGATCTTCAGATATTTGCCTATGTGTCTTACCTACCAAGGATATATTGGGTTATCCTAGGGTAGCTTAGGTTATATTGGGTTATCCTAGGCTAAGTTAGGTTACATTGGGTTATCCTAGGTTAGGTTAGGTTAGGTTATAGTGGGTTATCCTAGGTTAGCTCAGGTTATATTGGGTTATCCTAGGTTAGCTCAGGTTATATTGGGTTATCCTAGTTTTGGTTAGGTTATATTGGGTTAGGATAGGTTATATTAGGTTAGGATAGGCTATATTGGGTTATCCTACGTTAAGTTGGATTATATGGGGTTATCCTTGGTTAGGTTGGGTTATATTGGGTTATCCTAGGTTAGGTTAGGTTATATTGGGTTATGTTAGGCTAGGTTATATTGGGTTATCCTAGGTTAGGTTAGGCTATATTGGGTTATCCTACGTTAGGTTAGGTTACATTGGGTTAGGTTAGGTTACGTTAGGTTATATTGGGTTATCCTAGGTTAACTTAGGTTATTTTGGGTTATCCTACGTTAAGTTAGATTATATTGGGTTATCCTAGGTTAGGTTAAGTTATATTGGGTTATCTTAGGTTAGGTTAGGTTATATTGGGTTAGGTTAGCTTAGGTTATATTGAGTTATCCTAAGTTAGCTAGGTTATTTTGGATTATCCTAGGTTAGGTTAGGTTATATTGGGTTATCCTAGGTTAGGTTAGGTTATATTGGGTTATCCTAAGTTGCTTAGGTTATATTGGGTTATCCTAGGTTAGGTTAGGTTATATTTGGGTACCTTAGGTTAGGTTAGGTTATATTGGGTTATCCTAGGTTAGCTTAGGTTATATTAGGTTATCCTAGGTTAGTAGATGAATGGTTCAGAGAACCGACATGTTGATAAATTAGACACATGTGCAACTCTTGGGTATCTTTATTGAGGAAACGTTTCGCCACACAGTGGCTTCATCAGTCCATACAAAGGAGAATCTTGAAGAACAGGAGGAGAATGAGGTAATCAGTCCCTCAACCTTGAGTCGATGTGGTCAGTCCATCAATCTTGAATAGAATACGGCATACGTGCTGAGAAGGAGCTTATAAACCGTTGGCAGGAGAGGTGCAGCAGTCATAGGTCGTGTAACATTTGTTCAATGTTGAAGTAGGTCGTGCCCAAGAATTAGGCAAGCGAAGAATTCCCAAGTATTAAGATCCCAAGAAGTTGCAGTGTCTGACCTATGACTGCTGCACCTCTCCTGCCAACGGTTTATAAGCTCCTTCTCAGCACGTATGCCGTATTCTATTCAAGATTGATGGACTGACCACATCGACTCAAGGTTGAGGGACTGATTACCTCATTCTCCTCCTGTTCTTCAAGATTCTCCTTTGTATGGACTGATGAAGCCACTGTGTGGCGAAACGTTTCCTCAATAAAGATACCCAAGAGTTGCACATGTGTCTAATTTATCCTAGGTTAGTTTAGGTTATATTTGGGTATCTTAGGTTAGGTTATATTGGGTTATCCTAGGTTAGCTTAGGTTATATTTGGGTATCTTAGGTTAGGTTACGTTATATCGGGTTATCCTAGGTTAGATGTACTTAAGTGTTTTGTGTCCAGAAAAGTGTTGTCGTTATGTACCAAAGGCTTGCAAAAAAACTTACTAAGTCTGATGTGGTCTTAACTACCAGGTCTGGTGTGGTATTGCTACAGTAGGTCTGTTGTGGTATTGCTACAGTAGGTCTGTTGTGGTATTGCTACAGTAGGTCTGTTGTGGTATTGCTACAGTAGGTCTGTTGTGGTATTGCTACAATAGGTCTGGTGTGGTATTGCTACAGTAGGTCTGTTGTGGTATTGCTACAGTAGGTCTGTTGTGGTATTGCTACAGTAGGTCTGTTGTGGTATTGGTACAGTAGGTCTGTTGTGGTATTGCTACAGTAGGTCTGTTGTGGTATTGCTACAGTAGGTCTGTTGTGGTATTGCTACAGTAGGTTTGATGTGGTATTGCTACAATAGGTTTGGTGTGGTATTGCTACAGTAGGTCTGGTTTGGTATTGCTACAGTAGGTCTGTTGTGGTATTGCTGCAATAGGTCTGGTGTGGTATTGCTACAGTAGGTCTGTTGTGGTATTGCTACAGTAGGTCTGTTGTGGTATTGCTACAGTAGGTCTGTTGTGGTATTGCTACAGTAGGTCTGGTGAGGTTTTGCTAAAGTAAGTCTTGTGTGGTATTGCTACAGTAGGTCTTCTGTAGTCTTGTTACAGTAGGTTTGGTGTGGTTTTGCTACAGTAGGTCTGGTCAGGTATTGCTACAGTAGGTCTGGCCTGGTATTGCTACAGTAGGTCTGGCCTGGTATTGCCACAGTAGGTCTGGCCTGGTATTGCTACAGTAGGTCTGTTGTGGTATTGCTACAGTAGGTCTGACCTGGTATTGCTACAGTAGGTCTGACCTGATATTGCTACAGTAGGTCTAACCTGATATTGCTACAGTAGGTCTGACCTGATATTGCTACAGTAGGTCTGGTCTGGTATTGCTACAGTAGGTTCTGTGTGGACCAACTTGGTTTGGTATGGTCTTACTAAATCTGATGTGAACTTGCCAGGTCTGGTGTGGTCTAGCCAAGATTGGTAAAGTCTTAACGTGCAGGCACTGTACCTCCAACATCCAAAACTCAATTCAGTGTTCCCGAAGGCCTTCGTAGATATCAAATCACAAAAAAGTATTTTCCACTTCAATCTTGTATGCTCATACACGCCTGCTGATACTCAAGCTTCTATTACTCCCTCCTCCTCCTCCTCCTCTGATGTCCCTACACCTAAAATGCATCTCAAAATTATACACCCTCTTACCCTTTCTTGAGTTTCATTACGTGCCCAAACTGTCTTAACCCGTTCTCTTTGAATTATACTATGCATAGTAACATGTTCTTCTTCTAATTTCTTTATTCCTTATTTATGCCACATTGATCTCAAATGCAACATTATCACTGCTTCCAGCTTCCTTACTGTAACATTCACAGATGATGCTTTATACATGCTGGACCAGGCTACAACCTGTTCCAGCAACTGGCACCTTGAATTTAACCACGCCAAATGCAAAGTCATGAAGACCGGGAAGGGTAAACAAGACCGCAGACGCAGTATAGTCTAGGTGGCCAAAGACTGCAAACCTCACTCAAGGAAAAAGATCTTGGGGTGAGTATAATACCGAGCACGTCTCCTGAGGCGCACATCAATCAAATAACTGCTGCAGCATACAGGCGTCTGGAAAACCTAAGAATAGCGTTCCGATACCTCAGTAAGGAATCGTTCAAGATTCTGTACACCATATACATCAGGCTCATACTGGAATATGCAGCACCAGTTTGGAATTCACACCTGGTCAAGGACATCAAGAAATTAGAGAAAGAGCAAAGGTTTGCAACAAAACTAGTCCCAGAGCTACGGGGATTGTCCTACGAAGAAAGGTTGAGGGAAATCGGCCTGACGACACTGGAGGACAGGAGGGCCAGAGGAGGCATCATAACGACATATAAAATACAGCTCGGAATAGACTACATGGCCAAAGACAGGATGTTCCAGAGATCGGACACAGACACAAGAGGTCACAATTGGAAGTTGAAGACTCAGATGAGTCAAAGGTATGTCAGGACATATTACTTCAGTCACAGAGTAGTCAGGCCGTGGAATAGCCTAGAAAGTGACGCAGTGGAGGCGGGAACCATACATAGATTTATGGCGAGGTATGATAGAGCTCATGGGGCAGGGAGAGAGAGGAAATAGTAGCAATCAGCAAAGAGGCGCGGCCAGGAGCTATGACTCGACCCCTGCAGCCACAAATAGGTGAGTACACACACACACATTAACACTGTCTAAGATAAAACAGCTTCACAAAATTGAACAACTGATTTTATAATGATTTTGAAGGAAAATAATACTGTAGTAAATTACGTCTCCAACACTACCACCAACATTACATTCCACCAACATTGTGGTGTTGGTGATATCTTCACTACTAACACCAACATTACACTACCACCAACACTGTGGTGTTGGTGATATCTTCACTACTAACACCAACATTACACTACCACCAACGTTGTGGTGTTGGTGATATCTTCACTACTAACACCAACATTACACTACCACCAACTCTGTGGTGTTGGTGATATCTTCACTACTAACACCAACATTACACTACCACCAACATTGTGGTGTTGGTGGTATCTTCACTACTAACACCAACATTACACTACCACCAACATTGTGGTGTTGGTGATATCTTCACTACTAACACCAACATTACACTACCATCAACATTGTGGTGTTGGTGATATCTTCACTACTAACACCAACATTACACTACCACCAACATTGTGGTGTTGGTGATATCTTCACTACTAACACCAACATTACACTACCACCAACATTGTGGTGTTGGTGATATCTTCACTACTAACACCAACATTACACTACACCAACATTGTGGTGTTGGTGGTATCTTCACTACTAACACCAACATTACACTACCACCAACATTGTGGTGTTGGTGATATCTTCACTACTAAAACCAACATTACACTTACACCAACATTGTGGTGTTGGTGATATCTTCACTACTAAAACCAACATTACACTTCCACCAACACTGTGGTGTTGGTGATATCTCCACTACTAACACCAACATTACACTTCCACCAACATTGTGGTGTTGGTGATATCTCCACTACTAACACCAACATTACACTTACACCAACATTGTGGTGTTGGTGATATCTCCACTACTAAAACCAACATTACACTTCCACCAACATTGTGGTGTTGGTGACATCTCCAGTACTAGCACCAACATTACACTACCACCAACATTGTGGTGTTGATGGTATCTCTACTACTAACACCAATATTACACTACCACGAACATTGTGGTGTTGGTGGTATCTCCACTACTAACACCAAAATTACACTACCACCAACATTGCGGTGTTATTGGTATCTGAACTACTAACACCAACATTACACTACCACCAACATTGTGGTGTTGGTGGTATCCCCACTACTAACACCAAAATTACACTACCACCAACATTGCGGTGTTATTGGTATCTGAACTACTAACACCAACATTACACTACCACCAACATTGTGGTGTTGGTGGTATCTTCACTACTAACACCAACATTAAACTACCACCAACATTGTGGTGTTGGTGGTATCTCCACCAATACCAACATTACACTACCACCAACATTGTGGTGTTGATGGTATCTCCACTACTAAAACCAGCACTACATTATCACCAACATTGTGGTGTTGGTGGTATCTCCACTACTAAAACCAATATTACACTTCCACCAACATTGTGGTGCTGGTGGTATCTCCACTACTAACACCAACATTACACTACCACCAACATTGTGGTGTTATTGGTATCTGAACTACTAACACCAACATTACACTACCACCAACATTGTGGTGTGGTGTTGATGGTATCTCCACTTCTAACACCAACATTACACTACCACCAACATTGTGGTGTTGGTGTTATCTACAATACTAACACCAACATTACACTTCCACAAACATTGCGGTGCTGGTGGTATTTCCACTACTAACACCAACATTACGCTTCCACCAACATTGGGGTGCTGGTGATATTTCCACTACTAACACTAACATTACACTACCACCAACATTGTGGTGTTGGTGGTATCTCCACTAACAACAACATTACACTACCACCAACATTGTGGTGTTGATGGTATCTCCAGTACTAACACCAACATTACACTACCTCCAACATTGTTGTGTTGGTGCTATCTCCACTTCTATCACCAACATTACACTACCACCAACATTGTTGTGTTATTGGTATCTGAACCACTAACACCAACATTACACTACCACCAACATTGTGGTGATATTGGTATCTGAACTACTAACACCAACATTACACTACCACCAACATTGTGGTGTTGGTGGTATCTCCACTACTAACACCAACACTACACTTCCACCAACATTGTGGTGATGGTGGTGTCTCCACTACTAACACCAACACTACACTACCACCAACATTGTTGAGTTAGTGGTATCTACACTACTAACACCAACATTACACTACCAACAACATTGTGGTGATATTGGTATCTGAACTACTAACACCAACATCACACTTCCACCAACACTGGTGTTGGTGGTATCTCCACTACTAACACCAACACTGTGGTGTTGGTGGTATCTCCACTAACACCAACATTACACTACCACCAACATTGTGGTGTTGGTGGTATCTCCACTACTAAAACCAACATTACACTACCACCAACACTTTGGTGTTGGTGGTATCTCCACTAATAACACCAACCTTACACTTCCACCAAAACTGTGGTGTTGGTGATATCTCCACTACTAACACCAACATTACACTACCACCAACATTGTGGTGTTGATGGGTTCTCCACTAGTAACACCAACATTACACTACCACCAACATTGTGGTGTTGGTGGTATCTCCACTACTAACACCAACATTACACTTCCATCAACATTTTGGTGTTTATGGTATCTCCACTACTAAAACCAACATTACACTACCACTAACATTGTGGTGTTGGTGGTATCTCCACTACTAACACCAACATTACACTACCACCAAAATTGTTGTGTTGGTGCTATCTCCACTTCTAACACCAACATTACACTACCACCAACATTGTTGTCTTGGTGGTATCTCCACTACTAACACCAACATTACACTACCACCAACATTGTGGTGTTATTGGTATCTGAACTACTAACACCAGCATTACACTACCACCAACATTGTGGTGTTGGTGGTATCTCCACTACTAACACCAACATTACACTACCACCAACATTATGGTGTTGGTGGTATCTCCACTACTAACACCAACATTACACTACCACCAACATTGTCGTGTTATTGGTATCTGAAATACTAACACCAACATTACACTACCACCAACATTGTGGTGTTGATGGTATCTCCACTACTAACACCAACACTACACTTCCACCAACATCGTGGTGTTCGTGGTATCTCCACTACTAACACCAACGTTACACTTCCACCAACACTGTGGTGTTGGTGGTATCTCAACTACTAACACCAACATTACACTTCCATCAACATTGTGGTGTTGATGGTATCTCCACTACTAACACCAACATTACACTTCCATCAACATTGCAGTGTTGATGGTATCTCCACTACTAAAATCAACATTACACTACCACCAACATTGAGGTGGTACCTTCACTACTAAAACCAACATTACACTACCACCAACATTGTGGTGTTGATGGTATCTCCACTACTATCACCAACATTACACTACCACCAAAATTGTTGTGTTGGTGCTATCTCCACTTCTAACACCAACATTACACTACCACCAACATTGTTGTCTTGGTGGTATCTCCACTACTAACACCAACATTACACTACCACCACCATTGTGATGTTGATGGTATCTCCACTACTAACACCAACATTACACTACCACCAAGATTGTGGTGTTGGTGGTATCTACACTACTAACACCAACATTACACATCCACCAACATTGTGGTGCTGGAGGTATCTACACTAACAACAACATTACACTACCACCAACATTGCGGTGGCACCTTCATTACTAACACCAGCATTACACTACCACAAACATTGTGGTGTCTGTGGTATCTCCACTACTAACACCAACATTACACTTCCATCAACATTGTGAAGTTGATGGTATCTCCACCACTTAAACCAACATTACACTACCACCAACATTGTGGTGTTGGTGGTATCTCCACTACTAACACCAACACTACACTTCCACCAACACTGTGGTGCTGGTGGTATCTCCACTACTAACACCAACAATACACTACCACCAACATAGTTGTGTTGGTGGTATCTCCACTACTAACACCAACGTTACACTGCCACCAACATTGTGGTGTTATTGGTATCTGAACTACTAACACCAACATTACACTACCACCAACATTGTGGTGTTATTGGTATCTGAACTTCTATCACCAACATTACACTGCCACCAACATTGTTGTCTTGGTGGTATCTCCACTACTAACACCAAAATTACACTACCACCAACATTGTGGTGTTATTGGTATCTGAACTACTAACACCAACATTACACTACCATCAACATTGTGGTGTTGGTGGTATCTCCACTACTAACACCAACGTTACACTTCCACCTACACTGTGGTGTTGGTGGTATCTCCACTACTAACACCAACATTACACTTCCACCAACACTGTGGAGTTGGTGGTATCTACACTAACGCCAACATTACACTTCCACCAACACTTTGGTGTTGGTGCTATCTCCACTACTAACACCAACATTACACTTCCACCAACACTGTGGTGTTGGTGGTATCTCCACTACTAGCACCAACATTACACTACGACCAACACTGTGGTGTTGGTGGTATATCCACTAAAAAAACCAACAATACACTACCACCAACACTGTGGTGTTGGTGGTATCTCCACTACTAACACCAACATTACACTTCCACCAACACTGTGGTGTTGGTGGTATCTCCACTACTAACACCAACATTACACTTCCACCAACACTGTGGTGTTGGTGATATCTCCACTACTAACACCAACATTACACTTCCACCAACACAATGGTGTTGGTGATATCTCCACTACTAACACCAACATTGCACTACCACCAACCTTGTGGTGTTGGTGGTATCTCCACTACTAACACCAACATTACACTACGACCAACACTGTGGTGTTGGTGGTATCTCCACTAAAAAAACCAACAATACACTACCACCAACACCGTGGTGTTGGTGATATCTCCACTACTAACACTAGCATTGCACTGCCACCAACACTGTGGTGTTGGTGGTATCTCCACTACTAACACCAACATTACACTACCGCCAACATTGTGGTGTTGGTGGTATCTCCACTAACACCAACATTACACTACCACCAACATTGTGGTGTTGGCGGTATCTCCACTACTAAAACCAATATTACACTACCACCAACACTTTGGTGTTGGTGGTATCTCCACTACTAACACCAACATTACACTTCCACCAAAACTGTGGTGTTGGTGATACCTCCTCTACTAACACCAACATTACACTTCCACCAACACTGTGGTGTTGGTGGTATCTCCACTACTAAGACCAACATTACACTTCCATCAACACTGTGGTGTTGGTGGTATCTCCACTACTAACACCAACAATACACTTCCACCAACATTGTGGTGTTGGTGATATCTCCGCTATTAACACGAACATTGCACTTCCACCAACACTGTGGTGTTGGTGGTATCTCCACTAACGCCAACATTACACTTCCACCAACACTGTGGTGTTGGTGGTATCTCCACTACTAGCACCAACATTACACTACGACCAACATTGTGGTGTTGGTGGTATCTCTAGTAACACCAACATTGCACTACCACCAACTTTGTGGTGTTGGTGGTATCTCCACTAAAAAAACCAACAATACACTACCAACAACACTGTGGTGTTGTTGGTATCTCCACTACTAACACCAACATTACACTTCCAACAACACTGTGGTGTTGGTGGTATCTACACTACTAAGACCAACATTACACTTCCATCAACACTGTGGTGTTGGTGGTATCTCCACTACTAACACCAACATTACGCTTCCACCAACACTGTGGTGTTGGTGGTATCTCCACTACTAACACCAACATTACACTTCGAACAACACTGTGGTGTTGATGGTATCTCCACTACTAACACCAATATTACACTTCCACCAACATTGTGGTGTTGGTGATATCTCCGCTATTAACACCAACGTTACACTTCCACCAACACTGTGGTGTTGGTGGTATCTCCACTACTAACACCAACGTTACACTTCCACCAACACTGTGGTGTTGGTGGTATCTCCACTACTAGCACCAACATTACACTTCCACCTACACTGTGGTGTTGGTGGTATCTCCACTACTAACACCAACATTACACTTCCACCAACACTGTGGTGTTGGTGGTATCTCCACTAACGCCAACATTACACTTCCACCTACACTGTGGTGTTGGTGGTATCTCCACTACTAGCACCAACATTACACTACGACCAACATTGTGGTGTTGGTGGTATCTACAGTAACACCAACATTGCACTACCACCAATATTGTTGTGTTGGTGGTATCTCCACTAAAAAAAACCAACAATACACTACCAACAACACTGTGGTGTTGGTGGTATCTCCACTACTAACACCAACATTACACTTCCACCAACACTGTGTTGTTGGTGAAATCTCCACTACTAACACCAACATTACAGTTCCACCAACACTGTGGTGTTGGTGATATCTCCACTAGTAAAACCAACATTACACTTTCACCAACACTGTGGTGTTGGTGATATCTCCACTACTAACACCAGCATTGCACTGCCACCAACACTGTGGTGTTGGTGGTATCTCCACTACTAACACCAACATTACACTACCACCAACATTGTGGTGTTGGTGGTATCTGCACTACTAACACCAACATTACACTACCACCAACAATGTGGTGTTGGTGGTATCTCCACTACTAACACCAACACTACACTTCCACCAGCACTGTTGTGTTGGTGGTATCTCCACTACTAACACCAACATTGTGGTGTTTGTGGTATCACCACTACTAACACCAACATTGCAGTACCACCAACATTGTTGTGTTGGTGGTATCTCCACTACTAACACCAGCATTACACTTCCACCAACACTGTGGTATTGGTGGTGTCGCCTTCATCATGGATTCCCAATTCACTATATACATTCAATGTTATATGGAAATTGTTGTCATATGAGCAACTGCTAATATTAGAATATTAGAATGCGAAGCCCAAGATAAAATGTCAGTAAACGAGAAAAGTGTAGAAAGACCTGTTAAAAACAGCGAAAGGAAGAGGGAAGAGGACAGTGAGGAATTTCCCTTGAAAAACAGTAAAAGAAAGAGAGAAGAGAACAGCGACGATTGTCCCTTAAAAGACAGTAAAAGAAAGAGAGAAGAGGACAGTGACGATTGTCCCTTAAAAGACAGTAAAAGAAATAGAGAAGAGGGCAGTGACGATTGTCCCTTAAAAAACAGTAAAAGAAAGAGAGAAGAGGACAGTGACGATTGTCCCTTAAAAGACAGTAAAAGAAAGAGAGAAGAGGACAGTGAAGATTGTCCCTTAAAAGACAGTAAAAGAAAGAGAGAAGAGGACAGTGATGATTGTCCCTTAAAAAACAGTAAAAGAAAGAGAGAAAAGGACAGTGATGATTGTCCCTTAAAAAAGAGTAAAAGAAAGAGAGAACAGGACAGTGACGATTGTCCCTTAAAAGGCAGTAAAAGAAAGAGAGAAGAGGACAGCGATGGTTGTCCCTTAAAAGACAGTAAAAGAAAGAGAGAAGAGGACAGTGAAGATTGTCCCTTAAAAGACAGTAAAAGAAAGAGAGAAGAGGACAGTGATGATTGTACCTTAAAAGACAATAAAAGAAAGAGAGAAGAGGACAGTGATGATTGTCCCTTAAAAGACAGTAAAAGAAAGAGAGAAGAGGACAGTGAGGTTTTTCTTTTGAAAAACAGTAAAAGAAAAAGAGAAGAGGGAATTGAGGATCGTCCAGTGAAAAACAATAAAAGAGAGAGAGAAGACGAGGAAACTTAGGAGTGCAGTATGCAGTTGAGTAAACATAAAGAGAATAAAACGGAAAGTGAAGGTGATGAAAGTCATAACAAAATGGAAAAGAGTTGGAGTTAAAAACCAGTTGAGCAAAAAGATTGCATGTTGCAAGAAATTGACATGAAATATTGCGACAAGGTCAACAAATATCCTCAACAACTGGTAAAATAATTGGAGGATTTTTGTTAGAAGTCTAATATAAGAATATTTCGACGCGAGAAAATTGAGGATTGGTTGAGTAGCGAGAAGACACGTAAGTTAGGAAGAGGTATAGCTGGAAGATGTTGGCTGGTGGTTGACCACCAATAATAATTGGTAGTCAAGGAAATAATTCGCCAGATATTTTATGGAAACTTTGTTAAGGAGGTCGAGTTTCTGCATAAACTACGAGGTATTGCTGGTGTTTAGTAGTTAGTGGGAGTTAATGCAGAGGGTGGGTACCTAATTACTGAGTATGCTGGCATCACACTAGGCTAATACGCGGAAAAGTAATTAATTAAAATTTCAAGTATAATTGAAATTCTGACCAGCCTGGCCAAAACTCTCCAAGTTGTCCATTCGAGAAACGTCTGTCACTGGGACATTCATGGTCAAAATGTCTGTATTATCGAAACGCCTGAAGGTCTACAGACGACGCTTATAGACTTTGGTTTGGCTCAGGAAATCAAGGAAACAAGGTCTGTGGCTACAATGGAGAACACTCTTAAGTCTTCAGTTCCAGAAATGTCACCGACAGTAGTGACTGGTGACATGATGGATGCTGCAAACTTAGCTTGTATGATTGCAATGTAAGCACGGTATTACAACTTATAACTCCCAGGGGAAGTCAATATATGGTTTGAGAATGCAAGGGCATTAAACCCTATGGAAAGAATGAGCATTGGTTAGCTGGTAAATATTTTGGAAAAGCTACAAGAGAAGTAGCCGTCCCCATCACCAGCAGTCCTTCACGGTGAAGGGAACCTGATTTACCAGCCCACCATCAACATTCCTTCATGCCTTAGAAAAAACACTCGTCAGAATTCCCCAAAGAAGGACATTAAAAGGAAGAGAGAAGACGAGAATGAGGATACTATGGCGAAAAAGGGCAAAAGGCGAAGAGAAGACCAAAGTGAGGATACAATGGCGAAAAATAGTAAAAGGCGAGGAGAAGACGAAACTCAAACGATTTTTACGTAAAAACTTCTGCTCTCTATAAGCCTTGTAGGTTTAGTGCTTCTTTTGATAATTACAGTAATAATAATATGTATAAACTGAAATGCTTTTGTTAGCATTTAGGTTTAAAAAATTTAATTTTTTATTAACAAATCGGCCGTTTCACACTAAGTTAGGTTGGCACGAAAAATAAAAACTTTCATCACTCACTCCATGACTGCCTTGCCAGAGGTGCGCTTACACTACAGTTATAAATCTGCAACATTAACACCCCTCCTTCATAGTGCAGGCACTGTACTTTCTTGGCCGTTATAAGCTGACACTCTCCTAATGCTCTTTCTTGGCCGCTATAAGCTGACCCTCGCCTAAGAGTCTTTCTTGGCCGTTATAAGTTGACACTCTCCTAATAGTCTTTCTTGGCCGTTATAAGTTGACTCTCTCCTAATGCTCTTTCTTGGCCGCTATAAGCTGACCCTCGCCTAAGAGTCTTTCTTGGCCGTTATAAGTTGACACTCTCCTAATAGTCTTTCTTGGCCGTTATAAGTTGACTCTCTCCTAATGCTCTTTCTTGGCCGCTATAAGCTGACCCTCGCCTAAGAGTCTTTCTTGGCCGTTATAAGTTGACACTCTCCTAATAGTCTTTCTTGGCCGTTATAAGTTGACTCTCTCCTAAAAGTCTTTCTTGGCCGTTATAAGTTGACTCTCTCCTAATAGTCTTTCTTGGCCGTTATAAGTTGACACTCTCCTAATAGTCTTTCTTGGCCGTTATAAGTTGACTCTCTCCTAATGCTCTTTCTTGGCCGCTATAAGCTGACCCTCGCCTAAGAGTCTTTCTTGGCCGTTATAAGTTGACACTCTCCTAATAGTCTTTCTTGGCCGTTATAAGTTGAACTCTCTCCTAATGCTCTTCTTGGCCCTATAAGTTGACCCTCGCCTAAGAGTTTTCTTGGCGTTTAAAAGTTAACCCCCAAATGTCTTTCGGGCCGTTAAAATTTAAACATTCCTTATTTTTGGGTTT
>NC_069483.1:15576495-15593995 GCF_026875155.1 Cherax quadricarinatus
AGGAGAGTGTCAACTTATAACGGCCAAGAAAGACTATTAGGAGAGTGTCAACTTATAACGGCCAAGAAAGACTATTAGGAGAGTGTCAACTTATAACGGCCAAGAAAGACTATTAGGAGAGTGTCAACTTATAACGGCCAAGGAAGACTATTAGGAGAGTGTCAGCTTATAACGGATAAGAAAGACTATAAGGAGAGAGTTAACTTATAACGGCCAAGAAAGACTCTTAGGAGAGGGTCAGCTTATAGCGGCCAAGAAAGAGCATTAGGAGAGTGTCAACTTATAACGGCCAAGAAAGAGCATTACGAGAGTGTCAACTTATAACGGCCAAGAGGCACTATTACGAGAGTGTTATCTTATAACGGCCAAGAAAGACTTATTAGGAGAGTGTCAGCTTATAACGGCCAAGAAAGACTTTTAGGAGAGAATCAGCTTATAACTGCCAAGAAAGACTATTAGGAGAGGACAGTTTATAACGGCCAAGAAAGACTATTAGGAGAGTGTCAACTTATAGCGGCCATGAAAGACTATTACGAGAGTTTTATCTTATAATGGCTAAGGCTTCACTTGTTTTTGGATTTTGGTTAATTTAATTTGATCTTAAAGAACACTTCAAACATTAATTCTGTTATAGTGGTACAGCTCCAGGCGTCTTTAATAACATTATACAACATCATAATTACATGATCTAGCCTATGTTTATCATTATCTTTGGCATAGAAGCTTAAGGAAAAATGTATTGAAAAATATGGGTATTCCAATTACAGGGATAAAAATGTCTCAAAAAAGATTGGACAATGTTAAGAGAGAATTTTATAATGATGAAAAAAATTTATACAAATGGTAAAAATTTACGCCAATAAAAAAAAATTTGTACTGCTGGACAAATTTGTATAATAATTTCATAGGGAATGTATAAAATATAACAAGAATAAAAAGTATATGATGCTTGGCTAAAATAACACACAGATACAGACACACATGCGCGCGTGTGCACCCTGGTCACCTCTGACCTCATGGTCTGGTAGTTTACCTCTAAACTGACTCTAACCAGAAATAGTTAAGTCAAGTTATTGAAAGGGAGAGGGGGTGGGGGCAGCCTTTCTTTCTATTGTTTGATTGTTCACACACACACTTTATTTGTTAATACCTCTTATTAATTGAACTAATATTTTTATTATTACTTTTTATTATAAGGAAGTCCTTCGTGTCGGGGCCCGTCTGGCTGGGGGGCCCCTCTAGCAAGGAGGCCCCTCTGGCTGGGGGGCCCCTCGAGCAGGGAGGCCCCTCTGGCAGGGGGCCCTGGGTAGTTGCCTTCTTATAAATCCGGCGCTGCTTGTAACTTCTGAAGCAAAATTATATGTTCATAAAATACTTTATAACACATATAATTAGCAATAACTACTAATTGTTATTTGTGGTGGATCACTTACCATCACTTTTCTTATGTTCCATAAACTAACTGTCCTGTCGTGTCATTTTATAGCCATTCCTCGATTTTTTGGCCACTAAAAATTTTAGGGAAGGGTAAAGCACGTCTTGTGTGCCAGGGGCTTAGACTTCCAGCAAGCATGCATGAGCGTATTGGATAGAAGTAAATGGAAGCAAGGCAGTCATGGAGTGAGTGATGAAAGTTTTTATTTTTCGTGCCAACCTAACTTAGTGTGAAACGGCCGATTTGTTAATAAAAAATTTAAATTTATTAAACCTGAACGCTAACAAAAGAATTTCAGTTTATACGTATTATTATTATTGTAATTATCAAAAGAAGCGCTAAGCCCACAAGGTTTATACAGCGCAGAAGTTTTCACGTAAACATCGTTCGATTTTCGTCTTCTCTCCTCCTTTTGCCCTTTTTCGCCATAGTATCCTCATTCCGGTCTTCTCTCTTCCTTTTACTGTCCTTCTTTGGGGAATTCTGATGTGTGTTTTTTCTAAGGCATGAAGGGATGTTGATGGTGGGCTGGTAAGTCAGGTTCTCTTCACCGTGAAGGACTGCTGGTGATGGGGACGGCTCCTTCTCTTGTAGTTTTTCCAAAATGTTTACCAGCTAACCAATGCTCATTCTTTCCTTAGGGTTTAATACCCTTGCCTTCTCAAGCCATATATTGACTTCCCATGGGAGTTATAAACTTGTAATACCGTACTTACGTTGCAATCATGCAAGCTAACTTTGCAACTTCCACCATGTCACCAGTCACAGTCATTACTGTCGGTGACATTTCTGGAACGGAAGACTTAACAGTGTTCTCCATTGTAGCCACAGACCTTGTTTCCTTGATTTCCTTAGCCCTTCCAAAGTCTATAAGCGTCGTCTATAGACCTTCAGGCGTTTCGACAATACAGACATTTTGACCATGAATGTCCCTGTGACACATGTTTCTCGAATGGACAACTTGGAGGGTTTTGGCCAGGCTGGTCATAATTTCAATTATACTTGAAATTTTAATTAATTACTTTTCCGCGTATTAGCCTAGTGTGATGCCAGCATACTCAGTAATTAGGTACCCACCCTCTGCATTAACTCCCACTAACTACTAAACACCAACAATACCTCGTAGTTTATGAAGAAACTCGACCTCCTTAACAAAGTTTTCATAAAATATCTGGCGAATTATTTCCTTGACTACCAATTATTATTGGTGGTCAACCACCAGCCAACATCTTCCAGCTACACCTCTTCCTAACTCATGGGTCTTGTCGCTACTCAACCAATCCTCAATTTTCTCGCGTCGAAATATTCTTATATTAGACTACTAACAAAAATCCTCCAATTATTTTACCAGTTCTTGAGGATATTTGTTGACCTTGTCGCAATATTTTATGTCAATTTCTTGCAACATGCAATCTTTTTGCTCACCTGGTTTTTAACTCCAACTCTTTTCCATTTTGTTATGACTTTCATCACCTTCACTTTCCGTTTTATTCTCTTTATGTTTACTCAACTGCATACTGCACTCCTAAGTTTCCTCGTCTTCTCTCTCTCTTTTATTGTTTTTCATTGGACGATCCTCAATTCCCTCTTCTCTTTTCCTTTTACTGTTTTTCAAAAGACAAACCTCACTGTCCTCTTCTCTCTTTCTTTTACTGTCTTTTAAGGGACAATCATCACTGTCCTCTTCTCTCTTTCTTTTACTGTTTTTTAAGGGACAATCGTCACTGCCCTCTTCTCTCTTTCTTTTACTGTCTTTTAAGGGACAATCCTCACTGTCCTCTTCTCTCTTTCTTTTACTGTCTTTTAAGGGACAATCTTTACTGTCCTCTTCTCTATTTCTTTTACCCGTTTTTTTAAAGGGACAAAACGTTTACTTTCCCCCTTTTCCCACTTTTTTATGTTTTTTTTAAGGGACAATCGTCACTGCCCCTTCCCCTTTTCTTTTCCTGTTTTTTAAGGGACCAAATTTGTTTTACTGTCCCTTTTTTCCTTTTTTCTTTTTTCTGTTTTTAAAAGGGGGGAATCGTCCCCTGTTTTTTTATTTTTCCCTTTCTTTTATGTTTTTCAAAAGGGGAAAAATTTCCTTTCCCGTTTCCCCTTTCCCCTTTTTTTTTCGCTGTTTTTTTTTAGGTCTTTTTTTCAAATTTTTGTTTTTTTTTACATTTTTTTTGGGCTTTTGCATTCTAATATTCTAATATTGGGAGTTGCTCATTTTGAAAACAATTTCCAAAAAAAATTTTAAAAGTAATTTTTGTGAATTGGGAATCCTTTTTGAAGGGAGGCAACCACCCTACCACGTGGGTTTGGGGGAAATGTAATGCTTTTGGGGTTAGTATTGGGGGGATCCACAAACACAACCCAAAGTTGGGGGGTTTGTGCAATGTTGGGTTTTTAGTGTGGAAAATTTCCCCCCAAAAAAAAACGGTGGGGGAAGTGGGAAATGTTGGTGTTATGTTGGTGGTTTGTAGTAGAGAAAACCCCCATAAAACCCCAATTTTTTGTGTTAAATTGTGGAGATACCCCCAAAACCCATGTTGGTGGACGGGGTAATTTTGGGTGTTTGTATTAGAGATACCTTTCCCAAAACCCCCTTGTTGGGGGGGTGTATCATTGGGTTAAAATTGGAGATAAACCCCCAAAAACCACAAAGTTTGGGGAAAAATGTTAATTTTTGGGGTTTTTAGGGATTAGATATACCACCAACACCAAAAAGTTGGGGGTTTTTCTATAAAAAACCCTTTAGGGGCCGGGGGGGGGACTTTCGGGGTTGGGGGGGCCCGGGGGGGACTTTAGGGTTTTTGGGGGCCCGGGGGCCCTTTAGTTTGGGGGGGCTCTCAAAATGGAAAATTAAATTTTAAAAAAAAAAGTAAAAATTTAAATAAAATGAATGATAAAAAGCAGTTTTCCAAAAAAAAAAATTTTTTATCTCAATTATTTTTTTTACTTTAAAAATAAAATTTGGGTTATAATTTTCGTTTTGTAATATATTTAAAAAACATATATAATAAATTTCTGGTGTGTATTTTATTTATTTTTCCCCTGGTGTCCGCTGTCGGTATTCTAGGTTTTATCTATATATTTTGTTTTTTTTTTGTAATAATTTTTTTTAATGGGCCGGAATGGGGCCACGACGCCAATTGCAAATTTTAAATTTTTAAAAAAGTAAAATTTTAAAAAAAAGGGGGAAAAGAAATAAAAAAAAGTTTTAACTTCAAAGGAAAAAAAAAATGATTTAATCTTTTTTTAAAAAATTATTTTATTACGAGAGTTTTCAGCTTATAAACGGGGCCAAAAAAAAGAGGGGTTAGGAGATTTTCAAAATTTTTAACGGGAAAAAAAAAGACTATTTAAAAAAGGAAAAGGGAAATTTTTTTAACGGCCAAAAAAGATATTTAAGGGAGGTTCAACTTATAGCGGCCATGAAAAAATTTTTTTACGAGAGTTTTATCTTTTTAAAGGCCCAAGGTTTTTCCCGGGTTTTTGGGATTTTGGTTAATTTTAAATTTTTTCTTTTTTAAAAAACACTTTAAAAAAATTTTAATTTTTTATAAATGGTACAAACTCCAGGGTTTTTCTTTAATAACATTATCAACATCTTTAAATTTCATGATTAGCTAAAGTTTTTTTCATTATCTTTGGATAGAAGGGTTAAGGAAAAAATGTAGTGAAAAATATGGGATTCCAATTACAGGGATAAAAAATGTTTTCGAAAAGATTGGACAATATTAAAAAAAGGGAAATTTTATGTTTAAAAAAATTTTTTTTTCAATGAAAAAAAATTTTTACCCCAAAGATTTAAAAATTTTTCATCGTTAAAAAAAATTTTTTACTGCCTTTAAAAAAAAAATTTTTTAAAAATTAAATTTTTTTTTGGGAATGTATAAAAAAAAACAAATTAAAAAAGTATATGATGCTTGGGCTAAAAATTTTTCCCCAGATACGACACACATGCCCCGCGTGTGCACCCTGGGTTTCCCCCTTTACCTCTGGTCTGGTAGTTTACCTCTAAAATTTAAATCTAACCAGAAATAGTTAAGGTTTAAAAATTATTGAAAAAGGGGGAGGGGGGGTGGGGGGCAGCCCTTTTATTTTTTTTTTTTGGGGTTGATTGTTCACACCACCAAATTTATTTGTTAATTTCCCCTTATTAATTGGGAAATAATATTTTTTTTTATTAAATTTTTTTTTTATAAGGAATTCCTTTGTGTCGGGGCCCCTCCGGGGTTTGGGGGGGCCCCCCGGAGGGGGGGGGCCCTGGGGAGTTGCCTTCTTTAAACGGCGCTGCTTTTAACTTCTGAAGGGAAAAATTTTTGTTTTATAAAAAAACTTTATAACACATATAATTAGCAAAAACTACTAATTTTTTTTATTTGTGGTGGATCCCCCTTACCCCTCCCCTTTTTTTTGTTCCTTAAACTAAACTGTCCTGTCGTGGGCATTTTATAGCCATTCCTCCCATTTTTTTTCCCCTAAAAAAAATTTGGGAAGGGTTTTAAAACAGTCTTGTGTTTCCAGGGGCTTTGGGCTTCCCGAAGCATGCATGAGCGTTTTTGGGGTTTGAAGTAAATGGGAAACAAAAGGGTTTTTTTTTTTCTTGTTTGTGGTGTTGGAGTGTTTAGCCCAAAATAACATTTAAAGACGGGGCCCTTTAAGGGAAAACCAAACAGGCCGGACTCGCGTCCTGGAAGAAAGGGAAGTTTCAGGGTCTGCCCCTATGAAGGGCGGGGGGTTAATGTTGCAGAAATTTTTAAAAGTATGTAAGCGGACCCCTTTGGGGAAAAGGGAGTCATGGTGTGAGTGATTAAAATTTTTTTAAACCTAAATGCTAACAAAAGCATTTTTAGTTTGTACGTTTTTTATTTTTAAAATTAAAAATTTTCAAAAGGAAAACCCCTAAAACCACAAGGGGGGTTTTTACAGCGCAAAAGTTTTTTAAAAAATTTAAAAATGTTTATTTTCAATTTTTCTCTTCGCCTTTTTTCTTCCCCCCTTAAATATTTTTCCCCATTGTATCCCCCTTTGGTTTTTTTCTTCTTTCCCTTTTTCCCTTTTTTTTGCCTTTGTATTCCTCATTCTTTTTTTTCTCTTTCCTTTTTTTAAAGTCCCTTTTTTGGGGGGAATTTCCCCGACCGGGGTTTTTTTTTTAAAGGGATGAAGGGGGGTTTTTGATTGGGGGGGGCTGGTAAATCAGGGGTTCCCTTTACCGTGAAGGAACCCGCTGGTGATGGGGAAGGTCCCTTTTTTGTAGCTTTTCCAAAATATTTACCAGCTAACCAATTCTTTTCTTTCCCTAGGGTTTTTTTGCCCTTGCATTTTTCAAAAACCCCTATATTGACTTCCCCCCGGGATTTTAAGTTGTTTTTAAAACAATACTTACATTGGGAATCATTAAAAACTTTTTTTTTGTTTGCGCCCTCAACCCCCGCAAACCGTCACTTCTGTCAGTGACCTTTTTTTCCCTTTATTTCCCCCCAGCGAAAACCAAAAATTTTATCAGGGGTTTGTCTTTTGGACCTTCAGGCGTTTTTGATAATACGACATTTTTTTACCCTAAAAAAATTTTTTTGGAAGCGTTTTTTCGAATGGAAAAAACTTGGAGAGGTTTTTTGGGCCAAAGGGTGGTCATTAAAATTTTTTAATTATACTTTTTAAATTTTTAAAATTTAAATTAAATTTTTCCCCGGTTTTTAGCTAGTGTGATGCCGGGGATACCCCAAATAATTTGGGGAACCCCACCCTCTGCCTTTAAAATCCCCCCAACTCTAAACACCGGGAAAAACCTCGTAGTTTATGCCCGGAAAAATCGACCTCCGTAAAAAATTTTCCCTAAAATTTTGGCGGGTTTTTCCTTTTATACCAATTATTATTGGGGTCAACCAACCCGCCCCAAAATCTTTTCCCGGGTACCCACTTTTAACTCATGGGTCTTTTTCGTACTAAAAAACCCGTCCCCCAATTTTCTCGCGTTCCCAAATATTTTATATTGAAATACTTTCAAAACTCCTCCCAAATTAAATTTTTCCCGGGTTTTTTGAGGATATTTTTTGACCTTGTCGCAATATTTTTTTTTGGGCCCAAATTTTTGAAAAATGCAATCTTTTTTTTCTCCCAAATGGTTTTTTAAAAAATCCAACTCTTTTCCATTTTTTTTTGACTTTCATCACCTCACCCTTTTTTTTTATTCTCTTTTGTTTATTTAAAAATGCCCAAAACTGGGCCCCCCCTAAGTTTTTTCGTCTTCTTTTTCTCTTTTTTGTTTTTAAATTTGGGCGATCTTCAATTTCCCCCTTCTCTTTTTTTTTTTTACTTTTTTCAAAAAAAAAAAATAAACCCCACTGTCCTCTTCTTCCCCTTTTTTTTTAATTTTCTTTTTTAAAGGGCAATTTAATTCCCCTGTTTCCCCTTCTTTTACTTCTTTTACGGGCTTTTTTAAAGGGGCATCGTCACTGTCCTCTTTTTCCCCTTTCTTTTAAATTTTCTTTTTTAAGGGGGCCCAAAAACGTCAATTGGGCCTTTCTCTACTTTTTTTACTGTCTTTTAAAAGGGGGCAATTTCACCGGTTTCCCCTTTCTCTTTCTTTTAATGTCTTTTTCGGGGCAAAACTTTACTGTTTCCCCTTTTTCTATTTCTTTACTGTCTTTTAAGGGGGGCAATCGTCAACCCGTCCTCTTCCCCCTAAATTTTTTTATGTCTTTTAAGGGGGCAAACGTCCTTTTCCTCTTTTCTCTTTTTTTCCTGTTTTTTTTTAAAAGGGGCAACTTCCCACTGTCCTTTTTTCTTTTTCTTTTTTCTGTCTTTTTTTAAGGGGGCAATCGTTTGCTGTTTCTATTCTTTCCCCTTTTTTTTTATGTTTTTTTTTAAGGGAAATTCCTCATGTCCTTTTTTCCCTTTTTTTTTCGCCCGTTTTTAAAAAAAGGGTTTTTTTCCCCTTTTCTCGTTTACGACATTTTTCTTTGGGGTTCGCCCTTTAAAATTTAAATTAGCAGTTGCTCATATGACAAAAAAATTCCATTATAAAAATTGAAAAGTATATAGTGAAAATTGGGGAAACCCTGATGAAGGGGGAACCAAAAAATTTCCAAAAGGGTTGGTGGAAGTGTTAAAGCTGGTTTTTTGTAGTGGGATACCACAAAAAACAACAATGTTGGTGGTAGTGCAATGTTGGTGTTGTGTGGAGATACCACCAAAAAAATAAAAGTGCCCGGGGGAAGTGTAGTGTTGGTGTTTTTGTTGGGTGTTTAGGTACCCGAGAAATTTCCCCAAACACCACAATGTTTGTTTGTTTAAATAGTGGGAAAAAACCACCAACGTTGTTGGTGGACGTTTTAATTTTTGATGTTAGTAAATTTGAGATACCCCCAACACCACTTGTTGGTGGAAGGTATCATTGGTTTTTATATTTGGGGGATACCCCCCAAAACAAAAATGTTGGTTTTAAAATGTTTAAATTTTTGGTTTTTTTAGTTTTAGGATTAAAACCAAACCAAACACCCCAAAGGTTGGGTGGTAAATTTTAAACCCTTGGGGGGGCCCGGGGGGACTTTTTGGGGTTTGGGGGGGGCCCCGGGGCACTTTAGGTTTTTGGGGGCCCCCGGGGGAAATTTAGTTTGGGGGGCCCCTAAAAATGGAAATTTAAATTTAAATTTCAAAATAAATAAAAAAAACTAAAATGAATGATTAAAAAGCAAAATTTCCAAAAAAAAAAAAATTTTTCTTTCTTTAATTTTATTGACTTTTTAAAAAAAAAATTTGATTATAATTTTCAAATTTGTAATTTATTGAAACAACCTATAAAATTTAATTTTTACTGGTGTGTTTTTTATTTTATATCTTTTTGTTTTTTCACGCTGTCGGTTTCTATGGTATTTATTTTTTATTTATGTTTTTTTATGTAAATTTAAATTTTTAATGGGCCACCCACCCCGGCCCCCCACCGACCAACTAGGGGCATTTTAAAATTTTAAAAAAAGTAAAATTTTTAAAAAAAAAGAAAAAGGGGAAAAAAAAAACCGTTTTAACTTTCCAAAGAAAAAAAAAACTGATTCATCTTTTTTAAAAAAAATTATTTTTATTAAAGAGAGTGTTTAGCTTTTAGCGGGGCCAAGAAAGAGCATTAGGGGAGTGTCAACTTTTTTAAAGGAAAAAAAAAAGACTATTAAGAGGGGGGCAATTTTTAAAAGGCCCAAGAAAGACATTTTGGGAGGGGGTGTCAACTTATTTGCGGCCATGAAAAAAATTATTTCGAGAGTTTTATCTTTTTAAAGGCTAAGGCTTTTACTTTTTTTTTTTTTTGGTTTAATTTAATTTTATCTTAAAGAACACTTCAAAAACATTTAAAATTTGTTATAGTGGTACAGCTCCAGGCCCCTTTTTAATAACATTTTTTACAAAAATCATAATTTTCATTTATCTAGCCTATGTTTATTTATTATCTTTTGGGAAAAAGAAGCTTTTTAAAGGGAAAAAGTAGTGGGGAAAAAAAAAATTTTGGGGAATTTTCCCTTTACAGGGAAAAAAAATGTCTCGAAGGAAAAATTGGACAATATTAAAAGGAACTTTTTTACTGATGAAAAAAAAAAAAATTTTTATTAAAAGAAAAAAAATTTATACCCTTTATTAAAAAAAATTTTCATCGATTAAAAAAAAAATTTTAATCCTTTAAAAAAAAAATTTGTTTTAAAAATTTCATTGAGAATGTATTTTAAAAAATAACAAAAATAAAAAAGGGATTTTGATGGGTTGGCTTTAAAAAAACACACAGAACAGACCACAAAAGCGCGCGTGTGCCCCCTGGTCCCTCTGACCTCAAAGGGCTGGTTTGTTTTTCCCTCTAAAATGATCTAAACCCGAAATAGTTTAAAGGGCAAGGGTTTTGAAAGGGGAGGGGGGTGGGGGCAGCCTTTTTTTCTATTTTTTTGATTGTTCACCACACACACTTTTTTTGTTAATACCTTCCCTTTTTAATTGAACTTAAAATTTTTTTTATTATTTTTTTTTTAAGGGAAAATCCTTTTGTTTTTCGGGGCCCCTTTCCGGGCCGGGGGGGGGGGGTTTGGGTTTGGGGGGCCCCTCCCGGGAGGGGGGGGCCCCGGGTAGGGTTTCCTTTATAAAATTTGGGGGCTGCTTTTTAAAATTCTGAAGCAAAATTAAAATGTTCATAAAAAAACTTTTTTAAAACCCTATAATTAGCCCAAAAATTTTTCTAAATTTTTATTTGTGGTGGGTCACTTACCATCACTTTTTTTTATGTTCCTTAAACTAAAATGTCCCTTTTGTGTCATTTTATAGCCATTCCCCCGATTTTTTTTGGCCCCTTTAAAAAATTTTTGGGGAAAGGGGTTTAAAACACGTCTTGTGTGCCAGGGGGGGGTTGGACTTCCCCGCAAAACCCTGCATGAGGCGTATTGGTAAAAAAGAAGTAAAGGAAGCAAAAAATTTTTTTAAACTTGTCGGGTGTTGGGGGGTGTGAGCAAAGTAAAAATTTATGATGGGGGGTTTGGGGGGGCCCAGCAGTCCGGCCCCGGGTTTCCCGGGGGATGGGAAAGTCAGTGGGCCCGCACTTTTAAGGAAAGGGGTGTTTTAATTTTTGCAGATTTATAACTGTAGTGTAAGCGGCACCCCTGGCAAGGGGAGTCATGGTGGGGAGTGATTTTAAAATTTTTTTTTAAAACCCAAATGCTAACAAAAAACTTTTTAGTTTTTTACGGGTTTTTTTATTATTGAAATTATCAAAAAGAACCCCTAAACCCACAAGATTTTTACAGCGCCCGAAGTTTTTTTTCATAAAAATGTTTTTGATTTTATTCTTCTTTTCGCCCCCTTTTCTTCGCCTCTTATAATTTTTTTGCCCTTGTATCCTCATTTGGTTTTTCTTCTCCCCTTTTTCCCTTTTTTTGCCATAGTTCCTCATTCTTGGCTTTCTCTTTTTTTTAATGTCCTTCTTTGGGGGAATTTTTGACGGGGTTTTTTCTAAAACCATGAAGGGTTGTTGATGGTGGGCGGTTAAAAAACAAAGGGGTTTTCCCTTTACCGGGCAAGGGGCTGTTTGGGGAGGGGGAAGGCTTTCCCTTTTTCTTGTTGCTTTTCCAAAAAAAATTTCCAGCTAACCAATGGCTCATTCTTTTTCCAAAAGGGTTTAATGCCTTTATTCTTTAAAACCATATATTGACTTTCCCCCGGAGTTTTTAAATTGTAATTTTTCCCACTTACATTGCCCCAAACATACAAGCTAAGTTTGCGGGGATCCCCAATGTCACCCGTTTTACTTCTGTCAGTGACCTTTTTTCCTTTATTTTTTCCCCAGCGGGAAAACCAAAAATCTATCAGCCCTGTCTGTGACCCTTTAAGGCGTTTTTTATAATTTCAGGGCATTTTTTCCAAGAATATCACTGTGACGGGCGGGTTTCTCCCAATTTGGAAAAAATTGGAGGTTTTGGCCCGGCCCCGGGGCCCTAATTTCAATTATATTGAAAAATTTTTAAATTTAAATTTCTTTTTTGGTATTAGCCTAGTGTGTTGCCCGCCAAAACTTTAGTAATTATGTAACCCCCCCTCTGCATTAAAATCCCACTAATACTAAAACACCAGCAAAAAAACCTTTGTTGTTTATGGGGGAAAAAAATCGACCCCCCGTAACAAAAATTTCCATTTTTTTTATCTGGGGGGTTTTTTTCCTTGAAATACCAAAATTTTTATTGGTGGTAACCACCCAAGGGGCCAAAACTTCCCGTACACCCTTCCTAATCATGGGGGGCTTGTCGCTACTCAACCAGTCCCCCAAAATTTTTTCGCGTCGAAAAAATTCTTATATTAGGGTACTTACAAAAAAAAACTCCAATTTTTTTTACGGGGTTTTTTTTTGGGTTTTTTGTAGACCTTTTTTCGCAATAATTTTTTTTGGGAAAAATTTTTTGCAAAATGCAATTTTTTTTTGCCCCAAATTTGGGTTTTTTTTAAACCAACTCTTTTTTCCCTTTTTTTTATGACTTTTTTAATTTACCTTTTACTTTCCGTTTTTTTTCTCTTTATTTTTTACCCAAATGCATACTGCAAATCCCAAGTTTTCCTCGTCCTTTTTCTCCTTTTTTTTATTGTTTTTTATTGGAAGATCCTCAATTTCCCTCTTCTCTTTTTTTTTTTTACTGTTTTTTTAAAAGGGGAAAAAACCCCACTGTCCTCTTTTCCCCTTTTTTTTTACTGTCTTTTTTTAAAGGGGCAATCAAAACACTGTCCTCTTCTCTCTTTTTTTTACTGTTTTTTAAGGGAAAAAGCTCACTGTCCCCTTTTTTTTTCTTTTTTTTAATTTTCTTTTAAGGGGGAAAAAAATCGTCACTGTTTCCCCTTTTTTCTCTTTCTTTTTTCTGTCTTTTTAAAGGGGGCAAACTTTAAATGGGCCCCCTTCTCTATTTCTTTTTACGGGCTTTTAAGGGGCCCTTTTATCACTGTTCCCCTTTTTTC
This sequence comes from Cherax quadricarinatus, assembly GCF_026875155.1. Lineage (NCBI taxonomy): Eukaryota > Metazoa > Arthropoda > Malacostraca > Decapoda > Parastacidae > Cherax > Cherax quadricarinatus. The sequence continues at coordinate 15,589,388 of NC_069483.1, forward strand.
TCTTTCTTTTTTTGTTTTTTAAAGGGGCAAAACGTCCCGCCCTTTTTCTTTTTTCTTTCACTGTCTTTTAAGGGGGCAATTTGTACTGTCCTCTTCTCTCTTTCTTTTTTTTTTTCTGTTTTTTTTTTTAAGGGGGCAATCGTCACTGCCCTCTTCTCTTTTTTCTTTTTTACTGTTTTTTTAAGGGGGAAACTTCCCCTGTCCTTTTCTCTCTTTCTTTTTCTGTTTTTTTTTGGGGACAAAACGTCACGGCCCCCCTTTTTTATTTCTTTCCCCCGTCTTTTTTTAAAGGGAAAAATCGTCACCCGTCCCTTTTTCTTTTCTTTTCTGTCTTTTAAGGGGCAATTTGTCACTGGGTTTCTTTTCCCCTCTTTGTTACTCTCTTTTAAGGGGCAAAACGTCCTGTCCTTTTTTCCTTTTTTTTCTTTTTTCTGTTTTTTTTTAAGGGGCAAACGTTTGCTGTTTTTTTCTTCTCTTTTTTCTTTTACTGTTTTTTCAAGGGGAAAATTTTCAAATGTCCATTCCCCTTTCCCTTTCCCTTTTGTGGTTTTTAAAAAGGTCTTTTTACACTTTTTTCCCTTTTCTGACATTTTATCTTGGACCTTTTGCATTGTAATATTCTAATATTAAACAGTTTTCATATGACAAAAATTTCCATAAAAAACCTTGAATGTATATAGTGAATTGGGGGAATTTCCCTGGGTTGGAAGGCCCAACCCCATTTTCCCCCCAGTGTTGGTGGAAGTGGGAATGCTGGGGGTTAGTAGTGGATATAAACCCCCAACAAAAAGTTGGTGGTACTGCAATATTGGTTTTTTAGTAGTGGTGATACCCAAAACACCACAATGTGGTGGTAGTGTTAAAGTTGGTGGGTTTGTAGTGGAGATACCCACCAAAAACAAACAGTTTTGGTGGAAGTGGAGGGTTGGTGTTAAATAGTGGAGGAACCCCAAAAACCCCCAATGGGGTGGTAGTGTAAAGTTGGTATTTTCTAGTTCAAAATCTAATAAAAACCCAAAGTTTTGGTTTGGGAGGGGGTTTAAGGGTTTGGGGTTTTTGTTTGTGGGGGAATACCACCAAAAACCCCCCATGTTTTTTTGGGTTTGTATAAATTTTTGGTGTTAGTTTTGAGGAGATACCCAAAAAACCCCACAATGTTGGGGGGTAGTTTTAAAAGGGTTTGGGGGTTTTGGTTGTTTGTACCAAAAAACACCCCAAGGGTTTAAAGGGGTTTTAATGGGTTTGGGGTTAAATTTTGGAGATACCACGAAAAACCCCCAATGTTTTTGGTGTATTTAAAAATTTGGTTTTTAGAAAAAAGGAGATACCACCCAAAACCCCCAATGTTGGTGGTAGTGTAATGTTGGTGTTTTGTAGGGTTTAAAGATACCACCCAAAACCCCCAATGTTGGGGGGTGTGTAACAATTTTGGGGGTTTGTAGTTCAGATAAACCCCCAACCCCACAATTTTTTGTGTTAGTAGTTCAGTAAACCAAATTAAAACCCCCAATGTAGGTGAAAATGTAAAATTTGGGTTTTTAGTAGTGGAGATAAAACCCCCAAAACCACTTTTCTTTTTTGGGAGTATAAAGTTGGGGGGTTTAGTAGAGGGAGATTGGGGCCCCAATACCACCCAATTTTTTGGTTTTTAAGTAAGGGAGAGATACCACCATCAACCAAAAATGTTCTTTTTTAGTGTGGAAGGGGGTACCACCAAAACCCCCTTTTTTGGGGACGTGTAATATTGATATTAGTTTAGGATACCCCCAACACCACCCATGTTTGGGTGGAAGTGTATCGTTGGGTTTTTAAAATTGGGGGATTCCACCCCAAACCCCAAAAGTTTGGGGTGAAAAGGGGAAAATTTTTGGGGGTTTGTATTGATATACCCCCAAACCATAGAGTTTGGTGATAAACTTTTAAACCTGGGGGGGCCCCCGGGGGGAAATTTTTGGGTTAGGGGGGGGCCCGGGGGCCCTTTTGGTTTGGAGGGCCCCGGGGGACTTTTGGTTTGGGGGCCCGGGGCCCCTTTAGTTTTTGGGGGGGTTCAACATGGAAATTAAATTGGAAAAAAAAGTAAAAAAAAATTAACTAAAAAAAGAAAAGAAAAAACAGCGTTTTTCCAAAAAAAAAAAAAAAAAGTTTTTTGAAAAAAAAATTCCGTGAAATTTTTCTATTCAAAATTTTATTGACTTTTTAAAAAAAACTTTGACCCCATAATTTTTTTGTTTGTAATATGTTTTATCAACAAAAATATAATAATTACCTTTATGTTTTAAATTTTTTTTATTCTTGGTGGAAAAAGCTTTCGGGGGATCTATGGTATTTATCTATATATATGTTTTTTATATAATTAAATTTTGATGCGCCGGGTGACCGACCGACCCAATCTAGACATGTAAATTTTAAAAAAGTAATTTATGAAGGGGAAATAAAAAACCGTCTAACTTAAGAAGAAAAATGATTCAATCTTTTTTTTAAAAATTTTTTTTTATTAGGAGGTGTCAGCTTATAAGGCCAAAAAGACTATTAGGAGAGTGGCGCTTATAACGGATAAAAAGGCTATTTAAGGGGGAGAGTTAAATTATAACGGCCCAAAAAAAGGTCTTGGCGAGGGTTTAGCTTATAGCGGCCAAGAAAGAGCATTAGGGGGAGTGTTTCCCCAAATTTAAAAAAGGCCCAAAGGAAAAAAAAGCATTTCGAGAGGTCAAAAATTTTTTAAAGGGCCCAAAAGGCACTTTTTTCGAGGGGTGTTATCTTATAAAAGGCCAAGAAAGACTTAATTGGAGAGTTTTTCAGGTTATTTAAAGGCCCAAAGGGAAAAACTTTTTTTGGAGAGGGCAGTTAATTTGGCCATTGAAAAACTTTACGGGGAGTTTTATTTATAATGGGTTTAAAGGGTTCACTTGTTTTTGGATTTTTGGGTTTTTAATTTTTAAATTTTTCTTTTAAAAAAACTTCAAAAAATTTTAATTTTGTTATTTGTGGTACAGCCCAGGGTCTTTAATAAAAATTATAAAATCAAAAAATTATATGAATTCCTTTGCCTATGTTTATTTATTATCTTTTTGGGATAGAAACTTAAAAGGGAAAAAAAGTTTTTGAAAAATATTTTTTTTCCAATTTTAGGGAAAAAAAAGTCTCGAAGAAATTGGACAATATTAAAAGAGAATTTTTTTAATGTGAAAAAAAAATTATACAAAAGAAAAAAAAAATTTTTTTCCCCAAAAAAAAAAAAAATTTTTATGCTGAGGAAAAATTTTTTATAATAATTTTATAGAGAATTTTAAAAAAATATAAAAAAGGGAAAAAAAAGTAATGATGCTTGGCTAAAATTTAAAAACACAGATACAGTCACACATGCGCGGTGGCACCCCCCGGGGCCTTTTGACCCCATGGTTGGTAGTTTACCCCCCTAAACGACTCTAACCAGAAAATAGTTTTTAAATCCAAAATTAAATTTAAAAAGGGGGAGGGGGTTGGGGGGAGCCCCTTTTTTTTTCTATTTTTTTTGATTTTTTCCCACCACACCCTTTTTTTTTTAAAAACCCCCTTTTTTAAATTTAAACTAATTTTTTTATTATTTTCTTTTTTTTATAAGGGAAATCCTTCGTGTCGGGGCCCGTCAGGCTGGGGGGCCCTCTTTTGCAAGGAGGCCCCTTCCCGGCTGGGGGGGCCCCCCGAGCAGGGAGGCCCCCCCTGGCAGGGGGGCCTGGGTAGTTGCCTTTTAAAATCCGGCGCTGCTTTTTAAATTTGAAACAAAAAATTTTATGTTTTATAAAAATACTTTATAACAAATATAATTAAACAATAACTACTAATTGTTTTTGTGGTGGATTTCCCTTAAAAAATACTTTTCTTATGTTCCATTAAAATAACTGTCCTGTCGTGTCAATTTTAATAGCCATTACTCGATTTTTTTTGGACCTAAAAAATTTTTGGGGGGAAAAATTAAAGAAAGTTTTGTGTGCAGGGGGTTGGACTTCCAGCAAGGGATGAAAGAGGGATATTGGATTTGGGAAATAAAATGGAAGCAAGTTTTTTTAATACTTGTCGTGGGGGGTTGGAGTGTGAGCAAAGTAAAACCCTTTATGATGGGGGGGTTTAAGGGGGAAAACCAGCAAGCCGGGGCTCGCGTCCTGGAGGGCGGGGAAAAAACAGTGCTGCACTATGAAGGGAAGGGGGGTTTTTTTTTGCAGGTTTTTAATGTAGTGTAAGGGGCACCTTTTGGCCAAAGGGCCCGTTTTTGGAAAGTGAGTGGGTGAAAAATTTTTATTTTTTCGTGCCAAAAACCCAACTTAGTGTGAAAAAACCGGCCCCATTTTTTTAATAAAAAATTTAAATTTATTAAAAACCCGAACGCTAAAAAAAAGAATTTCAGGGTTTTTACGTTTTATTATTATTGTAATTATTTAAAAGAAGCGCTAAGCCCACAAAGGTTTTTTTCAGCGCAGAAGTTTTTTACGTAAAAATCGTTCGATTTTTTGTTTTCTCCCCTCCTTTTGCCCCCCTTTTTCGCCCAAAAGGGATCATCATTTTTGTCTTCTCTCTTCCTTTTTCCTGTCCTTTTTTTGGGGGGAATTTCTGATTTTTGTGTTTTTTCCTTAA
>NC_069483.1:15598995-15600547 GCF_026875155.1 Cherax quadricarinatus
GTCATTTTATAGCCATTCCTCGATTTTTTATCCACTAAAAATTTTAGGGAAGGGTAAAGCACGTCTTGTGTGCCAGGGGCTTGGACTTCCAGCAAGCATGCATGAGCGTATTGGATAGAAGTAAATGGAAGCAAATGTTTTTTAATACTTGTCGTGGTGTTGGAGTGTGAGCAAAGTAACATTTATGACGGGCTTGAGGGAAACCAGCATGCCGGACTCGCGTCCTGGAGATGGGAAGTACAGTGTCTGCACTATGAAGGACGGGTGTTAATGTTGCAGATTTATAACTGTAGTGTAAGCGCACCTCTGGCAAGGCAGTCATGGTGTGAGTGATTAAATTTTTTAAACCTAAATGCTAACAAAAGCATTTCAGTTTATACGTATTATTATTATTGAAATTATCAAAGAACCTCTAAACCTACAAGAGTTATACAGCGCAGAAGTTTTTACATAAACATCGTTTGATTTTCATCTTCTCTTCGCCTTCTCTTCGCCTCTTACTATTTTTCGCCATTGTATCCTCACTTTGGTTTTCTCTTCGCCTTTTGCCCTTTTTCGCCATAGTATCCTCATTCTTGTCTTCTCTCTTCCTTTTAATGTCCTTCTTTGGGGAATTCTGACGTGTTTTTTCTAAGGCATGAAGGGATGTTGATGGTGGGCTGGTAAATCAGGTTCCCTTCACCGTGAAGGACTGCTGGTGATGGGGACGGCTCCTTCTCTTGTAGCTTTTCCAAAATATTTACCAGCTAACCAATGCTCATTCTTTCCATAGGGTTTAATGCCCTTGCATTCTCAAGCCATATATTGACTTCCCCTGGGAGTTATAACTTGTAATACAATACTTACATTGCAATCATACAAGCTAAGTTTGCAGCATCCACCATGTCACCAGTCACTTCTGTCAGTGACCTTGTTTCCTTGATTTCCTCAGCGAAACCAAAGTCTATCAGCGTCGTCTGTAGACCTTCAGGCGTTTCGATAATACAGACATTTTGACCATGAATATCACTGTGACAGACGTTTCTCGAATGGATAACTTGGAGAGTTTTGGCCAGGCTGGTCATAATTTCAATTATACTTGAAATTTTAATTAATTACTTTTCCGCGTATTAGCCTAGTGTGATGCCAGCATACTCAGTAATTAGGTACCCACCCTCTGCATTAACTCCCACTAACTACTAAACACCAGCAATACCTCGTAGTTTATGCAGAAACTCGACCTCAGTAACAAAGTTTCCATAAAATATCTGGCGAGTTATTTCCTTGACTACCAATTATTATTGGTGGTCAACCACCAGCCAACATCTTCCAGCTACACCTCTTCCTAACTCATGGGTCTTGTCGCTACTCAACCAGTAATCAATTTTCTCGCGTCGAAATATTCTTATATTAGACTACTTACAAAAATCCTCCAATTATTTTACCGGTTCTTGAGGATATTTGTTGACCTTGTCGCAATATTTTATGGCAATTTCTTGCAAAATGCAATCTTTTTGCTCAACTGGTTTTTAACTCCAACTCTTTTCCATTTTGTTATGACTTTCATCACCTT
>NC_069483.1:15606047-15633547 GCF_026875155.1 Cherax quadricarinatus
AGTAGCAGCACTAGTAACAGAGCGCACAGTAAAGTAGCAGCACTAGTAACAGAGCAGCACTGTAACAGTAGCAGCACAGTAACAGAGAAAGCACAAGTAACAGAGCAGACTAGTAAACGGGTAGCAGCACAGTAACAGTTAGCAGCACAGTAACAGTAAGCAGCACTGGGTAACAGTAGCAGCAAGAAACAGTAGCAGCATAGTAACAGAGCAGCACAGTAACATACACACTAGTAACAGTGCAGCACCGTAACAGTACAGCACTAGTAACGTAGCGCACTAGTAACAGTACAGCACAGTAACAGTAGCAGCACTAGTAACAGTAGAAGCACTAGTAACAGTAGCAGAAAGTAACAGTAGCAGCACCAAGTAACAGTAGCAGCACATAACAGTAGCAGCACCAGTAACAGTAGCAGCACTAGTAACAGTAGCAGCACCTAGTAACGTAAGCACCAAGTAACAGTAGCAGCCCCAGTAACAGAAACAGCACTAAGTAACAGTAGCAGCACTAGTAACAGTAGCAGACCAGTAACAGTAGCAGACCAGTAACATAGCAGCCATGTAACAGAACAGCACCAGTAACAGTACAGCACCAGTAACAGAAAGCAGCACCAGTAACATAGCAGCAATCAGAAAGTAACAGTAGCGTACCAGTAACAGTAGCGGGCCCAGTAACAGTAGAAAGCACCAGAACAGTAGCAGCACCAGTAACAGAAAGCAGCACAGTAACAGTACAGCCCCAGAAACAGTAGCAGCACAGAAAACAGTAGCAGCACTAGTAACAGTACAGCAACCAGTAACAGTAGCAGCACTAGTACAGTAGCAGCACCAGAAAACAGTAGCAGCCCCAGTACAGTAGCAGCATCCAGAAAACAGTAAGCAGCACTAGTACAGTAGCAGCACTAGTAACAGTAGCAGCACTATAACAGTAGCAGCACCAGAAACCCAGTAGCAGCACAGTAACAGTAGCAGCACAGAAAGTAGCAGCAATAGTAACAGTAGCAGCACCGTAACAGTACAGCACAGTAACAGTAGCAGCACTAGTAACAGTAGCAGACTAGTAACAGAGCAGCACCATAACAGTACAGCCCCAGTAACAGTAGCAGAACTAGTAGCAGTAACAGCACTAGTAACTAAAGAAGCACCAGTAACAGTAGCCAGCACCAGAAACAGTAGCAGTACCAGTAACAGTAGCAGACTAGTAACAGTAGCAGCACAGTAACAGTAGCAGCACTAGTAACAGTGCGACAGTACAGTACAGCACAGTAACAAGAGCACCAGTAAACGTAGAGCACCAGTAACAGTAGCTAAGTCACCAAGTAACAGAGCAGCCCCAGTAACAGTAAAAGCACCAGTTACCAGTAACATTTAGCAGCACTAGTAACAGTAGCAGCCCCAGTAACAGTAGCAGCACTGTAAACAGTAGCAGCCCCGTAACAGTAGCAGCACATTTAACAAGTAGAAAGCACCAGTAACAGTAGCAGCACCAGTAACAGTAGCAGCACAGTAACAGTAGCAGCACCATAACAGTAGCACCCCCAGTAACAGTAGCAGCACCAGTAACAGTAGCAGCACTAGTAACAGTAGCAGCACCAGTAACAGTAGCAGCACTAGTAACAGTAGCAGCACCAGTAACAGTAGCAGCACCAGTAACAGTAGCAGCACTAGTAACAGTAGCAGCACTAGTAACAGTAGCAGCACCAGTAACAGTAGCGCACTAGAAACGAGCAGCCAGTAACGTACAGCCCCAGTAACAGTAGCAGCACCATAACAGTAGCAGCCCCAGAACAGTAGCAGCACCATAACAGTGCAGCACAGAAACGTAGCAGTAAATAACAGTAGCACACTATAACAGTAGCAGACCATAATTAGCAGCACCGTCAGAGCAGCACAATAACATAGCAGACAGTAACAGTAGCACACTAGTAACAGGAGAAACACTAGTAAACAAGTAGCAGCACTAGTATAGTACAGCACCAGTAAGCAGTAGCAGCACTTTAACAGTAGCGACGTAACAGTAGCAGCACTAGTAACAGTAGCAGCACTAGTAACAGTAGCACCATAACAGTGCAGCACTGTAACATTCCAGCAACTAGAACAGTAGCAGCAGCAGTAACAGTAGCAGCACCAGTAACAGTAGCAGCACCAGCAACAGTAGCAGCACTAGTAACAGTAGCAGCACCAGTAACGTAGCAGACCAGTAACAGAAAGCAGCACTAGTAACATAGCAGCACCAGTAACAGTAGCAGCTCCAGTAACAGTAGCAGCACTAGTAACAGTAGCAGCACTAGTAACAGTAGCAGCACTAGTAACAGTAGCAGCACCAGTAACAGTAGCAGGCACTAGAAAACAGTACCACACTAGAAAACAGTTAGCACCAGTAACAGTAGCAGCACCAGTAACAGTAGCAGCACCAGTAACAGTAGCAGCACCAGTAACAGTAGCAGCACTAGTAACAGTAGCAGCACCAGTAACAGTAGCAGCACTAGTAACAGTAGCAGCACCAGTAACAGTAGCAGCACTAGTAACAGTAACAGCACTAGTAACAGTAGCAGCAATAGTAACAGTACCAGCACCAGTAACAGTAGCAGCACCAGTAACAGTAGCACCAGTAACAGTAGCAGTACTAGTAACAGTAGCAGTACCAGTAACAGTAGCAGCACCAGTAACAGTAGCAGCACCAGTAACAGTAGCAGTACTAGTAACAGTAGCAGCACCAATAACAGTACTAGTAACAGTAGCAGCACCAGTAACAGTAGCAGTACTAGTAACAGTAGCGGCACTAGTAACAGTAGCAGCATCAGTAACAGTAGCAGCACCAGTAAGAGTAGCAGCACTAGTAACAGTAGCAGTACCAGTAACAGTAGCAGCTCCAGTAACAGTAGCAGCACTAGTAACAGTAGCAGCACTAGTAACAGTAGCAGCACCAGTAACAGTAGCAGTACCAGTAACAGTAGCAGCACTAGCAACAGCAGCAGCACTAGTAACAGTAGCAGCACTAGTAACAGTAGCAGCACTAGCAACAGTAGCAGCACGAGTAACAGTAGTAGCACTAGTAACAGTAGCAGCACTAGTAACAGTAGCAGCACTAGTAACAGTACCACCCCAGTAACAGTAGCGCACCAGTAACAGTAGCAGCACCAGTAACAGTAGCAGCACCAGTAACAGTAGCAGTACTAGTAACAGTAGCAGCACCAGTAACAGTACTAGTAACAGTAGCAGCACCAGTAACAGTAGCAGTACTAGTAACAGTAGCAGCACCAGTAACAGTAGCAGCACTAGTAACAGTAGAAAGCACTAGTAACGTAGCAGCATAGTAACAGTAGCAGCACCAGTAACAGTAGCAGAAACCAGTAACAGCAAACAAAGCACCAGTAACAGTAGCAGCACCAGTAACAGTGGGCCACACCAGTAGTAAACAGTAGCAGCACTAATAGCAGTAGCAGCACTAGTAACAGTAGCGTCCCATTTAACGTAACAGCACCAGTAACAGAAAAGCAGCACCAGTAACAGTAGCAGCACCAGTAACAGTAGCAGCACCAGTAACAGTAGCAGCACCAGAAAACAGTGGGCAGAAACTAAGTAACAGTAGCGGCACTAGTAACAGTAGCAGCACCAGTAACAGTAGCAGCACCAGTAACAGTAGCAGCACTAGTAACAGTAGCAGCACCAGTAACAGTAGCAGCACCAGTAACAGTAGCAGCACTAGTAACAGTAGCAGCACTAGTAACAGTAGCAGCACTAGTAACAGTAACAGCACTAGTAACAGTAGCAGCACTAGTAACAGTAGCAGCACCAGTAACAGTAGCAGCACCAGTAACAGTAGCAGTACCAGTAACAGTAGCAGCACTAGTAACAGTAGCAGCACCAGTAACAGTAGCAGCACCAGTAACAGTAGCAGAACCAGTAACAGTAGCAGCACCAGTAACAGTAGCAGCACTAGTAACAGTAGCAGCACCAGTAACAGCAACAGAACTAGTAACAGCAGCAGCACTAGTAACAGTAGCAGCACCAGTAACAGTAGAAGCACCAGTAACAGTAGCAGTGCCAGTAACAGTAGCAGCACTAGTAACAGTAGCAGCACCAGTAACAGTAGCAGCACCAGCAACAATAGCAGCACCAGCAACAGGAGCAGCACTAGTAACAGTAGCAGTACTAGTAACAGTAGCAGCACTAGTAACAGCAGCAGCAGCACCAGTAACAGTAGCAGCACTAGTAACAGTAGCATCACTAGCAACAGTAATAGCACTAGTAACAGAAAGCAGCACCAGTAAACAGTAGAGCACAAACCCGTAACAGTAGAAAGCCCAGTAACAGTAGCAGCACCAGTAACAGTAGCAGTACTAGTAACAGTAGCAGTACCAGTAACAGTAGCAGCACCAGTAACAGTAGCAGTACCAGTAACAGTAGCAGTACTAGTAACAGTAGCAGCACCAGTAACAGTAGCAGTACTAGTAACAGTAGCAGCACCAGTAACAGTAGCAGCACTAGTAACAGTAACAGCACTAGTAACAGTAGCAGTACCAGTAACAGTAGCAGCACCAGTAACAGTAGCAGTACCAGTAACAGTAGCAGCACTAGTAACAGTAGCAGCACCAGTAACAGTAGCAGCACCAGTAACAGTAGCAGCATAGTAACATTGCAGCACTATAACAGTAGAAGCACCAATAACAGTAGCAGCACCAGTAACAGTAGCAGCACTAGTAACAGTAGCAGTACCAGTAACAGTAGCAGCACCAGTAACAGTAGCAGTACTAGTAACAGTAGCAGCACTAGAAACAGTAGCTAGACTAGTAACATAGCAGCACCAGTAACAGTAGCAGTACCAGTAACAGTAGCAGCACTAGTAACAGTAGCAGCACCAGTAACAGTAGCAGCACCAGTAACAATAGCAGCACTAGTAACAGTAGCAGTACCAGTAACAGTAGCAGCACCAGTAACAGTAGCAGTACCAGCAACAGTAGCAGCACTAGTAACAGTAGCAGCACCAGTAACAGTAGCAGTACCAGCAACAGTAGCAGCACTAGTAACAGTAGCAGCACCCAGCACCAGTAACATTTAGCATTTACCAGCAACAGTAGCAGCACTAGTAACAGTAGCAGCACCAGTAACAGTAGCAGTACCAGTAACAGTAGCAGCACTAGTAACAGTAGCAGCACCAGTAACAGTAGCAGTACCAGCAACAGTAGCAGCACTAATAACAGTAGCAGCACCAGTAACAGTAGCAGTACCAGCAACAGTAGCAGCACCAGTAACAGTAGCAGTACCAGCAACAGTAGCAGCACTAGTAAACAGTAGCAGCACCAGTAACAGTAGCAGTACCAGCAACAGTAGCAGCACTAGTAACAGTAGCAGCACCAGTAACAGTAGCAGTACCAGTAACAGTAGCAGCACCAGTAACAGTAGCAGCACCAGTAACAGTAGCAGTACCAGCAACAGTAGCAGCACTAGTAACAGTAGCAGCACCAGTAACAGTAGCAGTACCAGCAACAGTAGCAGCACTAGTAACAGTAGCAGCACCAGTAACAGTAGCATACCAGAACAGTAGAAACACCAGTAACATAGCAGTACCAGAACAGTAGCAGCACTAGTAACAGTAGCAGTACCAGCAACAGTAGCAGCACTAGTAACAGTAGCAGTACCAGCAACAGTAGCAGCACTAGTAACAGTAGCAGCACCAGTAACAGTAGCAACACCTTGGGTAGAAATGCCTTGGGTTTATTAATACCCGAAAACATCCTTCAGGTATCCTTCGGGTATCCTTCAGGTATCCATCAGGTATCCTTCAGATATCCAGGTATCCTTCGGGTAACCCTTAGGTACTATCAGGTACCCTTCAGGTAATCGGGTAATCCTTCGGGTGTCCTTCAGGTATCCATCAGGTATCCTTCAGGTATCCAGGTATCCTTCGGGTGTCCTTCAGGTATCCATCAGGTATCCTTCAGGTATCCAGGTATCCTTCGGGTATCCTTGAGGTATCCTTTCCACCACAACCACAACATTTATAATAACCACAATTGTAACAACGACTATAGTATTACCACCACCAGCAGATTGTCTGGAGCCAGAGTACTAGGGCCAGAGTACTAGGGCCAGAGTACCAGGGTCAGAGTACCAGGGCCAGAGTACCAGGGGCAGAGCACTAGGGCCAGAGTACAAGGGCCAGAGTACCAGGACCAGAGTACTAGGGCCAGAGTACTAGGACCAGAGTACCAGGACCAGAGTACCAGGGCCAGAGTACTATGGGCAGAGCTCTAGGGCCAAAGTATCAGGGCCAGAGCACTAGGGCCAAAGTACCAGGGCCAGAGTACCAGGGCCAAAGTACTAGGGCCAGAGTACTAGGGCCAGAGTACCAGAGCCAGAGTACCAGGGCCAGAGTACTAGAGGCAGAGCACTAGGGTCAGAGTACCACGGCCAGAGTACTAAGGCAAGAGCACCATGGCCAAAGTACTAGGGCCAGAGTACTAGGGGCCAAAGTACTAGGCCCAGAGTACCAGGGCCAGGGTACTAGGGGCCAGAGTACTAGAGCCAGAGTACCAGGGACAGAATACTAAGAGCCATGGTACTAGGGTCAGAGTACTAGGGCCAGAGTACTAGGAGCCAGAGTACTAGGGCCAGATAACCAGGGCCAGTGTACTAGAGGCCAGAGCACTAGGATCAGAGTGTTAGGATCAGAGTACCAGGGTCAGAGTACTAGGGTCAGGGTACTAGGGCCAGAGAACCAGGGCCAGTGTACTAGGGGCCAGAGCACTAGGATCAGATTGCCAGGGTCAGAGTACCAGGGCCAGATTACCAGCGTCAGAGTACCAGGACCAGAGTATTATGTCCAGATTACCAGTGCCAGAATACCAAGGTCAGAGTACCAGGGCACCAGGGTTAGAGTACCAGGGCCGGAATGCCAGGACCAGAGTACCAGGGTCAGAGTACAGACATTCAGCTTTAAGTCCCCTGGCGGCTACACCCGACACTAGTAGCACCTTGTGTGGCCCCCATACTGCTTGTTCCCACACTTAATAATAATAATAATAATAATAATAATAATAATAATAATAATAATAATAATATTTACTACCAGTACATGTACAAGGTATACAAGTACATGTACAAGGTATACAAGTACATGTACAAGGTATACAAGCACATGTACAAGGTATACAAGTACATGTACAAGGTATACAAGTACATGTACAAGGTATACAAGTACATGTACAAGGTATACAAGCACATGTACAAGGTATACAAGTACATGTACAAGGTATACAAGTACATGTACAAGGTATACAAGACTTGTACAAGGTATACAAGTACAGTACAAGGTAACAAGACATGTAACAAGGGTATAAAGTACATGTACAAGGTATACCAGTACATGTATCAAAAGGTATACACACCATAGCTGACGATAATTGACATACTACTATAAGAAATCTGCTTGTTATGCTGAGCATTCCCGCAAATTAGGTCAGTTTTGTCCCAGGATGCGACCCACACCAGTCCACTAAACACCCAGGATGCGACCCCCAAATACCAGTCCACTACACACGCCAGGATGGCGACCCACACCAGTCACATAACATCCAGGATGTGACCCACACCATCCACTACACCCAGATGCGACCCACACCAGTCCACTAACACCCAGGATGCGACCCACACATTCGCTAAACACCCGGGAGGATTCGACCCACACCAGTCCACTAACACCCATATGTGACCCACACCAGTCCACTAACACCCAGAAAGCGACCCACACCAGTCGACTAACACCCAGGATGCGACCCACACCAGTCCATAACACACCAGATGCGACCCCAGCACCAGTCCACTAACACCCAGGATGCGACCCACACTAGTCCACTAACACCCAAGGATGCGACCCAACACCAGTCCACTAACACCCCAGATGGGGGGCGAGGCGACCCACAACCATCCACTAACGACCCAGGATGCAACCACACACTTCCACTAACCCCCTGATGCGACCCACACCATCCACTAACACCAGGATGCGACCCACACCAGTCACTAACACCCACGGATGAGACCCACACTAGTCCCACTAACACCAGGATGCGACCCACACCAGTTCCCACTAAACACTCCAGGAGCGACCCACAACCATCCATTAACACCCAGGATGCGACCCCACACCATCAACTAACACCCAGGAATGCACCCCACACCAGTCCACTAACAACCCAGATGCGACCCACACCAGCCCACTACACCCATGATGCGACGCCACCACCAGTCCATCCTAACACCCAGGAATGCGACCCCACAACACAGTCCACTAACACCCAGATGCGACCCACACCAGTCCACTAACACCCAGGATGCGACCCACACCATCCACTAACACCCAGGATGCGACCCACACCAGTCCACTAACACCCAGGATGCGACCCACACCATCCACTAACACCCAGGATGCGACCCACACCAGTCCACTAACACCCAGGATGCGACCCACACCAGTCCACTAAACACCCAGGATGCGACCCACACCAGTCCACTAACACCCAGGATGCGACCCACACTAGTCCACTAACACCCAGGATGCGACCCACACCAGCCCACTAACACCCAGGATGCGACCCACACCAGTCCACTAACACCCAGGATGCGACCCACACCAGTCCACTAACACCCAGGATGCGACCCACACCAGTCCACTAACACCCAGGATGCGACCCACACCAGTCCACTAACACCCAGGATGCGACCCACACCAGTCCACTAACACCCAGCTACCCATTTTTGACTGATAGGTGAACAGAGACAGCAGGTGTCTTATGGAAACACGTCCCTAATGTTTTCCAGCCGTACCGAAGATTCGATCTCCGGACTTCCGTGTGTGAGCTGAGTGCGCTAGTGACCGAGCTAAGGGACACCCACACCCACTTGTACCAACACGCTGCTTGTTCCCTCACTTGTACCAACAAGCAGCTTGTTCCCACACTTGTACCAAGAATCGGCTTGTTCCCACACTTATACCAAGAATCACCTTGTTCCCACACTTGTACCAACAAGCAGCTTGTTCCCACACTTGTACCAAGAATCACCTTGTTCCCACACTTATACCAAGAATCACCTTGTTCCCACACTTGTCCCAACACGCTGCTTGTTCCCACACTTGTACCAAGAATCACCTTGTTCCCACACTTATACCAAGAATCACCTTGTTCCCACACTTGTACCAACAGCAGCTTGTTCCAACACTTATACCAAGAATCACCGTGTTCCCACACTTGTACCAACAAGCAGCTTGTTCCCACACTTGTACCAAGAATCACCTTGTTCCCACACTTATACCAAGAATCACCTTGTTCCCACACTTGTACCAACAAGCAGCTTGTTCCCACACTTGTACCAAGAATCACCTTGTTCCCACACTTATACCAAGAATCACCTTGTTCCCACACTTGTACCAACACGCTGCTTGTTCCCACACTTGTACCAAGAATCAGCTTGTTCCCACACTTGTACCAACAAGCAGGTCGACGAGAGGTAAGAGACGGAGCCAGGAGCTGTAGCTTGACCCGGCAAACACAACTAGGCAGGCAGCACGTTTCACTGGTGGGCGAAACGTCTTAAGAATAAAGCTACGCAGGTGTTGCACATGCATCTTGCATATCACCAGTTACGTACGTACAGCAACGAAGATAATAATAATAATAATAATAATAATAATAATAATAATAATAATTGTGAGACCTCTACCCACTCTACCGGAGGTATCCCAGGGAAGAGCTTATATCGTAGTCAAAGTACCCCCTCCCCAATGGTATATGTACCACGTGTACGACCTGACGCCTAGGTCTGAGGCATCAAGAACAAAAGACCTCAGACGTGGGCGTGGCTACAGACGTTTGCCAAGGCAAGGTGTGACCATATAATTGGTTAAATTAGGTCTCCCCAGAGACCTCACAAGCCCAGCTGGACTACATCACATAATAATAATAATAATAATAATAATAATAATCTTTATTTCTACAAGTACATGATACAACTTATACAGACCATAGCTGACATCAATGACATACTATATAGAAAGCTCGTTGTGGTAGTAGTGTCGAGGGGCATTTCCCGTAACTTAATTTTGTCCCAGGATGCGACCCACACCAGTCCATTAACACCCAGGTACCTAATTACTACTAGGTGAACAGGAACAGCTTTATAGTCAGCAGTGGGGAAGGCTTACCAGTAAAGGAGGTGGGGGTCGAACTGGTGTTCCTTCAGATGGTGGGGGTCGATTTGTGTTTCCCTCCCGTGGTTGGGGTCGAACTGAGACTGTCTTTCATGGAGGGGGTCTGCCTGTGGTCCCCTTCTGTGGTCTTGTGCCTGGTGTGAGCTAGGTCTTGATGCCATGACGTGTCGTCAGGAGACGCAGGGGCCTCCAACGTTAACCAAATTAAGTAAATAAGGAAGACACGGGAGAAATGGGAAGAAAGGGAAACAGGAGGAAGAAACCGAGAAGGCAGCGAGAGAAACAAGGAAAAACAGAGAAGGCAAAGAAACAGGGAAGAAAAATTAGAGTTGAAAGGGGTGAAGGTTCAAGGGGTTGTCAGTCCTGCCATGACGCAGCAGTAACTGCTGTCTGCCACTGGATAACGCAGGGGCGAAGCCAGCCCCCCTGCTGACAGTGGTAGTAGGTATGAGGCGTGGATATGAGGCATGGGTATGAGGTGTGGGTATGAGGCTTGGGCATCGTCATCTCACCAGAGGAAGCATCTCCAGTACCCCAGCTCTCTCTCTCTCTTCTCTCTCACTCCTAACACCAGTGTCTTGGAAGACTACACTCTTCCCATGTCTTAGAGATTAGTCGCGAAACTGAGACCTGTGTGAGGCCACGAGGTAAGTCTGGTGAGTGGCAGGAGTGTGAGGTAGGCCTATGAGGTATGTCAAGTTATACGAGGCAGCGAAAGGTAGGCTGTTTACCTCTGTTCTCGTACAATATGTAGTCTTGGCCGTAGTCGTAGCCTCGCTACAGTTCAGGCAAAAGGCTACGAGAGTTCTCCTTGTCTTCCTCAGAGGAATTAAATCTTATTTCAGACTCCTGAGAAGCAGTTCGAATTTCTACGAGGTGAGGGTGGGCGAGGCAGCGCCAGACTCCACCAGCGAACCTGTTGATGCCATCAAGTGCCGCTTCGATACACTGTCTACACACTGGCACCCGCTTCTCTCCTGCACACTAACGCCACACACCGTAATACACTATACACTTTGGCCACTCCTTACGTATCACAGTCACTATCACAGTCCAGACACAGTAACTCTTCGACGTGGTGAAACAAGTCTAACTGACCGATAACGATCACTTGTCTTGAGAAGGTTCCCATTGTTGTATCAGAACTAGTGGCGGTGAAGGTGTTTCTTCTAGGGAGACAGGCTGACTGGGGAGGAAAGGTTTTGCTGGGGAGGAAGTATGGTTGGGGAGGCTGTGTGAGCAAGACATGGGAGTGTTTTGGTGGGTAGTAGCTAGGGGAAGTACTTGTGGTAACCTGCCCCCAACCTCGTCGATATTCCACCTCACGTTCTCCCTCCCTACCTCCCTCCATTGTCACTCCCCTTACAGTACACTCATCGTCTCTCCCCCCCCTCTGTCTAGCTTCTCTCACTCACTCTCTCTCTCCCTCTCTCTCTCTCTCCTCTCTCCTCTCCTTCTCTCTCTCTCCTCTCTCTCTCTCGTCTCTCTCCTCTCTCTCTCTCTCTCTCTCTTTCTCTCTCTCTCTCACAGGATCGCCAAACCCTTGATCATATGGTTCCCTTTGAAATTTCATTGTTTACACTGCATGGATCTCATGTCCCCTCATTACCAATGTACTACTACTCGCGAAACCTGCCCCCACAACACTGCCTCACAACACTGCCTCACAACACTGCCTCACAACACTGCCTCACAACACTGACTCACAACACTGCCTCACAACACTGACTCACAACACTGCCTCACAACACTGACTCACAACACTGACTCACAACACTGCCTCACAACACTGCTCACAACACTGCCTCACAACTGACTCACAACACTGCCACACAACACTGCCTCACAACACTGACTCACAACACTGACTCACAACACTGCCCTCACAACACTGACTCACAACACTGCCTCACACACTGACTCACACACTTACTCACAACACTGCCTCACAACACTGACTCACAATACTGCCTCACAACACTGACTCACAACACTGACTCACAACACTGCCTCACAACACTGACTCACAACACTGCCTCACAATACTGCCTCACAACACTGACTCACAACACTGCCTCACAACACTGACCACAACACTGACTCACAACACTGCCTCACAACACTGACTCACAATACTGCCTCACAATACTGCCTCACAACACTGACTCACAACACTGACTCACAACACTGACTCACAACACTGCCTCACAACACTACCTCACAACACTAACTCACAACACTGCTTCACAACACTGCCTCACAGTACTACCCCCACAACACTGCTTCACAACACTGCCTCACAGCACTACCCCCACAACACTGCCCCACAACACAGCCTCGCAAGACTGCCTCACATCACTTGAAATCCACACAGCAAGTGCCAGATGAGAGTACATGACCGGCAAGAGGGTGAAGCCGACGTTAGTAAGAAGAGGCGGGTGAGGTGTGAGTAAGAAGGGAGAGGTGCCTGGAAGAGTGCCTGGAAGAGTGCCTGGAAGAGTGCCTGGCACAACGGCAGCAGCAGCACTGGCCACACTCACTGCCAGAGGTATCCTGTGCCGGGACGGGAGGGAGGGGCGTGGGTGAGAGGAGGAGAGGCAAAATTTTTAGATTTGGCCTAAAAAAAACGCGAATTTATTAACGACTTCAAAGACGCGAGCGAACTTACGTCCCTAAAAATTACGTTCATATTTAAATAAAGATTTTTAACGAGTTCTAATAAGCTGAGAGTACACTGATGACTCTGAGAGTACACTGTTGGCTCTGAGAGTACACTGATGGCTCTGAGAGTACACTGATGACTCTGAGAGTACACTGATGGCTCTGAGAGTACACTGATGACTCTGAGAGTACACTGATGACTCTGAGAGTACACTGATGACTCTGAGAGTACACCGATGACTCTGAGAGTACACTGATGGCTCTGAGAGTACACTGATGGCTCTGAGAGTACACTGATGACTCTGAGAGTACACTGATGACTCTGAGAGTACACTGATGACTCTGAGAGTACACTGATGACTCTGAGAGTACACTGATGACTCTGAGAGTACACTGATGACTCTGAGAGTACACTGATGACTCTGAGAGTACACTGATTGGCTCTGAAGTAACACTGATGACTCTGAGAGTACACTGATGACTCTGAGAGTACACTGGTGACTCTGAGAGTACACTGATACTCTGAGAGTACACTGATGGCTCTGAGAGTACACTGATGACTCTGAGAGTACACTGATGGCTCTGAGAGTACACTGATGACTCTGAGAGTACACTGATGACTCTGAGAGTACACTGATGACTCTGAGAGTACACTGATGACTCTGAGAGTACACTGATGGCTCTGAGAGTACACTGATGACTCTGAGAGTACACTGATGACTCCAAGAGTACATTGACAGAGTAGTTTAACAAAAGTCAGTAGAGGACCTACATTTTTGGGCC
This sequence comes from Cherax quadricarinatus, assembly GCF_026875155.1. Lineage (NCBI taxonomy): Eukaryota > Metazoa > Arthropoda > Malacostraca > Decapoda > Parastacidae > Cherax > Cherax quadricarinatus. Next base: position 15,619,702 of record NC_069483.1, read on the forward strand.
CCTGAAGCTTGAACTGTTATGGGGGCCCCTGAAGCTTGAACTATTATGGGGGCCACTGAAGCTTGAACTATTATGGGGGCCCCTGAAGCTTGAACTATTATGGGGGCCCCTGAAGCTTGAACTATTATGGGGGCCCCTGAAGCTTGAACTATTATGGGGGCCCCTGAAGCTTGAACTATTATGGGGCCCCTGAAGCTTGAACTATTATGGGGGCCCCTGAAGCTTGAACTATTATGGGGGCCCCTGAAGCTTGAACTATTATGGGGTCCCTGAAGCTTGAACTATTATGGGGGCCCCTGAAGCTTGAACTATTATGGGGGCCCCTGAAGCTTGAACTATTATGGGGGCCCCTACACTATATTATTATTATTTAAAAAACCTTCTCATACAACAGACCCAGAATTATCAAGCAATGTGGACTACAGTGGCTTCAGGGGCCCTTCAGGGATTAGGGACCCCTGAAGCTTAAGCTTCATTAGTTTCACAGTAGATCCGTCCCTGACAAGAGTACATTGTTCCAGACTCTGGATGAACATTAAAATGGTATAAAATACCGACAGATTGTTAGGTAAGACACATATGCAACAGTTAGGTATCTTTATTTCGAAACGTTTCGCCTACACAGTAGGCTTCTTCAGTCGAGTACAGACAAGTACTTGTCTGTACTCGACTGAAGAAGCCTACTGTGTAGGCGAAACGTTTCGAAATAAAGATACCTAACTGTTGCATATGTGTCTTACCTAACAATCCAGACTCTGGAGCTGAACTCTGGTAATAATGTTGGTAGAATTACCCACAATATGTAAAGGGACACAAGTGGAACAGTCTGGATGTAGTGGAGGCAGGATCCATACGTAGCTTTAAGAAGAGGTATGATAAAGCTCATGGAGCAGGAAGAGAGTGGACCTAGTAGCGACCAGTGAAGAGGCGGAGCCAGGAGCTGTGACTCGACACGGTGGAGTCATCTTTCACAGTTGACCTGTGACGTGAGGTAGAGTGAATCACTCAATGCACAGAGTTGCCAGCACCACCAACAACCTGATCGATCAAGCGAGCAACCAGGAAGGCTTGGTCTGAGACCGGACCTCGGGGGGCTGCGACCCCCTCTCTTCCTCCTCCTCCTCCCTAGCCTACTACAGGATAAAGGTAACCACCAGCTGTGACCACCACCAGCTACGAACACCACCAGCTGTGACCACCACCAGCCACGAACACCACCAGCAGTGACCACTACCAGCTACGAACACCACCATCTGTTACCACCACCAGCTGTGACCACCAACTACGAACACCAAAAGCTGTGACCACCACCAGCTGTGACCTCTACACTCACAAGAATGTACTCAACACACTCACGAGAATGTACTCAACACACTCACGAGAATGTACTCAACACAAACACGAGAATGTACTCAACACAAACACTCACGAGAATGTACTCAACACAAACACTCACGAGAATGTACTCAACACAAACACGAGAATGTACTCAACACAAACACGAGAATGTACTCAACACAAACACTCACGAGAATGTACTCAACACAAACACGAGAATGTACTCAACACAAACACGAGAATGTACTCAACACAAACACTCACGAGAATGTACTCAACACAAACACTCACGAGAATGTACTCAACACAAACACGAGAATGTACTCAACACAAACACTCACGAGAATGTACTCAACACAAACACTCACGAGAATGTACTCAACACAAACACTCACGAGAATGTACTCAACAAAACACGAGAATGTACTCAACACAAACACTCACGAGAATGTACTCAACACAAACACTCACGAGAATGTACTCAACACAAACACTCACGAGAATGTACTCAACACAAACACTCACGAGAATGTACTCAACACAAACACGAGAATGTACTCAACACAAACACTCACGAGAATGTACTCAACACAAACACGAGAATGTACTCAACACAAACACTCACGAGAATGTACTCAACACAAACACTCACGAGAATTACTCAACACAAACACTCACGAGAATGTACTCAACACAAACACTCACGAGAATGTACTCAACACAAACACTCACGAGAATGTACTCAACACAAACACTCACGAGAATGTACTCAACACAAACACTCACGAGAATGTACTCAACACAAACACTCACGAGAATGTACTCAACACAAACACTCACGAGAATGTACTCAACACAAACACGAGAATGTACTCAACACAAACACTCACGAGAATGTACTCAACACAAACACGAGAATGTACTCAACACACTCACGAGAATGCACTCAACACAAACACTCACGAGAATGTACTCAACACAAACACTCATGAGAATGTACTCAACACACTAACTCTCAACAATAAATACACACACAGATAACCTGCACGTTATCTGACGACGTTTCGGTCTGACTTTATGAAAGCCCAAGTCGGACCGAAAAGTCGTCATAAGATTCTCTCTCTCCTATGTGCGGGTTATTTGCGTATTGTTCCAGTCACAGTATTGTACCTTTTTGTTTTACAAGCACATGATACAACTTACACAGACCATAGCTGACATCAACGACATACTATATAGAAAGCCCCATGTTATGCAGAGTATTTCCCCATAACTTAGGTTAATTTTGTCCCCAGGATGTGACCCACACCAGTCCACTAATACCCAGGTTCCTATTTTACTGATAAAGAAAAGATGCAGGTTAGGAAGAGAGAGACGCTTCCTCGACAGGCAAAGACGAAGAATCACAAAACTTGCTGAAGGTACAGGTGCAGATGCGTATTGTAGATTAATGGTTCAGAGAACGACAAATTAATAAATTAGACACCGGTGGATTCATCAGTCCAATACAAAGAAGAGTGGCGAAGATCAGATTACCTCAAACTCCTCATTTTTACCACTCTTCTTTGAATAGGACTGATGAAGCCACTGTGTGGCGAAACGTTTCCTCAAAAAAGATACCCAAGTGTCGCACATGTGCCTAATTTATCAGCCTCAATCATGTAACTGTGTAGTGTACACAGCAGCGGTGGAGTTAGAAGTTCGGGAGGATATATAAATTTACGTAGACTAGATGTGATTCACTGGGCAGGATGGGTTACTCTAAGCACAGTAAGGGTGAGCCAAGGGCCAAGTGTGAGGTGTTGCTCCAGTCAGGTCTGAGGCGAGAATGGAGTGTCACTCTGACCTTTTTTTGGGTTATCTTACGAAATTTACACAATGTATAATAATTGTACTTATATGTACCTGTGCTTATATATATAAACTTACACCTGAGTGTAGGCCTCCTAAATAAATTTACTTACACCTGCGTAGGCTTCCTAGATAAATTTACTTACACCTTCGTAGGCCTCCTAGTTAGGACTATGGGAAAACAGGCCTACGAGGTGAAAACAGCTTTACATACATAAACTTTAAGAACCGAAAGAAACACCGGTTTGATAAATGGAAAATACCGAGATGAAATTCAATGCGTCAGAGTCCAGGAGACAAGAAAATCCAGCCATTAATTCAACTGAAAGAAGACCAAAATATTTTCCTCGTGCTGGAAATCCCGGGTGGAACAACACTCAGCATCAGACCCTTGATTACAGGAGATGGTACATAACCCACGGAACGGGTGGGGATTGAATCCATGGCGAGTCCAAAAATTCACAGGCTGGTTGACCAGGCTAGCACAAGACGAGCCTAGCCCAAGGTCGGGCTCCGAGAGTAGTGAGACTCTCAAAACTCATCAAAGGTAAGGGTCAGTGTGTTAACCACTGGGACTCACTCGCCATGGGTTCAAACCACCCTCGTTCCGTGGTGTATCTGCGTTCGTGAGTCTAAGATGGAACACACACTGATGACAGCAAAGAAATGACTGAAATACTGAAACCACAAAGTGACTGTCTTCAGTCAGTCATTAATAAGTCATAACACTGATAATACACATCAACTGTTCATAAACTGTTCTGCCGACATCACCGTAAGTTCACCTTCATCGCCGTAAGTTCACCATCATCACCGTAAGTTCACCATCATCACCGTAAGTTCACCATCATCACCGTAAGTTCACCATCATCACCGTAAGTTCACCATCATCACCGTAAAAGTTCTGTAGCGGGTTGTGGTCCGTAGGTTGGTTTACGTGCGGCTAGCAGTAACAGCCTGGTTGATCAGACCTTGATCCACCGCAAGGCCTGGTCATGGAATAGGCCGCGGGGGCGTTGACCCCCGAAACACCCTCCAGGTATACTTCAGGTGTCATTCTTTGCAGGGGGCAGCAAGAATCTGTAGTAGTGTCACCCACTGAAGACAGCAGACCTCCAAGCTGGTATAAACCAGGCCTTCCAGTGGTCCACTGGTATAAACCAGGCCTTCCAGTGGTCCACTGGTATAAACCAGGCCTTCCAGTGGTCCACTGGTATAAACCAAGCCTTCCAGTGGTCCACTGTAAAACCAGGCCTTCCAGTGGTCCACTGGTATAAACCAGGCCTTCCAGTGGTCCACTGGTATAAACCAGGCCTTCCAGTGGTCCACTGGTATAAACCAGGCCTTCCAGTGGTCCACTGGTAAAACCAGACCTTCCAGTGGTCCACTGGTATAAACAGGCCTTCCAGTGGTCCACTGGTATAAACCAGACCTTCCAGTGGTCCACTGGTATAAACCAGGCCTTCCAGTGGTCCACTGGTATAAACCAGGCCTTCCAGTGGTCCACTGGTATAAACCAGGCCTTCCAGTGGTCCACTGGTATAAACCAGGCCTTCCAGTGGTCCACTGGTATAAACCAGGCCTTCCAGTGGTCCACTGGAATAAACCAGGCCTTCCAGTGGTCCACTGGTATAAACCAGGCCTTCCAGTGGTCCACTGATATAAACCAGGCCTTCCAGTGGTCCACTGGTATAAACCAGGCCTTCCAGTGGTCCACTGGTATAAACCAGGCCTTCCAGTGGTCCACTGGTATAAACCAGGCCTTCCATGGTCCACTGGTATAAACCAGGCCTTCCAGTGGTCCACTGGTATAAACCAGGCCTTCCAGTGGTCCACTGGTATAAACCAGACCTTCCAGTGGTCCACTGGTATAAACCAGGCCTTCCAGTGGTCCACTGGTATAAACCAGGCCTTCCAGTGGTCCACTGGTATAAACCAGACCTTCCAGTGGTCCAGTGGTATAAACCAGACCTTCCAGTGGTCCAGTGGTATAAACCAGGCCTTCCAGTGGTCCACTGGTATAAACCAGACCTTCCAGTGGTCCACTGGTATAAACCAGGCCTTCCAGTGGTCCACTGGTATAACCAGACCTTCCAGTGGTCCACTGGTATAAACCAGGCCTTCCAGTGGTCCACTGGTATAAACCAGGCCTTCCAGTGGTCCACTGGTATAAACTAGGCCTTCCAGTGGTCCACTGGTATAAACCAGGCATTCCAGTGGTCCACTGGTATAAACCAGGCCTTCCAGTGGTCCACTGGTATAAACCAGGCCTTCCAGTGGTCCACTGGTATAAACCAGGCCTTCCAGTGGTCAACTGGTATAAACCAGACCTTCCAGTGGTCCAATGGTATAAACCAGGCCTTCCAGTGGTCCACTGGTATAAACCAGACCTTCCAGTGGTCCACTGGTATAAACCAGTCCTTCCAGTGGTCCACTGGTATAAACCAGACCTTCCAGTGGTCCACTGGTATAAACCAGACCTTCCAGTGGTCCACTGGTATAAACCAGGCCTTCCAGTGGTCCACTGGTAAAAACCAGGCCTTCCAGTGGTCCACTGGTATAAACCAGGCCTTCCAGTGGTCCACTGGTATAAACCAGACCTTCCAGGGTCCAGTGGTATAACCAGACCTTCCAGTGGTCCAGTGGTATAAACCAGGCCTTCCAATGGTCCACTGGTATAAACCAGACCTTCCAGTGGTCCACTGGTATAAACCAGGCCTTCCAGTGGTCCACTGGTTCAAACCAGACCTTCCAGTGGTCCACTGGTATAAACCAGGCCTTCCAGTGGTCCACTGATATAAACCAGGCCTTCCAGTGGTCCACTGGTATAAACCAGACCTTCCAGTGGTCCACTGGTATAAACCAGGCCTTCCAGTGGTCCACTGTATAAACTATGCCTTCCAGTGGCCACTGGTATAACCAGGCATTCCAGTGGTCCACTGGTATAAACCAGGCCTTCCAGTGGTCCACTGTTATAAACCAGGCCTTCCAGTGGTCCACTGTATAAACCAGGCCTTCCATGGCCACTGGTATAAACAGGCCTCCAGTGGTCAACTGGTATAAACCAGACCTTCCAGTGTCCAATGGTATAAACCAGGCCTTCCAGTGGTCCACTGGTATAAACCAGACCTTCCAGGTACCACTGGTATAACAGCCTTCCAGTGGTCCACTGGTTAAAACCAACCTTCCAGTGGTCCACTGGTATAAACCAGACCTTCCAGTGGTCCACTGGTATAAACCAGGCCTTCCAGTGGTCCACTGGTATAAACCAGGCCTTCCAGTGGTCCACTGGTAAAAACCAGGCCTTCCAGTGGTCCACTGGTATAAACCAGCCTTCCAGTGGTCCACTGGTATAAACCAGGGCTTCCAGGTCCACTGGTATAAAACCAGGCCTTCCAGTGGTCCACTGTATAAACCAGACCTTCCAGTGGTCCACTGGTATAAACCAGGCCTTCCAGTTGGTCCACTGTATAAACCAGACCTTCCAGTGGTCCACTGGTATAAACCAGGCCATTCCAGTGGTCCACTGGTAAAACCAGGCCTTCATGGTCCACTGGTATAAACCAGCCTTCCAGTTGTCCACTGGTAATAAACCAGGCCTTCCAGTGGTCCACTGTATAAACCATACTATCCAGTGGTCCACTGGTTATAAACCAGGCCTTCCAGTGGTCCACTGTATAAACCAGACCTTACCAGTGGTCCACTGGTATAAACCAGGCCTTCCAGTGGTCCACGGTATAAACCAGGCCTTCCAGTGGTCCACTGGTATAAAACCAGGCCTTCCAGTGGTCCAACTGGTATAAACCAGACCTTCCAGTGGTCCACTGGTATAAACCATGGCCTTCCATGGTCCACTGGTATAAACCAGGCCTTCAGTGGTCCATTGGTATAAACCAGGCCATCCATGGTCCACTGGTATAAACCAGGCCTTCCAGTGGTCCAATGGTATAAACCAGGCCTTCCAGTGGTCCACTGATATAAACCAGGCCTTCCAGTGGTCCACTGGTATAAACCAGACCTTCCAATGGTCCACTGGTATAAACCAGGCCTTCCATTGGTCCACTGATTAAAACCAGGCCTTCCATGGTCCACTGTATATAAACCAGGCCTTCCAGTGGTCCACTGATATAAACCAGACCTTCCAGTGGTCCAATGATATAAACCAAGCCTTCCAGTGGTCCACTGATATAAACCAGGCCTTCCAGTGGTCCACTGATATAAACCAAGCCTTCCAGTGGTCCACTGATATAAACCAGGCCTTCCAGTGGTCCACTGATATAAACCAGGCCTTCCAGTGGTCCACTGATATAAACCAGACCTTCCAGTGGTCCAATGATATAAACCAAGCCTTCCAGTGGTCCACTGATATAAACCAGGCCTTCCAGTGGACCACTGATATAAACCAGGCCTTCCAGTGGGTCACTCACATAATCCAGACCTTCCAGTGGGTCACTCATATAACCCAGACCTTCCAGTGGGTCACTCATATAACCCAGACCTTCCAGTGGGTCACTCACATAACCCAGACCTTCCAGTGGGTCACTCACATAACCCAGACCTTCAAGTGGGTCACTCATATAACCCAGACCTTCCAGTGGGTCACTCATATAACCCAGACCTTCCAGTGGGTCACTCATATAACCCAGACCATCCAGTGGGTCACTCACATAACCCAGACCTTCCAGTGGGTCACTCATATAACCCAGACCTTCCAGTGGTCACTCATTAACCCAGACCTTCCAGTGGGTCACTCATATAACCCAGACCTTCCAGTGGTCACTCACATAACCCAGACCTTCCAGTGGGTCACTCATATAACCCAGACCTTCCAGTGGGTCACTCATATAAACCCAGACCTTCCAGTGGGTCACTCATATAACCCAGACCTTCCAGTGGGTCACTCACATAACCCAGACCTTCCAGTGGGTCACTCATATAACCCAGACCTTCAAGTGGGCCAATCACATAACCCAGACCTTCAAGTGGGCCACTCATATAACCCAGACCCTCCAGTGGGTCACTCATATAACCCAGACCTTCCAGTGGGTCACTCATATAACCCAGACCTTCCAGTGGGTCACTCATATAACCCAGACCTTCCAGTGGGTCACTCATATAACCCAGACCTTCCAGTGGGTCACTCACATAACCCAGACCTTCCAGTGGGTCACTCATATAACCCAGACCTTTCAGTGGGTCACTCATATAAATCAGTCCTTCCAGTGGACCACTGATATAAAGCAACCTTCCAATGGGTCACTGACTAAGTAAGTATATCCAGGTATACACAAATACAGTTAGATAGATCATCATACACAGCAACATATGTGTAGAGAAGCTGGGATAACACAAAAGTCAAAGTGACTTATTGCCACTGGGGTCCTTGTGACAATAATTATTTATATTTAAAAGTTAAAAACAACTGAGGAAATTAGAACTGGAATAGAGTATAACACAAACCACTCGATACAACAAAAGAGAAACGCGAAGTACTTAGGAATGATAATGTCAGAAGATCTCATATTTAAGGACCCCGATAGTGTTATTATCACATATGTAAAGAAAATGATTGGATGGATAACTAGAACAGTCAAAACACCAGTGATGATATTCTTGAATGCACTTGTTCTCTCTAGTCTGGAATATTCTTATACACTAACAGTTCCTTCTAAGGGACGAGAAATCGCAGATCGGGAAAATGTACAGACTGTACTGACCGTACAATCTAAGTCAAGCATATTAATTACTAGGAACACTTAAAGTCCCTTGATCTCTACTCCCTGGAACGTAGGCGACAAAGATACATCATAATTTACATCTGGAAAATTCTGCAGGGATTTGTCTCATATCTGTACTCTGAAATCACTCCACATGAAAGCAAAAGACTCTGAAGACTGCAAAAGATCCTAATTGACAGTAGGGAGCCAGGAGTACACGGAGAGGGAATAAGTGTAAAGGGACCAAGACTTTTCAACACCCTTTCATGCATGAGGGAAAATTACCAGCAGACACCTTGCTGCCTTCAAAAGGAAATTTGGTAAGTTGGTCAAGTTGGTTCCTGATCAGCCAGGCTGTGGTGCATCAGTAGGATCAGATTGTCAAGCAGGAAGCCTGGTCTAGGACCGGGTATCGAGGTCAGTGGTACCCTGAAGTAGTCTTCAAGTAACTTTCGGAAAAACACCAGCTGGGAGCGCTACCAGCTGTGAGCACCACATGATGTGAACGCCACCACCTGGGAGAAACCAGCTAGCAGCACCACTAGTTGACAGCACCACCAGCTGGGAACACTACCAGCTGACAGTACCACCAGCTGACAGCACTACCAAATGACAGCACCACCAACTGACAGCACCACCAGCTGGCAGCACCACCAGCTGGCAGCACCACCAGCTGGCAGCACCACCAGCTACGAGCACAACCGGTTAGTCTTGAATCGACCGAGTGACGTCACGGGTGATTCCCTTCTCCCCTCCCTCCTTCCTCCCCTCCCCTCCCCCCTCCCCTCCCTCCTCCCTTCCTTTCCTTCTCTCCCTCCTTCCCTCAGTCTCTCCCCTCCTTCCCTCCCCTCCTACACGCCTTCCATTACACACTCAGTGTGTTAGAACCCCCTCATTGATGGAAAAACAGACACAGTAGGCCTCCTGAGGTGTTCCTATTTATGTTCTTATAATGTGATCCTATACGGACAACGTTTCGCGAAACGTTGTCGCCCACCGTCTGAAGGATACCTGAAGGATGCCGTCTGAAGGATACCTGAAGGATGCCGTCTGAAGGATACCTGAAGGATGCCGTCTGAAGGATACCTGAAGGATGCCGTCTGAAGGATACCTGAAGGATACCGTCTGAAGGATACCTGAAGGATGCCGTCTGAAGGATACCTGAAGGATGCCGTCTGAAGGATACCTGAAGGATGCTTCTGGGTTCAACGCCCCCGCGGCCCGGTCTCAGACCAGGCCTCCTGCTGGATCAAGGCTTGATCAACCAGGCTGTTACTGGTCATAAGCAGTCCAACGTAAGAACCACAGCCTGGCTAGTCAGCAAGTAATGTGAAGAACTTGTCCAGTTACTTCTTGAAGATAGCCAGAGGTTTGTTGGTAAGGAGTGAAGGCGTTGAAGAGTCGGGGACCTCTCTGTGTAAAAATTTTGCACTGTCTGCCACGACTATTGTTGTCATGTGGAGTGATTCTGGTGTTCAGGTTTGGGTCCAGTCCCGCCAGGATTTCCCAGGTGTAAATTAAGATGTATCTTTCTCGCCTACGTTTCAAGGAATACAGTCGAAGGAACTTCAAGAGTTCCCAGTACTCCAGATGACTGAGTGTACACCAGCAATGAAAGTTCTCTGTACATTGTCCAGCTAAGCAGTCTCGCCTGTCTTGAAGGTGTCTGTCAGTATATAACAGTATTCCAACCTGCCTTAAAGGTATTTGTCATTATACAGCAGTATTCCAGCCTGCCTTGAAGGTGTGTGTCAGTATACAGCAGTATTCCAGCCTGCCTTGAAGGTGTGTGTCAGTATACAGCAGTATTCCAGCCTGCCTTAAATGTATTTGTCATTATACAGCAGTATTCCAGCCTGCCTTGAAGGTGTCTGTCAGTATACAACAGTATTCCAACCTGCCTTAAAGGTATTTGTCATTATACAGCAGTATTCCAGCCTGCCTTGAAGGTGTCTGTCAGCATACAACAGTATTCCAGCCTGCCTTGAAGGTGTCAGTATACAGCAGTATTCCAGCCTGCCTTAAATGTATTTGTCATTATACAGCAGTATTCCAGCCTGCCTTGAAGGTGTTTGTCAGTGTACAACAGTATTCCAGCCTGCCTTGAAGGTGTCAGTATACAGCAGTATTCCAGCCTGCCTTGAAGGTGTCAGTATACAGCAGTATTCCAGCCTGCCTTGAAGGTGTGTGTCAGTATACAGCAGTATTCCAGCCTGCCTTGAAGGTGTGTGTCAGTATACAGCAGTATTCCAGCCTGCCTTGAAGGTGTCTGCCAGTATACAACAGTATTCCAGCCTGCCTTGAAGGTGTGTGTCAGTATACAGCAGTATTCCAGCCTGCCTTGAAGGTGTGTGTCAGTATACAGCAGTATTCCAGCCTGCCCTGAAGGTGTGTGTCAGTATACAGCAGTATTCCAGCCTGCCTTAAAGGTGTTTGTCAGTGTACAACAGTATTCCAGCCTGCCTTGAAGGTGTCTGCCAATGTACAACAGTATTCCAGCCTGCCTTGAAGGTGTGTGTCAGTATATAGCAGTATTCCAGCCTGCCCTGAAGGTGTGTGTCAGTATACAGCAGTATTCCAGCCTGCCTTGAAGGTGTTTGTCAGTGTACAACAGTATTCCAGCCTGCCTTGAAGGTGTCTGCCAATGTACAACAGTATTCCAGCCTGGCTTGAAGGTGTGTGTCAGTATACAGCAGTATTCCAGCCTGCCTTGAAGGTGTGTGTCAGTATACAGCAGTATTCCAGCCTGCAGAGAACAAGTTACATGAAGATTATCATCACTGGTCCAGCATCTCTTGTCTTGAAAGTTCTAGTTATCCGGCCTATCATTTTCCTTGCTCTAGCAATGTCAACATTGTTCTGACTGGTTGTAAATAATATAGTTAAATCTACACAAGAGTCTTTTTCCACATCGTTGTGAATATAAGTGGCACAAAATACCGACACGATGGAAAGATCTGTTTGTGACTTGATAGCGTCCACTGTGTGGGCAAAACGTTGTCAATAAAGGATCGCATTATACCGCAATTGTGTTCGTTTTTCCATTGTTATGATCCTAGAATGTGAGATCTTCCGATATAATGTCACCCAGGTCTCGCACACGGAACTTTCATTCTACTGAATGATTGAAGTTTGTCCTGTACTCCGTTACGTCTATTTAGGCACAGGTACACATACTGTATTTTCGGGCATATAAGACCCACGAGCATATAAGACCATGTTACCAGCAGTTGTAACGTTACGCTGGTAAGCAACTATTAAAGCATAACACAAAGCCTACCCTTGACCTCACCTTGAGCATATAAGGCGCAGGACGATTTTCCAAGACTTTGTGAGAAAATAAGGTGCGCCTTATATACCGAAAAAATAAGGTGCGCCTTATATACCGATAAAATAAGGTGCGCCTTATATGCCGGAAAATGAGGTGCGCCCTATATGCCGGAAAATAAGTACAACTATCATACACAGGGTAAACGAGATAAAATATCCCCTAAATTCAGACACACTGACTTATTTTCAGTGTAATCCTTGAATTTATTTCTTCCATTGTTCCATTAGCAACTGACACTTGTCCTCGTTGTCATCAGGGAGCGCTAAACCCGTAGGGATTATACAACGCTTTTTTTTGGGGGGGATATAGAGGACAACCAGGCTTAATTCCGGGAACTGGAGCACAGATCCAACTACCCTCTCCTGCCCCCATCGAGGGGGCAGGAGAGAGTAAGTTCAGTTCCTTGGATCAAGAACCCCCTCACCGGTCTGGTGAGTCACTGTGTCTACCTTGGTCGACACTCTCATGGGAATTCTGGTGCTGTCAGCAAGAGCTGTTATCCTACTTTAGTTTATTTACAGTCTAAGAGCTGTTATTCTGCCTCAGTTTATTTAGTCTAAGAGCCGTTATTCTGCCTCAGTTTATTTAGTCTAAGAGCCGTTATTCTGCCTCAGTTTTAGTCTAAGAGCCGTTATTCTGCCTCAGTTTTAGTCTAAGAGCCGTTATTCTGCCTCAGTTTTAGTCTAAGAGCCGTTATTCTGCCTCAGTTTTAGTCTAAGAGCCGTTATTCTGCCTCAGTTTATTTACAGTCTAAGAGCCGTTATTCTGCCTCAGTTTATTTACAGTCTAAGAGCTGTTATTCTGCCTCAGTTTATTTACAGTCTAAGAGCTGTTATTCTGCCTCAGTTTATTTACAGTCTAAGAGCTGTTATTCTGCCTCAGTTTATTTACAGTCTAAGAGCTGTTATCCTGCCAAGGACGAGGTGCACAACAATGACCTAACACCCAAGCACCTACTTACTGCTAGGTGAGCAGGGACTAAGGGCATAATGGAGATTTGTCCCACGTCCGTACCCACCCCCAGGGCTGAACCTGGGACCTTTGATTTTGAGCCACAGAGAGACACCTTGCACTGCAGAGTTTATAAATAATAAAGTTCAGCGCAGTATTGATCTGCAGGTGGAAGATCAGCTGGTGCTGGGGAGGTCAGCTGGTGCTGGGGAGGTCAGCTGGTGCTGGGGAGGTCAGCTGGTGCTGGAGTGAAAGAGGTCAGGTGCGGTGCTGGAGTGAAGGAGGTCAGCTGGTGCTGGAGTACGACAGGTCAGGTGGTGCTGACGTACGACAGGTCAGGTAGTGCTGGAGTACGACAGATCAGGTGGTGCTGACGTACGACAGGTCAGGTGGTGCTGGAGTACGACAGGTCAGGTGGTGCTGGAGTACGACACGTCAGGTGGTGCTGACGTACGACAGGCCAGGTGGTGCTGACGTACGACAGGTCAGGTGGTGCTGGAGTACGACAGGTCAGGTGGTGCTGGAGTACGACAGGTCAGGTGGTGACCTGCCTCTGCAAGACAGTAAGTCAGGTTTCACCAGCTGTATCTCTCAGCTACATTTCGTTCTTCACAAACTAAATAACTCTCAATTTTCAACATTTACTACTGATCAGTGA
>NC_069483.1:15638547-15646456 GCF_026875155.1 Cherax quadricarinatus
TGTATACCTTGTACATGAACTTTGTATACCTTGTACATGTAACTTTAGAACTTGTACAGTACTTGAATACTTGTACATGATACTTGTATACCTTGTCCATGTACTGTATACCATTCCAAGTACTTGTATACCTTGTACAAGTACTGTGGTCTACCTTGTACATGTCCTTGTATACCTTGTACAAGTACTATGTAATACCTTGTACAGTAACTTGTATACCATTCCATGGTACTTGTATACCTGTACATGTACTTGTATACCTTAACATGTACTTTGTATACCTTGTACAAGTACTTGTATACCTTGTACATGAACTTGTAGAAAAAAAGATAATTATATTATTATTATTATTATTATTCATTATTATTATTAATTATATTATTATTCATTATTATTATTCGCAAAATAGCGACGCGAGTTTTTCAAGGAACTTGTCAAGTTCCTTTTGATGGAACTTTATCAAGATTGATGGAACTTTTATCAAGATTGATGGAACTTTTATCAAGATTGATGGAACTTTTATCAAGATTGATGGAACTTTTATCAAGATTGATGGAACTTTATCAAGATTGATGGAACTTTTATCAAGATTGATGGAACTTTATCAAGATTGATGGAACTTTTATCAGATGATGGAACTTTATCAAGATTGATGGAACTTTTATCAAGATTGATGGAACTTTATCAAGATTGATGGAACTTTTATCAAGATTGATGGAACTTTTATCAAGATTGATGGAACTTTTATCAAGATTGATGGAACTTTTATCAAGATTGATGGAACTTTTATCAAGATTGATGGAACTTTTATCAAGATTGATGGAACTTTATCAAGATTGATGGAACTTTATCAAGATTGATGGAACTTTTATCAAGATTGATGGAACTTTATCAAGATTGATGGAACTTTTATCAAGATTGATGGAACTTTTATCAAGATTGATGGAACTTTTATCAAGATTGATGGAACTTTTATCGAGATTGATGGAACTTTTATCAAGATTGATGGAACTTTTATCAAGATTGATGGAACTTTATCAAGATTGATGGAACTTTTATCAAGATTGATGGAACTTTTATCAAGATTGATGGAACTTTTATCAAGATTGATGGAACTTTATCAAGATTGATGGAAACTTTTATCAAGATTGATGGAACTTTTATCAAGATTGATGGAACTTTTATCAAGATTGATGGAACTTTTATCAAGATTGATGGAACTATTATCAAGATATGAAACTTTATCAAGATTGATGGAACTTTATCAAGATTGATGGAACTTTTATCAAGATTGATGGAACTTTATCAAGATTGATGGAACTTTATCAAGATTGATGGAACTTTTATCAAGATTGATGGAACTTTATCAAGATTGATGGAACTTTTATCAAGATTGATGGAACTTATCAAGATTGAATGGAACTTTATCAAGATTGATGGAACTTTTATCAAGATTGATGGAACTTTATCAAGATTGATGGAACTTTTATCAAGATTGATGGAACTTTATCAAGATTGATGGAACTTTTATCAAGATTGATGGAACTTTATCAAGATTGATGGAACTTTTATCAAGATTGATGGAACTTTTATCAAGATTGATGGAACTTTATCAAGATTGATGGAACTTTTATCAAGATTGATGGAACTTTTATCAAGATTGATGGAACTTTTATCAAGATTGATGGAACTTTATCAAGATTGATGGAACTTTTATCAAGATTGATGGAACTTTTATCAAGATTGATGGAACTTTATCAAGACTGATGGAACTTTATCAAGACTGATGGAACTTTTATCAAGATTGATGGAACTTTTATCAAGACTGATGGAACTTTTATCAAGATTGGTGGAACTTTATCAAGATTGATGGAACTTTATCAAGACTGAATACACTTAATCAAGATTGACGGACTGAACACATCGACTCCAAACAGGGGGACTGATTACCTCAAACTCCTCGTCATCTTCCACTGTTTCTCTACACTGGACTGAAGAAGTCGCTGGCTGGCGAAACGTTTCCAGAATCATGATACCCAAGTGTTGCACACGTGTCTCATAATTTATCCTGAGTAATAGAGAGTGAAGGAGCTTTACCAGGTCTTAGATAACGATAGATCACATAGAGATAGACTTAATGTAAGAGGACCAGGACTAAGGAGACACAGGCGAGTTATTGGGATGTTAGCAAGTGTATTAATTTAGAAAGGACACAAAGGATACAATACCGTGACTGGAACAATATACGAATAACCCGCACATAGTAGGAGAGAGAAGCTTACCACGATGTTTCGATCAGACTTGGACCATTTGTACATATACTAATATTGGTAGAAGTAATGCGACATTTTAGCCGTTATGTCACGGGTTGACAAAGCTCCTGGAGAGCGAAACGTTGCCACAATAAAATGTCGCATTAATTACACCTGTGTCCTTTTACTTAACATTTGTCAATGGTCCAAGATGGACCGAAACGTCGTGGTAAACTCCTCTCTCTCCTATGTGCGGGTTATTTGTGTATATGTTTAGTCCAGTGATGGTTTAAGAGAAGAATGAGCTGGGTTAGGAAGTGGAAGCCAACTCAGTACACAGCTTCAAGACTGGGTATGCAAGCCCTATGAGGTGAGAAACCATTATTGCAGCTCATGGCAGTGATGGAGGGGCGGGCCGGGACGTAAGACTCGACCCACACACACACACACACACACAAATCAGTGAACACAAATCGGGAAGTCTGTGAGTATTTAAGTGGGGAAAAATCATGATATCCTGTGAGGAAGGAGGGGGCGACGCCCCCAATGCACAGTGGAAGGAGGGGGCGACGCCCCCAATGCACAGTGGAAGGAGGGGGCGACGCCCCCAATGCACAGTGGAAGGAGGGGGCGACGCCCCAATGCAGCTGGGGGTGAGAAATGACGTGAAAATACAGAACTTTTCTCTGAACTTACGTACTAGATGAACTCGTCACCTCACTCACCTGTGGAGGAAACAACGGATATGAATACATTTAAATTTCCTGCATCGCTAATAAACCAAAATAAAATTGTTTACGTTGAAAAAATAAACATATAAAACATCTGGTCATTAAGAACATAAGAAGAACATAAGAACGAAGGAACACTGCAGAAGGCCTACTGGCCCATGCGAGGCAGGTCCAAGTCTCCTACCGGCTTAAGCCAATGCACCCAACCTAGTCAGGTCAGGTCACATTGACTTAAGGGAGGAACACGGCAACCGACCTGGTAGCACAAGCTATCAGGTCTAACTCACACCCACCCACATCCACTCATGTATTTATCCAACCTATTTTTAAAGCTACACAACGTTCTGGCCTCTATAACGGTACTTGGGAGTTTGTTCCACTCATCCACAACTCTATTACCAAACCAGTACTTTCCTATATCCTTCCTGAATCTGAATTTTTCCAACTTAAAACCATTGCTGCGAGTCCTGTCTAGGCTAGATATTTTCAGCACACTATTTACATCCCCTTTATTTATTCCTGTTTCCATTTATACACCCAATCATATCCCCCCTAATTCTACGTCTTTCTAGAGGTGCAGATTCAGGGCCCTTAGTCTATCCTAAATAGGGAAGGTTTCTGATACATGGGATAAAACTTTGTCATCCTCCTTTGTACATTTTCCAGAGAATTAATCCATTCTGTAATAAGGTGACCAAAACTGTGCAGCAAAATTCTAAATGAGGCCAAAACCAAGGTTTGTATAGAGTTGAAGAAACAACCTGAGGACTCCTATTATTTATGCTTCTTGATATGAAGCCAAGGATTCTATTAGCTTTATTGCGAACACTTATGCACTGTTGTCTTGGTTTCAGATTACTGCTAACCAGAACTCCAAAATTTTTTTTCGCAATCCGTAATATTAAGATCTACATTATTTAGTTTATTGTGGCAGAATTTTGTCCTGTCCAAACATTTAGAACTTTGCATTTGTCTATATTAAACTGCATCTGCCACTTCTCCGACCACTGCAATCAGTCTATTCAAATCTTCCTGGAGTGCTCGAATGTCCTCTTTCAGAATGAATTCGACGGCCTATTTTGGTGTTCATCGGCAAACTTGCCAAATGTCGCTCTTTATGCCCTCATCTAGGGTCGTTTATGTAGATTGTGAACAAGCAGGGGGCCCAACACTGACCCTGTGGAACACCGCTCGTGACACTTCCCCACTCTTGATTTCCCCCCATTTTATGCAAACTCTCTGCTGCCTATTTGTCAACCATGCCTCTATCCAGGAAAAAAAATTTCTCCTCCTATTCCATGTGCTTTAATTTTCCTCAATAGTCTCTGAGGGGACCCTGTAAAAAGCCTTACTGAAGTCCATATACACAATATCTATTCATTACCATGATCTACCTCCTCAAATACCTTTGTGAAAAAAGTCAATAAATTCGAAAGGCAGGAACGCCCCTTTGTAAAACCATGCTGAGATTCGTTGATTAATTTATGCTTTTCAAGGTGGCTACGAACGGCCTCGGCAATTATTGATTCCATAAATTTTCCCACTATGGAGGTTAGGTTATTGGTCTATAGTTCGAAGCTAAGGAACCTGTCACCTTTTTTGAAAATAGGTAATCACATTTGCCATTTCACTTATCTGGCACCATGCCAGTTTTTTAGTGATATGTTGAAAAGATTAGCCAAAGGTGTGCTAAGCTCCTCTTTACATTCCTTTAGAACCCTTGCTTTACAGTTCATCGGGGCCTGGGGATTTGTTAGGTTTTAATTTATCTATTTGCCTAAGGACCATGTCACTTGTGACCCTAATAGTACACAGTTTATTATCGTCCTGTTCAAACATAATTTATCATTACTGGAATATCGTGGTATCCTCCTGTGTAAAAACTGAGAGGAAGTATGTGTTAAAAATTCTACACATTTCCTTATCACTGTCAGTGAGCTGCCCCGAGGAACTTTTGAGTGGGCCTATCTTGTCCCTGATCTTACTTCTGTATACCTAAAAGGGAATCCTTTTGGGTTAGTCTTCGATTCTTTGCAACTTTACCTCATAATTCTTTTTTGCTTTTCTAATTCCCTTTTTTTTTTTCTCTTTTTAACTGAATATATCGATTTCTCCAATTGCCCCTCTCCTTTTTTTGATTTGCCTATATATCCCTCTCTTTTGACCAATCAGATATTTTAATCTATTGTTCATCCATTTAGGATCATTTTTGTTTGATCTGATTTCCCTATTTGGAACATAATTTAAACTGAGCAGCTAGAACTATCCCCTGGAAAGCATCATATCGGCAACCATCACCACCTACCTGACCTTAGTCAGGTCATTCCATTTTCAGCCCCCCTAAGTAATTTTTCAGTCCTATGAAATCAGCCAAGCGAAAAGTCAGGGACGGAGACTTGATTGCCATTATTAGGGGAAAATTCCATGAATATTTAAAAATGAGTGATTTGTGATCACTTTCCCCAAGCTCATCATTAACCTCAAGATTTTTAATTAGTGTTTCCTACTGGCAAGAACCAAGTTTAAGGAGGTTTTTCCCTAGTTGGCTCTGTCAAAACTGTTTAAAAAAAAATCCTGGATCGTATCAAGAAAAGTCCCCTGACTCTAAATTTCCTGTCAAATTGCTCCAGTCAATCTGTCTATAGTTGAAATTCCCATTAGCACAACAATTTTTCGTATGTAGATGCTTACGAATTTCGTCCCATGAAGTTTACTGCACTCCCTATCAAGATTTGGGGCCTGTAAATCACACCCAAAATTTGTTTTTCTCGGCCCTCGAGAAGCTGTAAACCCAAACAGATTCAGTGGCTGACGCTTTAATTTAATATCTTGTCTAACACAAAAATTTAAATTGTCTCTGAATACATCGCTACTCCACCACCTTTCCTGTTGACCCTGTCAGTGTGGAATAATTTATAGCCTTGTATGTGCATTCAGAGGGCATCTCTCTATCTTTTCAGATTGAGCCAGGTCTCTGTTATAGCAATAATATCTATGTCTCCTGCACTTGCAATTAATCTTAGCTCATCTATCTTATTTCTACACTCCTGCTATTAGTATTGTAAACCTTAAGGGAGCTAGTCCCTTGCTGCCCTCTGCTGTCCCCCTTTGTTTGCTGACCTGATCTATTGTCTTTATTTATAACTTCATGCTGAATGCCTTTTATACATTTACTGTTTTTCCCAACAAGTGTTGCAACCTGCTTGTTTCCCACACAACCCCTACCTCTATCTTCCATCAGTTTAAAATCATAGGCATTTCCCATGGCCTTCTCAATCGAGTCTGCAAGTGTACACCCAGCCCCAGAGAGATGTACCCCATCCCTTGCATTTCATATCATGTTTGCCATAAAAGTTGTTCCAGTTGTCAATGAATGGGATTGCATTTTTCCTTGCAGTATCTGTCTAGCCAGCAATTTACACCAATTGCCCTAGACAAAACCCTTCATTTCCTACTCCCCTTCTAGGCAAGATGCTACATATGATTGGGATCCCTCCCTTAGGACTTAATGAAATCTATAGGGTGACCTGTACTTATCTAGCAGCTTTCTCTCCTACCCTTCCAATATTTATTTCCACCAGCATGAGACAGATAATGGGCTTGCTCCCATTACCCGACCCTGATATTATCCGCCTGTTGACAATGTCCCCAACACCAGCTCCAGGGAAGCACACTCTATCTCTCATTTCTTATTCCTTTACAAAAAGCACGGTCAATGTATCTTACCTGAGAGTCACCAACCACAAGAATGCGCTTACCTCCATTAGCAGGGGCAGTAGTACCCTTACCTTCCTGGCCACTGAAGTACATTCATCCCGAAAAAACAGAGAAGCGATTTCCTACCTTCAGATCTTCACTCTTAACTTTCCTTACTCTGATGCGCCTTCCATTACTGTGAACTACTCGCCACTTGTAGCAGGTGCTGGGCTGCACCTCACTGCTGGTAGCCGTTGCTGCCACCCCAACTACAGCCTCCTCACAGCGAGAGACAGACTGCACCTCGCTGCTAGAAGCCTCATTCCCCACAACTCCAGCCACCTCACACTCTCTCCCAGACCCATTGAGGTGGACCTTCAGCCTCCTAATCTCCTCCTGGAGAAGCAAGACCTCCTCCTTCAACTCTCCAACCCCAATTTTTAAAACACTGCAGAAGCAAGCCATGCTTTGTAACCGTCCACACTGATAATGTTTACTAGAGGAATTAAGAGTCGTGTCAGAGTCATTAAACATTAATATACGTGAGAAACATTTCTCACTACACTGAGAACAGCAACACTGGTGAGAAAGATACATCACTCTACTGACAACAACACTGGTGAGAAAGATACATCACTGTAGTGACAACAACAACACTGGTGAGAAAGGGAAAACACTGTAGTGACAACAACAACACTGGTGAGAAAGATACATTTACTGTAGTGACAACAACAAAAACTGGTGAGAAAGATACATCACTGTAGTGCAACAACAAACATGGTGAGAAAAAAATACATCACTGTAGTGACAACAACAACACTGGTGAGAAAGATACATCACTGTAGTGACAACAACAACACTGGTGAGAAAGATACATCACTGTAGTGACAAAAAACAACATGGTGAGAAAGATACACCATAATTACATCAACATAAGCTGAAGGGACTGATTCCCTGTTTTCTCACAGAACTCAGTACATGACAACACGAGGGACGACACAAGCTGAAAATTAATCTCATTTATCACCAGATTACATTAATTATATTGAGAAGTAACCCCAGTTTACCATAACGCCCAGGATTTCTATACCCCAAAGGGGGGATGCTTATGGGGGTGAACGCCCTGCGGCCCGGACCCAGACTAGGCCTCCTGGTGGATCAAGGCCTGATCAACCAGATTGTTATTGCTGGACCACGCAGTCCAGGGTTAACCAGCCCGGTGGCCAGGAG
>NC_069483.1:15646956-15670469 GCF_026875155.1 Cherax quadricarinatus
TTTTCCTGACTCGCACCCAAAAATTTTTCATCCAGACACGACTTTGGCCCGCATTTTTCTTCCTATACAATTATAATAATATATTTTTTAAAATTTTTTTTTATAATGGGTCAAAAAAATGGGTTTTAATTTCTTTTTTTTTAATTTTTTTACACATGTTTCTATAATGTTATATAAATTCAAACTAAACAAATTATTATTATTTCCTTTAATGTTTTTTTGTAAGTGATGAATTTTTTAAATTTTTTAAGTTAAAGAAAGGGGGAACCCCTTTTTTGAATAAACATTTTAAACACCAAAATTTATTTATGTGCAGTATTATGTTTACATGTACATTTGATGTGAACATTGTACGTTTATTACTTCACATGTACACTGTGTAAAAATATGTACAGTATTTTATTCAATGTACACCTGATATGATTAATTAAAATAACATAAACATATCCGGTCTGTTTTTAAACGCTCGTGAAAAATATTGAAAAATTTATCTATCTGCTGCAAAAATTTTTATTATCTATCACTTGAAAAAAACAATTATATTATAAAAACTTTTTTTCCCCTTTTTTTTCACAGAGATTTTTACAAATGATCTGTTGTGCTTCCTCAGCTTGTTGTAAAACCTGCCCTGTTCCTCGTTGTGGTAAAACCAAAGCCCGTCTACCTCAGCTTGTTGAAAAAACCCACCCCTGTCTACTAGCTTGTTGAAAAAACCCAGCCTGTTACTCGTTTGTTGTAAAACCCTCCCCTGTTCCCTCAGCTTGTTGTAAAACCCCCCTGCTCCTCAGTTTGTTGAAAAAACCCCCCCTGTCTACCTCAGCTTGTTTTAAAAAACCTGCCCTGTTCCCTCGTTGTTGAAAAACCCAGCCTGTTCTCCTCAGCTTGTTGAAAAACCCCACCCCTTCTACCTCAGTTGTTGAAAAACCCCCACCCCTTCTACCTCAGCTTTTTGAAAAAACCCAGCCTGTTACCTCGCTTTTTGAAAAACCCCCAGCCGGGTCTCCCTCAGCTTGTTGTAAAACCCCGCCCTGTCTACCTAGTTGTTGAAAAAACCCCCCTGTTTCCCTCAGTTGTTGTAAAACCGCCTGTCTCCCTCAGCTTGTTGTAAACCCACCCCTGTCTACCTCAAATTGTTTAAAACCCACCCCTGTCTCCCTCGTTGTTGTAACCCCAGCCTGTTCCCTCGTTGTTGAAAAACCCAGCCCTGTTACCTCGCTTTTGTAAAACATACCCCTGTTACCTCAGTTGTTGTAAAACCCACCCCTGTCTACCTTGTGGTTGTAAAACCACCCCTGTTCCCTCAGCTTGTTGTAAAAACCCAGCCTGTCTACTCAGTTGTTGTAAAACCAGCCATGTCTACCTAGCTTGTTGTAACCCCACCCATTTCATCAGCATGTTGTAAAACCCACCCCTGTTCCCTCGCTTTTGGGAAAAAACCCCACCCCTGTTCCTCAGCTTTTGTAAAACCCACCCAGTCTACCTAGTTGTTGTAAAAAACAGCCCTGTCTACCTCGTTGTTGAAAAACCCACCCCTGTCTACTCAGCTTATGAAAAAAACCCAGCTGTGTACCTAGCTTGTTTTTAAAACCCTGCCGTTACCTGAGTTGTTGTAAAGCCAGCCATGGTTACCTAGCTTGTTAAAAAAAACCCGCCATTTTACCTCAGCTTGTTGAAAAACCACCCCTGTTACCTCAGTTGTTGTAAAACCCCACCCCTGTTATCGTTGTTGAAAAAACCCACCCCTGTTCCAGCTTGTTGTAAAACCCCCACCCCTGTCTACCGCTTTTGAAAACCCCCAGCCATGTTCCCCCGGTTTGTTGAAAAACCCCAGCCATTTCTCCTCAGCTTGTTGTAAAACCCGCCCTGTCTCCTAGTTGTTGAAAAACCCCCCGTTCCTCGTTTGGGTGCAAAACCCAGCCTGTCTACCTCAGCTTGTTGAAAAAACCCCCCCTGTCTACCTCAGTTGTTTAAAACCCGCCCTGTTCCAGTTGTTGAAAAACCCCAGCCCGTTACCTCAAATTGTTGTAAAACCCAGCCCTGTTACTCGCTTTTTTTGTAAACCCCAGCCCTTTTACCTGCTTTTTGGGGAAAACCCCCCCTGTTCCCTAGTAGTTGAAAACCCACCCCTGTTACCTCAGTTGTTGAAAAAACCAGCCTGTCTACCTCAGTTTGTTGTAAAACCCCCCCTGTCCCCTTAGGGGTTGTAAAACGAACCCCGTTACCCATTTGGTTGAAAAACCCTGCCTGTCTCCTCAGCTGTTGTAAAACCCACCCCGTTACCTCAGCTTGTTTAAAGCCCAGCCATTTTCCCTCAGATGTTGTAAAACCAACCCCTGTTACCTAGCTTGGTGTAAAACCACCCCCTGTCTCCTCATTGTTGCCCCCCCGCATGTTCCCTCAGTATTTGAAAAACCCCAGCCTGTTACTCATTTTTTGTAAAACCCCCCCCTGTCTACCTTAGCTGGTTGTAAAACCCAGCACTGTCTCCTCAGCTTGTTGAAAACCCCAGCCTGTCTCCCTCGCTTATTGAAAAAACCCCCAGTTACCTCAGCTTTTTGTAAAAAACACCCCTTTTACCTCGCTTGTTGTAAAACCACCCGTTCTCCTAGCTTATTGAAAAAACCAGCCTGTGTCCCTCAGTTGTTGTAAACCAAGCCCTGTCTACCTCAGTTTTAAAAACCAAAAGCAATGTCTCCCTCAGTTGTTGAAAAAACCCAGCCCTGTCTACTCAGATTTTTTTAAAAACCCACCCTGTCTACCTCAGCTTTTTAAAAAAACCAGCCCTGTCCCTCAGCTTGTTGTAAAAAAAACCCCTGTTACCTGTGTTGAAAAACCCAGCCCTGTTTACCTCAGCTTGTTGAAAAACCCAGCCCTGTCTCCTCGCTTATTGTAAAGCAAGCCCTGTTCATCAGCCGTTGTAAAACCCGCCCTGTCTACCCCCCTTTTGTAAAACCAGCCATGTCTACCCGTTGTTGAAAAAACCCAGCCAGTCTCCTCGCTTGTTGAAAAACCAGCCATTTGACCTCCCTTTTTGTAAAAACCACCCCTGTCTACCTCAGTTGTTGAAAAAACAAGCCTGTCTCCCCTCAGCTTGTTGTAAAACCCAGCACTGTCTACTCGCTGTTGTAAAACCCAGCCCAGTCTACCTCAGCTTGTTGTAAAACCCATTTCCGGTCTACCTCAGTGTTGAAAAAACCCGCCCGTTCCTGTTGTTTTAAAGCTAAACCCTGTTACCCGCTTGTTGTAAAACCCAGCCTTGTCTACCTCAGGTAGTTGAAAAAACCCCCCCTGTCTCCCTCGCTTGTTGTAAAAACCCACCCCTGTCAAACCTCGTTGTTGAAAACCCGCCCTGTTACCTTGTTTGAAAAAACCCCCCCCGTTACCTCAGTTGATGTAAAACCCCCCTGTCTACCTAAGTTTGTTGTAAAACCCGCCTGTCTCCCTCAGCTTGTTGAAAAAACCCGCCCTTCTCCCTCGGGTAGTTAAAAAACCACCCCTGTTCCTCAGTTGTTGTAAACCCAGACGTCTCTCATTTTGTTGAAAAAACCAGTCCTGTCTCCCTCCTGTTGTGAAACAAAGCCCTATCTACAGCAGCTTGTTGTAAAGCTAAACCCTGTCTACCCATTGTTGAAAAACCCCCACCCCTGTTCCCTCAGGTATTTGCAAAACCCAGCCTGTCTACCTCAGCTTGTTGAAAAAACCAACCCCTGTTAATTTAGCTTGAAAAAACGCCCGTTCCCTCAGCTTGTTGTAAACCCACCCCTGTCTACCCCAGCTTGTTAAAAAACCCCAGCCCTTCTCCTCAGCTTGTTTTTAAACCCAGCCTGTCTCCCTCAGCTTGTTGTAAAACCACCCCGTCTCCCTAGTTTTTTTTAAAACCCCATCCCTGTTACTCAGGTGTTGCAAAACCCACCCCCTGTTCCCTCAGCTTGTTGTAAAACCCAGCCGTCTCCCTAGCTTGTTAAAAACCCGGGGCCTGTTACCTAGCTTGTTGTAAAACCCACCCTGTCTCCCTCAGTTTTGTTGTAAACCACCCTTGTCTACCTCGTTTGTTGAAAAAACCCGCCCTGTCTCCTCGCGTTGAAAAACCCCCACCCTGTCTCCCTCAGGTAGTTGCAAAACCCCCCTGTCTACCTGCTTGTTGAAAAAACCCAGCCCTTTTCAACCTCATTGTTGTAAAACCCCCCCTGTCTACCTCAGCTGTTGAAAAACCAACCCCTGTTACCTAGCTTGTTGAAAAAACCCACCCTTGTCTACCTTAGCTTGAAAAAACCAGCCTGTCTACCTCAGTTTTGTAAAACCCACCCCCTGTCTACCTGAGTTGTTGTAAAAGCCCACCCTGTTCCTCGTTGTTGTAAACCCAGCCCTGTTCCCTTTGGTTATTTGAAAAAACCAGCCTGTCTACCTCAGCTTGTTGTAAAACCTGCCTGTTCCTCAGCTTGTTGTAAACCCCCCCTGTCTACTCGTTTGTTGTAAAGCCAACAATGTCTTCCTCAGTGTTGTAAAACCCCCCCTGTCTCCCTCGGGTAGTTGCAAAACCCAGCCCTGTCTACCTCGCTTGTTGTAAAACCCCCGTCTCCCTTAGCTTGAAAAACCCGCCCTGTCACCTCAGTTGTGGTAAAACCCCAGCCCTGTCTCCTCGCTTGTTGTAAAACCCAGCCCCTGTCTACCTCGTTTTTTGGGAAAAACCCAGCCCTGTTACCTCAGGTATTTGCAAAACCAGCCCCGTCTACCTCAGCTTTTTGTAAAACCCCGGCCCTGTCTACCTCGTTTGTTGAAAACCCACCCCTGCTACTAGCTAGTTGCAAAACCAACCCCTGTCTACTCAGTTTGTTTTTTTTAAAAACCCATCCTTTCTCCCTTGCTTGTAAAAACCCCCAGCCCTGTCTACCTCACTTTTTGGAAACCCATCCCTGTCTCCTCTCTTTTTGTAAAGCCCGCCCTGTCTACCTCGTTGTGTAAAACCCAGCCTGTCTACCTCAGGTAGTTGCAAAACCCAGTGTCTACCTAGCTTTTTTGAAAAAACCCCGCCCTGTTACCTGCTTGTTGAAAAACCCCAGCCCGTCTCCTCGCTTTTGTAAAGCTAACCATGTCTTCTAGCTTGTTGTAAAACCCCCCCTGTCCCCTGGGTTTGTTGAAAAACCCAGCCCTGTCTCCCTCAGTTGTTGTAAAACCCCCCCTTTTTCCCTTGTTTTGAAAAAACCCCCCCTGTCTACCTAGTTGTTGAAAACCAGCCCTGTCTACCTCGCTTTTTGTAAAACCACCCCTGTTACCTCAGCTTGTTTTTAAAAAAAAAAACCCATCCCTGTCTCCCTCAGGTATTTGCAAAACCCAGCCCTGTTCCCTCAGTTGTTGAAAAAACCCACCCCGTTCCTCAGTTGTTGAAAAACCCCTCCCTATCTCCCTCGGGTATTCCCAAAAACCCATCCTTGTTACCTAGCTTGCGTAAACCCATTCCCTGTTCCCTTAGCTTAAAAAAACCGCCCTGTCTACCTCGCTTGTTGAAAACCACCCGTCTACTCAGGTAGTTGCAAACCGAGCCCCTCTACCTCAGCTTGTTGTAAAACCCCATCCCCTGTCTATTTAGCTTGTAAAACCCGCCCTGTTATTCGCTTTTGAAAAAACCGGCCCTGTTTTCCCTAGTTTGTTGTAAAACCCAGCCCTTTCTACCTCAGTTGTTGTAAAACCCACCCCTGTTTCCCTAGTTTGTTGTAAAACCAGCCGTCTCCCTCAGCTTGTTGAAAAACCCGGCCCTGTCTCCCTCAGTTTTTGTAAAACCCACCCCTTTTCTACCTCGCTTGTTGTAAAACCCAGCTCTTTTTCCCTTAGTGGTTGTAAAACCACCCCTATTACCTCAGCTTGTTGTAAAACCCAGCCCTGTCTACCTCAGTTTGTTGTAAAACCCAGCCCTGTCTACCTCAGCTTGTTGTAAAACCCAGCCCTGTCTACCTCAGCTTGTTGTAAAACCCAGCCCTGTCTAACTCGCTTATTGTGAACCCAGCCCTGTTTCAGCTTGTTGTAAACCCGGCCCTGCTACCTCGTTTGTTGTTAAACCCACCCCTGTTACCTCAGCTTGTTGGGGAAAACCCTGCCCTTTACCTTGTGGTTGTAAAACCAGCCCTGTCTACCTCAGCTTGTTAAAAAACCCCAACCCGTTACCTCGCTTGTTGAAAACCGCCCTGTCTACCCAGCATTTTGAAAAAAACCCACCCCTGTCTCCCTCAGTTTTTTGTAAAACCCAGCCCTGTCACCTCGTTTGTTGAAAAAACCCCAGCCCTGTCTCCCTCAGCTTGTTGTAAAACCCAGCCCTGTCTACCTCAGCTTATTGTAAAACCCAGCCCTGTCTAAGGTGTACTGTCATCCCATGGTACCTCTTACTGCTGGTGAACTGTGGCAGTGTGTAAGGTGACTAAACCCGGGTACCTCTTATGCTGGTGAACTGTGGCATCAAGTTAAGTGACTAAAATCCTGGACCTATTATGATGTGAACGGGGGACTGCAAGTGTAAGTGAAAAAATTCCAGGTCCCTCTTCGCGGGTAAACTGTGGCCCCAAGTGAAAGGGGACAACATCCAGGTCCTCTTATGCTAGGTAAAAATGGGACAGCGTAAAAAGTGGAAAAGCCCAGGCACTTTAGAGTAGGTAAACAGTGCCCGCAGGTTAAGGTGGCTAACCCCCAGGTTTATTTGTTTGATGAACATGACAAAAATTGTAAGGTGACAAACCCCCCCCGACTACTTATGCTAGGTGAATGTGGCAGAAGGCAAGGATAAATCCAGGTACCTACTTTGCTGGTGAATGGGGCTGCAAGGTAAGTAACAAAACATAAGGTCCCTTTACTGCTAGGTTAACTGTGGCGCAAGTGAAAAGTGACAAACATCCGGTCCCCTACTACTGCAGGTAAACGGGGCAGCATGTGAAAAGGTGACTAACTCAGGTACCTACTTACTATTAGGTGAATGTGGCAAAAAGTGTAAGTGACTAAATCAGGTACCTACTTACTGTTGTGAACTGGGACGCAGTTAAAGGACAAAACATCCAGGTACCTACTTACTGTAGGAAAAACTGTGGAGCAAGTAAGTGACAAACTTCGAATACCTATTACTGCTGGTGAATGGGGCAGCATGTGAAAGTGCAAACATCAGGTACTTACAAATGCGGTGAACTGTGGCAGAAGTGTAAGTGCTAAACAGGTCCTACTTATGCTATGTGAACGGGGACAGCAAGTGTAAGTTCTAAAAATTGGTCCCTACTTACTGTAGGTAACTGGGGCAGCAAGTGTAAGTGACTAACTCCAGGTCCCTACTTACTGCTATGTAAATGGGGACAGCAAGTTAAAGTGATTTATTTCGGTACCTACTTATGCTGGGTGAACTGGGCAGCAAATGTAATGATTTCATCCAATACCTCTTACTGCTAGGTGAAGGGGGGCCGCATGTTTTTAAAGGTGACTAACCCCAGGTACTATTTATGCTAGGTGAACTGTGGCGAAATGTAAGGGGACTACATCCGGTCCCTACTTACGGCTATGTGAACTGGGACAGCAAGTGTAAGTGACTAAATCCAGGTCCCCTATTATGCTGATGAACTGGGGAAAAGTGTAAGGGACTAGCCCCGGTACCTACTCATGCTGGGGAAACTGGGGGCAGCAAGTGCAAGTGACTAACACCCAGGTCCCTTTTGTGTTAGGTAAATGTGGCAGAAAGGGGTGAAAGGGACAAACATCCAGGTACCTACTTACTGTAGGTGAACTGGGACAGAAAAGTGAAGTGGTAAATCCGGATTAGAGATAGGTGAACAGTGCCGCAGGTATAAGGTGGCTCCCCACCAGGTACCTTTTTTCCCACTGATGAACAGTGACAGAATGAGTAGGTGCTAACTCCCACGTCCCTACTTTGTAGGAGAATGGGGCAGAAAGTGCAAGTGACTAACATCCAGGTACCTACTTACGCTAGGTAAACTGGGCAGCAAGTGTAAGTGCAAAAACCCCCAGGTCCCTAAAAAAAATAAAAAAAAGGCCCAAACCGTGACGGGAAACGAAAAAAAAAAACCCCGAAATAAAGACAGAAGTTACGACGACGTTTCGTCCCCTTTGGCAGACAAAGTCACAGGTGCTTTTCAATGGTCCAAGTGGACGAAACGTCGTGTGCTTCTGTTTTTTGTGCGGGTTATTTGTGTATCCAGGTACCTATTACTGCTAGGGGAACTGGGGCAGCAAGTGTAAGTGACTAACTCCCGGTGCCTATTTCTGTATGTGAAAAAGGGTAGAATTTTTAAGTGACTAACTTCAGGTACTACTTACTGCTAGGGAACTGGGGGAGAAGTTTAATGACTAATTCGGTACTATTATGCTAGGTGAACTGGCGCAGCAAGTGTAATGATAACTCCGGTACACTTACGATAGGTGAATTGGGCAGCAAGTGTTAGTGATAACATCAGGTACCCATTCTGTAGGTGAACTGGGGCAGCAAATTTAAGTGACTAAATCCCGGTACCTACTTATGTAAGTGAATGTGGGGAGCAGTGTGTGGGCTAAAATCCGGTACCTTTACTGCTAGGGAAAATGGTCGAAGTGTAAGTGACTAACATCCGGTACCCACTTATGTAGGTGAACTGGGGCAGAAGTTTAAGTGACTAATATCCGGACCTACTTCTGCTAGGTGAATGGGCAGCAAAATGTAAGGACTAACATCCAGGTACCTCTTTTGATAGGTGAATTTTGGAGCAAGTGTAAGGGACTAACATCCGGTACCTCTTATGCTAGGTGAATGGGGCCAGCAAGTTTAAAATGCTAAATAGGGCCACTTATGCTAGGTGAACGTGGGGCAAGTGTAAGTGACTAACATCCCGGTACCTACTTATGCTAGGTGAACGTGGCGGCAAAATGTAAGTGACTAAAATCCAGGTACCCACTTTTGCAGGTGAACTGGGGCGCAAGTGTAAGTGATAAATCCAGGTTTCCTATTACTGCTGGTGAACTGGGGCAGCAAGTTTAAGTGACTAAAATCCAGGTACCTACTTTGCTAGGTGAACTGGCGCGCAAGTGTGTGATAAATCAGGTACCTATTTTGATAGGTGAATTGGGCAGCAAGTGTAAATGATAAATCCCGGTACTACTTATGCTTGGTGAACTGGGGCAGCAAGTTTAAATGACTAACATCCAGGTACCCACTTCTGCTAGGAAAATGTGGCAGGAAGTGTAGTGAAACATAGGTACCTACTTCTGCTAGGTGAAATGGGCAGCAAGTGTAAGTGACTAAACATCCAAATACCTACTTTCTGTAGGGGAACTGGGGCAGCAAGTTTAAGTGCTAATATCCCGGTACCTACTTCTCTAGGGGAAATGGCCCCAGCAAGTGTAAGTGAATAAATCCCGGGGACCTACATGTGTGAACTTGGGCAGCAAGTGTAAGTGACTAACATCCCGGACCTTCTTCTGTAGGTGAACTGGGGGAGCAAGTTTAAGTGACTAAATCCAGGTAATACTTTTGTAAGTGAATGTGGGAAGTGTAAGTGACTAACATCCAGGTACCTACTTACTGCTAGGTGAACTGTGGCGGCAAGTGTAAGTGACTAACATCCAGGTACCTACTTACTGCTAGGTGAACTAGCACAGCAAGTGTACGTGACTAACTTCCAGGTACCTACTTACTGCTAGGTGAACTGTGGCCCAAGTGTAAGGGACTAACATCCAGGTACCTACTTACTGCTAGGTGAACTGGGACTGCAAGTGAAAGTGGCTAACGTCCAGGCACTTAGAGATAGGTGAACAGTGACCGCAGGTATAAGGTGGCTAACACCCAGGTATCTATTTAAGAACATAAGAACATAAGAACGAAGGAACACTGCAGAAGGCCTACTGGCCCTTGCGAGGCAGGTCCAAGTCTCCTACCGGCTTAAGCCAATGCACCCAACCCAGTCAGGTCAGGTCACATTGACTTAAGGGAGGAACACGGCAACCGCCTGTTAGCACAAGCTATCAAGGTCTAACTCACACCCACCCACATCTATTTCATGTATTTATCCAACCTATTTTAAGCTACACAAACGTTTTGGCCTCTATAACGGTACTTGGGAGTTTGTTCCACTCATCCACAACTCTATTACCAAACCAGACTTTTCCTTATCCTTCCTGAATCTGAATTTTTCCAATTTTAAAACCATTGCTGCGAGTCCTGTCTAGGTAGATATTTTCAGCACACTATTACATCCCCTTTATTTATTCCTGTCTCTCCACTTATACACCTCAATCATATCCCCCTAATTCTACGTCTTTCTAGAGAGTGCAGTTTCGGGGCCCCTTTAGTCTATCCTCATAGGGAAGGTTTCTGATACATGGGATCATCTTTGTCTCTCCTTTTGTACATTTTCCAGGGAATTTATATCCATTCTGTAATACGGTGACCAAAACTGTGCAGCATAATCTAAATGAGGCCTAACCAAGGATGTTATAGAGTTGAAAACAACCTGAGGACTCCTATTATTTATGTTCTTGATATGAAGCCAAGGATTCTATTAGCTTTATGCGAACACTTATGCACTGTTGTCTTGGTTTCGATTACTGCTAACCAGAACTCCTAATTTTTTTTCGCAATCCGTAATATTAAGTCTACATTATTTAGTTTATATGTGGCATGGTTATTGTCCTGTCCAACATTTAGAACTTTGCATTTGTCTATATTAAACTGCATCTGCCAACTTCTCCGACCACTGCATCAGTCTATTCAAATCTTCCTGGGTGCCGAATGTCCTCGTCAGAATGAATTCGACGGCCTATTTTGGTGTCATCGGCAAACTTGCCGATGTCGCTCTTTATGCCCTCATCTATGTCGTTTATGTAGATTGTGAACAGCAGGGGGCCCAACATGACCCCTGTGGAACACCGCTCGTGACGCTTCCCCACTCTGATTTCTCCCATTTATGCAAACTCTCTGCTGCCTATTTGTCAACCATGCCTCTATCCCGGAAAAAATGTCTCCTCCTATTCCATGTGCTTTAATTTTCCTCAATAGTCTCTGATGTGGGACCCTGTCAAAAGCCCTTTCTGAAGTCCATATACACAATATCATATTCATTACCATGATCTACCTCCTCAAATTCCCTTTGTGAAAAAAGTTAATAAATTCGTAAGGCAGGAACGCCCCTTTGTAAAACCATGCTGAGATTCGTTGATTAATTTATGCTTTTCAAGGTGGCTACGAACTGCCTCCGCAATTATTGATTCCATAAATTTTCCCACTATGGAGGTTAGGCTTATTGGTCTATAGTTCGAAGCTAAGGACCTGTCACCTGTTTTGAAAATAGGTATCACATTTGCCATTTTCCACTTATCTGGCACCATGCCAGTTTGTAGTGATATGTTGAAAAGATTAGCCACTAGATGAACAGTGACAGAATGTGTAAGGTGACTAACACCCACGTACCTACTTACTGCTAGGTGAACTGTGGCAGCAAGTGCAAGTGACTAACATCCAGGTGCCTACTTACTGCTAGGTGAACTGGGGCAGCATGTGTAAGGTGACTAACATCCAGGTACCTACTTACTACTAGGTGAACTGTGGCAGAAAGTGTAAGTGACTAACATCCAGGTACCTACTTACTGCTATGTGAACTGGGACAGCAAGTTAAAGTGACTAACATCCAGGTACCTACTTACTGCTAGGTGAACTGTGGCAGCAATGTAAGTTAGTGACTAACATCGAGATTACCTACTTACTGCTAGGTGAACTGGGTCTGCATGTGTATGATGACTAACAACCCAGGTAACTTACTAATTGCTTGGAGAACTGTGGCAGAAGTGTAAGTGACTAAACCATCCAGTTACCTACTTTTGCTATGTGAACTGGGGACAGAAAGTAGTGTAAGTGACTAACATCCTAGGTACCTTCTTATGCCAGTGTGAACTGGTATCAGCAAGTGTAGTGATTACATCAGGTACCTTACTTACTGCTATGTGAACTGGGACAGCAAGTTAAAGTGACTAACATCCAGGTACCTACTTACTGCTAGGTGAACTGTGGCAGCAAATGTAAGTGACTAACATCCAGATACCTACTTACTGCTAGGTGAACTGGGGCAGCATGTGTAAGGTGACTAACATCCAGGTACCTATTTACTGCTAGGTGAACTGTGGCAGCAAGTGTAAGTGACTAACATCCAGGTACCTACTTAGGCTATGTGAACTGGGACAGCAAGTGTAAGTGACTAACATCCAGGTACCTACTTACTGCTAGATGAACTGTGGCACAAGTGTAAGGGACTAGCATCCAGGTACCTACTCACTGCTAGGTGAACTGGGGCAGCAAGTGCAAGTGACTAACATCCAGGTACCTACTTACTGCTAGGTGAACTGTGGCAGCAAGTGTAAGTGACTAACATCCAGGTACCTACTTACTGCTAGGTGAACTGGGGCAGCAAGTTTAAGTGACTAATATCCAGGTACCTACTTACTGCTAGGTGAACTGGCGCAGCAAGTGTAAGTGACTAACATCCAGGTACCTACTTACTGATAGGTGAACTTGGGCAGCAAGTGTAAGTGACTAACATCCAGGTACCTACTTACTGCTAGGTGAACTGGGGCAGCAAGTTTAAGTGACTAACATCAGGTACTACTTATGCTGGTGGAACTGTGACAGCAAGAGTAAGTGACTTAAACAGCAAGGTACTACTTACTGCTAGGTGAACTGTGGCGGCAAGTGTAAGTGACTAACATCCAGGTACCTACTTACTGCTAGGTGAACTGGCACAGCAAGTGTATGTGACTAACATCCAGGTACCTACTTACTGCTAGGTGAACTGGGGCAGCAAGTGCAAGTGACTAACATCCAGGTACCTACTTACTGCTAGGTGAACTGGCGCAGCAAGTTTGAGTGACAAACATCCAGGTACCTACTTACTGATAGGTGAACTTGGGCAGCAAGTGTTGTTAGTGAATACCATCCAGGTACCTACTTACTGTTAGGTGAACTGGGGCAGCAAGTGCAAGTGACTAACATCCAGGTACCTACTTAGTGCTAGGTGAACTGGTGCAGCAAGTGTAAGTGACTAACATCCAGGTACCTACTTACTGCTAGGTGAACTGGGGGGCAGCAAGTTTAAGTGACTAACATCCAGGTACCTACTTACTGCTAGGTGAACTGGCGCAGCAAGTGTGAGTGACTAACATCCAGGTACCTACTTACTGATAGGTTAACTTGGGCAGCAAGTGTAAGTGACTAACATCCAGGTACCTACTTACTGCTAGGTGAACTGGGGCAGCAAGTTTAAGTGACTAACATCCAGGTACCTACTTACTGCTAGGTGAACTGGCGCAGCAAGTGTGAGTGACTAACATCCAGGTACCTACTTACTGATAGGTGAACTTGGGCAGCAAGTGTAAGTGACTAACATCCAGGTACCTACTTACTGTTAGGTGAACTGGGGCAGCAAGTGCAGTGACTAACATCATGGTACATACCTTACTGTAGGTGACTGTGGCAGCAAGTGTAAGGGACTAACATCCAGGTACCTACTTACTGCTAGGTGAACTGGGACAGCAAGTGTAAGTGACTAACACCCAGGCACTTAGAGATAGGTGAACAGTGACCGCAGGTATAAGGTGGCTAACACCCAGGTACCTATTTACCACTAGATGAACAGTGACAGAATGTGTAAGGTGACTAACACCCAGGTACCTACTTATTCACTTAATTGTGCTCACCTAATTGTGGTTGCAGGGGTCGATTCACAGCTCCTTCCCCCTCCTCTTCACTGGTGTCTACGAGAACGTTGTACATTACTGCTAGGTGAGCAGTGACAGCAGGTGTATGTGACTAACATCCAGGTACCTACTTACTGCTAGGTGAGCAGTGACAGCAGGTGTATGGAAACATAACCAATGTTTCCACTCCTCCTGGGATCGAACCCCGAACGCTCAAAGTCTGAGGTGAGTGCGATAACTACCACTGAACAGGTGGCACGTATCACTGTGCATCCTTTCTTACTAACAAGTACAACAAGCTTTTTAATTTTAATCGTCAATATAATTGCCGCAAAATATCACTTTTAAATATAGGTTAATTTAAATTTATTGTCAGAAATGCTACGCATGATGAGGATTGACACAGTAATTATGTTCGTGGCTTTTGTGATAGTTCCCTTGACTCATAACTGAAGGAACCTGGGTTCGAACCCTCCACGAGTGGTTATGGGAATGTTTTGTTACTTCTTTTTCCTCATGTTCACCTAGCAGTCAGTACCTGGGCAGTGAGTACCTGAAAAGTGAGTACCTAGGTGTGAGTACGGGCCTGTGCGTTTTAAACCTGGGGGGGGTGTTTTGGTGGTACCGTGGCAGTGAGTACCTGGGTAGTGAGTACCGTGGCAGTGAGTACCTGGGTGGTGAGTACCAGAGCAGTGAGTACCTGGGTGGTGAGTACCGGGCCAGTGAGTACCTGGGTGGTGAGTACCGTGGCAGTGAGTACAGGGGCAGTGAGTACCGTGGCAGTGAGTACCTGGGTGGTGAGTACCTGGGCAGTGAGTACCTGGGTGGTGAGTACCGAGGTGGTGAGTACCGGGGCAGTGAGTACCTGGGTGGTGAGTACAGGGGCAGTGAGTACCTGGGTGGTGAGTACCTGCGTGGTGAGTACCGTGGCAGTGAGTACGGGCGGCAGGAGTACCATGGCAGTGAGTTTAACCGGGGTGGTGAGTAAACTTGGGAGCGAGTACCTGGGTGGTGAGTACCGTGGCAGTGAGTACCTGGGTGGTGAGTACCTGGGCAGTGAGTACCTGGGTGGTGAGTACCGTTGCAGTGAGTACCTGGGTGGTGAGTACCTGGGCAGTGAGTACCTGGGTGGTGAGTACCGTGGCAGTGAGTACCTGGGCAGTGAGTACCTGGGTGGTGAGTACCGGGCCAGTGAGTACCTGGGTGGTGAGTACCGTGGCAGTGAGTACCTGGGTGGTGGAGGGTTACTGGCAGTGAGTACCGGGGTAGTGAGTTCTGTGTGAGTGGTACCGAGGCCTTGAGTAACTGGCAGTGAGTACCTTGATGGTGAGTACCGGGCAGGCAGTGAGTACCTGGGTGGTGAGTACCCGGGCAGTGAGTACCTGGGTTGTGAGTACCGGGGCAGTGAGTACCTGGGTGGTGAGTACCAGGCCAGTGAGTACCTTGGTGGTGAGTACCGGGCCAGTGAATACCTGGGTGGTGAATATTTGGCAGTGAGCACCTGGGAGAAGAGTCTCAGGGTGCTGAGTAGCTGGGAAATGAGTACCTGGGTAGTGAGTACCTGGCAGCATGAGAGTTAAGTACCTGGGCTTCTAAGTACTTGGGTGCTAAGTACCTGGGTGGAGAGTACCTGGGTGGTGAGCCAACTGTTATGTGTCTCGTAGCTTGGTCACAAGCTCATTCAACTCCGTCCGGAGTTCGAATCTACGATACGGCTGGAAATCATTAGGGACATGTTTCCATAAGACACCTGCTGTCCATGGTCACCCATCAGTATAAAATGGTTACTTGGGTGATAGTGGACTGGTGTGGGTCGCATCCTGGGACAAAATTGACCTAATTGCGGGGAAATGATCAGCACAACAAGGGACTTTCTATACAGCAGTATGCTATGGATGTCACTAGGCCTGTATACCTTGTACATGTACTTGTTGAAATATTACATTATTATTATTATTATTATTATTATTATTATTATTATTATTATTATTATTATTATTATTTATTATTATTATTATTATTATTATTATTATTATTATTACTACTACATACTACTACTTACTACTATACTATACTACTACTACTACTACTACTACTACTATATTTTTATTATTATGTTATTATTATTATTATTATTTATTATTTTTTATTTTTATTAGTATTTTATACTACTATACTGCTACATATAATACTACTACTACTTACTACTACTACTACTTATACTACTACTACTATTACTATCATTATTATTATTATTATTATTATTATTATTATTATTATTACTACTATACTACTACAACTACTTCTACTGTGCTACTATTCTATATAATACTACTATACTACTACTGCTACGACTTCTACTACTACTACTACTACTACTATTTTACTATCATTTATTATTATTATTATTATTATTATTATTATTATATTATAATTATTACTACTACTACTTACTACTACTATTACTATCATTATTAATTATTATTATTATTATTATAATTATTACTACTACTGCTACTACTACTACTACTATTATTATTTTTACTATCATTAATTATTATTTATTATTATTAACCATACCCCCGGCCGGGATTGAACCCGCGGTCATAGAGTCTCAAAACCCCCAGCCCGTCGCGCTAGCCCTAGACCAGCTAGCCACAATAAGATTCATCCAACTAGGTATA
Organism: Cherax quadricarinatus; assembly: GCF_026875155.1. Taxonomy (NCBI): domain Eukaryota; kingdom Metazoa; phylum Arthropoda; class Malacostraca; order Decapoda; family Parastacidae; genus Cherax; species Cherax quadricarinatus. The sequence goes on from NC_069483.1 coordinate 15,663,339, forward strand.
TTTCTACACCATAGGAAAGTTAGCACGGGCACCTCTGTGACCACAAATGCAAGTTTTTACAGACGAATCTCCAGCTAGCGGGGCCCGTGACGAACTCTAGCTCAAGGGTCCCTTCACTCCCGTCAACATGACTTAAGAAATCGTAATGACACGATTGAAAATAAACCATACCCCGGCCGGGATTGAACCCGCGGTCATAGAGTCTCAAAACTCCAGCCCGTCGCGCTAGCCACTAGACCAGCTAGCCACAATAAGATTCATCCAACAAGGTATATTTCTACACCATAGGAAGTTAGCACAGGCACCTCTGTGACCACAAATGCAAGTTTTTACAGACGAATCTCCAGCTAGCGTGCCGTGACGAACTCTAGCTCAAGTCCCTTCACTGCCGTAAACCCATGACTTAAGAAATCGTAATGACACGTTTGGGCAAAAAAACCCATACCCCCGGCCGGGATTGAACCCGCGGTCATAGAGTCTCAAAACTCCGCCCGTCGCGCTAGCCACTAGACCAGCTAGCCACAAAAAGTTTCATCCAACTAGGTATATTTCTAACACCATAGGAAAGTTAGCACAGGCACCTCTGTGACCACAAATGCAAGTTTTTACAGACGAATCTCAGCTAGCGGGGCCCCGTGACGAACTCTAGCTCAAGTCCCTTCACTGCCGTCAACATGAGGGCCCACGCTAGCTGGAGATTCGTCTGAAAAAAACTTGCATTTGTGGTCACAGAGGTGCCTGTGCTAATTTTCCCTATGGTGTAGAAATATACCTAGTTGGATGAATCTTATTGTGGCTAGCTGGTCTAGTGGCTAGCGCGAGGGGCTGGAGTTTTGAGACTCTATGACCGCGGGTTCATCCGGCCGGGGGTATGGTTTTTATTTGCAATCGTGTCATTACGATTTCTTAAGTCATGTTGACGGCAGTGAAGGGCCCTTGAGCTAGATTTCGTCACGGCCACGCTAGCTGGAGATTCGTCTGTAAAAACTTGCATTTGTGGTCCCCAGAGGTGCCTGTGCTAACTTCCTATGGTGTGAAATATACCAAAGTTGGATGAATCTTATTGTGGCTAGCTGGTCTAGTGGCTAGCGCGACGGGCGGGAGTTTTTGAGACTCTATGACCGGGGGTTCAACCCCGGCCGGGGGTATGGTTTATTTGCAATCGTTTTCATTACGTTTTTCTTAAGTCATTTTGACGGCAGTGAAGGGACTTGAGTTCGTCACGGCCACGCTAGCTGGAGATTGTCTGTAAAAACTTGCATTTGTGGTCACAGAGGTGCCTGTGCTAATTTTCCCTATGGTGTAGAAATATACCTAGTTGGTTTGAATCTTATTGTGGCTAGCTGGTCTATGGCTAGCGGGACGGGCGGGATTTTTTGAGACTCTATGACCGGGGGTTCAACCCGGGCCCGGGGGGTATGGTTTTTTTGGGCAATCGGGGTCTTTTACGATTTTTTAAAGTCTTTTATTATTTTTTTTTAAATTTATTTTTTATTATTATATTAAAATTTATTACTAAAATACTACTACTACTACTAACTACTTTTACAAATCATTTTTAAATTTTTTATTTTTTAATTATTATTTTTAAATTATTTTTATAATTATTACAACTACAACAAATGTACTATACAACTACTATAATCTACTATACAACTAAAATACTACTATATTTCTTACTATTTTTATTTTTATTTTTTACATAAATTATTATTATCATTATTATTATTATTATTATTATTATTTTTAATTATTATTTTAATTATTACTATACACACGGCTACTACTACTACTACTACTAAAAATACTATAACTACTACTACATTTACTACTACTACTACTATTTTTATTATTTTTTTTAAATATCTTTTTTTTATTTTTAATTATTATTAGTATTATTATTTTATTATTATATTTTATTATTATTTTTCATTCGAGGGAGTGTGAGATTTATACCATTTAAAGTTTTTAGACATTAAAATAAGATGAGGCAGGATAAAAAGCTTTTACCCTGAAAATTTTAACCCTTTTTAAAAATTAACTGTGAAAAGGGAAAGATTTTTTTCAGATTTTTTTTAAAAATGACAAACTTTTAAATGTTTCCTTTAAAAGGGTTATACAAAATAAAGAAAAATGAATTATAATTCAAAATTTAATTTTTCTTTTCCCAGGGAAATAAACCTTGGTAATATATACCGACAAAACGGGCCGAAAAAAAATTTACCAAACATTGGGTTATCTCATAAGAAGACTTCTGGGTCTTGGGCCTTGGGCATTTCTAACATTTTTTTTTAAACCACCCCCGGCCGATTCCCCCCAAAGGGCGGGGTTGGCCGAAAAAAAAAAAAACCTTTCCCCAATCATTCACCCCCAAATCACTGTCGCCAGAAGGGTGTTTTACACTACATTTTTTAAATTTGCAAAATTAACACCCCTCTTTCAGAGGGCAGGCACTGTCCCTTCCCCATCTCCGGGAAATCAAGCCCGGGCCCTTTCCCGGGTTTTCCCCCTGAACCCCTTAAATAAAGTTACTTTGCTCACACTCCAACAGCACTTTTTAAAGGGATTAAAAACCATTTGCTCCTTTTCACCCCTATCAAACACGCTCACGCAGGGCCTGCGGAAGTCCAACCCCCCTCGCCAAAAAACCCCCTCCTTTACCCCCTCCCTCCAACCCTTCCTGGGCCGCCCCTACCCCCCCTTTTCCCTTTCCCACAAGACTGAAAACACCTTGAATTTCATTCTGTTTCCCCCTCCATTCTCTCTCATGCCCCAAACCACCTCAAAAACCCTTTCCCCCAGCCCTCTGGACAACATTTTTTTTGGTAATCCCCCCCACCCCTCCTAATTTCCCAAAAACTACAATTCCTGCATTTATTCACACCAAAACATTCCCCTCAGACATGCATCTCCATGCCTCCAGCCTTTCCCTCGCTGCAACTTTCATCCCCCCCACGTTTACCACCCAAATAAGAGCTTTGGGTAAAACTATACTCTCATACATCCCCTCTTTGCCCCCAAGGACAAATTTATTTGCCCCCACGGGACTCCTAAGTGCCCACTCCCTTTTTCCCTCTCAATTTATGATTCACCTAAATTTTCATAGACCCATCTGCTGACACGTCCCCCCCAAAAAATATTGAATAGGGTTCACCCCCCTCCATACTCTCTCCCCCCAAAATCGATTTTCAATTTTTCCCATCCCAAATTTCTTTTTTTTACCTCATAACCAAAACCTTTCCCCTGTATTCACCTTTAATTTTCTTTTTTTGCCCCAACCCTAAAAAAATCATCCACCAATCTCTGCAACTTCTCTTCAGTTTCCCCCAAGAGCCATGTCACGCAAAGAGGAAAGCTGTGAAAAACCCCAACTTTGGTGTGATTCTTTATCTTTTAACTCCACCCCTTTCTTCCCAAAGGGGACCCTCGCATTTACTTTTTCTTAAAACCCCCCACATAAATATATTAAACAAACCACGGTGACATCACACACCTTTTTCAAAGGCCTCTTTTACTGGGAAAAAATTTCCCTCTTTCCTACTTTACTCTAACTTGAGCCTCACTATCCTCGTAAAAAATCTTCACCCCTTTTCGGGAAAAACCTACCTCCTAAAAACCCAAAACATTGCAACATCTCCCACATTCCCCCCAAACCCCCCTGTCAACGCCTTTCCTTAAATCCAAAAATCCCACAAAGACCTCTTTACCCCTTAAATCTAAATACTGTTAAATTTTTAAATTTTTCCCCTGAAAACCACCGGTTTTCCACACCCCCCCTACCTTTCCTAAAGCCCCTTGTTCATCCCCCTACCAAATTCTCCGTCTTACTTTTAAATTTTTTTCCCATTTAAATCTAAAACCCTCCCCTTTAAACCCGGGACACCCAAAAACTTAACCCCCATTTAATTTTTTCACTCTCTTTTATCCCTTTGCCTTTTTACAAAGGAACTAAGCAGGCTCTCTGCCAATCCCAGGTCCTTAAACCCTTTTTCCCAAAATTTATTAAATAATTGGGACCAACCACTCCAAAAAATATTTTCCCCACCTGCTTTTTAAAATTTCTATCTTTATCCCATCAATCCCGGGTGCCTTAACCCCCCTTTTATTTTACCTACTGCCCCACGAAAATTCCCCCCCCCCAAAACCCGGCCTTTCCTCACTCCTACAAAAATGTTTTCCTCCTTTCCCTATTCACGAAAAAAACAGCTTCCCCATCTTTATCAACATTTAAAAAAATTCCTCAAAAAAATTTTCCCTTTCCAACTTCCCCTTTCCCCTAAATTTTCCAAATTTTAAAAACTCTCCCCCTCCTATTTTTAACTGACAAAAACCATTTGTTTTTTCTAGGCCCTTTTTAAATTGTTAATTTACTCCCAAAAATTTTTTTTAAATTTTTAACAAAAAATTTTTTGATAACAACTCACCCACTTCCAAATTTTCCTCTTTTTTAAAATTGTTTTACCACTTCTTAAATTCTCTCTTTTTCTCCATATTTCTCTTCCCCCCCTTTCATCACTTTACTTTTTAAAAATTCTCATATGCTAAAATTTTTTCCCCTTTCTACTTTTCTTTTCTTTATCATTCCCCCAATCGCTCCCTTCCCTCCCGCACCCCTTTCCTGTAACCACAAAAATTTTTGCTGAACACCCCCAAAACACTACTTTTTTAAACCTACCCCTCCTCTTTTGACCCCCCCTTTCCTAGCTCTCATTAGCCCCTCTATCCTCCAATAGCGTTTTTTCTTACCCTAAAAGCCCCCTCTTTTAGTTTTTTAAAACCTTTTACCTCTCTCTTCCCTGATGGGTTCTTTTTCCCTTGTTAAAACCCCCCCCCCCCCCCAAACCCTTTTTCTCCCCGTGAGTACAACAGAAAGTATCTGATATATCTGGGCCCCTCTATAAAAAAGTACATCCTGAAGTTACTCCCAAAATTTTTTATCCCAAAACATTAAACCAAAAAAACTACGTCATTTCCCCCCTAAATCATATGGTATACTTTTTTTCCTTTTTCTTAAAAAAATGTATTACCTTAAAATTTAAACCCCCCTTTTTAAACAAAATTCAATCAAAAGGGGTCCCATTATAATTTTTCACCCGGCAAACCCCCAAAATTTCCTACCACACCCTCTCTAAAAGTTTCTCCCAAATTTAGATTTAAGTCCCCCAACCCCAATTACTCTCTCACTTGGTTTAAAGGCTCCTTTTACATTTTTACTTAAAATCTCCCAAAAAACTCTTCTCTTTTCCCTTCCCGCATTTTCCCCTTTCTCCCGGTGCATACACCTTATTAGACCCACTTTTCGCATCCCAAACCCTTTTTTTAAACCCCAATTTTTTGAATTTTTCCCCTTTATATTCTTTTCTCCTTCCCTAAATGATCATTTAAAAAATTTCTGCTACCCTTCCTTTGCTCTAACTCCTCAGATAAAATCCAGATTTTATCCCATTTATTTCCCCCCACTAAACTTCCTACCCCCCTTCCCGCTTTGTTTCGCTTAGGGGCCCGGAAATCCAACTTCTTTTTATTTATTTTAAAATCAGCAATCATTGTTTCTTGTCATCCCACAAAATCCACGCAAATTTAAGCAACCCAGTTTTATAAAATTTTTTTTTCTTCTCTTTTTTAGTAATTGAAAAACAGGAGAAAAGGGGGTTTCTAGCCCCTTGCTCCCCGGGATTTTTGTCGCCTCATACGACACGCCCTGGCTTTTCGGAGGAAAAATTCTTTTCCCCCTTCCCCCCTGGACAAAAGAAAAAATAAAAAAAAACAAGGGGCTATTTAGAAAAAAAGGGGAAAAAAACCAAAAATGTAGGGATATATAATATGCATGTGCGTGTCTGTGAAGTGTGACCCAAAATGTAAATAGGGGTCCCAAAATATCCCTGTTTTCCCTTTGCGTGTTTTTTGAACAGAAAAAAAAACCAGCCCAAACCTACCATCATGCAAAACAGTTACGGTTTTTGTTTTTACAGTCCCTCTGGCAGGACGGTAAATAAATTCCCCCGGGGGTTGCGGGCATTTCCCAAAATACTAACCAAAATTCTAAAATAAAGAGGTTAAAAAGACTATGAAACAGCCCCCCAACTGTAAATTTACAGCCCAGCGTTTACACTACCCCTTGGATACTGTTCCAAGAAAAATGTAGAGAAAACAGGCAAGGTCTATCCCTCCGCATGTATGAAAAATCGAAAAAGCCCGCCACAAGGGGCGATTTTAAAGGTTTTAAGATTGTGTCCCCCCCGGGGTTCACGGGAAGTTTCAGGAAAATGATATGAGCAAACTCGGGCCCAACCCCCAAAAAAAACCTTTGGAAAAGGCCCACGAAAATCGGGAAACTTCGCTAATTTGCTGGGCAAACCCAAATTAAAAAAACATAATACTGGAAATACAAAATTTTAAAAAACCTAGCTACCAAAACTCAAACCCGGCAAAGCACCACCCACCTAACAACATAGGAGTCACTTTTTCAAACCCGTTTCCTTTATTCAATATGGCAAATTTTTCAGGTCAACATTGTCACTCACAAACCCCCTCTCCACATTTCGTAGGGGGCGTTTTGGGTTTAAAAGACCTCCAGAGAATCTTCCCGAGTCGTATTGGCACTCGGGCTTTGGCTTGAGTTTCCAGGAATAGCTCAAAAAGGGGTTGAAAGGGCTCACCGCGCCCTTGTCCCCAGGCAGCCCCCGCCATTGACCTGTAAAAGGTACTACACTTTTACTCGAAGACGACTCGCAAACCCTTTTTTCGCTGCCCCGCCATTGGCTGTTTTCGTTTTCACTTAAACAAAAGACTCCCCCGTGCCCCTTTTCCCTAGGGGGGTAAACAGTACATCACTGTACCACTCCGACACTCCTTCGGGAGCCAACTGCCGGGTCACCCATAAAAAGAAGCCGGTCCCCGGACCCTTCTACAAATCTACATGATCATGAAAATTCTCTTCCCATACATATTTTTTTTTAACCTTTGTTATTAAAAGGGGATCAAGGTCCCCGGACCCCAAACATTTTTCCCATTTAAAAATTTCCCAGTGTTTTCTCAAGTATCTTAGTAAACCAATTCCTTTTTTTCAACTAACGAGTCAGCAAACTTTTGTTTTTAGTTTTTACTTCAAAATTTATTGACTGAAATAGG
>NC_069483.1:15670969-15703469 GCF_026875155.1 Cherax quadricarinatus
TCCCTACATGTCAGGTATACAAGTACATTACAAGGTATACAAGTACATGTACAAGGTATACAAGCACATGTACAAGGTATACAGTACATGTAAAGGTATAACAAGTACATGTACAAGGTATACAAGTACATGTAAAGGTATAAAAGCACATGTACAAGGTTTACAAGTACATGTAAAAGGTATACAAGTACATGTACAAGGTATACAAGTACATGTACAAGGTATACAAGTACATGTACAAGGTATACAAGCACATGTACAAGGAATACAAGTACATGTACAAGGTATAAAAGTACATGTAAAAGGGTTTATAACAAGTACATGTAAAAAGGTATACAAGTACATGTACAAGGTATACAAGTACTTGTACAGGTATAAAGTACATGTACAAGGTATACAAGTACATGTACAAGGTTTTACCAGTACATGTACAAGGTATACCAGTACATGTACAAGGTATACAAGTACATGTACAAGGTATACAAGTACATGTACAAGGTATACAAGTACATGTACAAGGTATACAAGTACATGTACAAGGTATACAGACCATAGCTGACATCAATAACATACTACTATATAGAAAGCTGCTTGTTATGCTGAACATTTCCCGCAAATTAGGTCAGTTTTGTCCCAGGATGTGACCCACACCAGTCCACTAACACCCAGGATGCGACCCACACCAGTCCACTAACACCCAGGATGTGACCCACACCAGTCCACTAACACCCAGGATGCGACCCACACCAGTCCACTAACACCCAGGATGTGACCCACACCAGTCCACTAACACCCAGGTACCTATTTTTGACTGATAGGTGAACAGGGACAGCAGGTGTCTTATGGAAACACGTCCCTAATGTTTTCCAGCCGTACCGGAGATTCGATCTCCGGACTTCCGTGTGTGAGCTGAGTGCGCTAGTGACCGAGCTACGGGACACCCACACCCACTTGTACCAACACGCTGCTTGTTCCCTCACTTGTACCAACACGCTGCTTGTTCCCTCACTTGTACCAACACGCTGCTTGTTCCCTCACTTGTACCAACACGCTGCTTGTTCCCTCACTTGTACCAAGAATCAGCTTGTTCCCACACTTGTACCAACAAGCCGGTCGACGAGAGGTAAGAGACGGAGCCAGGAGCTGTAGCTTGACCCAGCAAACACAACTAGGCAGGCAGCACGTTTCACTGGTGGGCGAAACGTCTTAAGAATAAAGCTACGCAGGTGTTGCACAGCATCTTGCATATCACCAGTTACGTACGTACAGCAACGAAGATAATAATAATAATAATAAAAATAATAATATAATAATAATAATAATTGTGAGACCTCTACCCACTCTACCGGAGGTACCCCGGGGAAGAGCTTATATCGTAGTCAAAGTACCCCCCCCCAATGGTATATGTACCAGGGTGTACGACCTGACGCCTAGGTCTGAGGCATCAAGAACAAAAGACCTCAGACGTGGGCGTGGCTACAGACGTTTGCCAAGGCAAGGTGTGACCATATAATTGGTAAATTAGGTCTCCCCAGAGACCTCACAAGCCCAGCTGGACTACATCCTTTAATAATAATAATAATAATAATAATAATAATCTTTATTTTTACAAGTACATGATACAACTTTACAGACCATAGCTGACATCAATGACATACTATATAGAAAGTTCCTTGTGGTAGTAGTGTCGAGGGGCATTTCCCGTAACTTAATTTTGTCCCAGGATGCGACCCACACCAGTCCATTAACACCCAGGTACCAATTACTACTAGGTGAACAGGAACAGCTTTATAGTCAGCAGTGGGGAAGGCTTACCAGTAAAGGAGGTGGGGGTCGAACTGGTGTTCCTTCAGATGGTGGGGGTCGATTTGTGTTTCCCTCCCGTGGTTGGGGTCGAACTGAGACTGTCTTTCATGGAGGGGGTCTGCCTGTGGTCCCCTTCTGTGGTCTTGTGCCTGGTGTGAGCTAGGTCTTGATGCCATGACGTGTCGTCAGGAGACGCAGGGGCCTCCAACGTTAACCAAATTAAGTAAATAAGGATGACACGGGAGAAATGGGAAGAAAGGGAAACAGGAGGAAGAAACCGAGAAGGCAGCGAGAGAAACAAGGAAAAACAGAGAAGGCAAAGAAACAGGGAAGAAAAATTAGAGTTGAAAGGGGTGAAGGTTCAAGGGGTTGTCAGTCCTGCCATGACGCAGCAGTAACTGCTGTCTGCCACTGGATAACGCAGGGGCGCAGCCAGCCCCCCTGCTGACAGTGGTAGTAGGCATGAGGCGTGGATATGAGGCATGGGTATGAGGTGTGGGTATGAGGGTTGGGCATCGTCATCTCACAGAAAGGAAGCATCTCCAGTACCCCAGCTCTCTCTCTCTCTCTTCTCTCTCACTCCTAACACCAGTGTCTTGGAAGACTACACTCTTCCCATGTCTTAGAGATTAGTCGCGAAACTGAGGGCCTGTGTGAGGCCACGAGGTAAGTCTGGTGAGTGGCAGGAGTGTGAGGTAGGCCTATGAGGTATGTCAAGTTATACGAGGCAGCGAAAGGTAGGCTGTTTTCCTCTGTTCTCGTACAATATGTTGTCTTGGCCGTAGTCGTAGCCCCCGCTAAGTTCAGGCAAAAGGCTACGAGAGTTCTCCTTTTTCTTCCTCAGAGGAAATTAATCTTATTTCAGACTCTTGAGAAGCTTCGAATTTCTACGAGGTGAGGGTGGGCGAGGGAGCGCCCCGACTCCCCAGTGAACCTGTTGATGCCATCAAGTGCCGCTTCGATACACTGTCTACACACTGGCACCCGCTTCTCTCCTGCACACTAACGCCACACACCGTAAACACTATACACTTTGGCCACTCCTTACGTATCACAGTCACTATCACAGTCCAGACACAAATAACTCTTCGACGTGGTGAAACAAGTCTAACTGACCGATTAACGAACACTTGTCTTTAGAAGGTTCCCATTGTTGTATCAGAACAGTGGCGGTGAAGGTGTTTCTTCAAGGGAGACAGGCTGACTGGTGGAGGAAAGTTTTTTGCTGGGAGAATATGGGTATTGGGGAGGCTGTGTGAAGCAAGACATGGGAGAGTTTTGGGTGGTAGTAGCTAGGGAAGGTACTTGTGGTAACCTGCCCCCAACCTCGTCGATATTCCACCTCACGTTCTCCCTCCCTACCTCCCTCCATTGTCACTGCCACTTCCCCTTACAGTACACTCATCGTCTCTCCCCCCCCTCTGTCTAGCTCTCTCACTCACTCTCCTCTCCCTCTCTCCTCTCTCCCCTCTCTCTCTCTCTCTCTTTCCCTCTCTCGCTCTCACAGATCGCCAAACCCTTGATCATATGGTTCCCTTTTGAAATCTCATTGTTTACACTGCATGGATCTCATGTCCCCATCATTAACCTCATTACGCCTCTGACTAGCTCATGACAGAAACCTGCCCCACATCATGCCTCACAACACTTGCCTCACAACACTGATTTTTGAGGCCTCACAATACTGCCCTCACAGATACTGCCCGGGACATCACAGCTCCCAACAGACTCACAACAGACTCACAACACTGCTCCCCACAACTGACTACAACAGCTGCCCCACAACACTGACTCACAACACTGCCTCAACAACACTGCTCACAATACTGCTTCACACACTGCCTCACAACACTGCCTCACAACACTGCCTCAGACAACACTACCTCACAACACACCTCACAACACTGCTCACAACACTGCCTCACAACACTACCCCCCACAACACTGCCTCACAGCACTACCACCCGCCACAACACTCCTCCACAAAACAGCCTCTGCAAGACTGCCTCACATCACTTGAAATCCACAAAGCAAGTGCCAATGAAGAACATGACCGGCAAGAGGGTGAAGCCGCACGTTAGTAAGAGAGGCGGGTGAGGTGTGAGTAAGAAGGTAGAGTGCCTGGAAGAGTGCCTGGAAAGAGTGCCAGGAAGAGTGCCTGGCACAACGGCAGCAGCACACTGCCACACTCACTCCAGAGGTATCCTGTGCCGGACGGGAGGGAGGGGCGAGGGTGAGAAGGAGAGAGGCTAAAATTTTTAGATTTGGCCTAAAAAAAACGCGAAATTCATTAACGACTTCACAGACGCGAGCGAACTTACGTCCCTAAAAAAGTACGGTTCAATCTTTAAATAACGATATTAACGAGTTCTAATAAGCTGAGAAATACACAGTTTGACTGTGAGAGTACACTGATGACTCTGAGAGTACACTGATGACCTGAGAGTACACTGATGGCTCTGGTAGTACACTTGTTGACTCTGAGAGTACACTGAATGACTCTGAAGTAAACACTGATGGCTCTGAGAGTACACTGATACCTGAAGTACACTGTTGACTCTGAGAGTACACTGATGACTCTGAGAGTACACTGATGACTCTGTAGAACACTGATGACTCTGGAGAGTACACTGATGACTCAGAGGTACAACTATGACTCGGAGAGTACACTGATGGCTCTGAGAGTACACTGATGGCTCTGAGAGTACACTGATGACTCTGAGAGTACACTGATGACTCTGAGAGTACACTGAAGGCTCTGAGGAGTACACTGAATGACTCTGGAGAGTACAACTGATGAACATCTGAGAGTAACATTGATGACTCCGAGAGTACACTGATGACTCTGAAGTACACTGATGACTGAGGAGTACACTGATGACTCTAGAGTACACTATGACTCTGAGAGTACACTGATGACTCTGAAAGTACACTGATGGCTCTGAGAGTACACTGATGACCTGAGATAACTGAGAATCTGAGAGTACCTGATGGCTCTGAAGACACTGATGGACTCTGAGAGTACACTGATTACCTGAAGTACACTGATGACTCTGAGAGTACATGATGACTCTGAGGTACACTGAGACTCTGAGAGTACACTGATGACCGAGAGTAAACTGATGACTCTGATAAGTACACTGATGAACTCTGAGAGTACATGGTGACTCTGAGAGTATACTGATGACCCAAGAGTACCCTGACCGAGTATTTAACAAAAGTCAGTAGATGGACCTACAGGTTTGGGGCCCTGAAGCTTAACAATTATGGGAGGCCCCCTGACGCTTGAACTATATAGGGGCCCCTGAACTTGAACTATTATGGGCCCCTGAACTAGAACTGTTATGGGGCCACCTGAAGCTTGAATATTATGGGGCCCCTGAAGCTTGAACTATTATGGGGGCCCCTGAATCTTGAACTATATGGGGGCCCCTGAAGCTTGAACTATTATGGGGGCCCCTGAATCTTGAACTATTATGGGGGCCCCTGAAGCTTGAACTATTATGGGGGCCCTCTGTAAGCTTGAACTATTTTGGGGGCCCCTGAAGCTTGAACTATTATGGGCCCTGAAGCTTGAACTATTATGGGGGCCCGAAGCTTGACTATATTGGGGGCCCCTGAAGCTTGAACTATTATGGGCCCCTGAAAGCTTGAACTATAATGGGGCCCCTGGAAGCTTGAACTATTATGGGGCCCCCTGAAGTTAACTATTATGGCCGCCTGAAGCTTGAACTATATGGGGGCCCCTGAAGCCTTGAACTCGTTATGGGGGCCCCCTAAGCTTGAACTATTATGGGGGCCCCTGAAGCCTTGAACTAGATATGGGGCCCTGAAGCTTGAACTATAGGGGGCCCCTGAAGCTTGAACATTATGGGGGCCCCTGAAGCTTGTACTATTATGGGGCCCCTAAGCTTGAACTATATGGGCCCCTGAAGCTTGAACTATTATGGGGGCCCCTGAGCTTGAAACTATTAAGGGTCCCCTGAAGTCTTGAACAATTATGGGGGCCCTGAAGCCTGAACTATTAGGGGGCCCCTGCAGCTTGCAACTATTAATGGGGGCCGCCCTGAAGCTTGACTATTATGGGGGCCCTGAAGCTTGAACTATGATGGGGGCCCCTGAAGCTTGAACTATTATGGGCCCCTGAAAGCTGAACTAATATGGGGCCCCTGAAGCTTGAACTATTATGGGGGCCCCTGAAGCTTGAACTATTATGGGGGCCCCTGAAGCTTGAACTATTATGGGGGCCCCTGAAGCTTGAACTATTATGGGGGGGCCCTAAAGCTAGAACTATTATGGGGCCCCTGTAAGCTTGAACTATTATGGGGGCCCCTGAAGCTTAAGCTTCATTAGTTTCACAGTAGATCCGTCCCTGACAAGAGTACATTGTTCCAGACTCTGGAGCTGAACTCTGGTAATAATGTTGGTAGAATTTACCCACAAATGTAAAGTAAAGGGACACAAGTGCAACTAATGTGACTTTTTTATTGTGCAACGTTTTCGCTTCTCCAGGAGCTTTGTCAAAGCCGGTTGGACAAGGCTCCTGGAGACCGAGAAACGTTGCCACAATACTAATGTTTACATTAGTTAAACTTGTGTTCGAATGAACAGTCTGATGTAGTAGGGGGCAGGGAATCCATACATAGCTTTAAGAAAGTAATGAAAAATAAAGCTCATTGAGCAGGAAGAGAGTGACCTAGTAGCGACATGAAGAGGCGAGCCGAGCTGTGACTCGACCGGTGGAGTCATCTTCCACAGTTGACCTGTGACGTGAGGTAGATGAATCACTCAATGGCACACAGTTGCCAGCACCACCAACAACCTGATCGATCAAGCGAGCCAACCAGGAGGCTTGGTCTGAGACCTGACCTCGGGGGGCTGCGACCCCCTCTCTTTCCTCCGCCTCCTCCCAAGCCTACTACAGTATAAAGGTAACCACCAGCTGTGACCACCACCAGCTACGGAAACACCACCAGCTGTGACCATCACCACCCAGCTACCACAACAACCACCACAGTGACCACTACCAGCCTACGCAACACCAACCAACCTGTTCCAACCACCAGCTGTGACCACCAACTACGAACACCAAAACTGTGACCACCACCAGCTGTGACCCTCTACACTCACAAGATGTACTCAAAACACACTCACGAGAATGTACTCAACACACTCACGAGAATGTACTCAACACAAACACAGAATGTACTCAACACAACTCACGAGAATGCACTCACCACAACACTCACGAGAATGTAACTCAACACACTCACGAAGAAAGAACTCAACACAAACACTCACGAGAAATGTACTCAACACAAACACGCACGAAAATGTACTCAACAACACAAACTCTCAACATAAATACCACACAGATAACCTCACGTTATCTACGAACGTTCGGTCCTGACTTTATGAAAGCCCAAGTCGGACCGACAAGTCGTCATAAGATTCTTTCTCTCCTAAGTAGCGGGTTATTTGCGTATTGTTCCAGTCACAGTATTGTACCTTTTTGTTTTACAAGCACATGATACAACTTACACAGACCATAGAGATGACATCAACCATACTATATAGAAAGCCCATGTTATGCAAGTATTTCCCCATAACTTAGGTTAATTTTGTCCCCAGGATTGTGACCCATCACCATCCACTAATACCCAGGTTCCTATTTTACTGATAAAGAAAAGAGCAGGTTAGAAAGAAGACGCTTCCTCTACAGGCAAAGACGAAGAATCACAAAACTTGCAGGAAGTACAGTGCAGATGCTTATTGTAGATTAATGGTTCAGAGAACGACAAAATTAATAAATTAGACACCATGATTCATCATCCAATACAAAGAAGAGTGGCGAAGATGCAATTACCTCAAACTCCTCATATTACCATCTTCTTGAATAGACTGATGAAGCCACAGTGTGCGATACGTTTCTTCAATAAAGATACCCATGATTGCACAGGTGTCTAATTATCAAGTGTGAGTGTTTTGCTCCAGTCATGGTCTGAGCGAGAAGGGAGTGTCACTCTGACCTTTTTTTTAGTTATCTTACGAAATTTACACAATGTATAATAATTGTACTTATATGTACTGATGCTTATATATATAAACTCTACACTTATGTATGCCTCCTAAATAAATTTACTTACTCGCTGCGTAGCCTTCCTAGATAAATTTAACTTACACCTTCGTAGCCCTCCAAGTTAGGACTATGGGAAAACGCAGGCCTACTGAGGTAAAAAAAGCTTTACATACATTAAACTTTAGAGAACAGAAAGAAACACCGGTTTGATAAATGGACAATACCGAGATGAAATTCAATGCGTCAGAGTCCAGGAGACAAGAAAAATCCAGCCATTAATTCAACTGAAAGAAGACCAAAATATTTTCCTCGTGCTGTAAATCGCCTGGTGGAACCACACTCAGCATCAAACCCATGATTACAGAGATTGGAACAGTAACCCACGAACTGGTGGGGATTGAATCCATGCGAGTCAAAAAATTCACAGCTGTTTGACCAGCTAGCACCAACGAGCCTGGCCCAAGTCGGCGTCCGAGAGTAGTGAGACTCTCAAAACCATCAAGGTAAGGCAGTGCGTTAACCACTGGACTCACGTCGCCATGGTTCAAACCACCCTCTTACCGGGTGTGTCTGCGTTCGTGATTCAAGAATGGAACACACACTGATGACAGCAAAACAAATAGACTGAAATACTGAAACCACAAAGTGACGTCTCAGTCATGTCATTAATAAGTCATAACACGATAATACACATCACTGTTCAAAAACTGTTCTGCCGACATCACCGTAAGTCACCTTCATCACCGTAAGATTCTGCAGCGGTTTGGTCCTAGTTGGTTTACGTGCGGCTAGCATAACCGCCCTGGTTGAGATCAGACCCTGTCCACCGCAAGCCTGGACATGGGGCGTTGACACCCCGAAACACCCTCCAGTATAACTTCAGGTATCATTCCTTTGCAAGGGGCAGCAAGATTCAGTAGTAGTGTCACCCACATGAAGACAGCAGACCACCAAGCTGTATAAAACCAGGCCTTCCATGGTCCGCTGGGATAAACAGGCCTACCAGTGGTCCACAGGTATAAACAATGCCTTTCCAGAGGTCCACAGGTATAAACCATGCCTTCCAGTGGTCCGCACTGGTATAAACCCAGGCCTTCCAGGTGGACACTGGTATAAACCAGGCCTTCCCAGTGGTCCACTAGTTATAAACCAGGCCTTCCAAGTGGTCCAACTGGTATATACCAGGCCTTCCAGTGTCCACTGGTAAAACCAGCGCCTTCATGGTCCACTGGTGATAAACCAAGGCCTTCCAGTGGGTCCACTGGTATATCCCAGGCCTTCGCAGTGGGTCCACTGTTATAAACCAGGCCTTCCAGTGGTCCACTGTAAAAACCAGGCCTTCCATGGTCCACTGATATATACCAGGCCTTCCAGTGTCCACTGGTTATAAACCAGGCCTTCCAGTGGTCCACTGGTATATAAAACCAGGCCTTCCAGTGAGGACCACAGATATAAACCAGCCTTCCAGTGGTCCACTAGGTATAAACCAGGGCCTTCCCTGTCCACTGGTATAAAGTAACCAGGCCTTCACAGTGGTCCACTGGTATAAACCAGGCCTCCTGTGGTCCACTGGTATAAACACAGCCTTCCAGTGGTCCCACTGGTATAAACCAGGCCCTTCCATGTCCCCTGGTTATAAATCACAGGCCTTACCAATGGTCCACTGGTATAAACCAAGGCCTTCCAGTGGTCCACTGTTAAAGAACCAGGCCTTCCAGTGGGACCACAGGTATAAACCAGCCTTCAGTGACCACTGATATAGACCAGGCCTTCCAGTGGTCCACTGGGTATAAACCTAGCCTTCCGGGTCCACTGGTATAAAACCAGTGCCTTTCCAGTGGACCACTGATTATAAAACCAGGGCCTTCCATTTGATCCACTGTAAAAACCAGGCCTTCCAGTGGTCCACTGGGAAAACCAGCCTTCCAGTGGTCCACTGGTATAAACCCTGCCTTCCAGTGGGTCCACTGGTTATAACCCAGGCCTTCCATGGTCCACAGTTTAAAACCAGGCCTACCAGTGGACACAGAGTAAAAGACCAGGCCTTCCAGTGGACCACTGATTATAGACAGGCCTTCCAGTGGTTCACCGGGTATAAACCAGGCCTTCCAGTGGTCTCACTGGTATAAAACCAGGCCTTCCAGTGGACCACTAATAAAAACCAGGCCTCTCCGTGTCCACTGGTATAAACCGAGCCTTCCATGGTTCCACTGTAAAACCAGTCCTTCCAGTGGTCCCTGGTATAAACCATCCTTTCCCCCCCATTGGGTCCACTGGTATAAACCAGGCCTTCCTTGGTCAACTGGTATAAACCAGGCCATCCAGTGGTCCACTGGTCTAAACCAGCCTTCCAGTGTCCACTGGTATAGAAAAACCAGGCCCCCCAGTGGTCCACTGTATACACCAGCCTTCCAGTGGTCCACAGGTATAAACCGAGCCTTCCAGTGGACCACTGATATAGACCCAGGCCTCCAGTGGTCCACTGTATAAACCAGGCCTTTCCATGGACCACTGATATGACCCCGGCCTTCCAGAGGTCCACTGTATAAAACCAGCCTTCCATGGTCCACTGGTATAAACCAGGCCTATCCAGTTGTTCCCACTGGTATAAACCAGGGCCGCCTTCCAGTGGTCCACAGTATAAACCAGGCCTTCCAGTGGTCACTGTATAAACCAGGCCTTCCAGTGGTCCACTGTATAAAACAGCTTCCAGTGGACAACTGATATAGACCAGGCCCTGTACCAACGTGGTCCCACTGGTATAAACCAGGCCTTCCAGTGGTCCACTGGTATAAACCAGCCCTTTCCAGTGGACCACTGATATAAACCAGCCTTCCATGGTCCCCTGGTATAAACCAGGCCTTCCATGGTCCACTGGAATAAACCAGGCCTTCCAGTGGTCCCACTGGTATAAACCAGGCCTTCCTGGTGGTCCACTGTATAAACCAGCCTTCCAGTGGTCCACTGCGGTATAAACCAGGCCTTCCCAGTGGTCACAGTATATAACCAGGCCTTCCAGAGGTCCATCTGGTATAAACCAGCCCCTTCCAGGTCCATCTGTTATAGAACCAGGGCCTTCCAGTGTCCACTGGTATCAACCAGGCCTTCCAGTGACCACTGATATAGACCAGGCCTTCCAGTGGTCCACTGGTAAAAACCAGCTTCCAGTGTCCACTGTATAAAACCAAGGCCCTTTCCAGATGACCACGTGATATTAAACCAGGCCTTTCCAGTGGTCCACAGGTATAAACCAGCTTCCCAGTGTCCACTGGTATAAACCATGCCTTCAGAGGTCCACTGGTATAAACCAGCCTTCCAGTGGTATCCACTGTATAAACCAGGCTTCCAGTGGACCCCTGATATAACCGAGGCCTACTTCCAGTGGGTCCACAGGTATAAACCCGGCCTTCCAGTGGTCCACATGAATATACACCAGGCATCCAGTTGGACCACTGATATAAAACCAGGCTCTATGTGGTCCACTGTATAAAACCAGGCCTTCCAGTGGACCACTGGTATAAACCAGGCCTTCCAGTGAACCACTGATATAAACCAGGCCTTCCATGGTCCACTGTATAAAACCATGCCTTCCAGTGGTCCACGGTATAAACCAGGCCTTCCAGTGTCCACTGGTATAAACCAGCCTTCATTGGTCCACTGGTACAAACCAGCCTTTCCATGGTCCACTGGTATAAAACCAGTCCTTCAGTTGCCACTGAGATATAAACCAGGCCTTCCATGGACCCAGATATAAACCAGGCCTTCTAGTGGTCCACTGGTAAAAACCAGGCCTTCCAGTGTACCACTGTATAACCCCAGCCTTCCATTGAACCACTGATATAAACCAGCCTTCCATGGTCCACTGGTATAAACCAGGCCTTCCATTGGTCCACTGTATAAACCATGCCTTCCCAGTGGTCCACTGTATAAACCAGGCCTTCCAGTGGTCCACTGGTATAAACCAGGCCATCCAGTGGTCCACTTGAATAAACCAGCCATCCATTGGTCCACTGATATAAACCAGGCCTTCCTTGGCCACTGGTATAAACCAGCCTTTCCAGTGTCCACTGGAATAAACCAGGCCTTCCAGGGTCCACTGGTATAAACCAGGCCTTACCACGGACCCTGATATAAACCATGACCTTTCCAGTGGACCCCTGGTATAAACCAGCCTTCCAAGTTGGACAACTGGTATAAAAACCAGGCCATTCCAGTGTCCACTGGTAAAAACCAGGCCCTTCCAGTGGACCACATGGTATAAAACCAGGCTTCAGTGGACCACGATAAAACCAGGCCTACTAGTGGTCCACTGGTATAAACCAGTGCCTTCCGTGGTCCACTGTTATAAAACCGGCCTTCCAGAGGTCCCACTGGTATAAACCAATGGACCTTCAGTGGTCCCACTGTATAAACCCCCACTACCACAAATCCCCAAACCCCCAGGCCTTCCAGTGGACCCACTGGTAAAACCAGGGCTATTCCAGGGTCCACTGGTATAAACCAGGCCTTCTCCAGTGGTCCACAGGTATAAACCAGGCCTTCCAGTGTGGTCCCACTGCAATAAACCAGGCCTTCCAGTGGTGTCACTGGTATAAACCATGCGTTCCAGTGGTCCCCTGAAAAACCAGCCTCCAGTGGATCCACAGATATTTAACCAGGCCTTCCATGCCCACTGGTATAAACCAGGCCTTCCCCGTGCGACCACTGTTAAAACCAGGGCCTTCCAGTGGTCCACTGGTAAAAACCAGGCCTTCCAGTGGACCACTGGTTAAACCAACCTTCCAGTGGACCACTGATATAAACCAGGCCTTCAGTGGTCCACTGGTATAAAAACCAGCCTTCCAGTGGTCCACTGGTATAAACCAGCCTTCCCAGTGGTCCACCTGGTATAATAAAACCAGGCCTTTCCAGTGTTCCCTGATATAAAAACCCTGCCATCATACAGTGTCCACTGGTATAAACCAGGCCTCCAGTGGACCACAGGTAAAAACCAGGCCTTCCAGTGGTCCACTGGTATAAACCAGGCCTTCCAGTGGTCCACTGATATAAACCAGGCCTTCCAGTGGTCCACTGGTATAAACCAGGCCTTCCAGTGGTCCACTGATATAAACCAGGCCTTATAGTGGACCACTTGATATAAACCAGCCTTCCAGTGTCCACTGTAAAACCAGGCTTCCATGGTCCATCTGATATAAACCAGCCTTACAGTGGACCACTGATATAAACCGGGCCTTCCAGTGGTCCTATCACACAGGTATAAACCAGTTCTTCCCAGTGGTCCACAGGATATAAACCAGCTTCCAGTGGTCACTGGTATAAACCAGGCCTTCCAGTGGTCCACTGTTATCAACCAGGCCTTTCCAGTGGTCCACTGGTATAAACCGGCCTTCCAGTGACCACTTGTAAAAACCGGCCTTTCCAGTGTCCCACATGGTATAAACCAGGCCTTCCAGTGGTCCCACTGATATAAACCAGGGCTTCCAGTGGTCACAGATAATAAACCAGGCCCTTTTTTTTTTATTTTCCAGTGGTCCTGATATAAACCAGGCCTCCAGGACCACTGATATAAACCAGGCCTTCCAGTGGACCACTGGTATAAACCAGTCTTCCAGTGGAACCACTGGTATAAACCAGGCCTTCCAGTGTCCACACTGGTATAAACCAGGCCTTCCAGTGGTCCACTGGAATAAACCAGGCCTTCCCAGTGGTCCTCTGATATGAAACCAGGCCTTACAGTTGTACCCACGATATCACCAGCCTTAGCCAGTGGTCCACTGGAATAAAAACCAGGTCTTCCAGTGGACCACTGAAATAAACCAGCCTACCCAGTGGACCACTGTTATAAACCAGCCTTACCATGGTCCACTGAAATAAAACCAGCCTTCAGTTGGACCACTGAAAAAACCAGGCTTCAATGGACCACTGGTGTAAACCATGCCTTCCATGGACCACTTGGTGTATAAAACCAGGCCTTCCAGTGTGTCCACTGATAAAATCCAGGCCTTCAGTGGTCCACTGGATATAAACCAGGCCTTCCATTGGTCCACTGATATAACCAGGCCTTACAGAGGACCACTGATATAAACCAGGCCTTCCAGTGGTCCATCTGGTATAAACCAGGTCTTCCAGTGTCTACCACTGATATAAACCAGGCCTTCCGTGGTCCACTGGGTATAAACCAGGCCTTTCCATGGTCCACTGAGTATAAACAGGCCTTCTTCCAGTGGTCCACTGGTATAAACCAGGCCTTCCACAGTGGACCACTGGATAAACGATGCCATCCAAGGTCCACTGTTATAAACCAGGCCTTCCAGTGGTCCACAGATAAAAACCATGCCTTCCAGTGGTCCACTGATATAAACCCGGAGTGCCTTCCCTGGTCCACTGATATAAACCAGCCTCCAGTGGACCACCATATAAACCAGGCCATCCAGTGGACAATCGTATAAAACCAGGCTTCCAGAGACCACTGTAAAAACCAGGCCTATCCGTGGTCCACTGTAATATGGAAACCAGCCTTCCAGAGGTCCACCTGGTATAAAAACCAGGCCATCCAGTGACCACTGATATAAACCAAGGCCCTTCTAGTGGTCCACAGGTATAACCCCGGCCTTCCAGTGGTCCCACTGGTATAAAACCCTGCCTTCCAGTGGTCCACTGTATAAACCAGGCTTTCAGTGGGACCACTTGTAAAAACCAGGCCTTCCAGTGGTCCACTGGTATAAACCAGGCCTTCCAGTGGATCCACTTGATATAAACCAGGCCTTACCAGTGGTCCTACTGGAATAGAACCAGGCCTTCCAGTTGTCCACAGGTATAAACGCAGGCCTTCAGTGACCACTGATATAAACCATGCCTTCCAGTGGCCACTGGTATAAACCAGGCCTTCCGCGGTGGACCACTGGTATAAACCAGGCCTTCCAGTGGTCCACTGGTATAAACCAGGCCTTCCAGTGGACCACTGGTATAAACCAGGCCTTCCAGTGGTCCACTGGTATAAACCAGGCCTTCCAGTGGTCCACTGATATAAACCAGGCCTTCCAGTGGTCCACTGATATAAACCAGGCCTTCCAGTGGCCCACTGATATAACCCAGACCTTCCAGTGGGTCACTCATATAACCCAGACCTTCCAGTGGGTCACTCACATAACCCAGACCTTCCAGTGGGTCACTCATATAACCTAGACCTTCAGTGGGTCACTCACATAACCCAGCCCTTTCCCAGTGGGTCACTCACATAACCCAGACCTTCCAGTGGGTCACTCATATAAACCCAGACCTTTCCAGTGGGTCACTCACATAACCCAGCCCTTTCCCAGTGGGTCACTCATATAACCCAGACCTTCCAGTGGTCCCTCACATAACCCAGACCTTCCAGTGGGTCACTCATATAACCCAGACCTTCCAGTGGGTCACTCACATAACCCAGACCTTCCAGTGGGTCACTCACATAACCCAGACCTTCCAGTGGGTCACTCATACAACCCAGACCTTCCAGTGGGTCACTCACATAACCCAGACCTTCCAGTGGGTCACTCATATAACCCAGACCTTCCAGTGGGTCACTCACATAACCCAGACCTTCCAGTGGGTCACTCATATAACCCAGACCTTCCAGTGGGTCACTCACATAACCCAGACCTTCCAGTGGGTCACTCACATAACCCAGACCTTCCAGTGGGTCACTCACATAACCCAGACCTTCCAGTGGGTCACTCATACAACCCAGACCTTCCAGTGGGTCACTCACATAACCCAGACCTTCCAGTGGGTCACTCATATAACCCAGACCTTCCAGTGGGTCACTCACATAACCCAGACCTTCCAGTGGGTCACTCATATAACCCAGACCTTCCAGTGGGTCACTCACATAACCCAGACCTTCCAGTGGACCAATGATATAACCCAGACCTTCCAGTGGGTCACTCATATAACCCAGACCTTCCAGTGGGTCACTCACATAACCCAGACCTTCCAGTGGGTCACTCATATAACCCAGACCTTCCAGTGGGTCACTCATATAACCCAGACCTTCCAGTGGGTCACTCATATAACCCAGACCTTCCAGTGGGTCACTCATATAACCCAGACCTTCCAGTGGGTCACTCACATAACCCAGACCTTCCAGTGGTCACTCAATAACCCAGACCTTCCAGTGGTCCACTCATATAACCCAGACCTTCCAGTGGGTCACTCACATAACCCAGACCTTCAAGTGGGTCACTCACATAACCCAGACCTTCCAGTGGGTCACTCACATAACCCAGACCTTCCAGTGGGTCACTCATATAACCCAGACCTTCCAGTGGGTCACTCACATAACCCAGACCTTCCAGTGGGTCACTCATATAACCCAGACCTTCCAGTGGGTCACTCACATAACCCAGACCTTCCAGTGGGTCACTCATATAACCCAGACCTTCCAGTGGGTCACTCATATAACTCAGACCTTCCAGTGGGTCACTCACATAACCCAGACCTTCCAGTGGGTCACTCACATAACCCAGACCTACAAGTGGGCCACTCATATAACCCAGACCTTCCAGTGGGTCACTCACATAACCCAGACCTTCAAGTTGGCCACTCATATAACCCAGACCTTCCAGTGGGTCACTCATATAACCCAGACCTTCCAGTGGGTCACTCACATAACCCAGACCTTCCAGTGGGTCACTCACATAACCCAGACCTTCCAGTGGGTCACTCACATAACCCAGACCTTCCAGTGGGTCACTAATATAAATCAGTCCTTCCAGTGGACCACTGATATAAAGCAACCTTCCAATGGGTCAATGACTAAGTAAGTATATCCAGGTATACACAAATACAGTTAGATAGATCATCATACACAGCAGCATATGTGTAGAGAACCTGGGATAACACAACATATGTGTAGAGAACCTGGGATAACCCAACATATGTGTAGAGAACCTGGGATAACACAACATATGTGTAGAGAACCTGGGATAACACAACATATGTGTAGAGAACCTGGGATAACACAACATATGTGTAGAGAACCTGGGATAACCCAACATATGTGTAGAGAACCTGGGATAACACAACATATGTGGAGAGAACCTGGGATAACACAAAAATATGTGGAGAGAACCTGGGATAACACAACATATGTGTAGAGAACCTGGGATAACACAACATATGTGTAGAGAACCTGGGATAACCCAACATATGTGTAGAGAACCTGGGATAACCCAACATATGTGTAGAGAACCTGGGATAACACAACATATGTGTAGAGAACCTGGGATAACACAACATATGTGTAGAGAACCTGGGATAACCCAACATATGTGTAGAGAACCTGGGATAACACAACATATGTGTAGAGAAGCTGGGATAACACAAAAGTCAAAGTGACTTATTGCCACTGGGGTCCTTGTGACAATAATTATTTATATTTAAAAGTTAAAAACAACTGAGGAAATTAGAACTGGAATAGAGTATAACACAAACCACTCGATACAACAAAAGAGAAACGCGAAGTACTTAGGAATGATAATGTCAGAAGATCTCATATTTAAGGACCACGATAGTGTTATTATCACATATGTAAAGAAAATGATTGGATGGATAACTAGAACAGTCAAAACACCAGTGATGATATTCTTGAATGCACTTGTTCTCTCTAGTCTGGAATATTCTTATACACGAACAGTTCCTTCTAAGGGACGAGAAATCGCAGATCGGGAAAATGTACAGACTGTACTGACCGTACACTCTAAGTCAAGCATATTAATTACTAGGAACACTTAAAGTCCCTTGATCTCTACTCCCTGGAACGCAGGCGACAAAGATACATCATAATTTACATCTGGAAAATTCTGCAGGGATTTGTCTCATATCTGTACTCTGAAATCACTCCACATGAAAGCAAAAGACTCTGAAGACTGCAAAAGATCCCAACTGACAGCAGGGATGCCAGGAGTACACTGAGAGGGAATAAGTGTAAAGGGACCAAGACTTTTCAACACCCTTTCATGCATGAGGGAAAATTACCAGCAGACACCTTGCTGCCTTCAAAAGGAAATTTGGTAAGTTGGTCAAGTTGGTTCCTGATCAGCCAGGCTGTGGTGCATCAGTAGGATCAGATTGTCAAGCAGGAAGCCTGGTCTAGGACCGGGTATCGAGGTCAGTGGTACCCTGAAGTAGTCTTCAAGTAACTCGGAAAAACACCAGCTGGGAGCGCTACCAGCTGTGAGCACCACATGATGTGAACGCCACCACCTGGGAGAAACCAGCTAGCAGCAACCACTAGTTGACAGCACCACCAGCTGGGAACACTACCAGCTGACAGTACCACCAGCTGACAGCACTACCAAATGACAGCACCACCAACTGACAGCACCACCAGCTGGCAGCACCACCAGCTGGCAGCACCACCAGCTGGCAGCACCACCAGCTACGAGCACAACCGGTTTTGTCTTGAATCGACCGAGTGACGTCACGGGTGATTCCCTTCTCCTCCCCTCCCTCCTTCCTCCCCCCCCTCCCCCCCTCCCCTCCCTCCTCCCTTCCTTTCCTTCTCTCCCTCCTTCCCTCAGTCTCTCCCCTCCTTCCCTCCCTTCCTACACGCCTTCCATTACACACTCAGTGTGTTAGAACCCCCTCATTGATGGAAAAACAGACACAGTAGGCCAGTAGGCCTCCTGAGGTGTTCCTACTTATGTTCTTATAATGTGATCCTTTACGGACAACGTTTCGCGAAACGTTGTCGCCCACCGTCTAAAGGATACCTGAAGGATGCCGTCTGAAGGATACCTGAAGGATGCCGTCTGAAGGATACCTGAAGGATGCCGTCAGAAGGATACCTGAAGAATGCTTCTGGGTTCAACGCCCCCGCGGCCCGGTCTCAGACCAGGCCTCCTGCTGGATCAAGGCTTGATCAACCAGGCTGTTACTGGTCATAAGCAGTCCAACGTAAGAACCACAGCCTGGCTAGTCAGCAAGTAATGTGAAGAACTTGTCCAGTTACTTCTTGAAGATAGCCAGAGGTTTGTTGGTAAGGAGTGAAGGCGTTGAAGAGTCGGGAACCTCTGACACTAATCTAGTTCTCTCTGTGTAAATGTTTTGCACTGTCTGCCACGACTATTGTTGTCATGTGGAGTGATTCTGGTGTTCAGGTTTGGGTCCAGTCCCGCCAGGATTTCCCAGGTGTAAATTATGATGTATCTTTCTCGCCTACGTTTCAAGGAATACAGTCGAAGGAACTTCAAGAGTTCCCAGTACTCCAGATGACTGAGTGTACACCAGCAATGAAAGTTCTCTGTACATTGTCCAGCTAAGCAGTCTCGCCTGTCTTGAAGGTGTGTGTCAGTATACAGCAGTATTCCAGCCTGCCTTGAAGGTGTCAGTATACAGCAGTATTCCAGCCTGCCTTGAAGGTGTGTGTCAGTATACAGCAGTATTCCAGCCTGCCTTGAAGGTGTCTGCCAGTATACAACAGTATTCCAACCTGCCTTGAAAGTGTGTGTCAGTATACAGCAGTATTCCAGCCTGCCTTGAAGGTGTCAGTATATAGCAGTATTCCAGCCTGCCTTGAAGGTGTGTGTCAGTATACAGCAGTATTCCAGCCTGCCTTGAAGGTGTGTGTCAGTATACAGCAGTATTCCAGCCTGCCTTGAAGGTGTCTGCCAGTATACAACAGTATTCCAACCTGCCTTGAAAGTGTGTGTCAGTATACAGCAGTATTCCAGCCTGCCTTGAAGGTGTCAGTATATAGCAGTATTCCAGCCTGCCTTGAAGGTGTGTGTCAGTATACAGCAGTATTCCAGCTTGCCTTGAAGGTGTGTGTCAGTATACAGCAGTATTCCAGCCTGCCTTGAAGGTGTCAGTATATAGCAGTATTCCAGCCTGCCTTGAAGGTGTGTGTCAGTATATAACAGTATTCCAGCCTGCCTTGAAGGTGTGTGTCAGTATACAGCAGTATTCCAGCCTGCCTTGAAGGTGTGTGACAGTATACAGCAGTATTCCAGCCTGCCTTGAAGGTGTTTGTCAGTGTACAACAGTATTCCAGCCTGCCTTGAAGGTGTCTGCCAATGTACAACAGTATTCCAGCCTGCTTTAAAGGTGTCTGCCAGTATACAACAGTATTCCAGCCTGCCTTGAAAGTGTGAGTCAGTATACAGCAGTATTCCAGCCTGCCTTGAAGATGTGTGTCAGTATACAGCAGTATTCCAGCCTGCTTGAAGGTGTGTGTCAGTATACAGCAGTATTCCAGCCTGCCTTGAAGGTGTGTGTCAGTATACAGCAGTATTCCAGCCTGCCTTGAAGGTGTGTGTCAGTATACAGCAGTATTCCAGCCTGCCTTGAAGGTGTGTGTCAGTATACAGCAGTATTCCAGCCTGCCTTGAAGGTGTGTGTCAGTATACAACAGTATTCCAGCCTGCCTTGAAGGTGTGTGTCAGTATACAACAGTATTCCAGCCTGCCTTGAAGGTGTGTGTCAGTATACAGCAGCATTCCAGCCTGCC
Organism: Cherax quadricarinatus; assembly: GCF_026875155.1. Lineage (NCBI taxonomy): Eukaryota > Metazoa > Arthropoda > Malacostraca > Decapoda > Parastacidae > Cherax > Cherax quadricarinatus. The sequence continues at coordinate 15,691,345 of NC_069483.1, forward strand.
TTGAAGGTGTGTGTCAGTATACAGCAGTATTCCAGCCTGCCTTGAAGGTGTGTCAGTATACAGCAGTATTCCAGCCTGCCTTGAAGGTGTGTGTCAGTATACAACAGTATTCTAGCCTGCCTTGAAGGTGTGTGTCAGTATACAACAGTATTCCAGCCAGCCTTGAAGGTGTCAGTATACAACAGTATTCCAGCCTGCCTTGAAGGTGTCTGTCAGTATACAGCAGTATTCCAGCCTGCCTTGAAGGTGTGTGTCAGTATACAACAGTATTCCAGCCTGCCTTGAAGGTGTGTGTGTCAGTATACAGCAGTATTCCAGCCTGCCTTGAAGGTGTGTGTCAGTTTACAACAGTATTCCAGCCTGCCTTGAAGGTGTGTGTCAGTATACAACAGTATTCCAGCCTCCCTTGAAGGTGTGTGTCAGTATACAACAGTATTCCAGCCTGCCTTGAAGGTGTGTGTCAGTATACAACAGTATTCCAGCCTGCCTTGAAGGTGTGTGTCAGTATACAACAGTATTCCAGCCTGCCTTGAAGGTGTGTGTCAGTATACAGCAGTATTCCAGCCTGCCTTGAAGGTGTGTCAGTATACAACAGTATTCCAGCCTGCTTTGAAGGTGTGTGTCAGTATACAGCAGTATTCCAGCCTGCCTTGAAGGTGTGTGTCAGTATACAGCAGTATTCCAGCCTGCCTTGAAGGTGTGTGTCAGTATACAGCAGTATTCCAGCCTGCCTTGAAGGTGTGTGTCAGTATACAACAGTATTCCAGCCTGCCTTGAAGGTGTGTGTCAGTATACAACAGTATTCCAGTCTGCCTTGAAGGTGTGTGTCAGTATACAACAGTATTCCAGCCTGCCTTGAAGGTGTTTGTCAGTATACACCAGTATTCCAGCCTGCCTTGAAGGTGTTTGTCAGTATACAACAGTATTCCAGCCTGCCTTGAAGGTGTTTGTCAGTATACAACAGTATTCCAGCCTGCCTTGAAGGTGTTTGTCAGTATACAACAGTATTCCAGCCTGCCTTGAAGGTGTTTGTCAGTATACAACAGTATTCCAGCCTGCCTTGAAGGTGTGTGTCAGTATACAACAGTATTCCAGCCTGCAGAGAACAAGTTACTTGAAGATTATCATCACTGGTCCAGCATCTCTTCTCTTGAAAGTTCTAGTTATCCGGCCTATCATTTTCCTTGCTCTAGCAATGTCAACATTGTTCTGACTGGTTGTAAATAATATAGTTAAATCTACACAAGAGTCTTTTTCCACATCGTTGTGAAGATAAGTGGTACAAAATACCGACACGATGGAAAGATCTGTTTGTGACTTGATAGCGTCCACTGTGTGGGCAAAACGTTGTCAATAAAGGATCGCATTATACCGCAACTGTGTTCGTTTTTCCATTGTTATGATCCTAGAATGTGAGATCTTCCGATATAATGTCACCCAGGTCTCGCACACGGAACTTTCATTCTACTGAATGATTGAAGTTTGTCCTGTACTCCGTTACGTCTATTTAGGCACAGGTACACATACTGTATTTTCGGGCATATAAGACCCACGAGCATATAAGACCATGTTACCAGCAGTTGTAACGTTACGCTGGTAAGCAACTATTAAAGCATAACACAAAGCCTACCCTTGACCTCACCTTGAGCATATAAGGCGCAGGACGATTTTCCAAGACTTTGTGAGAAAATAAGGTGCGCCTTATATACCGAAAAAATAAGGTGCGCCTTATATACCGAAAAAATAAGGTGCGCCTTATATGCCGGAAAATGAGGTGCGCCTATAATGCCGGAAAATAAGTACAACTATCATACACAGGGTAAACGAGATAAAATATCCCCCAAATTCAGACACACTGACTTATTTTCAGTGTAATCCTTGAATTTATTTCTTCCATTGTTCCATTGGCTCTGGTGGCCTGGTGGTTAACGCTCTCGCTTCACACGGTGAGGGCCTTGGTTCGTTTCCCACCCAGAGTAGAAACATTGGACGTTTTTCTTTCCCCCCTGTTGCCCTATGTTCCCCATCAGAAAAAAGGGGTCCCCTGGGGTTATTTCGACTGGTGGGGGGTCGCATCCGGGGAAACCACTGACCTACGGGAGGCCTGGCCCAAAACCCGGGGCCGGGGGGGCGTTGCCCCCCCCCCGGAACTCTCTCCAGTTTAAAACCCCCAGATAAACTCCAAAATTAGAAACTGAAAACTTTTTCCTCTTGTCATAAGGGGCGCAAAAAAACCCGTAGGGATTAAACCAACCTTTTTTTTGGGGGGGGGGTATAGAGGACAACCAGGCAAATTCCGGGAACGGGAGCACGGGATCCAACTACCCCCTTTTCCGGGCCCCCATCGAGGGGGCGGGAGAAAAGGTAATTCATTTCCCTTTGGATCAAAAACCCCCCCCCTCACCCCGGTCGGGGTAAATCCGGCTCCCTTTGGTCGACACTCATGGAATTCTGGTGCCTGTCACAAGAGCTGTTATCTTCTTATTTAAATTTACAGTTTTAAAGCTGTTTTACTCCCTCATTTTATTACAGTCAAAAGAACTGTCTTTCCCGTCCAGTTTTTTACAGTCTAAACTGTTTTCCCTTTTCCATTTTATTTACAGTCTAAGAGCTTTTATTCTGCCCAGTTTTTTTACAGCCCTTGAGCTGTTTTTCCTCCTCATTTTTTATTTACCTTTAAGAGCCGTTTTTTACCCTCGTTTTTTTCCCAAGGGCCCCCCAAAAACCCGTTTTTCCCCTCATTTTATTACAGTCAAAGCTTTTAAATTTCTGCCTCATTTTATTTACATTTTTAAGAGCTGTTTTTCCTGCCTCAGTTTATTTAGTCTAAAAAGCCTTTTTCCCTGCCTCATTTTTATTTACAGCAAAAGGGAGCGTTTTTCTGCCTCGGGTTTAATTTAAGTCAAAGAGCTGTTTTTCTGCCTCATTTTATTTACATTTCAAAGGGACTTTTTTCTGCCTCAGTTTTTTTACATTCAAAGAGCTGTTTTCTGCCTCATTTATTTACAGTCTAAAGCCTTTTATTCTCCCCTCAGTTTTTTTACATCAAAGGTTTTTTTCCCCTCATTTTTTATTTACAGTCTAAGAGCCGTTATTCTCCCTAAATTTTTTTTACGTCAAGAGCTGTTATTCTGCCTCAGTTTTTTTTAGGGCCCTAAAGCGGGTTTTTTCCTGCCTCAGTTTTTTTTACAGTCAAGAGCGGGTTTTTCTGCCTCAGTTTATTTACACCCAAAAGACCCCGTTTTTTCTCCCTCATTTTAAATTTCCCGTCTAAGAGCTTTCTTTCCGCCTCAGTTTAAATTTTAAAAGTTAAGAGCGTTATTCGGGCCTTCGGGTTTTTTTTTACATCTAAGAGCCGTTATTTTTTGCCTCAGTTTATTTAAAAGTCAAAGAGCCGTTTTTCCTCCCTCAGTTTATTTACACTAAAGCTTTTTCTGCCTAAAGTTTATTTACAGTCTAAGAGACCGGTTATTCTCCCTTTCAGTTTTTTTACTTCAAAAGAGCTGTTTATTCTGCCTAAATTTTTATTTACAGTCTAAGAGCTGTTATTCTGCCTCATTTTTATTTACAGTCAAAGACCCCTTTAAACCCTGCCTCAGTTTATTTTAATCTTTTAAGACCGTTTTTTTCGGGCCCATTTTTATTTACAGTCTAAGAGCTGTTTTTTCTGCCCCCGTTTATTTACAGTCTAAGACCCGTTTTTTCTCCCCCTTCAGTTATTTACAGTCTAAAGCCTTTATTCGCCTCAGGTTTTTTACAGTCTAAGACTTTTTATCCTGCCTCAGTGTATTTACAGTCTAAGACCCCTTTTTTCCCTCCCCCAGTGTATTTACAGTCTAAGAGCCGTATTTTCCCCCCAGGTATTTTCCCAGTCAAAGAGCCGTTTTTCGGGCCTCAGGGGAAATTTACAGTCTAAGAGCCGTTATTCTCCTCAGTGTTTTTTACAGTCTAAGACCTTTTATTTTTCCCCCAGTTTTACAGTTAAGAGCCTTTATTCTCCCTCAGTTATTTACATTTCTAAAAAGCCGTTATTCGCCTCAGTGTTTTTAACAGTCAAGGCCGTTATTCTGCCTCAGTGTATTTCCCGTCTAAGAGCCGTTTTTTCCTGCCTTTTTTGTTTTTACAGTCTAAGAGCCGTTTTCTGCCTCAGTGTATTTACAGCCCCAAAAGCCGTTATTCTCCCTTTCAGTGTTTTTTCAGCCCTTAAAGAGCCGTTTTCTCCCTCAGTGTATTTTACGCCCAAAGAGCCGTTTTAATTCGCCTCAGTGTATTTACAGTCTAAAAAGCCGTTTTTCTGCCTAAATGTTTTTAATCAAAGACCCCGTTATTCGCCTCATGTTTTTAAACAGTCTAAGAGCCTTTAAATTCTGCCCAGTGTTTTTTACAGTCAAAGAGCCGTTTTTCTCCCTCATGTTTTTTTACGTCTAAGGGGCCGTTTTTCTGCCTCATGTTTTTTAACAGTCTAAGAGCCCTTTAATTCGCCTCAGTGTTTTTTACACCCTAAGAGCTGTTATCCTGCCAAGGACGAGGTGCTAACAATGACCAAACACCCAACACCTACTTATTTCCGGGGGCAGGGACTAAGGGCATAAGAGTTTTTTGGGTCCCACGCCAAACCCCCCCCCAGGGCTAAACCCGGGGCCCTTTAAATTTTTGAGCCACAGAGGACCCCTTTGCACTGCAGACTTTTATAAATAATAAATTTTCAGCGCAGTATTGACCCTGCAGGTGGAAACCCAGCTGGTGTTTGGGGGGGGAAAAGCGGGGTGCGGGGGAGGTCAGCTGGTGTTTGGGGGAGGTCAGCTGGTGTTTGGGGAAAGGGTCCACGGGTGCGGGGGGAGGTCAGCTGGTGCTGGGGGGCCCAAGCGGGTGCGGGGGAGGCGCGGTGCTGGGGGGTAAGCTGGGGGCGGGGGGAGGTCGGGCGGGTGCGGGAGTGGGGAGTCGGGTGCGGGGGCTGGAGTGAAGGAGGTCAGCTGGTGCTGGGGTTACGACAGGTCAGGTGGTGCTGACGTACGACGGGCAGGTGGTGCTGACGTCGACAGGTCAGGTGGTGCTGACCGTCCAAACAAGGCCCAAGTGGTGCTGGAGTACGAACAGGTAAAGGTGGTGCTGGGTACGACAGGTCAGGTGGGCTGGAGTACAAACGGTTCAGGTGGTGTGGAGTACGACAGGTCAGGTGGGGGGCTGACGTACGAAAAGGTGGGGGTTTGGAGAAACGACGGGGTCGGGTTTGGGCTGACGTACACAGGTCGGGTTTGGGGGCTGGAGTACGACAGGTCAGGGGGTGCGGACGACGCCCGGGTCGGTGGTGCGGGGAGTCGACAGGTCAGGGGGTGCTGACGTACAAACGGGGTCAGGTGGTGCTGGAGAAACGACAGGTCAGGGGGGGCTGACGTACGCCAGGCAGGGGGTGCTGCCTACGACAGGTCGGGTGGTGCGACTACGACAGGTCGGGTGGTGCGGAGTACGACAGGTCAGGGGGTGCTGGAGTACAAACGGGCCCAGGGGGTGCTGGGAGAACAAAAGGGTCAGGGGGGGCCCGGATTTACGACAGGCCCAGGTTTGCTGACTTACAACCAGGTCAGGGTGCTGGAGTACGAAAAGGTCAGGGGGTGCTGACGAAAACACGGTCAGGTGGGCGGGAAGTACGACGGGTCGGTGGTGCGACGTACACACCCAGGTGGTGCTAAAACGTCCCGGACGGGTCAGGGGTGCTGCCGAACGCCCAGGTCAGGGGGTGCGGGGAGTACGACAGGTCACTGGTGCGGGGAGAAACCGACGGGTCAGGTGGTCCTGACTACGACAGGCCCAGGTGGTGCTGGAGTACACAGGTCAGGTGGTGCGACGTACAAACGGGTCAGGTGGTGCGACGTACAACAGGTCAGGTGTGCTGACAAACGCAGGTCAGGGGGTTGCAGGGTACACATTTTCCGGGGGGTGCGGGAGAACGACGGGGTCAGGTGGTGCTGGATTTACGAAAGGTCAGGGGGTGCTGGAGATGACACTAGGTGGTGCGACGTACGACAGGCCCGGTGGTGCAACGGTACGACAGGCCCGGGTGGTGGCTGACGTACGACAGGCCAGGTGGTGCTGGAGTACGACAGGTCAGGTGGTGCTGGAGTACGACAGGTCAGGTGGTGCTGGAGTACGACAGGTCAGGTGGTGCTGGAGTACGACAGGTCAGGTGGTGCTGACGTACGACAGGTCAGGTGGTGCTGGAGTACGACAGGTCAGGTGGTGCTGGAGTACGACAGGTCAGGTGGTGGGGGAGTACGACAGGTCAGGGGGTGCTAGACGACAGTCAGGGGGTGCTGGAGTACACAGGTCAGGTGTGCTGACGTACACGGTCAGGTGGTGGGAGTACGACAGGTAGGGGGGTTGCTGGAGTAGACAGGTGGGTGGTGCTGGAAACGACGGGTCAGGAGGTACCTGCCTCGCAAGACGTAAGTCAGTTCACCAGCTGTACCTCAGCCATTTCGTTCTTCCCAAACTAAACAATCCAAAATTTTCCCAAACATTTACTACATCGTGAAAGTTCAATAACCATGGAACCATCCCCGGGGGCGGGATCGAAACCCCGATCATCAAAAAAAACCCCAAACCCCTGTTAACTCACTGCTATGAACCCCTCCAGCACGTGGCAGAACCACCTTCCTTTTTACCTGGTCCTCCAGTATCTCTAAGTTAAAACCCAGTTCTCGTATTTACCGAAAACAAAAGTGAAAAGGGTTTGAAACAAGACTACCCCCGAGTAAGGGGCATATCCTACGAAAGAGGTTTAAGGGGAAAATCGACCGACGACAAGAGGACAAGAGGATAAGGGGAAAAGATAACGAGATATAAAATCTGAGGGGTATTAGAAGGTGGACAGAACGGGATTTCCAAGATGGGACACAGAAAAAAGGGGGAAACATTTTGGAATTAAAGCTCAATGAACAAAGGTTTTTGGGAAGTACATACACACACACAAAACACACACAACACACACACACACACACACCAACAACCACCCACACACACACACACACACACACACCACACACACACACACAACCACAAAACCCCCACACAACACACCACACACACACAAACACACACACACAACACACACACACACCCCCCATACACACACACCACACACACACAACACACCACACCACACACCACAAAAATACACCGACATGATGGAAGGAAAAACCTGAAGTGCCCTTTCGCAGATGACGTGAAGTTGATGAGAAAAAAATTTAAATCGGACGGGGATAGGCAGGACTGCAAAGAGATCTGGACGGGCGGGACATGTGGTCCAGCAACTGGCTTCTCGAATTCCCACCAAATGCAAAGTCATGAAGATTGGGGAGGGGCAAAGAAACCCAGACAGAGTAAGGCTAGGGGGACAAAGACTACAGACCTCACTCGGAAAAAGCCCTTTGGGGGTACCAAACACCCACATCACCGGAGGGGGCCCAATAAAACCAAAAAAACCGTGCAGCATAGGGGCGCCTGGCAAACCTGAGAATAGCGTTCCGAACCTTAAAAAGGGGAATCTTCAAGACACTGTACCGTAATTTAGGCCCATACTGGAGTATCAGCACCAGTCTGGAAACCCCAAAAACCTGGTCAAGCAGTCAAGAATTGGGAAAAAGTACAAATTTGCAACAAGGCTAGCCCAGAGCTCAAGGGGAAGCACAGGAAAGGTTTAAAGGGGAAAACGGACTGACGACATTGGGGGACGAAGGGTAGGGGGGACAAATAACCATACAAGAACTGCGGGGAATAGACAAGGGGACAGAAAAGGAGTTTTCCCGAGAGGGGACACAGGACAAGGGGTCACAACGGAAGCTGGGGAAAACTCAGACGGTCACAGGGACTAGGAAGTATTTCTTCAGTCATAGAGTTGCAGCAAGTGGAATGCCTACAAGGAAGTAGGGAGGCAGGAACCAACAATTTTAAGAAAGGTATACAAAGCTCAGGAAGCAAGGAGAGAGATCCAGTAGCGATCTGAAGAGGGGGGGCCAGGGCCGAGTCCGACCCCCTAACCACAATTAGGTGAGTACAATTAGGTGGGTACACATACCACACAAACACCAACACACACATACACCACACAACACACACACACACACCACACACACACACACACACACCACCAACACACACATACACGCACCACAACAAAACACACACACACACACACACACACACACACACACACACACACACACACACACACAAACAACAACAACACATACACGCACACACACCAACACACAACACACACCACACACACACCACACACACAAAACCCAAACCCCACACAAACACACAAAAAACCCCATACACCACAACACAACACACAAACCACACACCACACACCACAACACACACACACAAAACACACTACAGCACAACCAACACACACCACACACACACAACACACACAACACCCACACCCCCCAAAACCACCCCAACCAACTCCCACCCCAAACACCCCCAAACCCACAACTACCGCCAACACAAAAAACCCAAAACACCTCCGTTTTCCCAGTTTTTCTTCTGGCCAAAAAAGTGATAGGGGAAAACAAAAGATAAACCTACACAACACTAAAACCCCCAAATTCCCCCCAAATTCCCTTTTCCTGAAACCTTAACTTGTTCCCCAACCCTTTCTGAAATGTAAAGCTGGCGGGGTTAAAAGAGGCCCTGGTTATCACTTTTTTTGTGACGTGTTCGTTTCCTAGGCCCCAAAACACCAAAGGTCAAAATTTCAAAAACCCCATGGCGGGAACCCCTTGGACTTTTTCCCTTGAACCTTGCCATTTTCCCCCGAAAATCCTTTTTATGACTTTTATGGACTTTTTTTAAATCCTGGGACAAAAACGAAAAATTTGGAATTTACTAAACCTTTTAAAAAAGGTCTGTATACCTTGTACATTCTGTAAACCTTTACATGACTTTATACCTTGTACATTATTTTAAAACTGTACATGACTTGTAACCTGTACATGTACTGGTAAACCTTTACGTACGGTATCCCCTTTACATGTATTTGTATACCTTGAACATTTTACTTGAATACCATGACATGTTTTTTGTATACCTTGTACAGTACTTGTATACCTGTAAAATTTACTTGTAACCTTGTACATTACTTGTATACCTTTACATGTACGGTATACCTTGTAAAGTACTTGTATACTTGTACAGACTTTATACCTTTACTTTAAATGTATACCTTGTACAGTACTTGTAACCTTTGACAGTATTTTTGTTAACCTTGTACATGTACTTGTATACCTTGTACGAACTTGTAACCTGTACTGTACTTGTATTTTTGTACATGTCGGTATACCTTGTACATTTTACTTGTAAACCTTGTACAGTACTTGTTACCTTTACATGTACTTGTATACCTTTTGTAAAAGTACTGTATACCTTTACATGACTTGTATACCTTGTACAGTATTTGGGTTAACCTTGTCATGTATTTGTAAAACCTTTACTGTACTTGTATCCCTTACATGTACTGTTACCTTGTACATTACTTTTAAAAACCTTGTAAAATTACTTGAACCTTGTACATTCCTTGTTCCCTTGTACATGACTTGTGTACCTTGTACATGTATTTGTAACCTTGTACAGTACTTGAATACCTTTGTAAAATTCTTTATACCTTTACAGTACTTTAAAACCTTGACAGTACTTTATAAAACTTATTGGGCCCCTTGTCATGTACTTGGTTACCTTGTACATGTCTTTTTGTACCGTACAATTACTTTTTAACCTTTACAGTACTGGTAACCTTGTACAAGAATTTATACCTTGTACATTACTGGTATACCTTGTACGTACTTGATACCTTTGTAAAGTATTTGTAAAACCTTTGTAAAAAGTACTTGTAACCTTGACATTACTTGTTATTTTGTACAAGTACTTGAAACCTTGTACATGTACTTGTAACCTGTACAGTATTTTGTGTACCTTGTACATGTCTTGAAACCTTGTACATGTACTTTTAACCTTGTACTTCTTGTATCCCTTGCGAAACATGACTTTTAAATTTTAAACCCTTGACTTGGTTTTTTACCTTTACTGTACTTGAAAACCTTGTACATGACGAAAACCCTTGTCCCTGTACTTTGAATACCTGTACATGAACTGATACCTTTTGACATGAACGGTATACCTTTTACAGACTGTATACCTTGTACATGTACTTATTTTTCCTTGTACTTAACTTGAAAATACCCTTGTCATGTACGGTATCCCTTTACATTCTTGTATACCTTTCATGTACTTTTTTTCAGCATCCTTTACATTACTTGTATACCTTGTAAAAAGCTTGTATACCTTGTACTTTACTTTTTAACCTTGTACATGTACTTTAAACCTTTGTACATGTACTTGATCCTTGTACATGTACTTTATACCTTTGTACAGTACTTTTTTAAACCTTTACATGACTTGTAACCTTGTACATGTACTTGTATACCTTTTTTGTGACAGACTTGTATACCTTTTACATTACTTTTTTCCTTGTACAGTACTGTATACCTTGTACATGTACTGTGTACCTTGTACAATACTTGTTTACCTTTACATGTCTTTTTTTAACCTTTACATGTACTTGTATACCTTGACTTTAAACTTGTAAACCTTTTACAACTTGTATACCTTGTACATTACTTTTTTATCCTTTGTCAGACTTGTATACCTTGTACAAGTTATTTTTGTTTTTACCTTTTGTACAGTTTTTGTATCCTTGTACAGTATTTTATCCTTGTACATGTACTTTAAATACCTTGACATGTACTTGTATACCTTGTACATGTATTTTAAACCCCTTGTACATGTATTGTATACCTTTGTACAGTACTTGAAACCTTGTACAGTATTTGTATACTTTAAATTATTGAACCCTGGTAATAGGAACCTTGTACATGTACTTGTTACCTTTAATGTCTGGTATACCTTGTACATGTAATTGTATACCTTGAAAACTTTTACTTGATACCTTTGACATGTATTTGTATACCTTGTAATGTACTTGTAATTTTTGTACAGTCCCTTGTATACCTTGTACTGTACGGGTATACCTTGTACATGTACGTACCCCCTTGACATGTACTGGTATCCTTTGTACAGCTTTTTACCTTGTACAGACGGTATACCTTTACTGTACTTTAGAAATAAAGATATTTTTATTTTTTAATTATTTTATTATTATTTTTATTATTGCAAAATGCGACGCGAGTTTTTTCAAGGAATTTGTCATTCCTTTTGATGGAAACCTTTATCAAGATTGATAAAACTTTTAAATCAGATTGAAAACCCTTTTATCAAGTTTTGATGAACTTTTATCAAGATTGAGGAACTTTTACAAGATTGATGGAACTTTTTATCAAGTTTTGGGGAAAAAATTTTATCAAGAAGATGAATTTATCAAATTGATGGAACTTTATAAAGATTGATGGAACTTTTATCAAGATTGATGGAACTTTTATCAATTGAGGAACTTTTATCAAGATTGGGAAACTTTTTATCAAGATTGATGGAACTTTTTAAAAGATTGATGGAACTTTTATCAAGATTATGGAACTTTTATCAAGATTATGGAATTTTTTTAAAAAGATTGAGGAATTTTTTAAAAGATTGATGGAACTTTTTAAAGATTGATGAATTTTTAATCAGATTGATGGAATTTTTATCAAATTAGGGAACTTTATCAAGATTGAGGAACTTTATCAAATTAGGGAAACTTTATAAAGTTTGAGGGAACTTTATCAAATTGATGGAACTTTTATCAGTTAGGGAATTTTTTATCAAGATGATGGAACTTTTATCAAGTTTGAGGAACTTTATAAAGATTGAGGGAAACTTTTATCAAGATTGGGGGAATTTTTATAAAGGATGGAACTTTTATCAAGATTGAGGGAACTTTTTCAAGATTGATTGGAACTTTTATCAAGATTGAGGAACTTTTATCAAGATTGATGGAACTTTTATCAAGATTGATGGAACTTTTATCAAATTGATGAACTTTTATCAAGATTGATGGAACTTTTATCAAGTTTGGGAGGAATTTATCAAGAGATGGAACTTTTATAAAGTTTGAGGAATTTATCAAA
>NC_069483.1:15708469-15880485 GCF_026875155.1 Cherax quadricarinatus
CAACAACACTGGTGAGAAAGATACATTACTGTAGTGACAACAACAACACTGGTGAGAAAGATACATCACTGTCCTGACAACAACAACACTGGTGAGAAAGATACATTACTGTAGTGACAACAACAACACTGGTGAGAAAGATACATCACTGTAGTGACAACAACAACACTGGTGAGAAAGATACATCACTGTAGTGACAACAACAACACTGGTGAGAAAGATACATCACTGTAGTGACAACAACAACACTAGTGAGAAAGATACATCACTGTAGTGACAACAACACTGGTGAGAAAGATACATCACTGTAGTGACAACAACAACACTGGTGAGAAAGATACATCACTGTAGTGACAACAACACTAGTGAGAAAGATACATCACTGTAGTGACAACAACAACACTGGTGAGAAAGATACATTACTGTAGTGACAACAACAACACTGGTGAGAAAGATACATTACTGTAGTGACAACAACAACACTGGTGAGAAAGATACATTACTGTAGTGACAACAACAACACTAGTGAGAAAGATACATCACTGTAGTGACAACAACACTGGTGAGAAAGATACATCACTGTAGTGACAACAACAACACTGGTGAGAAAGATACATTACTGTAGTGACAACAACAACACTGGTGAGAAAGATACATCACTGTAGTGACAACAACAACACTGGTGAGAAGATACATCACTGTAGTGACAACAACAACACTGGTGAGAAAGATACATCACTGTAGTGACAACAACAACACTGGTGAGAAAAATACATCACTGTAGTGACAACAACAACACTGGTGAGAAAGATACATCACTGTAGTGACAACAACAACACTGGTGAGAAAGATACATCACTGTAGTGACAACAACACTAGTGAGAAAGATACATCACTGTAGTGACAACAACACTAGTGAGAAAGATACATCACTGTAGTGACAACAACAACACTAGTGAGAAAGATACATCACTGTAGTGACAACAACAACACTGGTGAGAAAGATACATCACTGTAGTGACAACAACAACACTGGTGAGAAAGATACATCACTCTACTGACAACAACAACATTGGTGAGAAAGATACATCACTCTACTGACAACAACAACACTGGTGAGAAAGATACATCACTCTACTGACAACAACAACACTGGTGAGAAAGATACATCACTGTAGTGACAACAACACTAGTGAGAAAGATACATCACTGTAGTGACAACAACAACACTAGTGAGAAAGATACATCACTGTAGTGACAACAACACTAGTGAGAAAGATACATCACTGTAGTGACAACAACAACACTGGTGAGAAAGATACATCACTGTAGTGACAACAACAACACTGGTGAGAAAGATACATCACTGTAGTGACAACAACAACACTGGTGAGAAAGGTACATCACTGTAGTGACAACAAAAACAACACTGGTGAGAAAGATACATCACTCTACTGACAACAACAACGCTGGAGAAAGATACATCACTGTAGTGACAACAACAACACTGGTGAGAAAGATACATCACTGTAGTGACAAAAACAACACTGGTGAGAAAGGTACATCACTGTAGTGACAACAAAAACAACACTGGTGAGAAAGATACATCACTCTACTGACAACAACAACGCTGGAGAAAGATACATCACTGTAGTGACAACAACAACACTGGTGAGAAAGATACATCACTGTAGTGACAAAAACAACACTGGTGAGAAAGATACATCACAGTAGTGACAACAACAACACTGGTGAGAAAGATACATCACTGTAGTGACAACAACAACACTGGTGAGAAAGATACACCATAATTTACATCAACGTAAGGCTGAAGGGACTGATTCCCTGTTTTCTCACAGAACTCAGTACATGACAACACGAGGGACGACACAAGCTGAAAATAATCTCATTCATCAGCCAGATTACATTAATTATATTGAGAAGCAACACAATTACCATAACGCCCCAGGATTTCTATACCCCCAAGGGGAGATGCTTATGGGGGTGAACGCCCCTGCGGCCCGGACCCAAACTAGGCCTCCTGGTGGATCAAGGCCTGATCAACCCGATTGTTATTGCTGGACACGCAGTCCAGGGTATGAACCACAGCCTGGCTGGCCAGGAGCTGATGTGGGGAAATTGTCCGGTTCCCTCTTGAAGACCACCAGAAGTTTGTTAGTAACTACCCTTGTACACGGAGGGATGGTGAAGAGTCGTGGACCTCTCACACTCAACGAGCTCTCTCTTAGCCTCTTCGTGTAGTTACCAAAAGACAAATTCCATCAAACAGGTCCTGATCAATCAAGCTATGATGTTTACATTTCTGTGTGTGCAGCGAACACATACAACCTGGCTGTTGGTGCTCTTAAATAATAATAGATTTAATAATCTTTATTTGTACAAGTACATGATACAACTTGTACAGACCATAGCTGATATCAATGCCATTCTATACAGAAAGTCACTGGTTATGCAACTTAGGTTAATTTTGTCCCCAGGATGCGACCCACAACAGTCGATTAACACTCAGGTGCCTACTTACTGCTAGGTGAGCAGTGACAGCAGGTGTAAGGTGACTAACACCCAGGTACGTACTTACTGCTAGGTGAGCATTTACAGCAGGTGTAAGTGACTAACACCCAGGTACCTACTTACTGCTAGGTGAGCAGTGACAGCAGGTGTATGTGACTAACATCCAGGTACCTACTTACTGCTAGGTGAGCAGTGACAGCAGGTGTATGTGACTAACATCCAGGTACCTACTTACTGCTAGGTGAGCAGTGACTGCAGGTGTAAGGTGACTAACACCCAGGTACGTACTTACTGTTAGGTGAGCAGTGACAGCAGGTGTAAGGTGACTAACACCCAGGTACGTACTTACTGCTAGGTGAGCAGTGACTGCAGGTGTAAGGTGACTAACACCCAGGTACGTACTTACTGCTAGGTGAGCAGTGACTGCAGGTGTAAGGTGACTAACACCCAGGTACGTACTTACTGCTAGGTGAGCAGTGACAGCAGGTGTAAGGCGACTAACACCCAGGTACGTACTTACAGCTAGGTGAGCAGTGACAGCAGGTGTAAGGTGACTAACACCCAGGTACCTACTTACTGCTAGGTGAGCAGTGACAGCAGGTGTAAGGTGACTAACACCCAGGTACCTACTTACAGCTAGGCGAACAGAAACAACAGGTGCAAGGAAACACGCCAACAGATAAAGAATATAGATACATAGTAACAGGATGCAGTGTTAACTAAGAGTCAGAGAGACACAACAGACACAGTAAAGGTAATTACAAGAAGTAATATTCGTGGTTGGTGAGTCGAGAATAACAGTCAAGAAAAACTGTCTGGTTTACCTTGCCTCAAGGTGTGTGAGAGAGAGAGAGAGGGAAGAGAGAGAGAGAGAGAGAGAGAGAGAGAGAGAGAGAGAGAGAGAGAGAGAGAGAGATTCATCTGGTGCGAGCTTGGTCAACCAGGCTGTTGCTGCTGGTGGCCCACTGCCCCACATATCTATCACAACCTGGTTGGTCTGGTACCTGGTGATGATACTTGCCCAGTTTCCTCTACAGTGTTACTGATATCTTTTCATAAGATTCTGCACACTCTTGGACCAAGGATGTTGATACAGTGTTCTTTAATAGTGCCCAAGGGGCTCCTGCTTTTCACTGGGTTTATTTTACACTTCTCCCGTATCTCTCTCTTTAGTATGTTGTTATGGCAGTGGGCCATAACAACAGTATGTTATGGCCCTCAAGTACTTTCTAAGTATATATCATCACTTATCTCTATCTCTTACGCTCCAGAGAATACATATTTGAGACTTTAAGGCTTCCCAGTAATTTAAATGTTTTACGGACTCTTGAAGACCTCTAGACTTGTCCCAGCAGTGTTTCTGATATCTTCTGGTAAGATGTTGAATAGTCTGGGACCCCTGATGTTGATACAGTGAAAGTAAGTGACTTGTAAAATACATGTCTGGTATACAGTACCACAAGCTGAGTAATAAGACTCACGTACTGTATCTGGGCGTCATTATCATAGACTGAGGGACTGATTAATTCATACTTTTTGTATATCGTTCTACTGTTTTTCCATTTTGACTTTGACTTTGTGTTGATACAGTCACTGGTTGGCGAAACGTCTATAATAAAGGTACTCAGATGTTGCACGTGTGTCTAATTCTTCGACCTGTAAATGAAGATTGAGACACTTATGCAGCATATGGGAATCTTTATTCAGGAAACGTTTCGCCACACAGTGGCTTCATCAGTCCAATACAAAGAGGAAGGCGTAAGGAGAGGAGGAGTATGAGGTAATCAGTCCCTCAGCCTGGAGTCGATGTGTTCAGTCCATCAATCTTGTAGAATGTACAGCATAGGGCCGTAGACGTGGCTTATATACTTGTGGCTTATATAATTTGTATTGGACTGATGAAGCCACTGTGTGGCGAAACGTTTCCTGAATAAAGATTCCCATATGCTGCATAAGTGTCTCAATCTTCAACTTGTCGGTTTTTCAAACCATTCATCAAAACCATTCATCACGACCTGTAAATGGTCCAAGTTGGACAGAAATGTCGTCATAAGCTCCTCTCTCCTATGTCCGGGTTATTTGTGTTCCAGTCACGGTATTATGCCAAGTTAGAGAACTCCCTGGTACCAAGATACCATAGACGGTGTTGACCCAGCATCAATAACATGACACTGTTTTCTGGGCCACATCTGACCTCTCCATTTCTATACATATACCGTGTCTTCTAGTCGTCTATGAATTAATATTAATGAAAACATAAGCGACACAAAGGTTCTGATGATACATGTCTTGACTGAGCATGTCACATTCCCACAGCATCTCGGTGTTAACCTAACTTGTCATTTTTCAATCCAAAGAAAAGTATACATGCTGATGAGATATAAGCAGTGAAAAATTGACTTCTGGATAACTAATCAAGGTTAAGGGGACTGAAAATCTTTGGTCACTGTCTCCACTACAGGTATGATACGTTTTTTACAAGAAGTAACAGTTTTTACGAGAGTATCAGTTGTGTTTCACAGATTCGGGTGTTGTGACGTGACTGTGATGTGTAGTCTTGCTGTGACGTGACTGTGAGGTGCAGTTTTGTTGTGATGTGACTGTGAGGTGCAGTTTTGTTGTGATGTGACTGTGAGGTGCAGTCTTGTTGTGACGTGACTATATGGTGCAGTTTTGTTGTGACGTGACTGTGAGGTGCAGTTTTGTTGTGACGTGACTGTGAGGTGCAGTTTTGTTGTGACGTGACTGTGAGGTGCAGTCTTGTTGTGATGTGACTGTGAGGTGCAGTCTTGTTGTGACGTGACTGTGAGATGCAGTCTTGTTATGATGTGACTGTGAGGTGCAGTCTTGTTGTGACGTGACTGTGAGGTGCAGTCTTGTTGTGACGTGACTGTGAGGTGTAATCTTGTTGTGACGTGACTGTGAGGTGTAATCTTGTTGTGACGTGACTGTGAGGTGTAGTCTTGCTGTGACGTGACTGTGAGGTGTAGTCTTGCTGTGACGTGACTGTGAGGTGTAGCCTTGTTGTGACGTGACTGTGAGGTGTAGTTTTGTTATTGTGACATGACTGTGAGGTGTAGTCTTGTTGTAACGTGACTGTGAGGTGTAGTCTTGTTGTGACGTGACTGTGAGGTGTAGTTTTGTTGATGTGACGTGACTGTGAGGTGTAGTTTTGTTGTTGTGACGTGACTGTGAGGTGTAGTCTTGTTGTAACGTGACTGTGAGGTGTAGCCTTGTTGTGACGTGACTGTAAGGTGTAGTTTTGTTGTTGTGACATGACTGTGAGGTGTAGTTTTGTTGTTGTGACATGACTGTGAGGTGTAGTCTTGTTGTAACGTGACTGTGAGGTGTAGCCTTGTTGTGACGTGACTGTAAGGTGTAGTTTTGTTGTTGTGACGTGACTGTGAGGTGTAGTTTTGTTGTTGTGACGTGACTGTGAGGTGTAGTCTTGTTGTAACGTGACTGTGAGGTGTAGTCTTGTTGTAACGTGACTGTGAGGTGTAGTCTTGTTGTAACGTGACTGTGAGGTGTAGCCTTGTTGTAACGTGACTGTGAGGTGTAGCCTTGTTGTGACGTGACTGTGAGGTGTAGCCTTGTTGTGACGTGACTGTAAGGTGTAGTTTTGTTGTTGTGACATGACTGTGAGGTGTAGTTTTGTTGATGTGACGTGACTGTGAGGTGTAGTTTTGTTGTTGTGACATGACTGTGAGGTGTAGTTTTGTTGTTGTGACGTGACTGATAGGTGTAGTGACGTGGTTTTATTTTCATAGTTCCTTGATAATGTGAAAAGTCACGAAAGCGCTTGGAATTTCACTAGTTTTTCACAAATGATGTAGCTTTCATACACATACATGCGTATGTGAGGTACATCTCTTGTACAAGGACTGATGAAGCCGCTGTGTAGCTAGACGTTTATTAAGAACATAAGAAAGGAGGAGCACTGCAGCAGGCCTACTGGCCCATACTAGGCAAGTCCTTCACAAATCCATCTTTCACACATGTGTTTTAATTCATCAACTTGTCGGTTCTCTGAACCGGCAAACATTTCCTACACTGCATCACTGTGGTGCTGCAACAGGAACTTACTGGCGACGCACTGGTGAACCACAAGTGTTAAGTGTGTGTGGTAAAGTGACCACACTTCTTGTGTCATTTACGGCCTAGAAAGTTCTCTTTTTCCTCTCTCTCTCTCTCTCTCTCTCTCTCTCTCTCTCTCTCTCTCTCTCTCTCTCTCTCTCTCTCTCTCTCTCTCTCTCTCTCTCTCTCTCTCTCTCGCCACAGGTTATCAGTGACAGTGACGGCTTGTTTCGCTATTTAAATATTTTATTGATCCTCCGACCTCTCCATCACTGCCACAAACACCACTGAAACCTCTCCATCACTGCCACAAACACCACTGAAACCTCTCCATCACTGCGACAAACACCACTGAAACCTCTCCATCACTGCCACAAACACCACTGAAACCTCTCATCACTGCCACAAACACCACTGAAACCTCTCCATCACTGCCACAAACACCACTGAAACCTCTCCATCACTGCCACAAACACCACTGAAACCTCTCCATCACTGCCACAAACACCACTGAAACCTCTCCATCACTGCCACAAACACCACTGAAACCTCTCCATCACTGCCACAAACACCACTGAAACCTCTCCATCACTGCCACAAACACCACTGAAACCTCTCCATCACTGCCACAAACACCACTGAAACCTCTCCATCACTGCCACAAACACCACTGAAACCTCTCCATCACTGCCACAAACACCACTGAAACCTCTCCATCACTGCCACAAACACCACTGAAACCTCTCCATCACTGTCACAAACACCACTGAAACCTCTCCATCACTGCCACAAACACCACTGAAACCTCTCCATCACTGCCACAAACACCACTGAAACCTCTCCATCACTGCCACAAACACCACTGAAACCTCTCCATCACTGTCACAAACACCACTGAAACCTCTCCATCACTGCCACAAACACCACTGAAACCTCTCCATCACTGCCACAAACACCACTGAAACCTCTCCATCACTGCCACAAACACCACTGAAACCTCTCCATCACTGCCACAAACACCACTGAAACCTCTCCATCACTGCCACAAACACCACTGAAACCTCTCCATCACTGCCACAAACACCACTGAAACCTCTCCATCACTGCCACAAACACCACTGAAACCTCTCCATCACTGCCACAAACATCACTGAAACCTCTCCATCACTGCCACAAACACCACTGAAACCTCTCCATCACTGCCACAAACACCACTGAAACCTCTCCATCACTGCCACAAACACCACTGAAACCTCTCCATCACTGCCACAAACACCACTGAAACCTCTCCATCACTGCCACAAACACCACTGAAACCTCTCCATCACTGCGACAAACACCACTGAAACCTCTCCATCACTGCCACAAACACCACTGAAACCTCTCCATCACTGCCACAAACACCACTGAAACCTCTCCATCACTGCCACAAACACCACTGAAACCTCTCCATCACTGCCACAAACACCACTGAAACCTCTCCATCACTGCCACAAACACCACTGAAACCTCTCCATCACTGCCACAAACACCACTGAAACCTCTCCATCACTGCCACAAACACCACTGAAACCTCTCCATCACTGCCACAAACACCACTGAAACCTCTCCATCACTGCTACAGACACCACTGAAACCTCTCCATCACTGCCACAAACATCACTGAAACCTCTCCATCACTGCCACAAACACCACTGAAACCTCTCCATCACTGCCACAAACATCACTGAAACCTCTCCATCACTGCCACAAACACCACTGAAACCTCTCCATCACTGCTACAGACACCACTGAAACCTCTCCATCACTGCCACAAACACCACTGAAACCTCTCCATCACTGCTACAGACACCACTGAAACCTCTCCATCACTGCCACAGACACCACTGAAACCTCTCCATCACTGCCACAAACATCACTGAAACCTCTCCATCACTGCCAAAACACCACTGAAACCTCTCCATCACTGCCAAAACACCACTGAAACCTCTCCATCACTGCCACAAACACCACTGAAACCTCTCCATCACTGCCACAAACATCACTGAAACCTCTCCATCACTGCCAAAACACCACTGAAACCTCTCCATCACTGCCAAAACACCACAGAAACCTCTCCATCACTGCCACAAACACCACTGAAACCTCTCCATCACTGCCAAAACACCACTGAAACCTCTCCATCACTGCCACAAACATCACTGAAACCTCTCCATCACTGCCAAAACACCACTGAAACCTCTCCATCACTGCCACAAACACCACTGAAACCTCTCCATCACTGCCAAAACACCACTGAAACCTCTCCATCACTGCCACAAACACCACTGAAACCTCTCCATCACTGCCACAAACACCACTGAAACATCTCCATCACTGCCACAAACATCACTGAAACCTCTCCATCACTGCCACAAACACCACTGAAACCTCTCCATCACTGCCACAAACACCACTGAAACCTCTCCATCACTGCCACAAACACCACTGAAACCTCTCCATCACTGCCACAAACACCACTGAAACATCTCCATCACTGCCACAAACATCACTGAAACCTCTCCATCACTGCCACAAACACCACTGAAACCTCTCCATCACTGCCACAAACACCACTGAAACCTCTCCATCACTGCCACAAACACCACTGAAACCTCTCCATCACTGCCACAAACATCACTGAAACCTCTCCATCACTGCCACAAACACCACTGAAACCTCTCCATCACTGCCACAAACATTGAAACCTCTCAATCACTGCCACAAACACCACAGAAACCTCTCCATCACTGCCACAAACACCACTGAAACCTCTCCATCACTGCCACAAAGACCACTGAAACCTCTCCATCACTGCCACAAACACCACTGAAACCTCTCCATCACTGCCACAAACACCACTGAAACCTCTCCATCACTGCCACAAACACCACTGAAACCTCTCCATCACTGCCACAAACACCACTGAAACCTCTCCATCACTGCCACAAACACCACTGAAACCTCTCCATCACTGCCACAAACACCACTGAAACCCCTCCATCACTGCCACTAACACCACTGAAACCTCTCCATCACTGCCACAAACATCACAGAAACCTCTCCATCACTGCCACAAACACCACTGAAACTTCTCCATCTCTGCCACAAACACCACAGAAACCTCTCCATCACTGTCACAAACACCACTGAAACCTCTCCATCACTGCCACAAACACCACAGAAACCTCTCCATCACTGCCACAAACACCACTGAAACCTCTCCATCACTGCCACAAACACCACTAATACCTCTCCATCACTGCCACAAACACCACTGAAACCCCTCCATCACTGCCACAAACACCACTGAACCTCTCCATCACTGTCACAAACATCACAGAAACCTCTCCATCACTCCCACAAACACCACAGAAACCTCTCCATCACTGTCACAAACACCACAGAAACCTTTCCATCACTGCCACAAACACCACAGAAACCTCTCCATCACTGCCACAAACACTACAGAAACCTCTCCATCACTGTCACAAACACCACTGAAACCTCTCCATCACTGCCACAAACACCACTGAAACCTCTCCATCACTGCCACAAACACCACAGAAACCTCTCCATCACTCCCACAAACACCACAGAAACCTCTCCATCACTGTCACAAACACCACAGAAACCTTTCCATCACTGCCACAAACACCACAGAAACCTCTCCATCACTGCCACAAACACCACTGAAACCTCTCCATCACTGCCACAAACACCACAGAAACCTCTCCATCACTGCCACAAACACCACAGAAACCTTTCCATCACTGCCACAAACACCACAGAAACCTCTCCATCACTGCCACAAACACTACAGAAACCTCTCCATCACTGCCACAAACACCACTGAAACCTCTCCATCACTGCCACAAACACCACAGAAACCTCTCCATCACTGCCACAAAACACTACAGAAACCTCTCCATCACTGCCACAAACACTACAGAAACCTCTCCATCACTGCCACAAACACCAAAGAAACCTCTCCATCACTGCCACAAACACTACAGAAACCTCTCCATCACTGCCACAAACACCACTGAAACCTCTCCATCACTGCCACAAACACCACAGAAACCTCTCCATCACTCCCACAAACACCACTGAAACCTCTCCATCACTGCCACAAACACCACAGAACCCTCTCCATCACTGCCACAAACACCACTGAAACCTCTCCATCACTGCCACAAACACCACAGAAACCTCTCCATCACTGCCACAAACACCACTGAAACCTCTCCATCACTGCCACAAACACCACAGAAACCTCTCCATCACTGCCACAACACCACAGAAACCTCTCCATCACTGCCACAAACACCACTGAAACCTCTCCATCACTGCCACAAACACCACAGAAACCTCTCCATCACTGCCACAAACACCACAGAAACCTCTCCATCACTGCCACAAACACCACTGAAACCTCTCCATCACTGCCACAAACACCACTGAAACCTCTCCATCACTGCCACAAACACCACAGAAACCTCTCCATCACTGCCACAAACACCACTGAAACCTCTCCATCACTGCCACAAACACCACAGAAACGTCTCCATCACTGCCACAAACACCACAGAAACCTCTCCGTCACTGCCACAAACACCACTGAAACCTCTCCATCACTGCCACAAACACCACAGAAACCTCTCCATCACTGCCACAAACACCAGTGGCGACCAGTGAAGAGGCAGGACCAGGACCTATGAATCGACCCCTGGAACCCCGACTCTTCAGCTCCGTCTCTCGGATAAGGGAAATTACCAGCCAATCTCTGGTTATTTTCAAGAGGAGACAGCCAGAGGTTTGGTTGTGGTTTATGCTACACTGCGTGCAGCAGTAACAGCCTGGTTGATCAGACCTTCATCCAGCAGGATTCCTGGTCTGGGACCGGGCCGCGGGGGCGTTGACCCCCAAAAAACACCGTTTAGCTATCCTTCAAATATTAAGTTACTACTGATATTAAAAATTTAGTTACATAGCAGGGAACAAACAGAGAACTTTCTGATTCAGAGAACTTTCTGATCCAGAGAACTTTCTGATCCAGAGAACTTTCTGATTCAGAGAACTTTCTGATCCAGAGAACTTTCTGATTCAGAGAACTTTCTGATCCAGAGAACTTTCTGATCCATAGAACTTTCTGATTCGGAGAACTTTCTGATCCAGAGAACTTTTTGATTCAGAGAACTTTCTGATCCATAGAACTTTCTGATTCAGAGAACTTTCTGATTCAGAGAAATTTCTGAATCAGAGAACTTTCTGATTCAGAGAACTTTCTGAATCAGAGAACTTTCTGAATCAGAGAACTTTCTGATTCAGAGAACTTTCTGAATCAGAGAACTTTCTGATTCAGAGAACTTTCTGATTCAGAGAACTTTCTGATTCAGAGAACTTTCTGATTCAGAGAACTTTCTGAATCAGAGAACTTTCTGATTCAGAGAACTTTCTGATCCAGAGAACTTTCTGATTCAGAGAACTTTCTGATCCAGAGAACTTTCTGATTCAGAGAACTTTCTGATCCAGAGAACTTTCTGATCCATAGAACTTTCTGATTCGGAGAACTTTCTGATCCAGAGAACTTTTTGATTCAGAGAACTTTCTGATCCATAGAACTTTCTGATTCAGAGAACTTTCTGATTCAGAGAACTTTCTGAATCAGAGAACTTTCTGAATCAGAGAACTTTCTGATTCAGAGAACTTTCTGAATCAGAGAACTTTCTGATTCAGAGAACTTTCTGATTCAGAGAACTTTCTGATTCAGAGAACTTTCTGAATCAGAGAACTTTCTGATTCAGAGAACTTTCTGATTCAGAGAACTTTCTGATTCAGAGAACTTTCTGATCCAGAGAACTTTCTGATTCAGAGAACTT
Source organism: Cherax quadricarinatus (assembly GCF_026875155.1). NCBI lineage: Eukaryota > Metazoa > Arthropoda > Malacostraca > Decapoda > Parastacidae > Cherax > Cherax quadricarinatus. The sequence continues at coordinate 15,721,000 of NC_069483.1, forward strand.
TCTGATCCATAGAACTTTCTGATTCAGAGAACTTTCTGATTCAGATAAATTTCTGAATCAGAGAACTTTCTGATTCAGAGAACTTTCTGAATCAGAGAACTTTCTGATTCAGAGAACTTTCTGATTCAGAGAACTTTCTGATTCAGAGAACTTTCTGAATCAGAGAACTTTCTGATTCAGAGAACTTTCTGATTCAGAGAACTTTCTGATTCAGAGAACTTTCTGATTCAGAGAACTTTCTGAATCAGAGAACTTTCTGATTCAGAGAACTTTCTGATTCAGAGAACTTTCTGATTCAGAGAACTTTCTGATTCAGAGAACTTTCTGAATCAGAGAACTTTCTGATTCAGAGAACTTTCTGAATCAGAGAACTTTCTGATTCAGAGAACTTTCTGATTCAGAGAACTTTCTGAATCAGAGAACTTTCTGATTCAGAGAACTTTCTGAATCAGAGAACTTTCTGATTCAGAGAACTTTCTGATTCAGAGAACTTTCTGATTCAGAGAACTTTCTGATTCAGAGAACTTTCTGATCCAGAGAACTTTCTGATCCAGAGAACTTTCTGATTCAGAGAACTTTCTGATCCAGAGAACTTTCTGATTCAGAGAACTTTCTGATCCATAGAACTTTCTGATTCAGAGAACTTTCTGATTCAGAGAAATTTCTGAATCAGAGAACTTTCTGATTCAGAGAACTTTCTGATTCAGAGAACTTTCTGATTCAGAGAACTTTCTGATTCAGAGAACTTTCTGATCCAGAGAACATTCTGATTCAGAGAACTTTCTGATCCATAGAACTTTCTGATTCAGAGAACTTTCTGATTCAGATAAATTTCTGAATCAGAGAACTTTCTGATTCAGAGAACTTTCTGAATCAGAGAACTTTCTGATTCAGAGAACTTTCTGATTCAGAGAACTTTCTGATTGAGAGAACTTTCTGAATCAGAGAACTTTCTGATTCAGAGAACTTTCTGATTCAGAGAACTTTCTGATTCAGAGAACTTTCTGAATCAGAGAACTTTCTGATTCAGAGAACTTTCTGATTCAGAGAACTTTCTGATTCAGAGAACTTTCTGATTCAGAGAACTTTCTGATCCAGAGAACTTTCTGATTCAGAGAACTTTCTGATTCAGAGAACTTTCTGAATCAGAGAACTTTCTGATTCAGAGAACTTTCTGAATCAGAGAACTTTCTGATTCAGAAAACTTTCTGATTCAGAGAACTTTCTGAATCAGAGAACTTTCTGATTCAGAGAACTTTCTGAATCAGAGAACTTTCTGATTCAGAGAACTTTCTGATTCAGAGAACTTTCTAATTCAGAGAACTTTCTGATTCAGAGAACTTTCTGATTCAGAGAACTTTCTGATCCAGAGAACTTTCTGATTCAGAGAACTTTCTGATCCAGAGAACTTTCTGATTCAGAGAACTTTCTGATCCAGAGAACTTTCTGATTCAGAGAACTTTCTGATCCAGAGAACTTTCTGATCCATAGAACTTTCTGATTCAAAAAAGTTTCCAAATAAGAAATTTTCAATCCCCATCATTTATGGCGAAAAATGGTGGCACTTAGGCAGGCACCCCGTGGAGAGTGGCACCCTGTGTTGAGAGTGGCACCCTGTGATGTGAGTGGCACCCTGTGGTAAGAGTGGCACCCTGTGTTGAGTGACACCCTGTATTGAGTGACACCCTGTGTTGAGTGGCACCCTGTGTTGAGTGGCACCCTGTGATGAGTGGCATCCTGTGATGAGTGGCACCCTGTGTTGAGTGGCACCCTGTGTTGAGTGGCACCCTGTGATGAATTGCACCATGTGTTGAGTGGCACCCTGTGTTGAGTGGCACCCTGTGTTGAGTGGCACCCTGTGTTGAGTGGCACCCTGTGATGAGTGGCATCCTGTGTTGAGTGGCACCCTGTGTTGAGTGGCACCCTGTGTTGAGTGGCACCCTGTGATGAATTGCACCATGTGTTGAATGGCACCCTGTGTTGAGTGGCACCCTGTGTTGAGTGGCACCCTGTGTTGAGTGGCACCCTGTGTTGAGTGGCACCCTGTGGTGAGAATGGTACCCTGTGGTGAGAGTGACACCCTGTGGTGAGAGTGGCATCCTGTGGTGAGAGTGGCACCCTTTGGTGAAAGTGGCACCCTATGGTGGAAGTGGCACCCTGTGGTGAGAGTGGCACCTTGTGATGAGAATGGCACCCTGTGGTGAGAATGGCACTCTGTGGTGAGAGTGGCACCCTGTGGTGAGTGGCACCCTGTGGTGAGTGGCACCCTGTGGTGAGAATGGCACCCTGTGGTGAGTGGCACCCTTTGGTGAGTGGCACCCTGTGATGAGAGTGGCACCCTGTGATGAAAGTGGCACCCTGCGGTGAAAGTGGCACCCTGTGGTGAGAGTGACACCCTGTGGTGAAAGTGGCACCCTATGGTGAAAGTGGCACCCTGTGGTGAGAGTGGCACCCTGTGATGAAAGTGGCACCCTGTAATGAGAGTGGCACCTTGTGATGAGAATGGCACCCTGTGAGAATGGCACTCTGTGGTGAGAGTGGCACCCTGTGGTGAGTGGCACCCTGTGGTGAGAGTGGCACCCTGTGGTGAGTGGCACCCTGTGGTGAGAATGGCACCCTGTGGTGAGTGGCACCCTTTGGTGAGTGGCACCCTGTGATGAGAGTGGCACCCTGTGATGAAAGTGGCACCCTGCGGTGAAAGTGGCACCCTGTGGTGAGAATGGCACTCTGTGGTGAGAGTGGCACCCTGTGGTGAGAATGGCACCCTGTGGTGAAAGTGGCACCCTGTGGTGAGAATGGCACTCTGCGGTGAAAGTGGCACCCTGTGGTGAGAGTGGCACCCTGTGGTGAGTGGCACCCTGTGGTGAGAATGGCACCCTGTGGTGAGTGGCACCCTGTGATGAGAGTGGCACCCTGTGATGAAAGTGGCACCCTGCGGTGAAAGTGGCACCCTGTGGTGAGAGTGGCACCCTGTAGTGAGAAGAGGCACATGCTGCTAAGTACAAGGCACTCACAGCAGTCACTGTGTTAGGGTGACCTGGCACCAGGAAGCAAAGTACCTGCAAGAGTTACCTTGAAAATAGAATAAAATACAGACAGGTTGATGATTAAGACACATGTGCAACAGTTAGGTATCTTTATTGTTGACACGTTTCGCCCACACAGCAGACATCAACAATAAAGATACCAGGTGTTGCACATGTTGCTATAGTAACATTTCCAGTGCAATGTGAACGTTACACAAGTGCTACTGAAAAACACGAACATAAAGGAGTCTGCCAGACTCACTTCTACTGCAACAACTGTGTCAGTAAATTCAACAATCAACTGAGATGACAAGACGAGCAAAAAACACGAAATATCGAGAGTCATTGTACGTCTCTCTGATCTTAGACTCCATCACTGTCTGCTGGATCTTCCTTCACTCCTTCCTTGTCTTCCTGGAACGACTCCTTCACTCCTTCCTTCCATGTCTTCCTGGAACGACTCCTTCACACCTTCCTTCCTTGTCTTCCTGGAACGACTCCTTCACACCTTCCTTCCTTGTCTTCCTGGAACGACTCCTTCACACCTTCCTTCCTTGTCTTCCTGGAACGACTCCTTCACACCTTCCTTCCTTGTCTTCCTGGAACGACTCCTTCCTTCCTTGTCTTCCTGGAACGACTCCTTCACTCCTTCCTTCCATGTCTTCCTGAAGCGACTCCTTCACTCCTTCCTTCCATGTCTTCCTGGAACGACTCCTTCACTCCTTCCTTCCTTGTCTTCCTGGAACGACTCCTTCACTCCTTCCTTCCTTGTCTTCCTGGAAAGACTCCTTCACTCCTTCCTTCCTTGTCTTCCTGGGACGACTCCTTCACTCCTTCCTTCCTTGTCTTCCTGGAACGACTCCTTCACTCCTTCCTTCCTTGTCTTCCTGGAACGACTCCTTCACTCCTTCCTTCCTTGTCTTCCTGGAACGACTCCTTCACTCCTTCCTTCCTTGTCTTCCTGGAACGACTCCTTCACTCCTTCCTTCCATGTCTTCCTGGGACGACTCCTTCACTCCTTCCTTCCTTGTCTTCCTGGGACGACTCCTTCACTCCTTCCTTCCTTGTCTTCCTGGGACGACTCCTTCACTCCTTGTCTTCCTGGGACGACTCCTTCACTCCTTCCTTCCTTGTCTTCCTGGAACGACTCCTTCACTCCTTCCTTCCTTGTCTTCCTGGGACGACTCCTTCACTCCTTCCTTCTTTGTCTTCCTGGGACGACTCCTTCACACCTTCCTTGTCTTCCAGGAACGACTCCTTCACTCCTTCCTTCCTTGCCTTCCTGAAACGACTCCTTCACACCCTCCTTGTCTTCCTGGGACGACTCCTTCACTCCTTCCTTGTCTTCCTGGGACGACTCCTTCACACCCTCCTTCCTTGTCTTCCTGGAACGACTCCTTCACACCCTCCTTCCTTGTCTTCCTGGGACGACTCCTTCACACCCTCCTTCCTTGTCTTCCTGGGACGACTCCTTCACACCCTCCTTCCTTGTCTTCCTGGAACGACTCCTTCACTCCTTTCTTCCTTGTCTTCCTGGGACGACTCCTTCACACCCTCCTTCCTTGTCTTCCTGGGACGACTCCTTCACACCCTCCTTCCTTGTCTTCCTGGGACGACTCCTTCACACCCTCCTTCCTTGTCTTCCTGGAACGACTCCTTCACTCCTTTCTTCCTTGTCTTCCTGGAACGACTCCTTCACTCCTTTCTTCCTTGTCTTCCTGGGACGACTCCTTCACACCCTCCTTCCTTGTCTTCCTGGGACGACTCCTTCACACCCTCCTTCCTTGTCTTCCTGGGACGACTCCTTCACACCCTCCTTCCTTGTCTTCCTGGAACGACTCCTTCACTCCTTTCTTCCTTGTCTTCCTGGAACGACTCCTTCACTCCTTTCTTCCTTGTCTTCCTGGGACGACTCCTTCACACCCTCCTTCCTTGTCTTCCTGGGACGACTCCTTCACACCCTCCTTCCTTGTCTTCCTGGAACGACTCCTTCACTCCTTTCTTCCTTGTCTTCCTGGGACGACTCCTTCACACCCTCCTTCCTTGTCTTCCTGGGACGACTCCTTCACACCCTCCTTCCTTGTCTTCCTGGGACGACTCCTTCACACCTTCCTTCCTTGTCTTCCCGGGACGACTCCTTCACACCTTCCTTCCTTGTCTTCCTGGGACGACTCCTTCACACCCTCCTTCCTTGTCTTCCCGGGACGACTCCTTCACACCTTCCTTCCTTGTCTTCCCGGGACGACTCCTTCACACCCTCCTTCCTTGTCTTCCTGGGACGACTCCTTCACACCTTCCTTCCTTGTCTTCCTGGGACGACTCCTTCACACCCTCCTTCCTTGTCTTCCTGGAACGACTCCTTCACTCCTTTCTTCCTTGTCTTCCTGGGACGACTCCTTCACACCTTCCTTCCTTGTCTTCCTGGGACGACTCCTTCACACCCTCCTTCCTTGTCTTCCTGGGACGACTCCTTCACACCCTCCTTCCTTGTCTTCCTGGGACGACTCCTTCACACCCTCCTTCCTTGTCTTCCTGGAACATCTTCACCACCGGCTACTCTTCCTAAATCAACCCTTCCTGTTCTATCTTTTCTAACTAACCAAACACCTCCTGTTTTGTTCCATCTAGCTGATCAAACACCTGTTCTGACCTATCTGACCAAACACTTGTTCTGACCTATCTAACTGACCAAACACCTGTTCTGACCTAACTGATCAAACACTTGTTCTGACCTATCTAACTGACCAAACACTTGTTCTGACCTATCTAACTGACCAAACACTTGTTCTGACCTATCTAACTGACCAAACACCTGTTCTGACCTAACTGATCAAACACTTGTTCTGACCTATCTAACTGACCAAACACTTGTTCTGACCTATCTAACTGACCAAACACCTGTTCTGACCTATCTAACTGACCAAACACCTGTTCTGACCTAACTGACCAAACAGCTGTTCTGACCTATCTAACTGACCAAACAGCTGTTCTGACCTATCTAACTGACCAAACACTTGTTCTGACCTATCTAACTGACCAAGCACCTGTTCTGACCTATCTAACTGACCAAACACCTGTTCTGACCTATCTAACTGACCAAACAGCTGTTCTGACCTATCTAACTGACCAAACAGCTGTTCTGACCTATCTAACTGACCAAACACTTGTTCTGACCTATCTAACTGACCAAACACTTGTTCTGGCCTATCTAACTGACCAAACACTTGTTCTGACCTATCTAACTGACCAAACACTGTTCTGACCTATCTAACTGACCAAACACTTGTTCTGACCTATCTAACTGACCAAACACTTGTTCTGACCTATCTAACTGACCAAACACTTGTTCTGACCTATCTAACTGACCAAACACTTGTTCTGACCTATCTAACTGACCAAACACTGTTCTGACCTATCTAACTGACCAAACACTTGTTCTGACCTATCTAACTGACCAAACACTTGTTCTGACCTATCTAACTGGCCAAACACTTGTTCTGACCTATCTAACTGACCAAAAACTTGTTCTGACCTATCTAACTGGCCAAACACTTGTTCTGACCTATCTAACTGACCAAAAACTTGTTCTGACCTATCTAACTGGCCAAACACTTGTTCTGACCTATCTAACTGACCAAACACTTGTTTTGACCTATCTAACTGACCAAACACTTGTTCTGACCTATCTAACTGACCAAACACTTGTTCTGACCTATCTAACTGACCAAACACTTGTTCTGACCTATCTAACTGACCAAACACTTGTTCTGACCTATCTAACTGACCAAAAACTTGTTCTGACCTATCTAACTGACCAAACACTTGTTTTGACCTATCTAACTGACCAAACACTTGTTCTGACCTATCTAACTGACCAAAAACTTGTTCTGACCTATCTAACTGGCCAAACACTTGTTCTGACCTATCTAACTGACCAAACACGTGTTCTGACCTATCTAACTGACCAAACAACCTTCAGTCAGTCTTCCACTCATTCAACTCTCAACATCAACACACCGTCTTCAATATTCTTCCCGCACGTACTACCTAATACTCGCACCAAAGATAATGAAGGAGTGGACAGGTAAGCCAGTGGAAGGTCTCCTGCTGCGGCTCAGCATCATAATAATAATAATAATAAATAATAATAATAATAATAATCAGAGACGTTGATCATGAGAAAATTGAATAGCTTTAATAACATAGATAAAAAATGAATATCGTTAATAGCATCGATTTACAGCTCCTGGCCCCGCCTAACATTAATACAATGTGTGTGTGTGTGTGTGTGTGTGTGTGTGTGTGTGTGTGTGTGTGTGTGTGTGTGTGTGTGTGTGTACTCACCTAGTTGAGGTTGCAGGGGTCGAGTCCTAGCTCCTGGCCCTATCGCAATTTATTTGGGTGCTTATCTACATGTGGGGTCAATGATAAGGCTCTTCGGAGGCTACGTTATTTAATTTGGGCTCTTGGTACACAGGGAGTATGTTTAAGTTGCCCAGACCCTGAGGGCCAGGCCCTGAGTGCCTAGGCCCTGAGGGCCAGGCCCTGAGTGCCTAGGCCCTGAGGGCCAGGCCCGGGAGAGAGAGTGACGGTGTAGACCTTGACTGAGTGACCTCGGCTGCCTAAAAGAGACAGGGTGCAGGCTGAGCTGGGTAGGCCTATTGGTGGCACCTATAGGTGGCACCACCAGCATGGAGCGAAATATAAACCCAGCCGGGCATACAGCGCAGCCTCTTCATTGGTCACTACTTACCTGGAGTTTACCTGGAAACGGTTTCGGGGGTCAACACCCCCGAGGCCCGGTCTGAGACCAGGCCTCATAGGTCCACTCTTTCCCTGCTTCAAGAGTCTTATGATTGTTAGACTTAAGAAAATAAGAACATAAGAAAAAAAGAGCACTGCAGCAGGCCTACTGGCCCAAGCTAGGTAAATCCGACTCACCTACTGGCCTAAGCTAGTCAGGCCTCAGTCATCTACTGATTAAATAACAAAAAGGCACAATACCGTGACTGGAACGATACACAAATAACCCGCACATAAAAGAGAGAAGCTTACGACGACGTTTCTGTCCGACTTGGACCATTGACAAAGACACACAATGGTCCAAGTCGGACCGAAACGTCGTCGTAAGCTTCTCTCTTTTATGTGCGGGTTATTTGTGTATGAGTCATCTACTGGCCCGTGCTAGGTGGGTCCAAGTCACCTGCTGACCCAAGCTAGTCAGGTCCAACTCACACCCACCCACGCCCACTCATGTATTAATATTGGTAGAATTAAGGACAATATGTAAAGTAAAAGGACACAAGTGCAACTAATGTGAATTTTATTGTAGCAACGTTTCGCTCTCCAGGAGCTTCATCAAGCAGTAACAGCTTGACAAAGCTCCTGGAGAGCGAAACGTTGCCACAATAAAAGTCACATTAGTTGCATTTGTGTCCTGTTACTTAACACATCCACTCATTTGTCTAACCTACTTATAAAACTACAGAACGTTTTAGCTTCAATGACGGTACTTAACTGAAGTGGTTGGAAGGTAAGACACATATGCAACAGTTAGGTATCTTTATTATGAAACGTTTCGCCTACACAGTAGGCTTCTTCAGTCAAGTACAGAAAACTTGATAGAAGCAGAAGATACTTGAAGACGATGTAATCAGTCCATCACCCTTAAAGTTTTGAGGTGGTCAGTCCCTCAGTCTGGAGAAGAGCATTGTTCCATAGTATGAAACAATGTTAATGTTGAAGTGGTTGGACTTTGGGTAGGAGACTTGGACCTGCCTCGCTTGGGCCAGTAGGCTTGCTGTAGTGTTCCTTCGTTCTTATGTTCTTATGTTGTCAGGTTGTGTTGCAGTGTCTGACAGATTGAACATTAAAATGGTATAAAATACCTGACAACCTGTCGGTATTTTATACCATTTTAATGTTCTTATGTTCTTATTTGTTTGGTGGACAAGGCAGTTAATAGTTTGGGTAATTACTTTGGTTGTGTCAGCAGCCGTGAAGAAGTAACTCGTGACTAACTTTAAACATTATGAAGGTAACAGTTAGAAGGAAGTTAAGATGCGCCGCTAGCCAGTCGTCCTTGATGGTGCTGGTACAGTGGTGACCACCGGCGGTGTGTCTTGCTGGCGGTGTGTGTGTATTAAGAACATAAGAACGAAGGAACACTGCAGAAGGCCTACTGGCCCATGCGAGGCAGGTCCAAGTCTCCTACCGGCTTAAGCCAATGCACCCAACCTAGTCAGGTCAGGTCACATTGACTTAAGGGAGGAACACGGCAACCGACCTGGTAGCACAAGCTATCAGGTCCAACTCACACCCACCCACATCTACTCATGTATTTATCCAACCTATTTTTAAAGCTACACAACGTTCTAGCCTCTATAACGTGTTAGTTATTATTTTCTCGTAGGCACATGTCGATTAGACACCAGGCCTGCTGTACATGCCTGATATATTACCAGCCATACTGGAAAAATACCTTGACCTTGACTGCTGTAAATAACTCATAAGTCGTATAAATCCAGCCATACCTTCCTAAAATACACGGTAATATAAATAATTCAAAACCACATATAACCTACACTATTTTTTTCGTGACTGAATCGTGTGTGTGTGTGTGTGTGTGTGTGTGTGTGTGTGTGTGTTGGCGATGTGTGTCTCCTGACGGTGTCTGCTGGCAGTGTCTACTATCACTACTAGCAGTATCTGCTGGCAGTATCTACTAACAGTATCTGCTGGCAGTATCTACTAGCAGTATCTGCTGGCAGTATCTACTAGCAGTATCTGCTGGCAGTATCTACTAACAGTATCTGCTGGCAGTATCTACTAACAGTATCTGCTGGCAGTATCTACTAGCAGTATCTGCTGGCAGTATCTACTAACAGTATCTGCTGGCAGTATCTACTAACAGTATCTGCTGGCAGTATCTACTAACAGTATCTGCTGGCAGTATCTACTAGCAGTATCTGCTGGCAGTATCTACTAGCAGTATCTGCTGGCAGTATCTACTAACAGTATCTGCTGGCAGTATCTACTAGCAGTATCTCCTGGCAGTATCTACTAGCAGTATCTGCTGGCAGTATCTACTAACAGTATCTGCTGGCAGTATCTACTAACAGTATCTGCTGGCAGTATCTACTAGCAGTATCTGCTGGCAGTATCTACTAACAGTATCTGCTGGCAGTATCTACTAACAGTATCTGCTGGCAGTATCTACTAACAACTGGAACAACTTTTATGGCAAACATGATATGTATGCAAGGGATGGGGTTCATCTCTCTGGGGCAGGGGTGGTAGCACTTGCAGACTCGATTGAGAAGGCCATTGGTGAAATGCCTATGATTTTAAACTGATGGAAGATAGAGGTATGGGTGTGTGTGGGAAACAAGCAGGTTGCAACACTAGGGTTGGAAACAGTAAATGTATAAAAGGCATTCAGCATGAAGTTATAAATAAAGACAATAGAACAGGTCAGAAAACAAAGGGGGACAGCAGGGCAGCAAGGGACTAGCTCCCTTAAGGTTTACTATACTAATAGCAGGAGTGTTAGAAATAAGATAGATGAGCTAAGATTAATTGCAAGTGCAGGAAACATAGATATTATTGCTATAACAGAGACCTGGCTCAATCTGAAAGATAGAGAGATGCCATCTGAATGTCACATACAAGGCTATAAATTATTCCACACTGACAGGGTCAACAGGAAAGGTGGTGGAGTACGATGTATGTCAGGACAATTTAAATTGTTGTGTTAGACAAGATATTAAATTAGAAGCGTCAGCCACTGAATCTGTTTGGTTACAGCTTCTCGAGGGCCGAGAAAAACTAATTTTGGGTGTGATTTACAGGGCCCCAAATCTTGATAGGGAGTGCAGTAAACTTCTATGGGACGAAATTCGTAGGCATCTACATACGAAAATGTTGTGCTAATGGGAGATTTCAACTATAGACAGATTGACTGGAGCAATTTGACAGGAAATTTAGAGTCGGGTGACTTTCTTGATACGATCCAGGATTGTTTTTTAAAACAGTTTGTGACAGAGCCAACTAGGGGAAATAACCTCCTTGATTTGGGTTCTTGCCAGTAGGGAAACACTAATTAATAATCTTGAGGTTAATGATGAGCTTGGGGAGAGTGATCACAAATCACTCAGTTTTAACATATCATGGAATTCCCCTAATAATGGCATCAAGTCTCCGTCCCTGACTTTCGCTTGGCTGATTTCATAGGACTGAAAAATTACTTAGGTGGGCTGAACTGGAATGACCTGACTAGGGGTCAGGTAGGTGGTGATGGTTGCCGATATGATGCTTTCCAGGGCATAGTTTCTAGCTGCTCAGTCAAATTATGTTCCAAACATAGGGAAATCAGATCAAACAAAAATGATCCTAATGGATGAACAATAGATTAAAATATCTGATTGGTCAAAAGAGAGGCATATATAGGCAAATCAAAAGAGGAGGGGGGAAATTTAAGAAATCGATATATTCAGTTAAAGAGAAAAATAAAAAAGGGAATTAGAAAAGCAAAAAGAGATTATGAGGTTAAAGTTGCAAGAGAATCGAAGACTAACCCAAAAGGATTCTTTCAGGTATACAGAAGTAAGATCAGGGACAAGATAGGCCCACTCAAAAGTTCCTCGGGTCAGCTCACTGACAGTGATAAGGAAATGTGTAGAATTTTTAACACTTTACTTCCTCTCAGTTTTTACACAGGAGGATACCGTGTATTCCAGTAATGAAAAATTATGTAGAACAGGACGATAATAAACTGTGCACTATTAGGGTCACAAGTGACATGGTCCTTAGGCAAATAGATAAATTAAAACCTAACAAATCCCCAGGCCCTGATGAACTGTATGCAAGGGTTCTAAAGGAATGTAAAGGGGAGCTTAGCACACCTTTGGCTAATCTTTTCAACATATCACTACAAACTGGCATGGTGCCAGATAAGTGGAAAATGGCAAATTTTATACCTATTTTCAAAACAGGTGACAGGTCCTTAGCTTCGAACTATAGACCAATAAGCCTAACCTCCATAGTGGGAAAATTTTATGGAAATCAAAATTGCCGAGCAGTTCGTAGCCACCTTGAAAAGCAAAAATTAATAAACGAATTTCAGCATGGTTTTACAAAGGGACGTTCCTGCCTTACGAATTTATTAACTTTTTTCACTAAGGTATTTGAGGAGGTAATATAGGTAACGAATATGATATTGTGTATATGGACTTCAGTAAGGTTTTTGACAGGGTCCCACATCAGAGACTATTGAGGAAAATTAAAGCACATGGAATAGGAGGAAAAATTTTTTTTCCGGGATAGAGGCATGGTTGACAAATAGGCAGCAGAGAGTTTGCATAAATGGGGAGAAATCAGAGTGGGGAAGCGTCACGAGCGGTGTTCCACAGGGGTCAGTGTTGGGCCCCCTGCTGTTCACAATCTACATAAACGACATAGATGAGGGCATAAAGAGCGACATCGGCAAGTTTGGCCGATGAAAACCAAAATAGGCCGTCGAATTCATTCTGACGAGGACATTCGACACTCCAGGAAGATTTGAATAGACTGATGCAGGGGTTTCGGAGAAGGGGCAGATGCATTTTAATATAGACAAAGGGCAAAGTTCTAAATGTTGGACAGGACAAAAACCATGCCACATATAAACTAAATAATGTAGATCTTAATATTACGGATTGCGAAAAAGATTTAGGATTTCTGGTTAGCAGTAATCTGAAACCAAGACAACAGTGCATAAGGTTCGCAATAAAGCTAATAGAATCCTTGGCTTCATATCAAGAAGCATAAATAATAGGAGTCCTCAGGTTGTTCTTCACTCTATACATCCTTGGTTAGGCCTCTTTTAGATTATGCTGCACATTTTGGTCACCGTATTACAGAATGGATATAAATTCTCTGGAAAATGTACAAAGGAGGATGACAAAGATGATCCCATGTATCAGAAACCTTCCCTATGAGGATAGACTAAGGGCCCTGAAACTGCACCTCTAGAAAGACGTAGAATTAGGGGGGATATGATTGAGGTTTATAAGTGGAAGACAGGAATAAATAAAGGGATGTAAATAGTGTGCTGATAATTCAGCCTAGACAGGACTCGCAGCAATGGTTTAAGTTGGAAAAATTCAGTTTCAGGAGGAATATGGAAAGTACTGGTTTTGGGAAATTTAGAGTTTGGATGAGGGGGAACAAACTCCCAATACCGTATAGAGGCCAGAACGTTGTGTAGCTTTAAAATAGGTTGGATAAATACATGAGTAGATGTGGGTGGGTGTGAGTTAGACCTGATAGCTTGTGCTAACGGGTCGGTTGCCGTGTTCCTCCCTTGAGTCAATGTGACCTGACCTGACAGGTTGGGGGCATTGGCTTAAAGCCGGGAGGACTTGAAACCCGCCTCGCATGGGCCAGTAGGCCTTCTGCAGTGTTCCTTCGTTCTTATGTTCTTATGTTCTTATCTGCTGGCAGTATCTACTAGCAGTATCAGCTGGCAGTGTCCTCAGCCACTGACTTCCTCTCAGTGTATAAGCTAAGAAAGTACTCAGCTGTCAAACCTTCATTTCTTGACTGTTCCCTCAATCAGACTGCATGCGACCCGCACCAACAGCCTGACTGATCGTACAGTCACCTAGCAGGGCTGGTCTGGAACCCTGCGACAGGGGTACTGCCCACAGGGATGGTTTACAGGTAGATTAAAGGTGAACCCGGCCGTGATTGACCTATCCTGAGATCAGTGTTGATACCACGAAGATCTGGTGACTATACGCACTGTCCTAAGACAGCTAAAATCAACAATCATCACACAACCTGTGGAACAAGAATCGTCACACAACCTGACTGTGGAACAAGAATCGTCACACAACCTGACTGTGGAACAAGAATCGTCACACAACCTGACTGTGGAACAAGAATCGTCACACAACCTGACTGTGGAACAAGAATCGTCACACAACCTGACTGTGGAACAAGAACCATCCACACACACCTGACTGTGGAACAAAAATCGTCCACACAACCTGACTGTGGAACAAGAACCATCACACAACCTGACTGTGGAACAAGAATCGTCACACAACCTGACTGTGGAACAAGAACCATCACACAACCTGACTGTGGAACAAGAATCGTCACACAACCTGACTGTGGAACAAGAACCATCACACAACCTGACTGTGGAACAAGAATCGTCACACAACCTGACTGTGGAACAAGAATCGTCACACAACCTGACTGTGGAACAAGAACCATCACACAACCTGACTGTGGAACAAGAATCGCCACACAACCTGACTGTGGAACAAGAATCGCCACACAACCTGACTGTGGAACAAGAATCGTCACACAACCTGACTGTGGAACAAGAATCTGCCACACAACCTGACTGTGGAACAAAATCGCCACACAACCTGACTGTGGAACAAGAATCGTCACACAACCTGACTGTGGAACAAGAATCGCCACACAACCTGACTGTGGAACAAGAATCGTCACACACACTGTGGAACAACAATCACCACACACACTGACTGTGGAACAACAATCATCACACACACTGTGGAACAACAATCATCACACACACTGACTGTGGAACAACAATCATCACACACACTGACTGTGGAACAACAATCATCACACACACTGACTGTGGAACAACAATCATCACACACACTGACTGTGGAACAACAATCATCACACACACTGACTGTGGACAACAATCATCACACACACGACTGTGGAACAACAATCATCACACACACTGACTGTGGAGCAACACTCATCACACACACTGACTGTGGAGCAACAATCATCACACACACTGACTGTGGAACAACAATCATCACACACACTGACTGTGGAGCAACAATCATCACACACACTGACTGTGGAACAACAATCATCACACACACTGACTGTGGAGCAACAATCATCACACACACTGACTGTGGAACAATCATCACACACACTGACTGTGGAACAACAATCATCACACACACTGACTGTGGAGCAACAATCATCACACACACTGACTGTGGAACAACAATCATCACACACACAACTATCATCATTTAAACACCATTAAAGGAGAAGATAGGAAGAAGATAGAAATAAAAGGAATAAGAGAAAGGGAGATACGAAGATAGAGATGACGAGGATAAGAAAGACGGAGATAGAATACAGGGAGCGAGAGGAATATAATTAGATGACGAAGTAGACAGGTGAGAGGAGACAGGTGAGAGGAGACAGGTGAGAGGAGACAGGTGAAAGGAAACTGAGAGAGAACTTAATAAGCTGACATTGTAAAGGCTGGGAGAAAAAGTTGCTGATGAAGAATGGGAAAGTAGAAGAGAGGAAGAGGTGAAAGCATAAGAGGAAAGTCGCTATATTACTAAGAGAAAGTTACATTCACCTACGCTATGCAGATCCTATCTCCAGCTCCTGGGCCTCTTAGCTACTAAACCAGCTGTGTCATACAGCCACGATCTCATCTTCGTGGTGTCCAGTTTGTCCCTCAGTTTGGTAAAAAAATTCGCTTCGTATTCTCTCATTCTGGTTATTTTCATAACCTTGTCCACCGTACCGATACCTCTTAGTATCTTCTATGTTGTGACCATATCTCCTACCTGGAGTCCATCTATCTGGAGTCTACTTACCTGGAGTCCATCTACCTGGAGTCTACCTACCTGGAGTCCATCTATCCTGGAGTCTACCTACCTGGAGTCCATCTACCTGGAGTCTACCTACCTGGAGTCTACCTACCTGGAGTCTACCTACCTGGGGATCGTTCCGGGGGTCAATGCCCCCGCGCCCCAGTCCTTGACCAGTAACTCAGGGTATCAGAGTAACTTTCTGACATACAGGCCAAACCCCCGTGGTCCCGCTACCCTGGGTGATATTTTTCCCACCAACAGTAAATACCTGTACCCAGGGATCCGCATTTCATCACTAAAATATTTCTTTTTCGTGTAAATCTCCGTTACAGACGTAAACAATACGTCTGACATCATCAGAAGGTAATTTATAAACCGTATCTCCGTTACAGACGTAAACAATACGTCTGACATCATCAGAAGGTAATTTATAAACCGTATCTCCGTTACAGACGTAAACAATACGTCTGACATCATCAGAAGGTAATTTATAAACCGTATCTCCGTTACAGACGTAAACAATACGTCTGACATCATCAGAAGGTAATTTATAAACCGTATCTCCGTTACAGACGTAAACAATACGTCTGACATCATCAGAAGGTAATTTATAAACCGTATCTCCGTTACAGATGTAAACAATACGTCTGACATCATCAGAAGGTAATTTATAAACCGTATCCCCGTTACAGATGTAAACAATACGTCTGACATCATCAGAAGGTAATTTATAAACCGTATCTCCGTTACAGATGTAAACAATACGTCTGACATCATCAGAAGGTAATTTATAAACCGTATCCCGTTACAGATGTAAACAATACGTCTGACATCATCAGAAGGTAATTTATAAACCGTATCTCCGTTACAGATGTAAACAATACGTCTGACATCATCAGAAGGTAATTTATAAACCGTATTTCACTGATTTTTCTTGGTTTGGGCAAACAGTTTTGGAATAATTAGTGCTTTTATTTAATAAGTGTATGAAAGAGGGGAAGGTACCAAAGGATTGGCAGACAGCATGCATAATTCCTCTGTATAAAGGCAAAGGGCACAAAAAAAGAGAATGTAAGAATTATAGAGGCATAAGTTTGTTGAATCAGTTTGTTGGTAGCGCACTTAGTTCACACAGTGAGGCCCGGGGGTCGATCCCCAGTACGGGTGGAAAACATTAGGACGTGTTTCCATAAGACATTTGCTGTCCCTGTTCACCTAGTAGTAAAATAGGTACCTGAGTGTTAGTTCACTGGTGTGGGTCGCATCCTGGGGACAAAATTAGCCTAATTTGCCCGAAATGCTCTGCATAACAAGCGGTTTTCTATAGTAGTATGTCACTTGATGTCAGCTATGGTCTGTATACCTTGTACATGTACTGGTAGAAATAAAGATATTATTATTATTATTATTATTATTATTATTATTATTATTATTATTATTATTATTATTATTACATGATAATGAAATATTGTAGGTTTGTGTAAACATAAGCTGACATTTCTAGTAGATTTCTGGGGCTTGTTGGTTAGACTTTGCATCTGTGGTTGTCATAAGCCCAACACTGGCTGGCCTGCAGCCCAACATGACTGCTAAGCGATGATAGTCTCAAAGTTCCTTGACATTCTTTCCAGCTGGCTGGCACTGACAAAATCCCTGATGGTTTCATGATTATAATTTGCAATTTGAGATTGGCGTTCATGAGGCTTTGCACGCATCGTAGTCTTCATGTGGAAGACCAGAGACCTTGACTTATAACACTGTTATTCACTTACTGAACTACGGTGTATTTTTGATATGAATGAACTTGCTGGACCTGGAATGGCATGTGCCTTTGTTCTGGTGATGTCGACATTTCTTCGGATGATTGTACATGTAAGTTCCCTTTTAGTTAGCCTCATCAGGGCCAAATTTACAGATGTTCCAAGAATAGAATTTGCATACGTCAAGTTTCCGTTGGCTGGAGTGTCGGTGCTTAGAGGACCCAACTGGTGTAATTTCTGGAGTTGTACCAGCGTCAGAACCAACACTATAAACACTATAATCATAACCGTAATTTTTAAAGGGGTGGAGGGGTAAGCCAGTGGAAGGCCTCGGTCAGATGACCAAAACATCCAACTGTGGGTCATAATATGACTGAGACCCGAGTCTGGAAACACTTGTCCTGTTTCCTGACAAACCTTACCTAACCTAACTAACAGTGACAGCACCAGCACTGACCCCAGTGCTACCACCAGCTTCACTAGTACCATCATCTAGACAAACCCTAGAACCATCAGTCACCAGCAACGGCATCATAAGAAAGGGACTAAGGATGGGGTGAAGAAAACAGAGATAATGTTGTGGAAGAAAGTAAAGAAGATAAACTAGATACAATAACAGCACTCACCTCACCTAATTGTGGTTGGAGGGGTCGATTCATAGCTCCTGGCCCCGCCTCTTCACTGGTCGCCACACAGTGTGCTTCTACATACTGGCAACAAAAGCTAGCTGTGTTACCCTGTGATATTCCATCACACACAATGGGTAACAGTGTTTAAATCTATTATCTTGAGCTGGAACACTTGAGCAAGACCAGTAAAGATAACGTCAAGTATTCCACTAAGGCAAAATATTCCAGTCTGAAGATTTTTTCTTTTCAAACAAAACAATTTTACAGTCTAAGAACTGTTTTCCTACCTCAACTAACACCCAGGTACCTACTTACTGCTAGGTGAACAGGGACAGCAGGTGTACGGAAACAAGCCCAATGTTTCCATCCGTGCTGGGAATCAACCACGGACGCTCAGTATGTGAGATGACTGCGTTGCTAATCGAGCCTCAGGACACCGTCAAAGGAAGGTGAGGTAGAAAAGTAAGGTAGGAAGATGAGGTAGGGAAGTAAGGTAGGAAGATGAGGTAGGGAAGTAAGGTGGGGAGGCGGGGCAGACGTTACCTAGTGAACCAGAAGCTTGTGGTTGGCGTTCCCAGCCTTGGTGACCATAATGTCTCAACCCACATACATGCAGCTACCTGCGTACAGTTATACCTCTGTAATGACCCTCACCTGTTGCCACACTCACCTGCTACAACACTCACCTGTTGCCACACTCACCTGCTACAACACTCACCTGTTGCCACACTCACCTGCTACAACACTCACCTGTTGCCACACTCACCTCCTACAACACTCACCTGTTGCCACACTCACCTCCTACAACACTCACCTGTTGCCACACTCACCTCCTACAACACTCACCTGTTGCCACACTCACCTCCTACAACACTCACCTGTTGCCACACTCACCTGCTACAACACTCACCTGTTGCCACACTCACCTGCTACAACACTCACCTGTTGCCACACTCACCTGCTACAACACTCACCCGTTGCCACACTCACCTCCTACAACACTCACCTGTTGCCACACTCACCTCCTACAACACTCACTGTTGCCACACTCACCTGCTACAACACTCACCTGTTGCCACACTCAACTGCTACCACACTCACCTGCTGCCACACTCAACTGCTACAACACTCACCTGCTGCCACACTCAACTGCTACCACACTCACCTGCTGCCACACTCAACTGCTACCACACTCACCTGCTGCCACACTCAACTGCTACAACATCACCTGTTGCACACTCACCTCCTACAACACTCACCTGTTGCCACACTCAACTGCTACAACACTCACCTGTTGCCACACTCACCTCCTACAACACTCACCTGTTGCCACACTCACCTGCTACAACACTCACCTGTTGCCACACTCACCTCCTACAACACTCACCTGTTGCCACACTCACCTCCTACAACACTCACCTGTTGCCACACTCACCTGCTACAACACTCACCTGTTGCCACACTCACCTGCTACAACACTCACCTGCTGCCACACTCAACTGCTACCCACATCACCTGTTGCCACACTCACCTGCTACAACACTCACCTGTTGCCACACTCACCTGCTACAACACTCACCTGTTGCCACACTCACCTGCTGCCACACTCAACTGCTGCCACACTCAACTGCTGCCACACTCAACTGCTGCCACACTCACTGCTGCCACACTCAACTGCTGCCACACTCAACTGCTACCACACTCACCTGCTGCCACACTCAACTGCTACAACACTCACCTGTTGCCACACTCACCTCCTACAACACTCACCTGTTGCCACACTCACCTCCTACAACACTCACCTGTTGCCACACTCACCTCCTACAACACTCACCTGTTGCCCACTCACCTCCTACAACACTCACCTGTTGCCACACTCACCTGCTACAAACTCCCTGCTGCCACACTCAACTGCTACAACACTCACCTGTTGCCACACTCACCTCCTACAACACTCACCTGTTGCCACACTCACCTCCTACAACACTCACCTGTTGCCACACTCACCTCCTACAAACACTCACCTGTTGCCACACTCACCTCCTACAACACTTCACCTGTTGCCACACTCACCTCTACAACACTCACCTGTTGCCACACTCACCTGCTACAACACTCACCTGCTGCCACACTCAACTGCTACAACACTCACCTGTTGCCACACTCACCTCCTACAACACTCACCTGTTGCCACACTCACCTCCTACAACACTCACCTGTTGCCACACTCACCTCCTACAACACTCACCTGTTGCCACAACTCACCTCCTACAAACACTCACCTGTTGCCACACTCACCTGCTACAACACTCACCTGTTGCCACACTCACCTGCTACAACACTCACCTGCTGCCACACTCAACTGCTACCACACTCACCTGCTGCCACACTCAACTGCTACAACACTCACCTGTTGCCACACTCAACTGCTACCACACTCACCTGCTGCCACACTCAACTGCTACCACACTCACCTGCTGCCACACTCAACTGCTACCACACTCACCTGCTGCCACACTCAACTGCTACAAACACTCACCTGCTGCCAAAACTCAACTGCTACCACACCTCACCTGCTGCCACACTCAACTGCTACAACACTCCACCTGCTGCCACACTCAACTGCTACCACACTCACCTGTTGCCACACTCACCTGCTACAACACTCACCTGCTGCCACACTCAACTGCTACCACACTCACCTACTGCCACACTCGCATGCTACCACACTCACCTACTGCCACACTCACCTGCTACCACACTCACCTGCTGCCACACTCACCTGCTGCCACACTCAACTGCTGCCACACTCACCTACTGCCACACTCACCTGCTGCCACACTCAACTGCTACCACACTCACCTACTGCCACACTCACCTGCTGCCACACTCACCTGCTGCCACACTCACCTGCTGCCACACTCAACTGTACCACACTCAACCTACTGCCACACTCACCTGCTACCACCCCATCACCTGCTGCCACACTCACCTGCTGCCACACTCACTGCTGCCACACTCACCTACTGCCACACTCACCTGCTGCCACACTCAACTGCTACCACACTCACCTACTGCCACACTCACCTGCTGCCACACTCAACTGCTGCCACACTCAACTGCTGCCACACTCACCTGTTGCCACACTCAACTGCTGCCACACTCACCTGTTGCCACACTCACCTGCTGCCACACTCACCTACTGCCACACTCACCTGCTGCCACACTCAACTGCTACCACACTCACCTGCTGCCACACTCAACTGCTACAACACTCACCTACTGCCACACTCACCTGCTACCACACTCACCTGCTGCCACACTCAACTGCTGCCACACTCACCTGTTGCCACACTCACCTGCTACCACACTCACCTGCTGCCACACTCAAACTGCTACCACACTCACCTGCTGCCACACTCACCTGCTGCCACACTCAACTGCTACCACACTCACCTACTGCCACACTCACCTGCTACCACACTCACCTGCTAACACACTCACCTGCTAAATCCCCCCTGGTAACACACTCACCTGGTAACACACTCACCTGGTAACACACTCATCTGCTAAATCCCCCCTGGTAACACACCTGCTAAATCCCCCCTGGTAACACACTCACCTGCTACCACACTCACCTGCTAACACACTCACCTACTGCCACACTCACCTGCTAACACACTCACCTGCTAATCCCCCCTGGTAACACACTCACCTGGTAACACACTCACCTGGTAAACACACTCATCTGCTAAATCCCACCCTGGTAAACACACCTGCTAAATCCCCCCTGGTAACACACTCACCTGGTAACACATTCACCTGCTAAATCCCCCCCTGGTAACACACCTGCTAAATCCCCCCTGGTAAACACATTCACATGCTAAATCCCCCCTGGTAACACACCTGCTAAATCCCCCTGGTAAACACACTCACACTGCTAAATCCCCCCCTGGGAACATACTCACCTGCTAACATACTCATCTGCTAAATCCCCCCTGGTAACGCACTCACCCGCTAAAATCCCCCCCTGGTAACATACTCACCTGCTAACATACTCACCTGCTAACACACTCACCTGCTATTTAGTTGGATTAGCCAAATTAAATTACACTTGTTATAATAAGGTTAGGTAAGTTTCCTAAAGTTCTTTTGGTACAAAATTATTAATTTTTACATTAACATAAATGAAAAACAAATATATCTTTAAATGTATATGAAATTATTTTAGAAAGGGCATAATTTTAAACGAGTTCTTGCTAATTCACCAATTTTAACGTATTCGGCACGGACACACACACACACACACACCCCACACACCCCACACACACACACACACACACTTATATATAACTGTATATATAATATATATATATATATATATATTATATATATATATATATTATATATAAATATATATATATATAATGTCGCACCGGCTAGGCAGGGTGGCCGTACTAGCCCGTTGCTCCCGGCGTTTTAGTCGCCTCTTAAGACACCCATGGCTTACGGAGGAAGACTTCTTCTCCAGGTCTCCATATGGTGTACGAGGATATTCTCAAGCATCCCAGAGAGCGTCAAGAATTTACACAGTTGACAGTATAACATTCCACCAGGAGGAAACTCACCGACAACTGTACACTTAATTATATCATGGTAAAGGTTGTGTGCTGGCTCTTGTTTATACAGGTTACCTGTAGACTAAACTGTGATGGGAAACTCACCTGTTGTTTCCTGTATCTACCACAGTGCTGCCTGTATCTACCACAGTGCTGCCTGTATCTACCACAGTGTTGCCTGTATCTACCACAGTGTTGTCTGTATCTACCACAGTGTTGTCTGTATGTACCACAGTGCTGCCTGTATCTACCACAGTGTTTCCTGTATCTACCACAGTGCTGCCTGTATCTACCACAGTGCTGCCTGTATCTACCACAGTGTTGTCTGTATCTACCACAGTGTTGTCTGTATGTACCACAGTGCTGCCTGTATCTACCTCAGTGCTGCCTGTATCTACCACAGTGTTGCCTGTATCTACCACAGTGCTGCCTGTATCTACCACAGTGTTGCCTGTATGTACCACAGTGTTGCCTGTATGTACCACAGTGTTGCCTGTATCTACCACAGTGTTGTCTGTATGTACCACAGTGTTGCCTGTATGTACCACAGTGCTGCCTGTATCTACCACAGTGTTGTCTGTATGTACCACAGTGTTGCCTGTATGTACCACAGTGCTGCCTGTATCTACCACAGTGTTGCCTGTATCTACCACAGTGTTGCCTGTATCTACCACAGTGTTGCCTGTATCTACCACAGTGCTGCCTGTATCTACCACAGTGTTGCCTGTATGTACCACAGTGCTGCCTGTATCTACCACAGTGCTGCCTGTATCTACCACAGTGTTGCCTATATCTAACACAGTGTTACCTGTATCTACCACAGTGTTGCCTGCATCTACCACAGTGTTGCCTGTATCCACCACAGTGTTGCCTGTGTCTACCACAGTCGACGGTAACTCTGATTCTGGCAGTAAGACACAATACCATGTCTGGAACATTACGTAAGTCACAGTGTGACTGGCAATGATCGCAGCCGGACGAAGCGCCGTCATGAGCTCCTCTCTCTCCTACGTACAGGTTATCTGTGTGTTGTTGAATATTGTTCATACACACAACTGTCTCATCTGATGAGATTATACGTGTTATATCAAGGAAACAACTATGACACGTATAATCTCATCAGATGTCATATCAAGGAAACAGCTATGACACGTATAATCTCATCAGATGTCATATCAAGGAAACAGCTATGACACGTATAATCTCATCAGATGTCATATCAAGGAAACAGCTGCTGGGACATTGGTGATTAAGACACATGTGCAACATATGGGAATCTTTATTCAGGAAACGTTTCGCCACACAGTGGCTTCATCAGTCCAATATAAAGAATAGTGAAGATGAGGAGGAGTTTGAGGTAATCAGTCCCTCATCCTGGAGTCCATGTAATCACTCCATCAAAATTGAGGGACTGATTACCTCAAACTCCTTCTCATCTTCACCATTCTTCTTGACAACGGCTTGATAAAGCTCCTGGAGAGCGAAACGTTGCCACATTAAAATGTCACATTAGTTGCACTTGTGTCCTTTTACTCGGCAGTAGTAATGAAATAATGCTGATGTTATCAGTCCATCAACCTTGGAGAAAAAAGTATTTGAGGTGGTCAGTCCGTCAGCCTGGAGATGAGGCTGAGGGACTGACCACCTCACATCTCCAAGGTTAATGGACTAATTACAGTATCTTTATTTAACTACTATACCTGCTGCCTCTGTATTTGACTGAAGAAGTCTAGGCGAAACGTTTCATCAATAAAGATACCCAACTGTTGTACATGTGTTTTAATAATATCCCTTTGAGGGTTTTGGTCGTACTAGTACGTCTTACGCGTAGGGGGTTTTGACGTACTAGTACGTCTTACACGTAGGGGTTTTTGACGTACTAGTACGTCTTACGCGTAGGGTTTTTTGACGTACTAGTACGTCTTACGCGTAGGGGTTTTTGACGTACTAGTACGTCTTACACGTAGGGGTTTTTGACGTACTAGTACGTCTTACGCGTAGGGGTTTTTGACGTACTAGTACGTCTTACACGTAGGGGTTTTTGACGTACTAGTACGTCTTACACGTAGGGGTTTTTGACGTACTAGTACGTCTTACGCGTAGGGTTTTTTGACGTACTAGTACGTCTTACGCGTAGGGGTTTTTGACGTACTAGTACGTCTTACACGTAGGGGTTTTTGACGTACTAGTACGTCTTACGCGTAGGGGTTTTTGATGTACTAGTACGTCTTACACGTAGGGGTTTTTGACGTACTAGTACTCATAAATTCTAGCGGCCTCAAATCTAGTGGGAGAAAGCTGGTAGGCCTTCATATGAAAGAATGGGTCTATGTAGTCAGTGTGCACAGTCTAAAAAAAATCCTGCAGCACACAGTGCATAATGAGAAAAAAAAAACTTTGACCATTTTTTTGGAATAAATCAGCGACTTTGCAGTGTATTTTCGTATGGTATTTATTGTTGTATTCTAGTTTTCTTGGTCTCATTTTATAGAATGGAAGACATATTACAGAAATTGAGATGATTTTGACTGGTTTTACAATGAAAGGTGCCTTGAAATTGAGCTCAAAGTAGCAGAAATGTTCGCTTTTTACCAAACTTCAAAAGTAAACAAATCGTGCCAAGCGTGCAATACACGTCAACCGGTGAGTCTAATATTCTTTCACAAGTGCGCCAATAATATTTATACCATTTTTTACACTAATGCAGTAGTCTGCATAACAGTAAATCTTATATTTTTTGTGAGAATAAAAATTCAAAGTGGAAAGCAAAAGAATATAAGAGGGGCCTTGAGACGTGACTAATGACTAGAGGAAATGTCATTTTAGTGCCAGGAATGTCTTTCTTGTTTGTTCTGGACCCTATTCGGAAATTGGCATCTTTTGAAATTTGTGTGAAATTGGCAAAATTGCTAAATTCTGACCACTGTACTGGATAGTTGAATTTCATAAATGGGTGGTTTCTTGCACCCATTTGATAGAAAAAATGGAGTTCTAGCGAAATATTCATGTTTTTTGTCGACTAGTACAGTGAAATTGGCCGAAAATGGGGCTCAAAGTGGGCAAAATCGCCGATGCGTAAACATCGCAGAGACCGCTAACTTTGCGAGAGCATAATTCCGTAAGTTTTCTATCAAATTTCAAACTTTTGGTGTCTTTATGATCGGGAAAAGATTCTCTATCTTTTCATAAGAGAAAAGAATTTTTTTTTTAAATTTGGCCGACCCTGAGAACGAGTTTCGGAGAGGGCCTGTCGACCCTCAAAGGGTCTTCAACTGTTACAACAAAACAGTAAACGCTGGTGGTGGCATTTTTCAAATCACTTGTGTTCTCTTGTTCAGTGTTGAGAGAGAGAGAGAGAGAGAGAGAGAGAGAGAGAGAGAGAGAGAGAGAGAGAGAGAGAGAGAGAGAGAGAGAGAGAGCTAATATCGGCTGGAGAATGTACAAAGATCATTTACTGCCAGTCACGCATTTATAAAACTGGGAATGCCTCAGAGTACCTGCAACGCCCTCAACGGTAGATAATATATACCTGGAATATATACCTGGAAGATATACCTGGAAGATATCTAAGAGGTTAGTTCCAGACCTAAACCTTAAGAAGGTACCTGGAGTGAGAGACAGGGAAGTGTTGGAAACACAGACACAAATGCAGGTGCCAGATAAGTGGAAAATGGCAAATGTGATACCTATTTTCAAAGCAGGTGACAGGTCCTTAGCTTCGAACTATAGACCAATAAGCCTGACCTCCATAGAGGGAAAATTTATGGAATCAATAATTGCCGAGGCAGTTCGTAGCCACCTTGAAAAGCATAAATTAATCAACGAATCTCAGCATGGTTTTACAAAGGGGCGTTCCTGCCTTACGAATTTATTAACTTTTTTCACTAAGGTATTTGAGGAGGTAGATCATGGTAATGAATATGATATTGTGTATATGGACTTCAGAAAGGGCTTTTGAACAGGGTCCCCACATCAGAGACTATTGAGGAAAATTAAGGCACATGGAATAGGAGGAGAAATTTTTCCTGGATAGAGGAAATGGTTAAACAAATAGGCAGCAGAGAGTTTGCATAATGGGAGAAATCAGAGTGGGGAAGCGCCCACGAGCGGTGTTCCACAGGGGTCATGTTGGGGCCCCCTGCTGTTCAAAATATACATAAACGACATAGATGAGGGCATAAAGAGCGACATCAGCAAGTTTGCCGATGACACCAAAATAGGCCGTCGAATTCATTCTGACGAGGACATTAGAGCACTCCCAGGAAGATTGAATAGACTGATGCATGGTCGGAGAAGTGGCAGATGCAGTTTAATATAGACAAATGCAAAGTTCAAAAATGTTGGACAGGACAATAACCATGCCACATATAAACTAAATAATGTAGACTTAATATTACGGATTGCGAAAAAGATTTAGGAGTTCTGGTTAGCAGTAATCTGAAACCAAGACAACATGCATAAGTGTTCGCAATAAAGCAAAAAGAATCCTTGGCTTCATATCCCAAAAAGCATAAATAATAGGAGTCCTCAGGTTGTTCTTCAACTCTATACATCCTTGGTTAGGCCTCATTTAGATTATGCTGCTCAGTTTTGGTCACCGTATTACAGAATGGATATAAATGCTCTGGAAAATGTACAAAGGAGGATGACAAGGTTGATCCCATGTATCAGAAACCTTCCCTATGAGGATAGACTAAGGGCCCTGAATCTGCACTCTCTAGAGAGACGTAGAATTAAGGGGGATATGATTGAGGTGTATAAATGGAAGACAGGAATAAATAAAGGGGATGTAAATAGTGTGCTGAAAATATCTAGCCTAGACAGGACTCGCAGCAATGCACAGCAATTGCACAACTTGTCAGACACTGCAACATCATGGAATCTTGGTTCAGAGGACATCTACAAGACCTTCTTCAGGGCTGCTGCAACTAACCCATCTCTTTGGGAAGGACCTACTTCCACTGGGGAATCCCGCCTACCAGTGACTGCCCTCGTCTGCTGCCCGTCCCTTCCACTGACGCCTATATAAACGCCAGTCTTCTTGTCTTTGCTCCAGATTCTCCTCCACCACGATGCTGTGAACACTAACTCCAAGGCCGAGGGACTGATTACCTCATCTTTTGTATATAGTTCTACTGTCTTCCTATTATGTCCTAGAATCTGTATTGATAAAGCCACTGGATGGCGAAACGTCTACAATAAAGATATTCAGATGTTGCACATGTGTCTTAACTTTCAATGGTTTTAAGTTGGAAAAATTCAGATTCAGGAAGGATATAGGAAAGTACTGGTTTGGTAATAGAGTTGTGGATGAGTGGAACAAACTCCCGAGTACAGTTATAGAGGCCAGAACGTTGTGTAGCTTTAAAAATAGGTTGGATAAATACATGAGTGGATGTGGGTGGGTGTGAGTTGGACCTGATAGCTTGTGCTACCAGGTCGGTTGCCGTGTTCCTCCCTTAAGTCAAGGTGACCTGACCTGACTAGGTTGGGTTCATTGGCTTAAGCCGGTAGGAGACTTGGACCTGCCTCGCATGGGCCAATAGGCCCATGTGAGCCTTTATTGACAACGTTTCGCCCACGCAGTGGGATTTATCAAGTCACAAATCAGATATGTTTGTGACTTAAAAAAGCCCATTGAGTGGGCGAAACATTGCCAATAAAGGCTCGCATTATTCTGCATTTATGTCAATTTTTCCATGGTGTCGGTATTGCTTGCCATAGGGAAGTGTTAAATAGACCCTGGGAAAAGCAGGGGCACCGTGGGCATAATAAGAAAACACTGTGTCAACATCCGTGCTCCCAGATTATTCAACTTTCTACAAGCAGACATCAGAAATACTGCCTGGACAAGTGCCATTTCAACCAGACTGTGATGGGTATGAGGGCCAGAGGGTCGCCAACAGCAACAGTCTGGTTGACCAGGCAGAGAACCTGGAAGTTAAAAGCACAGATGAGTCGCAGGGATGTTGGGAAGTACTTTTTCAGTCTGTGGTTAGTAGGGAAGTGAAGTGAACCTGATGTTAAAGTGGCAGAGTCGAACTGCATAGTTTCAAGACTAGATATGACAGCTCAAGAGGTCAATAAAAGTCTGTCGGTGAAGCTTGACAGGTGGACCACAACTCGACCCCCGAAAATACAAATCGGTGAATACACTCACACAGTCACACATGCACACGCAGCCTACAAACAGCCACACACACACAAACGTACATACAGTTACGCACGTACACGCCCGATTCATGGTGTTTAACTGTGAGCAGTTGTAATCACGTACGTCAGGGTAATTTCCGGTCTTATGAAGTGGTCAGCAGACCTAAAATGTTTCTATATAACTTGATTATATATATATATATATATATATATATATATATATATATATATATATAATATATATATATATATATATATATATGTATGTAGTGCCGAATAGGTAAAACTTTCGATTTTAGGTTATATAGCAACGCTTTTCTTACCAAATAAGGCAAACGTACGTTTGTGTATGTGTGTGTACTCACCTATTTGTGGTTGCAGGGGTCGAGTCACAGCTCCTGGCCCCGCCTCTTCACTGATTGCTACTAGGTCCTCTCTCTCCCTGCTCCATGAGCTTTATCATACCTCGCCTTAAAACTATGTATGGTTCCCGCCTCCACTACTTCACTTTCTAGGCTATTCCATGGCTTGACTACTCTATGACTGAAGAAATACTTCCTAACATCCCTTTGATTCATCTGAGTCTTCAACTTCCAATTGTGACCTCTTGTGTCTGTGTCCCATCTCTGGAACATCCCGTCTTTGTCCACCTTGTCTATTCCGCGCAGTATTTTATATGTCGTTATCATGTCTCCCCTGACCCTCCTTGCCTCCAGTGTCGTCAGGCCGATTTCCCTCAATCTTTCTTCGTAGGACAATCCCCGTAGCTCTGGGACTGATCTTGTTGCAAACCTTTGCACTTTCTCTAATTTCTTGACGTGCTTGACTAGATGTGGATTCCAAACTGGTGCTGCATACTCCAGTATGGGCCTGACGTACACAGTGTAGTGTCTTGAACGATTCCTAATTAAGGTATCGGAACACTATTCTCAGGTTTGCCAGGCGCCCATATGCTGCAGTAGTTATCTGGTTGATGTGTGCCTCCGGGGACGTGCTCGGTGTTATACTCACCCCAAGATCTTTCTCCTTGAGTGAGGTTTGCAGCCTTTGTCCACCTAGCCTATACTCTGTCTGCGGTCTTCTTTGCCCTTCCCCAATCTTCATGACTTTGCATTTGACAGAGTTGAAATCGAGAAGCCAGTTGCTGGACCACTTGTCCAGCCTTTCCAGGTCTCTTTGTAGTCCTGCCTGATCCTCATCCGATTTAATCCTTCTCATTAGCTTCACATCATCTGCGAACAGTGACACTTCAGAGTCTATCCCTTCCACCATGTCATTCACATATATCAAAAATAGCACTGGTTCTAGGACTGACCCCTGTGGGACGCCACTCGTCACAGGAACCCGCTGTGATACCTCATCACGTACCATGACCCGTTGTTGCCTCCCTGTCAGGTAATCTGTGATCCATTGCAGTGTCCTTCCTGTTATAGGTGCCTGATCCTCCAGCTTCTGCACTAATCTCCTGTGAGGAACTGTTCGAAGGCCTTTCTGCAGTCCAGGAAAATGCAGTCAACCCACCTCTCTCTCTCGTGTCTTACTTTTGTTACCTTGTCATAAAACTCCAGAAGTTTTGTGACACAGGATTTGCCTTCCATGAATCTGTGCTGGTTGTCGTTTATAATCTTGTTTCGTTCCAGGTGCTCCACCACTCTCCTCCTGATAATCTTCTCCATGACTTTGCATACTATACACGTCAGAGACACTGGTCTGTAGTTTAGTGCCTTGTTTTGTCTCCTTTCTTAAAAATGGGGACTACATTTGCCGTCCTCCATACCTCAGGTAGTTGCCCAGTTTCAAGGCATGTATTAAGATTGTGGCATGCACAGCATCTCTACTCCTTCTCTAAGGACCCACGGGGAGATGTCCGGACCCCTCGCCTTTGAGGCATCGAGGTCACTTAGCAGCTTCTGCACCACCTCCTCCGTTGTTTGTATGTCATCATCAAGCACCTGTTGGTATGTTCCCTATTGATGTTCCCCTCTGTGCTGTCTTGGAGCCATCCCTGTCTCTACTGAAAATACTTCCTTAGATCTCACGTTGAGCTCCTCGCATACCTCTTGATCGTTACTTGTGAGTTCCCCACCTTTCCTCAGCCTGATCACCTGGTCTTTGACTGTTGTCTTCCTCCTGTTGTGGCTGTACAGCAGTTTCGGGTGAGACTTGACTTTCGATGCTATGTTATTTTCACACTGTTGCTGGGCCTCCCTCCTTACCTGTGCATACTCGTTCCTGGCTCTTCGACTAATCTCCTTATTTTCCTAGGTCCTTCGCCTTCTATACTTTTTCCATTCTCTATTTCACTTGGTTTTTGCTTCTTTACACCGTCGAGTAAACCAGGGGCTCGTTCTGGTCTTCCCATTATTTCTGTTGCCCTTGGGAACAAACCTTTCTTCTGCCTGCTGTGTATTCAAAGCACAGAACCACGTGGTCACTAGCTCCTAAGGGCCTCTCATATGTGATGTCCCCAATGTCTGAACTGCTCAGGGTGAGCACAAGGTCCAGTCTTGCTGGTTCATCCTTCCCTCTCTCTCTGGTAGTATCCTTAACATGTTGATGCATGAGGTTTTTCCAGTACCACATCCATCATCTTGGCTCTCAATGTTTCGGGACCCCAGTGTGGCTCCAGGTTTTCCCAATCGATCTCCCTGTGGTTGAAATCCCCCATAACAAGTAACTTTGCTCTGCTGGAGTTAGCTCTTCTTGCCACCTCAGCAAGTGTGTCCACCATTGCTCTGTTACTCTCTTCATATTCCTCTCTTGACTTCCTGCAGTTCTGTGGTAGATTATACATCACTGCAATGACTACCTTGTGAGTGTGTGTGTGTATGTGTACTCACCTAATTGTGGCTGCAGGAGTCGATTCATAGCTCCTGGCCCCGCCTTTTCACTGGTCGCTACTAGGTCCACTCTTTCCTGCTCAATGAGCTTTATCATACCTCTTCCTAAAGGTAGGTATGGTACCTGCCTCCACTACCTCACTTTCCAGACTATTATACTTCCTGACAACTCTATTGCTGAAGAAGTACTTCCTAACATCCCTGTGATTAATCTGAGTATTCAACTTCCATTTGTGACCCCTTGTTTCTGTCCCCCATCTCAGGAACATTCTGTCCCTGTCCACCTTGTCGATTCCTCTCAGTAGTATTTTATATGTAGTTATCATATCCCCCATATCTCTCCTGTCCTCCAGTGTCGTCAGGTCGAGTTCTCTTAACCTTTCCTCCTAGGAGATGCCCCTTAGTTCCGGGACTAGTCTCTTTGCCAACCTTTGCACTTTCTCTAGTTTCCTAACCTGCATGGCCAGGTGTGGGTTCCAAACTGGTGCTGCATACTCAAATATGGGCCTGACGTA
Source organism: Cherax quadricarinatus (assembly GCF_026875155.1). Taxonomy (NCBI): domain Eukaryota; kingdom Metazoa; phylum Arthropoda; class Malacostraca; order Decapoda; family Parastacidae; genus Cherax; species Cherax quadricarinatus. The sequence goes on from NC_069483.1 coordinate 15,753,204, forward strand.
AACGGTATACATTATTATTATTATAATTAAGAGGGAAGCGCTAAACCAGCAGGATCATACAGCGCCTGTGGGAGGATGGAAGGTATTCAGGCTTAATTCAGGGAACTGGAGCACAGATCCAGTTCCCTAGATCAAGAGCCCCTCAACAGCATCAAAGAACCTTCGTTTAGGGGACACGGTGTACAGAGTCCGGAACAACCTCTTACTGAGATGTCGGAACGCTATTCTTAGGTTTGTCAAGCGTCCATATGTTGTGTGCTTCCGGAGATGTGCTCGGTATTATACACTTCAAAATCTTTTTCCTTGAGTGAGGTTTGTAGTCTTTGGCCCCCTAGACTGTATTCTGTCTGTGGTCTTCTTTGCCCTTCCCCAATATTTATGACTTTGCACTTAGTGGGGTTGAACTCCTACAGCCTGTCCAGATCCCTCTGTAGTCCTGCCTTATCCTCCTCTGACTGAATTCTCATTAGCTTCACATCGTCTGCCAACAGGAACACTTCTGAATCTATTCCTTCCGTCATGTCATTCACATATACCAGAAACAGCACTGGTCCTAGGACTGACCCCTGTGGGACCCCGCTGGTCACAGGTGCCCACTCTGACACCTCGCCACGTACCATGACTCGCTGTTGTCTTCCTGACAAGTATTCCCTGATCCATTGTAGTGCCTTCCCTGTTATCCCTGCTTGGTCCTCCAACTTTTGCATTAATCTCTTGTGTGGAAGTGTGTCAAACGCCTTCTTACAGTGTATATGTGTATGAGTGGGAGGGAGGGAGGACTCTCACATCCAGATAATTCACGATAATCTTTATTCTAGGTAGAAGTAAATAGCTCATCTCAGCAGATAGCCTCAGTGTGGCCTTGCTTGTCCTCTGCTGTCACTCTGTCCCGTGTAGTACCGTGTAATATGAGTACTTAATATGTGTTTAATATATTCTAAGTGTGTGGAGCGTCGTACAGCAGTACTCAGCAGTAGTGACCACTAGTCAGTACTCAGCAGTAGTGACCACTAGTCAGTACTCAGCAGCAGTGACCACTAGTCAGTACTCAGCAGTAGTGACCACTAGTCAGTACTCAGCAGTAGTGACCACTAGTCAGTACTCAGCAGCAGTGACCACTAGTCAAGTGTCATGCGCCTGTACACACACACACACACACACACACACACACAACTTCCCGACTCATTATTAGGGACACCCAGGTTAACGTACGCTTTTTTTTTTACTCACGAAATATTCACCTTTTTATCCCAGCGGTGGGGATGAGGGAGGGGAGGTGATGAGGGAGGGGAGGTGATGAGGGAGGGGAGGTGATGAGGGAGGGGAGGTGATGAGAGAGGGGAGGTGATGAGGGAGGGGAGGGAGTGAAGGAGGGGTGGGGTGTTTTAGAGGTGAATGTACCATGTCGTTTATCAGGTTAACTCGACCATCTGGCTCCAATAAGAGCCATCCAACTAGGTATATTTATATGCATGATAGGGAGGTTAGCATGGGCCACCACTGTGACCACAAATGCAGGTTTTTACAGACGAATCCGACACCAGAGTGGCTGTGTCGAACTCTAGCTCAAGTGGTCATAGTGGTGGTTCATGCCACTATGGAACAATATCGTTCCAATGACGCTGAACTCTTCTCCAGGCTGAGGGACTGACCACCTCAAATAATTTTTCTCCAAGGTTGATGGACTGATTACATCATCTTTATTTCATTTCCACTGCTCCCTTTATAGCTGACTGAAGAAGTCTACTGTGTAGGCGAAACGTTTCAATAATAGAGATACCCAACTGTTGCACATGTGTCTTAATCATCAACTTGTCAGTATTTTATAACATTGTCAACATCTCTCAGTGTGTATATCCCGTCTTCTTGACTCAAGTTCCAGGGACAGTTTATAGGCTAGCTTGTGTATGGTGCTGGGGAGGGGGGTGATGTGGGGTGCTGGTGCTGGTGTGTGAGGGGACTGTGGTGATGTGGGGTGCTGGTGCTGGTGTGTGAGGGGATTGTGGTGATGTGGGGTACTGGTGTGTGAGGGGATTGTGGTGATGTGGAGTACTGGTGTGTGAGGGGATTGTGGTGATGTGGGGTACTGGTGTGTGAGGGGATTGTGGTGATGTGGGTTACTGGTGTGTGAGGGGATTGTGGTGATGTGGGGTGCTGGTGTGTGAGGGGATTGTGGTGATGTGGGTTACTGGTGTGTGAGGGGATTGTGGTGATGTGGGGTACTGGTGTTGTGAGGGGATTGTGGTGATGTGGGGTACTGGTGTGTGAGGGGATTGTGGTGATGTGGGGTACTGGTGTGTGAGGGGATTGTGGTGATGTGGGGTGCTGGTGTGTGAGGGGATTGTGGTGATGTGGGTGCTGGTGTGTGAGGGGATTGTGGTGATGTGGGGTACTGGTGTGTGAGGGGATTGTGGTGATGTTGGGTACTGGTGTGTGAGGGGATTGTGGTGATGTGGGGTACTGGTGTGTGAGGGGATTGTGGTGATGTGGGGTGCTGGTGTGTGAGGGGATTGTGCTGATGTGGGGTGCTGGTGTGTGAGGGGATTGTGGTGATGTGGGGTGCTGGTGTGTGAGGGGATTGTGGTGATGTGGGGTACTGGTGTGTGAGGGGATTGTGGTGATGTTGGGTACTGGTGTGTGAGGGGATTGTGGTGATGTGGGGTACTGGGTGTGTGAGGGGATTGTGGTGATGTGGGGTGCTGGTGTGTGAGGGGATTGTGCTGATGTGGGGTGCTGGTGTGTGAGGGGATTGTGGTGATGTGGGGTACTGGTGTTGTGAGGGGATTGTGGTGATGTGGGGTACTGGTGTTGTCAGGGGATTGTGGTGATGTGGGGTACTGGTGTATGGAGGGAGTGAGGTGATGTGAGGGTGCTGATGTGTGAGGGGAGTGAGGTGATGTGGGGTACTGAAGTGTGGGGGGAGTGAGGTGATGTGGGGTGCTGGTGTGTGGGGGAGTGAGGTGATGTGGGGTACTGGTGTGTGAGGGAGTGAGGTGATGTGGGGTACTGGTGTGTGAGGGGAGTGAGGTGATGTGGGGTACTGGTGTGTGAGGGGAGTGAGGTGATGTGGGGTACCGGTGTGTGAGGGAGTGAGGTGATGTGGGGTACTGGTGTGTGGGGAGAGTGAGGTGATGTGGGGTACTGGTGTGTGGAGGGAGTGAGGTGATGTGGGGTACTGGTGTGTGGGGGAGTGAGGTGATGTGGGGTACTGGTGTTGTGAGGGAGTGAGGTGATGTGGGGTACTGGTGTGTGGGGGAGTGAGGTGATGTGGGGTACTGGTGTGTGAGGGAGTGAGGTGATGTGGGGTACTGGTGTGTGGGGGAGTGAGGCGATGTGGGGTACTGGTGTGTGGGGGAGGGGAGTGAGGTGATGTATGGGATACTGGTGTGTGGGGGAGTGAGGTGATGTGGGGTATTGGTGTGTGTGGGGAGTGAGGTGATGTGGGGTACTGGTGTGTGGGGGAGTGAGGTGATGTGGGGTACTGGTGTGTGAGGGAGTGAGGTGATGTGGGGTACTGGTGTGTGAGGGAGTGAGGTGATGTGGGGTACTGGTGTGTGGGGGAGTGAGGTGATGTGGGGTACTGGTGTGTGAGGGAGTGAGGTGATGTGGGGTACTGGTGTGTGAGGGAGTGAGGCGATGTGAGGTACTGGTGAAGGAAGTGACTGGGGTGGTGTTTAGGAAGATATAGTTTGCGTGTTAGGTTGGTCTTATGTGGGTTTGTGTGTTGGGGTGGTGGTGTGTGGGTTTGTGTTGGGGTGGTTGTAATGGAAGATGGGGTTGTGGGTGATGGAGGAGGAAGGAGAGAGTTGGGGTAATATCATGTTTGGGTATAAATTTCTTAAGGAGTGCAGGAGGGGGCACAGGAATATGACACGACCCCTGCTCATGGTTATTGGACAGGACAATAACCATGCCACATATAAACTAAATAATGTAGACCTTAATATTACGGATTGCGAAAAAGATTTAGGAGTTCTGGTTAGCAGTAATCTGAAACCAAGACAACAGTGCATAAGTGTTCGCAATAAAGCTAATAGAATTCTTGGCTTCATATCAAGAAGCATAAATAATAGGAGTCCTCAGGTTGTTCTTCAACTCTATACATCCTTGGTTAAGCCTCATTTAGATTATGCTGCTCAGTTTTGGTCACCGTATTACAGAATGGATATAAATGCTCTGGAAAATGTACAAAGGAGGATGACAAAGTTGATCCCATGTATCAGAAACCTTCCCTATGAGGATAGACTGAGGACCCTGAATCTGCACTCTCTAGAAAGACGTAGAATTAGGGGGGATATAATTGAGGTGTATAAATGGAAGACAGGAATAAATAAAGGGGATGTAAATAGTGTGCTGAAAATATCTAGCCTAGACAGGACTCGCAGCAATGGTTTTAAGTTGGAAAAATTTAGATTCAGGAAGGATATAGGAAAGCACTGGTTTGGTAATAGAGTTGTGGATGAGTGGAACAAACTCCCGAGTACAGTTATTGAGGCTAAAACGTTGTGTGGTTTTAAAAATAGGTTAGATAAATACATGAGTGGGTGTGGGTGGGTGTGAGTTGGACCTGACTAGCTTGTGCTACTAGGTCAGTTGCCGTGTTCCTTCCTTACGTGAATGTGACCTGACCTGACTAGGTTGGGTGCATTGGCTTAAGCCGGTAGGAGACTTGGACCTGCCTCGCATGGGCCAGTAGGCCTGCTGCAGTGTTCCTTCTTTCTTATGTTCTTATACGGTGTCCCGTAGCTTGATTGGTAGCGCACTCAGCTCACACACTGTCCGGGGGTCGATTCCCGGTACCTTTAGGAAACATTTGGACTTATTTCCATGTTCACCTAGCAGTAAAATAGGTACCTGGGTGTTAGTCGACTGGTGTGGGTCGCATCCTAATTTGCCCGAAATGCTCTACATAACAAGGGGTTTTCTATATAGTAGTATGTCAGCTATGGTCTGTATACCTTGTACATGTACTGGTAGAAATCAAGATATTATTATTATTATTATTATTATTATTATTATTATTAATCTTTACCCAAAGTTGCCAGAGAGTTGAATTACCCTAACCATCATACCACCCAACACCTGATTACCACCTAACACCAATCAGTCTCAGGTGTTTTTCCTAGGAACACGCGTCACTGTACCTAATTACCCAAGTTGTGTTACCTGTAGAGATAATTACGCAGCAGGTATTGAGTGCAAAAACCACTTGAAGGTGACACCGTAATTGTGTATTCTGAGGGTGAATTTCCTGCCTGAGAAATAGGTCATCATTCACCCAGTCACCTTCACGGTCATGGCGGCACCTCGGGAATTGGTTTAGAAAAACACGTAAGGAAACACTAGGACATGTTAGAAAACGGTTCGGCCCTGGGACCTTGATCACTTCTAACATACAGAGGTTAAAAGACCGTATGTATAGGCGGAGAGTGAGGTGTGAGTGACGCATGGTGACCTCAGTGAGGTGTGAGTGACGCATGGTGACCTGAGTGAGGTGTGAGTGACAAATGGTGACCTGAATGAGGTGTGAGTGAAGTATCGTGACCTGAGTGAGGTGTGAGTGACACATGGTGACCTGAGTGAGGTGTGAGTGACACATGGTGACCTGAAGAATGACATGTTGGGATGAGGACGGGTAGACGATGAGATCACGTGACTCCTGTGTTGCTGGGTTGGTGCTGCCCCGCCTGGTTGACTATCATGTATGCTAATGTTTCAGGAACTTTGTACTTTCCAGTGAATACTGGTGTTAATACTGGTGCTAATACTGGTGTTAACACTGGTGTTAACACTGGTATTAATACTGGTGTCGGTGACGGTGATCAGCGAGGCTTCCAGAGATAGTCGGCGTCTAAGATCGCATCTACATAACACAAGTCTTCACATGTCTCCAGTTTCCATCTTTCTTCATCCGGGATTGCAGACTCAAGGCACAAGTTATCATCAACAAACCGCCCATGGAACAGTCCTCTAAGCAGTCCATAGTGCTGCCATGTGGTGATATTGCCACGAATATTCGCCAGGTACTTGGTAAGAACATCACTGTGCCCATCATAAACACATCATCTATCAAAGACCTCACTATGAAACGTAGCCCCATACCTCTAACTTCCACAGTGGGCGTCTACACCATCCCCTGTGGATACTGTGCTAAGAAATATGTAGGGGAAACAGGAAGAAGTCTTTAGGTCAACCTGAACGAACATCGAAACGCCAGCAAGAGATGATTTAAGGTACGCCTGTGTCCTCCATCTCTTGTGTGGAACTGTGTCAAACGCCTTCTTACAGTGTGTATGGTCCAACAGTTGCGACTTTGATGAACTGGGATGAGGCACAACTCGTTCTCACCGAACAAGATCTTTGACGCCGACGATGTCTGGAAGCCTCGCTAATCGCCGTTACCGACATCAGTATTAACACCAGCATTAACACCAGTATTAACACCAGCATTAACACCAGTATTAACACCAGTATTAACTGGAAAGTACAAAATTTCTACACTATTAGCATACATGATACTCAACCAGGCGGGGCAGCACCTACCCAGCAACACAGGAGTCACATGATCTCATCGTCTACCCATCCTCATCCCAACATGGCATTCTTCAGGTCACTATGCGTCACTCACACCTCACTTTCCGCCTAATTATACTATCTTTTAACCTCTGTATGTTAGAAGTGTTGCAAGGTCCCAGGACCTTGCAACATTTGGATGTCATAATAATGATACCCAAGTGTTTAGTATTTAGTTCATCATCCTGTCGCTTCTCTGAACCATTATGTACATAGTTGTATCTCCTAACTACCTACTGATGATAATAAGGTCATCACTGATATACCTTTGATGAGTTTCGAGAGTCTTTCTACTCCTGGAGCCCGGTCATGGGCCAGGCTCGTCTGGTGGTAGCCTGGTCAACCAGACTTGCTGCTGGTGGCCCGCTGGCCCACATACCCATCACAGCCTGGTTGATCTGGCACCTGGTTAAGATACTTATCCAATTTCCTCTTGAAGACTTCTACACTTGTTCCAACAGTGTTTCTGATATCTTCTGATAAGATGCTGAATAATTTGGGGCCACGAATGTTGATACAGTGTTCTCTTATTGTGCCCACGCCACCCTTGCTTTTCACTGGGTTTATTTTGCACTTCCTCCCACATTTCTCACTCCAGTAACTTATGGTGTTTGTACAAGGTATAACTTTAACTCGGGTATAAAACTTGTTAATTATTACCAACTAGTTAGTTTAACATTACATCTTAGCAAACATTAAGGCATATTAATTCCACAGTCTTCTCATTATGTCATTGCATTTGTACTGATAAAGTCACTGGAGGGCGAAACGTCTACAATAAAGATACCCAGATGTTGTACATGTGTCTAATTCTTCATCTTGTCGGTATTGTAGACCAAACATATACAACACACACACAGAAATTACCGCTTATGAAGACAAGAGTCTTGGTAGACGGTACAGAACACCTCCAATAAAAAGTAGGGGAGCGATGAGCACACTGAGAGAGAACTCAGTGTTCAAGGTCCACGACTCTTCAACACGCTCACTTCATGCATAAGACAGATCACCAACAAACTCTTGGCTGTCTTCCTTATCATTATAATCATGGGGGAACGCAGCGCCTGTGGGGGGATATGGAAGGTATTCAGGCTTAATTCAGGGAACTGGAGCACAGATCCAATTCCCTAGATCAAGAGCCCCTCACCAGCATCAAGGAACCTTCCTTGAGGGGAGGCTGTTTTCAAGAGGGAACTCGACAGATTCCTCAAAAACAGTTCCTGATCAGCCGGGCTATGGTGAATACGTTAGACTGCAGACTACGGGCACTAACAGACTGATCGATCAGGCCAGCAAACAGACCTGGTCTGGGACCGTGTTATATGAATAAATCATTAGAAACCAACAAGTTAATAACTGAGACACTTGAGCAAGATCTGGATGTCTTTATTCTGGAGAAGTTTTGCCAGCCAGTGGATTCTTCAGTCTAATGTGGAGAAAGGTGGAAGATGAGGGTGTGAGGTAATCAGTCCCTCAGGAGTATGTCACTGATGTCAGCTATGGTCTGTATAAGTTGTATCATGAAGAAATAAAGATTATTATTATTATTATTATTATTATTATTATTATTATTATTATTATTATTATTATTATTAAGGTGTGTGAGAAAGATGTGGTAGGACAGCCTGGGAGGGAGGCAGACGTAGTTCCTGAGACACCTGACAGCTACGCTCAAACAAACACAGCTTCAGACCTTGACGGACGCCGCCGCGCTACCATGCACTGCCAGCGTCAACCCATCAGGTAACAACAAGAGTCATGTACAACTTTATCCTAGCTTCTAGTGCTTTGACGTCACACAAAAACAGAGGAGGTCACTCTGTTTTTGATGTATTTTTTACCGTATTTTGCTATGTGCGTTCTTTTCCTCCCCAGAATATTTAAATTTTGTTAATAGAGCGGCTAGTTCAAGGTGCAGCCTATATACATCCTGTACAGGGTAGCGCAAGAACATACGGATACACAATAGGCCTAGGAACTAGGCCCTAGACAGAAACGGTATGAGTGCATCTGGACATATACATGTGTGTGTGTGTGTGTGTGTGTGTCGTGCCGAATAGGTAAAATTGGTCAATTAGCAAGAACTCATTTAAAATTAAGTCCTTTCTAAAATTTTCTCTCGTCCGTTTAAAGATATATTTTTTTTCCTTTATGTTAATGTAAAAATTAATAATTTTGTACCAAAAAAACCTTAGAAAACTTACCTAACCTTATTATAACAAGCGCAATTTAATTTAGCCTAATCCAACTAAATATATTTTAGAAAAGTTTACAATAATTTAATAATAAACAACGAAAAATATTTTTTTTGTTAGGTTCAGAATGATTTTTGCGAAATTATTGCATACACAAATTTTCGCTTGTGATTTCTCACATTATCAAGGACCTGTTCCTTGATAATGTGAGAAATCACGAAAGCTCAAGCACTATCACCACCTGTATCACCACCTGCATCACCACTATCACCACCTGCACCATCACTATCACCACCTGTATCACCACTACCTCCACTACTATCACCATCTGTATCACCACTATCATCACTACCCCCACCACTATCACCACCTGCATCACCACTACCTCCACCACCATCACCACTACCACCACCACTATCACCACCTGTATCAACACTATCATCACCTGCATCACCACTATCTCAACCACTATCACCACCTGTATCACCACTATCATCACTACCTCCACCACTATCACCACCTGCATCACCACTACCTCCACCACCATCACCACTACCACCACCACTATCACCACCTGTATCACCACTATCACCACTACCTCCACCGCTATCACCACCTGTATCACCCTTATCACTACCTCCACCACTATCACCACTACCACCACTATCACCACCTGTATCACCACTACCTCCACCACTATCACCACCTGTATCACCACTATCACCACTACCTCCACCACTATCACCACCTGTATCATCACTATCACCACTACCTCCACCGCTATCACCACCTGTATCACCACTATCACCACTACCTCCACCACTATCACCACTTGTATCACCACTCTCACCACTACCTCCACCACTATCACCACTTGTATCACCACTCCTACCACTACCTCCACCACTATCACCACCTGTATCACCACTACCTCCACCGCTATCACCACCTGTATCACCACTATCACCACTACCTCCACCACTATCACCACCTGTATCACCACTACCTCCACTACTATCACCACCTGTATCACCACTATCACCACTACCTCCACCACTATCACCACCTGTATCGCCACTACCTCCACCACTATCACCACCTGTATCACCACTACCTCCACCACTATCACCACCTGTATCACCACTACCTCCACCACTATCACCACCTGTAGCACCACTACCTCCACCACTATCACCACCTGTATCACTACCTCCACCACTATCACTACCTCCACCACTATCACCACTTGTATCACCACCACTACCTCCACTACTATCACCACCTGTATCACCACTACCTCCACCACTATCACCACCTGTATCACCACTACCTCCACTACTATCACCACTACCTCCACCACTATCACCACCTGTATCACCACTACCTCCACCACTATCACCACCTGTAGCACCACTACCTCCACCACTATCACCACCTGTATCACCACTACCTCCACCACTATCACCACTTGTATCACCACTACCTCCACTACTATCACCACCTGTATCACCACTACCTCCACCACTATCACCACTTGTATCACCACTACCTCCACCACTATCACCACCTGTATCACCACTACCTCCACCACTATCACCACCTGTATCACCACTACCTCCACCACTATCACCACTACCTCCACCTGTATCACCATTACCTCCACCACTATCACCACCTGTATCACCACTATCACCACTACCTCCACCACTATCACCACCTGTATCACCACTACCTCCACCACTATCACCACCTGTATCACCACTATCACCACTACCTCCACCACTATCACCACTACCTCCACCACTATCACCACTACCTCCACCACTATCACCACTACCTCCACCACTATCACCACTACCTCCACCACTATCACCACTACCTCCACCACTATCACCACTACCTCCACCACTATTACCACCTGTATCACCAACTGTATCACCACTACTACCAAAATTGGAACCGGTTATCTTAAAGTAATATTAATAAGAGTGCCAGACACATCTTGCCCTTGAACCAAACCAGTTTTTCCTTCGAGGTACCTCAACGCCATCTACGGAACCACACCCCAACTAAACCTCTTATATATATATATATATATATATATATATATATATATATATATATATATATATATATATATATATATATATATATAAATCTTCGGAAGTGACTGACTGAACACATTAACTCCAGGCTGAGGGACTGATTACCTTAAACTCCTCATCTTCCACCGTTGTTGTCTACACTGGACTGAAGAAGCCACTGGCTGGCAAACCGTTTCCACAATCAACTTCCCCAAACGTTACACAACTGTCTCAGTCTTCAGCTACGTGCGTACACATAAATTTCACAGGACAGTAACTTGTTACAACTCGGAATAAATTACTAAATTCTAGTTAGTAAGTGACCAGTTGTTAGCCAAGTTCCCAGGATAAACACTCTACTTTGTACCCACACAAATAATAATAATAATAATAATAATAATAGTGACCATAAAATATTGGTAATATTTAAATTACGAAAAATGTACGATTTAATATAGCCATTTTTTTCTGAAACTGTTGATAATATTAATGGGAAGAATATATCTGATGACCGTTATCAAGGACACTGAGTAATAAGTACAGTGTAACGAAGACTTGTCAGTGTTGAGTAATAACTCACATGGAGACAAAAAACACAAGAGATTGATTGGTCTGTGTATTTTGACCCGTTTTTTGGGTTCCTCTTCAGCTGAAGAGGAACCTGGAAGTATACAGATCAATCAAACTTCTGTGTTGTCTCTCCATATGGGTTATTATTGAACAAGGTCACTGATATTTGGTTGGTGATTGGTGAGTTTTAGCTTTAAGTCACCAGGCTCTTCCAGGCTCAGTCTGTTGCTCTGCTTAGAATTGCATGAGCATAGCTAAAACCACCTTCAGCCGCGTACGAACTTGGGAAAGCCGGTAAAAATGGCTCCACCACTGCATAAAGCCGGGGCTATTTACCAACAGCATTTACACTGTTAGGTAAAAGGATTCATGTGCAACTAATTCGGTATTTTTATTTTGGCAACGTTTCGCTCTCCAGGAGCTTTGTCAAGCCGTTACCAACGGCTTTTACTTAACATATTGTCAGTAATTCTACCAACATTATGACCGTGTTTACATTGTTCCAATAGTCACTTAAGCCTTTTCTTCTGAACAATGTTTTTTGCTTCCAGATCCATGGTCACATATTGAGTCCTTCCTGCAACTGAGAGTCACAGATATACAACACAAACCTCGTTCCCAGACATTTACTCACCCTCTTTGAACCCCCAGCTAGTTATCGACCCCTGCGACAGTTTCACCAGCTCTTAGAAGTCGATGTCGATCACTCTGGGGAATGTTGAAAATACAGTGGACCCCCGGTTAACGATATTTTTTCACTCCAGAAGTATGTTCAGGTGCCAGTACTGACCGAATTTCTTCCCATAAGAAATATTGTGAAGTAGATTAGTCCATTTCAGACCCTCAAACATACACGTACAAACGCACTTACATAAATACGCTTACATAATTGGTCGCATTCGGAGGTGATCGTTATGCGGGGGTCCACTGTATTATAAAATACGGACAAGTTGAATCCCGTCCCCTACAACGTCATCGAGATTTTCCACCTCACCTTCGACAGTATTTAAGACTCCGTTCTTCGGCTTCAGCTTCATATCGTTCCAGACCATGAAGCTGAACTCTTCTCCAGGCTGAGGGACTGACCACCTCATATCTCCAAGGTTGATGGACTGATTACATCACCTTCATTTCACTACTACACCTGCTGCCTCTGTGTTTGACTGATGATGCCTACTTTTCTTTCAAAATTCACCGGAACATTTGCCGGCCCGGGTCTCTTTCCAGATGGCGACCCGGCCAGAAGCCTACTGTGCAGGAGAAAAGTTTTAATAACTGAGATACCCAACTGTTGTACATGTCTTAATTATCACCGCTCTGGAGAACCTGGTGTACATGTAACCTGGTGTACATGTAACCTGGTGTACATGTAACCTGGTGTACATGTAACCTGGTGTACAGGTAACCTGGTGTACAGGTAACCTGGTGTACAGGTAACCTGGTGTTCAGGTACCTGGTGTACATGTAACCTGGTGTACATGTAACCTGGTGTACAGGTAACCTGGTGTACAGGTAACCTGGTGAACAGGTAACCTGGTGTTCAGGTACCTGGTGTACATGTAACCTGGTGTACATGTAACCTGGTGTACATGTAACCTGGTGTACATGTAACCTGGTGTACAGGTAACCTGGTGTACAGGTAACCTGGTGTACAGGTAACCTGGTGTACATGTAACCTGGTGTACATGTAACCTGGTGTACAGTAACCTGGTGTACATGTAACCTGGTGTACAGTAACCTGGTGTACATGTAACCTGGTGTACAGGTAACCTGGTGTACATGTAACCTGGTGTACATGTAACCTGGTGTACATGTAACCTGGTGTACATGTAACCTGGTGTACAGGTAACCTGGTGTACAGGTTAACCTGGTGGTACATGTAACCTGGTGTACATGTAACCTGGTGTACATGTAACCTGGTGTACAGGTAACCTGGTGTACAGGTAACCTGGTGTACATGTAACCTGGTGTACATGTAACCTGGTGTACATGTAACCTGGTGTACATGTAACCTGGTGTACAGGTAACCTGGTGTACAGGTAACCTGGTGTACATGTAACCTGGTGTACAGGTAACCTGGTGTACATGTAACCTGGTGTACATGTAACCTGGTGTACAGGTTAACCTGGTGTACATGTAACCTGGTGTACATGTAACCTGGTGTACAGGTAACCTGGTGTACAGGTAACCTGGTGTACAGGTAACCTGGTGTACATGTAACCTGGTGTACATGTAACCTGGTGTACATGTAACCTGGTGTACAGGTAACCTGGTGTACAGGTAACCTGGTGTACATGTAACCTGGTGTACATGTAACCTGGTGTACATGTAACCTGGTGTACATGTAACCTGGTGTACAGTAACCTGGTGTACAGTAACCTGGTGTACATGTAACCTGGTGTACAGTAACCTGGTGTACATGTAACCTGGTGTACATGTAACGCATGGTGTACAGGTAACCTGGTGTACAGGTAACCTGGTGTACAGGTAACCTGGTGTACAGGTAACCTGGTGTACAGGTAACCTGGTGTACAGGTAACCTGGTGTACAGGTAACCTGGTGTACAGGTAACATGGTGTACAGGTAACCTGGTGTAGAGGTAACCTGGTGTACAGGTAACCTGGTGTACAGGTAACCTGGTGTACAGGTAACCTGGTGTACAGGTAACCTGGTGTAGAGGTAACCTGGTGTACAGGTAACCTGGTGTACAGGTAACCTGGTGTACAGGTAACCTGGTGTACAGGTAACCTGGTGTACAGGTAACCTGGTGTACAGGTAACCTGGTGTACAGGTAACCAGGTGTACAGGTAACCTGGTGTACAGGTAACCTGTGTACAGGTAACCTGGTGTACAGGTAACCTGGTGTACAGGTAACCTGGTGTACAGGTAACCTGGTGTACAGGTAACCTGGTGTACAGGTAACCTGGTGTACAGGTAACCTGGTGTACAGGTAACCTGGTGAAGCTGCAAGTGTTTAACTCGGCCATAAAACCAGCAACAATGCCAACTGGATTTCCAGCCGGATGTGTTAACCTTCCAGGTTTAGCTCTCACTCTGAGTGGCTGCATCCTCATCATCACAATCATTATAATCATCACTGGGTGATCATCTCTGTATGACTCTGCTTATCATTCTATAACCAGCGGTCATTTTTTTTTTTACTGATAAATTCGACACATGTGCAACACTTGGGTTTCTTTATTGTGGAAACGTTTCGCCACACAGTGGCTTCATCAGTCTAATTCCAAGATGGATAGGGAAGATGAGAAGGAGACTGAGGTTATCAGTCCCACAGTCTGGAGTTGATGTAATTAATCCATTATTCTTGATAAGAAGTGTTTTGTCTGGACTGGTTAAGAAAGACACGTAAGCAAACACTGACACATATTGTCGGTATTGACTCAAGAAATCGTAATGACACGATTGCAAATAAACCATACCCCCGGCCGGGATTGAACCCGCGGTCATAGTCTCAAAACTCCAGCCCGTCGCGACGGGCTGGAGTTTTGAGACTCTATGACCGCGGGTTCAATCCCGGCCGGGGGTATGGTTTATTGTCGGTATTGGTTCAGAGGACGTCTCCACAACATTCTTAACTTGCCGGTCCCTCGGGTGTGACCTACTTCCACTGGGGAATCTCGCCTACCAGTGACAATGTCATCGTCTGCTACCCGTCCCTCACCTGATGCCAGTATATAAGCGCCAGCCTTCTTGCCTGTGCTCCATACTCTTCAAGACTATGTTGCTTTTCACAAATTCCAAGGCTGAGGGACTGATTACCTCATCTTTTGTATAGAATTCTTCAATCCTCCAATTATATCCTTGTATTGTATTGATATAGCCACTGGTTGGTACATGTGTCTAATTCTTCTTCAGTCAAATACGGAGGCAGCAGAAGCAGTAAAGATGTAATCAGTCCATCACCCTTGAAGACGCAGTTTTGAGGTGGTCAGTCCCTCAGCCTCCAAGAGCTTGTCAGGCTGATGGACTGATGACATCTCTTCTGCTTCTACCAACTTTTCCCCTCAAGGAAGGTTCCTTGTTGTTGGTGAGGGGCTCTTGATTTAGGTAATTGGATCTGTGCTCCAGTTCCCCGAATTAAGCCTGAATGCCTTCCACATCCCCCCCCCCCAGGCGCTGTATAACCCTCCGGGTTTAGCGCTTCCCCCTTGATTATAATAACAATAATCTACCAACTTTTCTGTACTCGACTGAAGAAGCCTACTGTGTAGGCGAAACGTTTCGAAATAAAGATACCTAACTGCTGCACAGTAAGTACCTTGAGTCATCATTAATAGCAGTTTCTACCACAATTAAACAGAATAAAGGCTTCGTAAAGCTCCTGGAGAGCGAAACGTTGCAACGATAAAATGTCAAATTAGTAACATTAGTGTCCTTTGATTAAGGTTCGTGGAGCGAAGGATGAATGAAGCTACAGAAAGGTACCTAATGAATGAAGCTACAGAAAGGTACCTAATGAATGAAGCTACAGAAAGGTACCTAATGAATGAAGCTACAGAAAGGTATCTAATGAATGAAGCTACAGAAAGGTACCTAATGAATGAAGCTACAGAAAGGTACCTAATGAATGAAGCTACAGAAAGGTACCTAATGAATGAAGCTACAGAAAGGTACCTAATGAATGAAGCTACAGAAAGGTACCTAATGAATGAAGCTACAGAAAGGTATCTAATGAATGAAGCTACAGAAAGGTACCTAATGAATGAAGCTACAGAAAGGTACCTAATGAATGAAGCTACAGAAAGTACCTAATGAATGAAGCTACAGAAAGGTACCTAATGAATGAAGCTACATAAAGGTACCTAATGAATGAAGCTACAGAAAGGTAACCTAATGAATGAAGCTACAGAAAGGTACCTAATGAATGAAGCTACAGAAAGGTACCTAATGAATGAAGCTACAGAAAGGTACCTAATGAATGAAGCTACAGAAAGGTACCTAATGAATGAAGTTACAGAAAGGTACCTAATGAATGAAGCTACAGAAAGGTACCTAATGAATGAAGCTACAGAAAGGTACCTAATGAATGAAGCTACAGAAAGGTACCTAATAAATGAAGCTATAGAAAGGTACCTAATGAATGAAGCTACTTAAAGGTACCTAATGAATGAAGCTACAGAAAGGTACCTAATGAATGAAGCTACAGAAAGGTACTTAATGAATGAAGCTACAGAAAGTTACCTAATGAATGAAGCTACAGAAAGGTACCTAATGAATGAAGCTACAGAAAGGTACCTAATGAATGAAGCTACAGAAAGATACCTAATGAATGAAGCCACATAAAGGTACCTAATGAATGAATCCACATAAAGGTACCTAATGAATGAAGCTACATAAAGGTACGTAATGAATGAATCCACATAAAGGTACCTAATGAATGAAGCTACAGAAAGGTACCTAATGAATGAAGCTACAAAAAGGTACCTAATGAACGAAACTACAGAAAGGTACCTAATGAACGAAGCTACAGGAAGGCAGGAGAGTGATTTCTTACATAGTTAACAATGGTGCGGGTGGTGTTATAAGCTGATCCTCTAATATTAATGTATCCCCTCAAGGAAGGTTCCTTGATGTTGGTGAGGGGCTCTTGATCTAGGGAATTGGATCTGTGCTCCAGTTCCCCGAATTAAGCCTGAATGCCTTCCACATCCCTCCCCCCCCCCCCACCAGCGCTGTATAATCCTCCGGGTTTAGCGCTTCCCCCTTGATTATAATAATAATAATAATCTAATCCTAGTGTTAGTATATTCCTTTACTGTGACTGTTTTAACATTTAAGATTTAAATAACAAGATATTACAAGGACTCTGGGGCTCTGGTGGCCTGGTGGTTAACGCTCTCGCTTCACACGGCGAGGGTCTGGGTTCGATTCCCAGCCAGAGTAGAAACATTGGACGTGTTTCTTTCCACCTGTTGTCTATGTTCCCCATCAGTAAAATGGGTACTGGGTGTTAGTCGACTGGTGTGGGTCGCATCCTGGGACACTGACCTAAGGAGGCCTGGTCACAGACCGGGCCGCGGGGGCGTTGACCCCCGGAACTCTCTCCAGGTAAACTCTCCAGGTAAACTACAACGGAAATAAGTCACTGTGACTGACTTTTTTTTTTGGGGGGGGGGATCCTAGTGGGTAATTTACACTGTGTTGATAATTGTATTCATGTGTTTTTTTTTTTCAACAAGTCGGCCGTCTCCCACCGAGGCAGGGTGACCCAAAAAAGAAAGAAAATCCCCAAAAAGAAAATACTTTCATCATCATTCAACACTTTCACCACACTCACACATTATCACTGTTTTTGCAGAGGTGCTCAGAATACAACAGTTTAGAAGCATATACGTATAAAGATACACAACATATCCCTCCAAACTGCCAATATCCCAAACCCCTCCTTTAAAGTGCAGGCATTGTACTTCCCATTTCCAGGACTCAAGTCTTTATGTGTACCTGTGTTTAAATAAATTTAATGAATACACTTGTTGCCACAATACTGAAGAGCTTCATGGTTCCAGTCACTGGCTCTTGGTTCCAGTCACTGGCTCTTGGTTCCAGTCACTGGCTCATGGTTCCAGTCACTGGCTCTTGGTTCCAGTCACTGGTTCTTGGTTCCAGTCACAGGCTCTTGGTTCCAGTCACTGGCTCTTGGTTCCAGTCACTGGCTCATGGTTCCAGTCACTGGCTCTTGGTTCCAGTCACAGGCTCTTGGTTCCAGTCACTGGCTCTTGGTTCCAGTCACTGGCTCTTGGTTCCAGTCACTGGCTCTTGGTTTCAGTCACTGGCTCTTGGTTCCAGTCACTGGCTCTTGGTTCCAGTCACTGGCTCATGGTTCCAGTCACTGGCTCTTGGTTCCAGTCACAGGCTCTTGGTTCCAGTCACTGGCTCTTGGTTCCAGTCACTGGCTCTTGGTTCCAGTCACTGGCTCTTGGTTTCAGTCACTGGCTCTTGGTTCCAGTCACTGGCTCTTGGTTCCAGTCACTGGCTCTTGGTTCCAGTCACTGGCTCTTGGTTCCAGTCACTGGCTCTTGGTTCCAGTCACTGGCTCTTGGTTTCAGTCACAGGCTCTTGGTTTCAGTCACAGGCTCTTGGCTTCAGTCACAGGCTCTTGGTTCCAGCCACAGGCTCTTGGTTCCAGCCACAGGCTCTTGGTTCCAGCCACAGGCTCTTGGTTCCAGTCACAGGCTCTTGGCTTCAGTCACAGGCTCTTGGTTTCAGTCACAGGCTCTTGGCTTCAGTCACAGGCTCTTCGCTTCAGCCACAGGCTCTTGGTTCCAGTCACAGGCTCTTGGTTCCAGTCACAGGCTCTTGGTTCCAGTCACAGGCTCTTGGCTTCAGTCACAGGCTCTTGGTTCCAGTCACAAGCTCTTGGTTCCAGTCACAGGCTCTTGGCTTCAGTCAGAGGCTCTTGGTTACAGTCACAAGCTCTTGGTTCCAGTCACAGGCCCTTGGTTCCAGTCACAAGCTCTTGGTTCCAATCACATGCTCTTGGCTTCAGTCACAGGCTCTTGGCTTCAGTCACAGGCTCCTGGCTTCAGTCACAGGCTCTTGGTTCCAGTCACAGGCTCTTGGCTTCAGTCACAGGCTCTTGGTTCCAGTCACAAGCTCTTGGTTCCAGTCACAGGCTCTTGGCTTCAGTCAGAGGCTCTTAGTTACAGTCACAAGCTCTTGGTTCCAGTCACAGGCCCTTGGTTCCAGTCACAAGCTCTTGGTTCCAATCACATGCTCTTGGCTTCAGTCACAGGCTCTTGGCTTCAGTCACAGGCTCCTGGCTTCAGTCACAGGCTCTTGGCTTCAGTCACAGGCTCTTGGCTTCAAACACAGGCTCTTGGCTTCAGTCACAGGCTCTTGGCTCCAACCACAGGCTCTTGGCTCCAGCCACAGGCTCTTGGCTCTAGCCACTGGCTCTTGACTTCAGCCACAGGCTCTTGGATCTAGCCACCGGCTCTTGGCTTCAGTCACAGGCTCTTGGCTTCAGTCACAGGCTCTTGGCTCCAACCACAGGCTCTTGGCTTCAGCCACAGGCTCTTGGCTTCAGCCACAGGCTCTTGGATCTAGCCACAGGCTCTTGGCTTCAGCCATAGGCTACATGCTTCAGCCTTAGGCTCTTGGTTCCAGCCACAAGCTCTTGGCTCCAGTCACAGGCTCTTGGCCCCAGTCACAGGTTCTTGGCCGCAGTTACACACACGTGAGCTTCGCTAAACATAAAGAAGCTGTGCTGGAGGCTTCACTAACTAGTTAGGTCAACATAGCTACCCGCTCACCTACTTGTGAGTCTGTACACCAGAGGCTTAAATCTGACCCATGGCCGGTCTGACCACTGAGAGAACAATGCAGCTGTACTCTCGCCCACTGAGTCTAGGTGGTCGGGTGGGTTAGTGGGTAGACGGGTGGGTTAATGGGTGGGAGGTGGGCTAGATCGAGGTCCTACTCCATATAAGTCAAGAGTGACACTGTTCAAGGTTGGTGTTGTTGCTGAGGTGGAGGTCAAGTCAAGGTTGGGTGAAGATGGTCGCTGTCTGGAGGAAGATATGTGAAACATCTGGGGGGTATCTTTAGCGTATCTTTCGCCTAGGCGAAACGTTTCAACAATGAAGATACCCAAGTGTTGCATATGTGTTAATGTTGGTGGAATTACCAACAATATGTTAGGTAAAAGGGCACAAATGCTATGTCAGGCCGTCGTAACGGCTCCTGGAGAGCGAAACGTTGCCACAGTAAAATGTCACATTAGCTGCAACTGTGCCCTTTTACCTAACATGTTGCACATGTGTCATAGTCATCAACATAAACAATATAAGAATAAAAGAACATTGTAGTAGGCCTACTGTCCTATGCTACACAGGTGCAATACACGTATGATGATAATAATAATAATAATAATAATAATAATAATAATAATAATAATAATAATATCTTTATTTACTACCAGTACATGTACAAGGTATACATGTACAAGGTATACATGTACAAGGTATACCAGTACATGTACAAGGTATACAAGTACATGCACAAGGTATACCAGTACATGTACAAGGTATACAAGTACATGTACAAGGTATACCAGTACATGTACAAGGTATACAAGTACATGTACAAGGTATACCAGTACATGTACAAGGTATACAAGTACATGTACAAGGTATACCAGTACATGTACAAGGTATACAAGTACATGTACAAGGTATACAAGTACATGTACAAGGTATACAAGTACATGTACAAGGTATACAAGTACATGTACAAGGTATACAAGTACATGTACAAGGTATACCAGTACATGTACAAGGTATACAGACCATAGCTGACATCAGTGACATACTACTATATAGAAAGCCGCTTGTTATGCTGAGCATTTCCCGCAGATTAGGTCAGTTTTGTCCCAGGATGTGACCCACACCAGTCCACTAACACCCAGGATGTGACCCACACCAGTCCACTAACACCCAGGATGCGACCCACACCAGTCCACTAACACCCAGGTACCTATTTTAAACTGATGGTGAACAGGGACAGCAGGTGTCTTATGGAAACACGTCTCTAATGTTTTCCAGTCGTACCGGAGGAGATTCGAACCCCGGACCTTAGTGTGTGAGCTGAGTGCGCTTGTGATCTGGATATCTTCCCAGACCTCTTCTCCAGGCTGAGGGACTGACCACCTCAAATACTTTTTTCCTCCAAGATTGAGGGACTGATTACACCATCTTCCTTTCGCTGCTACATCTGCTGCCTGTGTATTTGACTGAAGAAGTCTACTGTGTAGGCGAAACGTTTCCTCAAAAAGATACCCAACTGTTGTACGTGTCTTAATCTTCAACTTGTCGGTATTTTACACCATTGTCAACGATACTCAAGAGTTTGTTCCACTAGTTCACAGGGAACAGTTGGTCCCGGAAGATGGGGAGGTACTTGTACCTCCTCCCATGGCAGACATTGGTCCCAGACACTCCCAGGACAGGAAGCCAAGGAAAAATAAACACAGACTCAGTGTAATATGATCATTTATTGACAACGTTTCGCCCACACAGTGAGCCTTATCAAATCACAAACAGATCTATTTGTGACGTGATAAAGCCCACTGTGTGGGCGAAACGTTGTCAATAAAGGATCACATACTGCATGTGTATTTATTTTCCCATTGTGTCGGTATTTTATACCATTTATTTCCACAGGGTGCCAAGGCCAGGTCACCATCTGGACCAGACCCGGCCTGGGACAGTACCTGTTAAACAACTCCTCCACAACTCTACTGACAAACAAATGCTTTCTATATCCTTACCATACCAGTTTTTTCTTCCAACTTCAAACTACTGCTGCGAGTCCTGTCATCATCATCATCAATCATCATCATCATCCACATCATCATCATCCATCATCAATCACACCATCATCATCATCATCCACATCATCACATCATCATCACATCATCATCCAATACATCATCCACATCATCAATCATCCACATCATCATCATCATCTCATCATCATCATCATCATCATCTCACATCATCTATCATCCACATCATACATCATCACCATCATCATCATCATCCACATCATCCACAATCATCATCCAATCATCATCATCCACATCATCAATCATCATCCACATCATCATCATCCACATCATCATCATCCACATCATCTCACATCATCATCATCAATCATCATCATCATCATCAATCACATCATCCCATCTATCATCCACATCATCATCCACATCATCATCATCATCATCCATCCACATACATCATCTCACATCATCATCATCCATCATCATCATCATCATCATCATCCACATCATCATCATCATCATCACATCATCCAATCATCATCATCATCCACATCATCATCACATCACATCCATCATCATCATCCACAATCATCATCACATCATCATCATCAATCATCATCATCCACATCATCATCATCATCATCATCATCATCCACATCATCATCATCCACATCATCATCAACATCATCATCATCCACATCATCATCATCCATCCACATCATCATCATCAATCATCATCATCCACATCATCATCATCACATCATCCACATCATCATCATCCATCATCACATCATCATCACATCATCATCATCACATCATCCCTCATCCACATCATCATCACACATCATCCACATCCACATCATCATCATCATCACATCACATCATCATCCACATCATCACATCATCATCATCACATCACATCATCATCATCATCATCCACATCATCATCACATCACATCATCATCACATCATCATCATCATCCATCATCATCCATCATCATCATCATCATCATCATCCACATCATCCATCACACATCATCATCCATCATCATCATCCATCATCATCTTAATCCATCATCATCATCCACATCATCCACTCATCATCCACATCATCATCATCATCATCATCCACATCATCATCATCATCATCATCATCATCATCCACATCATCATCCATCATCATCATCCACATCATCATCATCATCCACATCATCATCACATCCATCATCATCATCACATCATCCATCATCACCATCATCATCCATCATCCACATCATCATCATCATCACATCCACATCATCATCATCAATCCACATCCATCATCATCATCCCATCTCACATCACATCATCATCATCACATCTCATCACTCATCATCATCATCATCCACATCCATCATCATCATCATCTACACATCAATCATCATCATCATCATCATCCATCATCATCATCATCCATCATCATCCATCACATCATCATCATCCACATCATCATCATCATCATCATCCACATCATCATCATCATCATCATCATCATCCACACATCATCAATCATCATCATCTCATCATCATCCACATCATCATCATCATCCACATCATCATCATCACATCACATCATCCATCATCATCACTCACAATCACATCATACATCCCACATCATCATCATCATCCACATCATCATCCAATCATCATCATCACACATCCCACATCATCATCATCATCCACATCATCATCATCATCATCCACATCATCATCATACCACACATCATCATCATCATCCACATCATCATCATCATCCAATCCATCATCATCATCCATCATCATCATCATCATCATCCACATCATCATCATACATCATCTCACATCATCATCATCATCATCCACATCACACATCATCATCATCATCCAATCACATCATCCAATCATCACATCATATCATCATCCACATCATCATCCACATCATCATCATCCACATCATCATCATCCACATCATCATCATCATCATCACATCATCAATCATCATCCACATCATCATCATCATCCACATCATCATCATCATCCACATACATCATCATCACATTCACATCATCCACACATCATCATCATCATCATCCATCATCATCATCATCAACCACATCATCATCACATCCATCATCATCATACTATCACTCACATCACATCCACATCATCATCCATCATCACATCATCACATCATCCACATCACATCATCATCATCCCCATCATCATCAATCATCATCACATCATCAACATCCACATCATCATCATCACATCATCCACATCACACATCATCATCCACATCATCATCATCTCCACATCATCCACTCATCATCATCATCCACATCATCATCACATCCACATCATCATCATCATCATCCACATCATCATCATCATCCACAATCATCCATCATCATCATCACGATCATCATACATATCCAGGCATCATCATCCTACATCTCACATCATCTCATCATCACATCATTCCCCGATCATCATCATCATCCATCATCCAATCATCATCATCAATCCACATGAATCATCACATCACATCATTAGACATCATCATCATCACACATCATCATCATCAGGTCCACATCTCCAATCACCACATCATGTCATACATCCACATCATCATCATCATTATCATCACGCATCAATCATCAATTCAAATATAATCCACATCATCAATCATCTACAGTAACTCCAAGTACATCATCATATCCAATAATGACATCAATCCCACATCACACACATCATCTCAGATAGTTTATCTCACAATACATACAATTCATCAATCACATCGATCACATAGACAATCAGTCCATGAGGCAAATTTACTCCCCTATATTATCATGACCAACCAGTCTATTGCTCCCCCAGCAGTACACACACCTATCATTCCGACGATTAGGAACTCCCAGAACTCCCTAATGTTCCAGAGTAGTTAACTCCTGTCCTAGAGAAGGTCCTCTCAACGTACAGGACCACAAGGTTAGGAGTTAGCAGCCCAGAGTGGTACTAGTTAACCTCAAACCTATCATATCGTTCTGAGATGAAGAAGTCCACTTCAGGGAAACGTCTCCACAATAACTAAAAGTTGCGATTGTAAGGTATAGAAAACGACAAGTTAGACGAACACTTGATCTCATCTGCAATGTTTACTGAGGAAACGTTTCGCCCACAGTGTTCTTGGGTAACTCGGCACTCCCAAATAGTTTAAACGCTCCCAGAGTACATTGTAAGTTTCATAGTAATTTAAACGCTCTCAGAGTACATCTGATATGAAGAACTCCTAGCAGTTAACCTCCCAAGCACATTATAAGTACATTATAAGCGTTCAGAGTAGTTTAAACACTCCTTGAGTACATTATAAGTGTTCAGAGAAGTTTAAATACCCTCACAGAGTACATTTTGAGGCACTTCCAGCAGATCAGATGCACCCAGAGTACATTGCAAATATTCAGAGTAGTTTAAACGTTCCCCAAAGTACATTGTAAGTGCTCACAGTAGTTTAAGTACCCTCACAGAGTGCATTTTGAGGCACTTCCAGCGGTTTAGACGGTCCCAGAGTACACCACAAGAGTTCAGAGTAGTTTAGATGCTCCCAGAGTACACTACAAGAGTTCAGAGTAGTTTAGACGTTCCCAGAGTACACTACAAGTGTTCAGAGTAGTTTAGACGTTCCCAGAGTACACTACAAGTATTCAGAGTAGTTTAGACGCTCCCAGAGTACACTACAAGAGTTCAGAGTAGTTTAGACGTTCCCAGAGTACACTACAAGTATTCAGAGTAGTTTAGACACTCCCAGAGTACACTACAAGAGTTCAGAGTAGTTTAGACTCTCCCAGAGTACACTACAAGTATTCAGAGTAGTTTAAACGCTCCCAGAGTACACTACAAGAGTTCAGAGTAGTTTAGACGCTCCCAGAGTACACTACAAGAGTTCAGAGTAGTTTAGACGTTCCCAGAGTACACTACAAGTGTTCAGAGTAGTTTAGACGCTCCCAGAGTACACTACAAGAGTTCAGAGTAGTTTAGAAGTTCCCAGAATACACTACAAGTATTCAGAGTAGTTTAGAAACTCTCAGAGTACACTACAAGAGTTCAGAGTAGTTTAGACTCTCCCAGAGTACACTACAAGTATTCAGAGTAGTTTAAACGCTCCCAGAATACACTACAAGAGTTCAGAGTAGTTTAGACACTCCCAGAGTACACTACAAGAGTTCAGAGTAGTTTAGACGCTCCCAGAGTACACTACAAGTGTTCAGAGTAGTTTAGACGCTCCCAGAGTACATTACAAGTGTTCAGGGTAGTTTAGACGCTCCCAGAGTACATTACAAGTGTTCAGAGTAGTTTAGACGCTCCCAGAGTACACTACAAGAGTTCAGAGTAGTTTAGACGCTCCCAGAGTACACTACAAGTGTTCAGAGTAGTTTAAGTTCATCAAGGCTACTATGGTTAAACAAAGTCGTGCATAATAATCATACAAGTCCTTGAGATAGTCAATCAGGCCGGTGTTCACGAGTCATGCACTCACTGCCTCCCCTTGGGAATGGTTAATCTTTCGACGGTATAGCGGCAGTGGGGGAATTATTGAGGTAGGGGGGAGTTAACGGGGGTTCCAGCCTGCTACACGAGGGTCATTAAGGCTGCATGTCACCTATTCACCACCAGTCAAGGTATGAGTAAATAGTGAAAAAGCCGACAAGTTACCAGTTAGTTACCAGTTACCAGTGGGTAATTCCTCAGGCTGGAGGAATTACCCACTTGTAACTCCGTCTGCCACTGCTTCACCTCACCTGTCAGCAGTATATAAGTCCGTGAATATGCTGCAATATTGCAATATATAATTATTTTTTAAAGGGGTGGAAGGGTAAGCCAGTGGAAGTCCTCGGTCAGATGACCAAAGGATCCAGTTGTGGGTCATCATATGACTAAGACCCGCGTCAGGAAACACTTGTCCTGTTTCCTGACAAACCTAACCTAATATTCTGCACTTATATTAAGACTGACGAAGCTAAGACATCTACTCCAGGCTCCATAACCCAGACAATGCTGGTGTGAGTTATGCAGAGTTGCTGTTAGTGAACTTTGTAATCTGACGTCTCATCACTCGAAGATTTTTATGATGTGGGAAATTAGGTCTACTGGTCTGTAAGTGAAATTAGGTCTACTGGTCTGTAAGTGAAATTAGGTCTACTGGTCTGTAAGTGAAATTAGGTCTACTGGTCTGTAAGTGAAATTAGGTCTACTGGTCTGTAAGTGAAATTAGGTCTACTGGTCTGTAAGTGAAATTAGGTCTACTGGTCTGTAAGTGAAATTAGGTCTACTGGTCTGTAAGTGAAATTAGGTCTACTGGTCTATAAGTTTTAGTGATCTGCTACCTCCCTCATGCAGAGGTGCTGTGTCTGATATATTAAACGCATGTGCAACACTTGGGTATCTTTATTGATGAATATGTTACGACACAGAGTGGCTTCATCAGTCCAATACAAAGAATGGTGGAAGATCAGGAGGAGGTTGAGGTAATCAGTCCCTCAGCCAAGAGTCGATAGATATAAATAGTCTTGATAAGAAGTGCTGTGTTTGCACTCTTTAAGGGAGGTAGCAGAGCACTAAAACTTACAGACCAGTAGACCTAATTTCACTTACAGACCAGTAGACCTAATTTCACTTACAGACCAATAGACCTAATTTCACTTACAGACCAGTAGACCCAATTTCACTTACAGGCCAGTAGACCTAATTTCACTTACAGACCAATACACCTAATTTCACTTACAGACCAGTAGACCTAATTTCACTTACAGACCAGTAGACCTAATTTCACTTACAGACCAGTAGACCTAATTTCACTTACAGACCAATAGACCTAATTTCACTTACAGACCAGTAGACCTAATTTCACTTACAGACCAGTAGACCGAATTTCACTTACAGACCAGTAGACCCAATTTCACTTACAGACCAGTAGACCCAATTTCACTTACAGACCAGTAGACCTAATTTCACTTACAGACCAGTAGACCCAATTTCACTTACAGACCAATAGACCTAATTTCACTAACAGACCAGTAGACCCAATTTCACTTACAGACCAGTAGACCTAATTTCCCACATCATACAAATCTTCGAGTGATGAGACGTCAGATTACAAAGTTCACTAACAGCAACTCTGCATAACTCACACCAGCATTGTCTGGGTTATGGAGCCTGGAGTAGATGTCTTAGCTTCGTCAGTCTTAATATAAGTGCAGAATATTAGGTTAGGTTTGTCAGGAAACAGGACAAGTGTTTCCTGACGCGGGTCTTAGTCATATGATGACCCACAGCTGGATCTTTTGGTCATCTGACCGAGGACTTCCACTGGCTTACCCTTCCACCCCTTTAAAAAATAATTATATATTGCAATATTGCAGCATATTCACGGACTTATATACTGCTGACAGGTGAGGTGAAGCAGTGGCAGACGGAGTTACAAGTGGGTAATTCCTCCAGCCTGAGGAATTACCCACTGGTAACTGGTAACTAACTGGTAACTTGTCGGCTTTTTCACTATTTACTCATACTTTGACTGGTGGTGAATAGGTGACATGCAGCCTTAATGACCCTCGTGTAACAGGCTGGAACCCCCGTTAACCAACCAACCGTAATTACTTGGCAGTGGATTGACAGAGATCCTACGTATCTAATACAGTGATCCTACGTGTCTAATATAGTGATCCTACGTATCTAACATAGTGATCCTGCGTGTCTAATATAGTGATCCTGCGTGTCTAATATAGGGATCCTGTGTCTAATTTAGTGATCCTACGTGTCTAATATAATGATCCAACATGTCTAATATAGTGATCCTGTGTCTAATATAATGATCCTACGTGTCTAATATAGTGATCCAACATGTCTAATATAGTGATCCTGTGTCTAATATAATGATCCTACGTGTCTAATATAGTGATCATGTGTCTAATATAGTGATCCTACGTGTCTAATATAGTGATCCAACGTGTCTAATATAGTGATCCTGTGTCTAATATAGTGATCCTACGTGTCTAATATAGTGATCCTGTGTCTAATATAGTGATCCTGTGTCTAATATAGTGATCCAACGTGTCTAATATAGTGATCCTGTGTCTAATATAGTGATCCAACGTGTCTAATATAGTGATCCAACGTGTCTAATATAGTGATCCTGTGTCTAATATAGTGATCCTGTGTCTAATATAGTGATCCTACGTGTCTAATATAGTGATCCAACGTGTCTAATATAGTGATCCAACGTGTCTAATATAGTGGTCCAACGTGTCTAATATAGTGATCCAACGTGTCTAATATAGTGATCCTGTGTCTAATATAGTGATCCAACGTGTCTAATATAGTGATCCTGTGTCTAATATAGTGATCCAACATGTCTAATATAGTGATCCTGTGTCTAATATAGTGATCCAACGTGTCTAATATAGTGATCCAACGTGTCTAATATAGTGATCCAACGTGTCTAATATAGTGATCCAACGTGTCTAATATAGTGATTCTGTGTCTAATATAGTGATCCAACGTGTCTAATATAGTGATCCAACGTGTCTAATATAGTGATCCAACGTGTCTAATATAGTGATCCTGTGTCTAATATAGTGATCCTGTGTCTAATATAGTGATCCTGTGTCTAATATAGTGATCCTGTGTCTAATATAGTGATCCTGTGTCTAATATAGTGATCCTGTATCTAATATAGTGATCCTGTGTCTAATATAGTGATCCAACGTGTCTAATATAGTGATCCTGTGTCTAATATAGTGATCCTGTGTCTAATATAGTGATCCTGTGTCTAATATAGTGATCCTGTGTCTAATATAGTGATCCTGTGTCTAATATAGTGATCCGTTATCTAATATAGTGATCCTGTGTCTAATATAGTGATCCTGTGTCTAAATATAGTGATCCTGTGTCTAATATAGTGGATCCTGTGTCTTAATTAGTGATCCTGTGTCTATATAGTGATCCTGTGTCTAATATAGTGATCCTGTATCTAATATAGTGATCCTGTGTCTAATATAGTGATCTGTGTCTAATATAGTGATCCTGTAATCTAATATGTGATCCTGTGTCTAATATAGTGAGATCTGTGTCTAATTAGTGATCCTGTGTTTCATATAGTGATCCTGTATCTAATATAGTGATTCTGTGTCTAATATAGTGATCCAACGTGTCTAATATAGTGATCCTGTGTCTAATATAGTGATCCAACGTGTCTAATATAGTGATCCTGTGTCTAATATAGTGATCCAACGTGTCTTATACAGAGATCCTAAGTGTGTGTTTGTGTGCACTCAACTAATTATGGTTGCAGAGGTCAATTCATAGCTCCTGGCCCCATGTATACTCACCTAATTGTGGTTACAGGGGTCGATTCATAGCTAATGGCTCCGTGTGTGTATGGGGAGCACCAACAGTCTGACTGACCAGGCCATCAACAGGGAAAGGGGACGATGACCCCACAACCAACCCAACAGAGAGTGCATCACCCTACTTTCTGGGGTCAGCAGTCGGTGACCTAGTATTGTACCAGCAACATGGGACTGGTGGGTGGCTATGAAGGACTGGTGGGTGGCTAGCAGGGACTGGTGGGTGGCTAGGGGGACTGGTGGGTGGCTATGAGGGACTGGTGGGTGGCTAGCAGGGACTGGTGGGTGGCTATGAGGGACTGGTGGGTGGCTAGCAGGGACTGGTGGGTGGCTATGAGGGACTGGTGGGTGGGTAGCAGGGACTGGTGGGTGGCTAGCAGGGACTGATGGGTGGCTAGGGGGACTAGTGGGTGGCTGTGAGGGTCTGGTGGGTGGCTAGCAGGGACTGGTGGGTGACTGTGAGGGAAAGGTGGGTGGCTAGCAGGGACTGGTGGGTGGCTATGAGGGACTGGTGGGTGGCTAGCAGGGACTGGTGGGTGGCTAGGAGGGACTGGTGGGTGGCTAGCAGGGACTGGTGGGTGGCTAGCAGGGACTGATGGGTGGCTAGGGGAACTGGTGGGTGGCTATGAGGGACTGGTGGGTGGCTAGCAGGGACTGGTGGATGGCTATGAGGGGCTGGTGGGTGGCTAGCAAAGACTGGTGGGTGGCTAGGGGGACTGGTGGGTGGCTATGAGGGACTGGTGGGTGGCTAGCAGGGACTGGTGGGTGGCTAGGGGGACTGGTGGGTGGCTAGCAGGGACTGATGGGTGGCTAGGGGGACTGGTGGGTGGCTATGAGGAACTGGTGGGTGGCTAGCAGGGACTGGTGGGTGGCTATGAGGGACTGGTGGGTGGCTAGCAGGGACTGGTGGGTGGCTAGCAGGGACTGGTGGGTGGCTATGAGGGACTGGTGGGTGGCTAGCAGGGACTGGTGGGTGGCTATGAGGGACTGGTGGGTGGCTAGCAGGGACTGGTGGGTGGCTAGGAGGGACTGGTGGGGGGCTAGCAGGGTACATAACTACCAGACACATACCAGGGTACATAACTACCAGTCACATACCAGGGTACATAACTACCAGACACATACCAGGGTACATAACTACCAGACACATACCAGGGTACATAACTACCAGACACATACCAGGGTACATAACTGACACATACCAGGGTACATAACTACCAGACACATACCAGGGTACATAACTACCAGTCACATACCAGGGTACATAACTACCAGACACATACCAGGGTACATAACTACCAGACACATACCAGGGTACATAACTACCAGACACATACCAGGGTACATAACTACCAGTCACATACCAGAGTACATAACTACCAGTCACATACCAGGGTACATAACTACCAGTCACATACCAGGGTACATAACTACCAGACACATACCAGGGTACATAACTACCAGACACATACCAGGGTACATAACTACCATCACATACCAGGGTACATAACTACCAGTCACATACCAGGGTACATAACTACCAGTCACATACCAGGGTACATAACTACCAGACACATACCAGGGTACATAACTACCAGTCACATACCAGGGTACATAACTACCAGTCACATACCAGGGTACATAACTACCAGTCACATACCAGGGTACATAACTACCAGACACATACCAGGGTACATAACTACCAGTCACATACCAGGGTACATAACTACCAGTCACATACCAGGGTACATAACTACCAGTCACATACCAGGGTACATAACTACCAGACATACCAGGGTACATAACTACCAGACACATACCAGGGGACATAACTACCAGTCACATACCAGTGTAAATAACTACCAGTCACATACCAGGGTACATAACTACCAGTCACATACATACCAGGGTACATAACTACCATAGTCACATACCAGGATACATTACCAGTCACATACCAGGGAACATAACTACCATAGTCACATACCAAGGTACATAACCACCATAGTCACATACCAGGGTACATAACTACCATAGTCACGTACCAGGGAACAAAACTACCAGTTACATACCAGGGTACATAACTACCATAGTCACATACCAGGGTACATACCTACCAGTCACATACCAGGGTACATAACTGCCATAGTCATATACCAGGGTACATAACTACCATAGTCACATACCAGGGTACATAACTACCATAGTCACATACCAGGGAACAAAACTACCAGTAACATACCAGGGTACATAACTACCACAGTCACATACCAGGGTACATAACTACCACAGTCACATACCAGGGTACATAACTACCAGTCACATACCAGGGTACATAACTCCCACATTTACATACCAGGGTACATAACTCCCACAGTACAATACCAGGGTACATAACTACCACAGCACATACAGGGTACATAACTACCACAGTCACATACCAGGGTACATAACTACCACAGTCACATACCAGGGTACATAACTACCACAGTCACATACCAGGGTACATAACTACCACAGTCACATACCAGGGTACATAACTACCACAGTCACATACCAGGGTACATAACTACCACAGTCACATACCAGGGTACATAACTACCACAGTCACATACCAGGGTACATAACTACCACAGTCACATACCAGGGTACATAACTACCACAATCACATACCAGGGTACATAACTACGCAGGTGAATAAACTCTAACATTTACTAGGCAGACGAGGAGATGCCCAGTGCAATGTGTGTGTTCAAAGACTGAACAATGTTCTTACATAGTGAACACTGTTGTCAAAGTCTGAACAGTGTACCCAGACACTGAACAATGTTCCCAGACACTGAACAATGTTCCCAGACACTGAACAATGTTCCCAGACACTGAACAATGTTCCCAGACACTGAACAATGTTCCCAGACACTGAACAATGTTCCCAGACACTGAACAATGTTCCCAGACACTGAACAATGTTCCCAGACACTGAACAATGTTCCCAGACACTGAACAATGTTCCCAGACACTGAACAATGTTCCCAGACACTGAACAATGTTCCCTGGCACTGAACAATGTTCCCAGACACTGGACAATGTTCCCAGACACTGAACAATGTTCCCAGACATGAACAATGTTCCAGACACTGAACAATGTTCCCAGACACTGAACAATGTTCCCAGACACTGGACAATGTTCCCAGACACTGAACAATGTTCCCAGACACTGAACAATGTTCCCAGACACTGGACAATGTTCCCAGACTCTGAACAATGTTCCCAGACACTGAACAATGTTCCCAGACACTGAACAATGTTCCCAGACACTGAACAATGTTCCCAGACACTGAACAATGTTCCCAGCACTGAACAATGTTCCCAGACACTGAACAATGTTCCCAGACACTGAACAATGTTCCCAGGCACTGAACAATGTTCCCAGACACTGAACAATGTTCCCAGACACTGAACAATGTTCCCAGACACTGAACAATGTTCAAAGTGAACAGAGGACTGCAGTGGATGTGACAAGGAATTTCTTGAGTAATAATATAAGACAGGAATTAGACCAGTCACTGACTGGTAACATCAGTCACTGACTGGTAACATCAGTCACTGACTGGTAACATCAGTCACTGACTGGTAACATCAGTCACTGACTGGTAACATCAGTCACTGACTGGTAACATCAGTCACTGACTGGTAACATCTAGTCACTGACTGGTAACATCAGTCACTGACTGGTAACATCAGTCACTGACTGGTAACATCAGTCACTGACTGGTAACATCAGTCACTGACTGGTAACATCACTGACTGGTAACACATGACTGGTAACATTAGTCACTGACTGGTAACATCAGTCACTGACTGGTAACTTCAGTCACTGACTGGTAACATCAGTTACTGGCTGATAGCATCAGTCACTGACTGGTAACATCACTGACTGGTAACATCATTGACTGGTAACATCATCACTGACTGGTAACATCAGTCACTGACTGGTAACATCAGTCACTGACTGGTAACATCAGTCACTGACCGGCAACATCCCTGACTGGTAACATCAGTCACTGACTGGTAACATCACTGACTGGTAACATCACTGAATGGTAACATCAGTCACTGACTGGTAACATCAGTCACTGACTGGTAACATCAGTCACCGACTGGTAACATCATTGACTGGTAACGTCAGTCATTGCCTGGTAACATCAGTCACTGGCTGGTAACATCACTGACTAGTAACATCATTGACTGGTAACATCAGTCATTGCCTGGTAACATCAGTCACTGACTCGTAACATCAGTCACTGACTAGTAACATCAGTCACTGACTGGTAACATCACTGACTAGTAACATCATTGACTGGCAACATCAGTCACTGACTGGTAACATCATTGACTGGTAACATCAGTCACTGACTGGTAACATCATTGACTGGTAACATCAGTCACTGACAGGTAACATCATTGACTGGTAACATCAGTCACTGACTGGTAACATGAGTCACTGCCTGGTAACATCATTGACTGGTAACATCATTGACTGGTAACATCATTGACTGGTAACATCACTGATTGGTAACATCATTCATTTACTGGTAACATTAATCACTGACTGGTAACATCAGTCACTGACTGGTAACACCAGTCACTGACTGGTAACATCAGTCATTGACTGAAAACCTCAGTCACTGTCTCAGAGTAGCAGTGTAGTAACTTGAGGAGTCAGTCCCACCACCAGACTCCCACGATGGGTGAACTTGACCCCTGTGTGAACCCACGGTGCACCCACAACCCACGGTGCACCTACAACCCACGGTGCACCCACAACCCACGGTGCACCCACAACCCACGGTGCTGTCACAACCCACGGTGCACCCACAACCCACAGTGCTGTCACAACCCACGGTGCACCCACAACCCCAGGTGCACCAACAACCCACGGTGCTGTCACAACCCACGGTGCACCCACAACCCACGGTGCCCCCACAACCCAAGGTGCTGTCACAACCAACGGTGCACCCACAGCCCACGGTGCTGTCACAACCCAAGGTACACCCACAACCCACGGTGTACCCACAACCCACGGTGCACCCACAACCCACGGTGCCCCCACAACCCAAGGTGCTGTCACAACCCACGGTGCACCCACAACCCACGGTACTGTCACAACCCACGGTGCACCCGCAACCCACGGTGCTGTCACAACCCACGGTGCACCCACAACCCCAGGTGCACCCACAACACACGGTGCTTTCACAACCCACGATGCACCCACAACCCACGGTGCTGTCACAACCCACAATCCACGGTGCACCCACAACCCACGGCGCACCCACAACCCCAGGTGCACCCACAACCCACGGTGCACCCACAACCCACGGTGCTGTCACAACCCACGGTGCACCCACAACCCAAGGTGCTGTCACAACCCACGGTGCACCCACAACCCACGGTGCACCCACAACCCACGGTGCTGTCACAACCCACGGTGCACCCACAACCCAAGGTGCTGTCACAACCCACGGTGCACCCACAACCCCAGGTGCACCCACAACCCACGATGCACCCACAACCCGCGGTGCACCCACAACCCACGGTGCACCCACAACCCACGGTGCTGTCACAACCCACGGTGCACTCACAACCCACGGTGCTGTCACAATCCACGGTGCACCCACAACCCACGGTGCTGTCACAACCCACGGTACACTCACAACCCACGGTTCTGTCATAACCCACGGTGTACCCACAACCCACGGTGCTGTCACAACCCACGGTGTACCCACAACCCACGGTGCTGTCACAACCCACGGTACACTCACAACCCACGGTTCTGTCATAACCCACGGTGTACCCACAACCCACGGTGCTGTCACAACCTACGGTACACTCACAACCCACGGTTCTGTCATAACCCACGGTGTACCCACAACCCACGGTGCTGTCACAACCCACGGTGTACCCACAACCCACGGTGCTGTCACAACCCACGGTACACTCACAACCCACGGTTCTGTCATAACCCACGGTGTACCCACAACTCACGGTGCTGTCACAACCCACGGTACACTCACAACCCACGGTTCTGTCATAACCCACGGTGTACCCACAACCCACGGTGCTGTCACAACCCACGGTGCACCCACAACCCACGGTTCTGTCATAACCCACGGTGTACCCACAACCCACGGTGCTGTCATAACCCACGGTACACTCACAACCCACGGTTCTGTCATAACCCACGGTGTACCCACAACCCACGGTTCTGTCACAACCCACGGTGCACCCACAACCCACGGTTCTGTCATAACCCACGGTGCACCCACAACCCACGGTGCTATCACAACCCACGGTGCACCCACAGAGTCACTTAGGTCAGAAGGTCACAACACTCCGGAAGTTTAAAACACTTCCTCACTTATATGATAAAATCAAGATTGTATTCGTCAGTGTATATACACAGAGATGTGTGCCTGTCAGTGTATATACACAGAGATGTGTGCCTGTCAGTGTATATACACAGAGATGTGTAGCCTGTCAGTGTATATACACAGAGATGTGTGCCTGTCAGTGTATACACACAGAGATGTGTGCCTTCAGTGTATCACACAGAGATGTGTATCTGTCAGTGTATATACACAGAGATGTGTGCCTGTCAGTGTATATACACAGAGATGTGTGCCTGTCAGTGTATACACACAGAGATGTGTGCCTGTCAGTGTATACACACAGAGATGTGTATCTGTCAGTGTATATACACAGAGATGTGTGCCTGTCAGTGTATATACACAGAGATGTGTGCCTGTCAGTGTATACACACAGAGATGTGTATCTGTCAGTGTATATACACAGAGATGTGTGCCTGTCAGTGTATACACACAGAGATGTGTATCTATCAGTGTATATACACAGAGATGTGTGCCTGTCCGTGTATATACACAGAGATGTGTAGTTCAGTGTATATACACAGAGATGTGTGCCTGTCCGTGTATATACACAGAGATGTGTATCTATCAGTGTATATACACAGAGATGTGTGCCTGTCAGTGTATATACACAGAGATGTGTATCTATCAGTGTATATACACAGAGATGTGTGCCTGTCCGTGTATATACACAGAGATGTGTATCTGTCAGTGTATATACACAGAGATGTGTATCTGTCAGTGTATATACACAGAGATGTGTATCTGTCAAGTGTATATACACAGAGATGTGTATCTGTCAGTGTATATACACAGAGATGTGTATCTGTCAGTGTATATACACAGAGATGTGTATCTGTCAGTGTATATACACAGAGATGTGTATCTATCAGTGTATATACACAGAGATGTGTATCTATCAGTGTATATACACAGAGATGTGTATCTATCAGTGTATATACACAGAGATGTGTATCTGTCAATGTATATACACAGAGAGGTGTATCTATCAGTGTATATACACAGAGAGGTGTATCTATCAGTGTATATACACAGATGTATCTTTTTATTATTATTATTATTATCACACTGGCTGATTCCCACCAAGGCAGGGTGGCCCGAAAAAGAAAAACTTTCACCATCATTCACTCCATCACTGTCTTGCCAGAAGGGTGCTTTACACTACAGTTTTTAAACTGCAACATTAACACCCCTCCTTCAGAGTGCAGGCACTGTACTTCCCATCTCCAGGACTCAAGTCCGGCCTGCCGGTTTCCCTGAACTCCTTCATAAATGTTACTTTGCTCACACTCCAACAGCAGGTCAAGTATTAAAAACCATTTGTCTCCATTCACTCCTATCAAACACGCTCACGCATGCCTGCTGGAAGTCCAAGCCCCTCGCACACAAAACCTCCTTTACCCCCTCCCTCCAACCTTTCCTAGGCCGACCCCTACCCCGCCTTCCTTCCATTACAGACTGATACACTCTTGAAGTCATTCTGTTTCGCTCCATTCTCTCTACATGTCCGAACCACCTCAACAACCCTTCCTCAGCCCTCTGGACAACAATTTTGGTAATCCCGCACCTCCTCCTAACTTCCAAACTACGAATTCTCTGCATTATATTCACACCACACATTGCCCTCAGACATGACATCTCCACTGCCTCCAGCCTTCTCCTCGCTGCAACATTCATCACCCATGCTTCACACCCATATAAGAGCGTTGGTAAAACTATACTCTCATACATTCCCCTCTTTGTTTCCAAGGACAAAGTTCTTTGTCTCCACAGACTCCTAAGTGCACCACTCACTCTTTTCCCCTCATCAATTCTGTGATTCACCTCATCTTTCATAGACCCATCCGCTGACACGTCCACTCCCAAATATCTGAATACATTCACCTCCTCCATACTCTCTCCCTCCAATCTGATATCCAATCTTTCATCACCTAATCTATCAGTGTATATTCACATAGAGGTGTATCTATCAGTGTATATACACAGATGTATCTATCAGTGTATATACACAGAGAGGTGTATCTATCAGTGTATATACACAGATGTATCTATCAGTGTATATACACAGAGAGGTGTATCTATCAGTATATATACACAGAGAGGTGTATCTATCAGTGTATATACACAGATGTATCTATCAGTGTATATACACAGAGAGGTGTATCTATCAGAATATATAAACAGAGAGGTGTATCTATCAGTGTATATACACAGATGTATCTATCAGTGTATATACACAGAGAGGTGTATCTATCAGTGTGTATACACAGATGTATCTATCAGTGTATATACACAGAGGTGTATCTATCAGTATATATACACAGAGAGGTGTATCTATTAGTGTATATACACAGATGTATCTATCAGTGTATATACACAGAGAGGTGTATCTATCAGTATATATACACAGATGTATCTATCAGTATATATACACAGAGAGGTGTATCTATCAGTATATATACACAGATGTATCTATCAGTGTATATACACAGATGTATCTATCAGTGTATATACACAGATGTATCTATCAGTGTATATACACAGATGTATCTATCAGTGTATATACACAGATGTATCTATCAGTGTATATACACAGAGGTGTATCTATCAGTGTATATACACAGATGTATCTATCAGTGTATATACACAGATGTATCTATCAGTGTATATACACAGAGTATCTATCAGTGTATATACACAGATGTATCTATCAGTGTATATACACAGATGTATCTATCAGTGTATATACACAGATGTATCTATCAGTGTATATACACAGAGAGGTGTATCTATCAGTGTATATACACAGATGTATCTATCAGTGTATATACACAGATGTATCTATCAGTGTATATACACAGATGTATCTATCAGTGTATATACACAGATGTATCTATCAGTGTATATAAAATCTATCATGTATATACACAGAGAGGTGTATCTATCAGTGTATATACACAGATGTATCTATCAGTGTATATACACAGAGAGGTGTATCTATCAGTGTATATACACAGATGTATCTATCAGTGTATATACACTGGCAGTTTAATCACTATTTTAGATAATAAATTATTCTTGACTGGTGACATGCGGCCTTAATGACCCTTGTGTAGTAGACAAGCTTTAAACCCAATAAACCCATTAAACTCACTTTTGGTTTAAGATAGACTTTCAAGAATCGTTTTAAAAAAACACGAGGTTTTAGAGATCTACAATACACTTTGTTTTTAGTCTTAGTTTTTCTGCACTGAGCTGCTGACAGTGTCGCAGTGCTGACAGTGTCGCAGTGCTGACAGTGTTGCACTGCTGACAGTGTCGCAGTGCTGACAGTGTCGCAGTGCTGACAGTGTTGCACTGCTGACAGTGTCGCAGTGCTGACAGTGTTGTACTGCTGACGGTGTCGTAATATTGACAGTGTCGTACTGCTGACAGGGGTTGTAGTGCTGACAGTGTCGTAGTGCTGACAGGGTTGCACTGCTGACAGTGTCGCAGTGCTGACAGTGTTGTACTGCTGACAGTGTCGTAGTGCTGACAGTGTTGTCACTGCTGACAGTGTCGCAGTGCTGACAGTGTTACTGCTGAGTGTCGCACTGACAGTGTGTACTCTGACAGTGTGTACTGACAGTGTTGTCACTGCTGACAGTGTACTGCAGTGTCTCGACAGTGTTGACTGCTGACAGTGTCGTAGTGCTGACAGTGTTGCACTGCTGACAGTGTCCGCATGTGCTGACAGTGTTGTACTGCTGACAGTGTCGTACAGTGCTGACAGTGTGCACTGACAGTGTCGATGACAGTGTCGTCATGCTGACAGTGTCGTCACTGACAGTGTTACATGACAGTGTCGCAGTGCTGACAGTGTTGCACTGCTGACAGTGTCGCAGTGCTGACAGTGTTGTACTGCTGACAGTGTCGTAGTGCTGACAGTGTTGTACTGCTGACAGTGTCGTACTGACGTGTGTCTGACAGTGTCGTGACAGCTGAGTGTGTACTGCTGACAGTGTCGTAACTGACAGTGTCAGCTGACATGTCATCTGACAGTGTCGTACTACTGACAGTGTCGTACTACTGACAGTGTCGTACCACTGACAGTGTCGTACCACTGACAGTGTCGTACCACTGACAGTGTCGTACCACTGACAGTGTCGTACCTACTGACAGTGTCGTACACTGACAGTGTCGTACCACTGACAGTGTCGTACCACTGACAGTGTCGTACACTGACAGTGTCGTACACTGACAGTGTCGTACCACTGACAGTGTCGTACCACTGACAGTGTCGTACACTGACAGTGTCGTACACTGACAGTGTCGTACCACTGACAGTGTCGTACCACTGACAGTGTCGTA
Source organism: Cherax quadricarinatus (assembly GCF_026875155.1). Lineage (NCBI taxonomy): Eukaryota > Metazoa > Arthropoda > Malacostraca > Decapoda > Parastacidae > Cherax > Cherax quadricarinatus. Next base: position 15,794,145 of record NC_069483.1, read on the forward strand.
CCACTGACAGTGTCGTACCACTGACAGTGTCGTAACTGACATGTCGTACCACTGACAGTGTCGTACCATACATGACAGTGTCGTACCACTGACAGTGTCGTACCACTGACAGTGTCGTACACTGACAGTGTCGTACCACTGACTAGTGTCGTACCACTGACAGTGTCGTACCACTGACAGTGTCGTACTACTGACGTGTCGTACCACTGACAGTGTCGTACACTGACAGTGTCGTACCACTGACAGTGTCGTACCACTGACAGTGTCGTACCACTGACAGTGTCGTACCACTGACAGTGTCGTACCACTGACAGTGTCGTACCACTGACAGTGTCGTACCACTGACAGTGTCGTACTACTGACAGTGTCGTACCACTGACAGTGTCGTACCACTGACAGTGTCGTACCTGACAGTGTCGTACCACTGACAGTGTCGTACCACTGACAGTGTCGTACCACTGCAGTGTCGTACCACTGACAGTGTCGTACCACTGACAGTGTCGTACCACTGACAGTGTCGTACCACTGACAGTGTCGTAATACATCGACATGACAGTGTCGTACCACTGACAGTGTCGTACCACTGACAGTGTCGTACCACTGACAGTGTCGTACCACTGACAGTGTCGTACCACTGACAGTGTCGTACCACTGACAGTGTCGTACCACTGACAGTGTCGTACCACTGACAGTGTCGTACCACTGATGGTGTCGTACCACTGACAGTGTCGTACCACTGACAGTGTCGTACCACTGACAGTGTCGTACCACTGAGTGTCGTACATGGTGTCGTACCACTGACAGTGTCGTACCACTGACAGTGTCGTACCACTGACAGTGTCGTACACTGACAGTGTCGTACCACTGACAGTGTCGTACCACTGAAGTGTCGTACCACTGACAGGGGTCACGTACCACTGACAGTGTCGTACCACTGACAGTGTCGTACCACTGACAGTGTCGTACCACTGACAGTGTCGTACCACTGACAGTGTCGTACCACTGACAGTGTCGTACCACTGACAGTGTCGTACCACTGACAGTGTCGTACCACTGACAGTTATGAGGTCGTACCACTGACAGGTCGTCACTGCGTGTCTACACTGGACAGTGTCGGTACCACTGACAGTGTCGTACCACTGACAGTGTCGTACCACTGACAGTGTCGTACCACTGACAGTGTCGTACCACTGTCAGTGTCGTACCACTGACAGTGTCGTACCACTGACAGTGTCGTACCACTGACAGTGTCGTACCACTGACAGTGTCGTACCACTGACAGTGTCGTACCACTGACAGTGTCGTACCACTGACAGTGTCGTACCACTGACAGTGTCGTACCACTGACAGTGTCGTACCACTGACAGTGTCGTACCACTGACAGTGTCGTACCACTGACAGTGTCGTACCACTGACAGTGTCGTACCACTGAGTGTCGTACCACTGACAGTGTCGTACCACTGACAGTGTCGTACCACTGACAGTGTCGTACCACTGACAGTGTCGTACCACTGACAGTGTCGTACCACTGACAGTGTCGTACCACTGACAGTGTCGTACCACTGACAGTGTCGTACCACTGACAGTGTCGTACCACTGACAGTGTCGTACCACTGACAGTGTCGTACCACTGACAGTGTCGTACCACTGAGTGTCGTACCACTGACAGTGTCGTACCACTGACAGTGTCGTACCACTGACAGTGTCGTACCACTGACAGTGTCGTACCACTGACAGTGTCGTACCACTGACAGTGTCGTACCACTGACAGTGTCGTACCACTGACAGTGTCGTACCACTGACAGTGTCGTACCACTGACAGTGTCGTACCACTGACAGTGTCGTACCACTGACAGTGTCGTACTACTGAGTGTCGTACCACTGAAGATTCGTCCAGTTACATAGTGCAAATTATTTTGTCAATGTAAATGATTACACATTGTAAATATTTCAGGTGTTTTCCGGAGGTCCATTTAAGGCAGACCAAATTGCCCACCTGAAGAATGTACGTTTTTTACTCCTGAATCAGTTCAGACAGCCATTATTAGGAACGCCCATAATCGTTCAATGTGTACTCCCTGGAGCACAGGCGATAAAGATACATCATAATTTAACGTCTCGGAAAAACTGGTGGGATTGGTTTTTAATCTGTACAATGAAACGACTGAGGATTCAGATTGTCTCCCTTGAAATACAGCACAGAATAAATGCTGGTAGCCCAGTGGCTGTAGTCCGTATTTTGCCTGTAGTTGATTTCGTGGGTCGTCCCCGCGGCCCGGTCCCAGACCAGGTCTCTTGGTACAAGGTATTTCAATACTAAAAACTGACAGTACTTACAGTCTTCGAGATAGAACTTCGCCTAGGATTAAGTAGGTACCATGGTGTTAGTCACATTATACCTGCTGTCCCTGTTCACCTAATAGTAAACAGGTACCTGTATGTTAGCCGAATGGTATGGGTCGCATCCTGGGCACCAAATTAACCCAAGTTGCGGGAAATGCTCTGCATAACCAGGGACTTTCTATATAATATATCACTGATGTCAGCTATGGTCTGTATAAGTTGTATCATATACTTGTAGAAATAAAGATTATTATTATTATTATTGTTATTATTATAAGACAAGGGTGTGAAATAAAAATAACGCAGCGTCAAAGGTAAACACGTAAGATAAACTGCTCTACAACCAAACATGGAGGAAAATACTTATAGAACCAGATGGTAAGATTAAAAGTAAATGGTGGAACATTCGTAGATGATGACACCAAGGTATTGCGAAGACGTGAATAGAAGAATCAAAGAGTTTATTCACCGAGACAGGAACGGCAGGAACGACGCCTGAATACAAAGGAGATAGAAATCAGTCGAAACTGGATAATATAAATCCGGTAGAGGGGGGAAGTGATGAGACTGCTGATATATCTACCTGTTACAAAAACATAATAGATCCTGAAACTGTATTTACATAGGTAGTGAAAAAAGAAAGATAAGCAATGAGTATACGTATAATAATCTACTTTAGTTTTTAAGGGGTTGGAGGGGTAAGCCAGTGGAAGGCTTCGGTCAGATGTACAAAAGCTCCAGAGGCGCGTCATCACAGGACTAAGACCCGCGTCAAGAAATATTTGTCCTGTTTCCAGACAAATTGCGTGCAGCCAGCAGTAACAGCCTGGTTGATTAGGCTCTGATCCACCATGAGGCCTGGTCACAGACCGGGCCGCGGGGGCGCTGACCCCCGGAACTCTCTCCAGGTAAACAAATCTTACCTAACCTAAGCACTGAGTGATCTAAGCCCCACTAAAACGAATTACAATACCTTATCAAGACATGAAGAAAGTTAAAACAATTAAACCAATAAACCAGTACGGAGATGTTGTAAAGTCATGCATGAATCAAACAGTTCCTCTCCGAGATAAACCACAACACTGACTATAAACAACTTAATTTGCTGTTTATATTCCGTGTTGTGGTTTGTCGTGGAGAGGAACTGACTGACTCAAGCGCCTCACGTATCTTCCTCTCCTTATTAGTTTCATGATCCATTTTTTATTTTTTCTCATGCTCTGCTAATCTATTATATAGTTTGTATATCATGTCGCCTCTCAGACACGAATCCTCATGCTGGTGATGCATTAATTATCACCATGACAACACTGATGTACACTACAATAAATCTAAGATTACTTAGTATATACCATCTGCCAAGATTGTCAACCTTCAGGTTCAATCATCCTATTGTTAAAAATAGTATAAAATACTGACAAGTTGAAGATTAAGACACATGTGCAACAGTAGCCTCTTCAGTCAAATGTAAAGGGAGCAGTAGTAATGATGTAAAGATGATGTAATCAGTCCATCTACCTAGGAGAAATAGTATTTGAGGTGGTCAGTCCCACTGACCACCTCAAACCTACGTCTTCAAGGGTAATGGACTGATTACATCGTCTTCACATCTCTACTACTTATGCTAACTCTTCTGTACTGAAATAAAGAAGTTTACTGTGTAGGCGAAACGTTTTATCAATAAAGATACGGAAGAAAAGCGAATATAACAAGAAGACTTTAATACAAGTCAGTATCGTCACTGAGATGTGTACTCTCTGAAATGCTGAAAAAACATTTAAGAAAAACGTAGCGAAGCGTCTGAAAAAGACTTAAGTTACAGAAAATTGGCAGAAACTTAAGTTGTGCCTTAAAGACCTGCTCCAGTTGTGTGAGAGGAAGAGACCTAGCGTGACACAAGGCTGAACCAATTATATTTTCTTATACTGTAGGAAGGTATTTGCTACAGTAACACAGCAAAAACTGAACCACAACCCAAAAGAGCAGATAAAGGTACAAGGCAAGGTTCACAAATGGCTGCAAGAATACATTACAAAGAAGATTGAGGTTACGAAGGTAAGGGAAGAATCAAGCTGGATAACAGTAACAAATGGGATGCCCCAAGGACCAACACTGGGGCCCATTGCTGTTTTAATACATATAAACTACCAGCCAGAGTGAATCAAAACCCGTGTATCTTCATTCGCTGATGGGTTGAAATTAAGAATAATAATAATAACAGGAAATAACGGAGAAAAGATTACAAGACTTGACCAGACCGCAGGAGTGACGAAACAAGTAATTACTGAAGTTCAACGATAACAAGTGCGCTGTCATGCAAAGTAGAGAGAATGAAGGAAAAGTATAGAGTATCACTGAGAGAGAAGAAACTACGAAGTGAGGAAGAAGGAGGATCCGGGAGTAGCAATTGCACCGAATATGTCGCCCGGGGCGCATATAAACCACGCAACATGCGAGGTTAATGTTAGAACTGACTTCAGATGCCCTAACACACATGTTTTATCTGTTTTGGAATATGTTTTATCAGGATGGAGTCCATACTAAAGAAGTCATGGTTAGAAATACGGCCTGGGTTTGCAACAGGACTAGTTCCAGAACTGAGAGGTTTGAACTATACAAGGAGAGAGGCAAGGACTTGAACCCAACCGTCCCGTGGCTTGGTTGGTAGCGCACTCAGCTCACATATTGAGTGTCCGTGGATTGATCTCCGGCATGGGTGAAACACTGGGCATGTTTCCTTACGCCCGCTGTCCCTGTTCACCTAGCAGTAAGTAGGTACCTGGGTGTTATTAACCTTACACCTGCTGTCCCTGTTCACCTAACAATAAGTAAGTACCTGGGTGTTAGTCAATTGGTGTGGGTGACATCCTGGGCAACAACAGGGAGAAGCTAGCAACTAAACCAGGGGGTTCGAACCATTTCTATGCCACTCAGCCCTAGGAAATGTTTGATTAATGTTGCATCCTATAAAAGTAATATCACATTTAAAGATGAAGTCAAATTTCTAAATGTTGAATCACATATTGAACCAAATACAGTGCGGTGAGTGAACAAAATGAACTCAAAAATGTAAGTTTTTAATTCAGTACACGCACTCCTGGGATATATTCGACTTAAAATATTCTTGACTTTCAGTATTTTCGACTAACTATATTTTTGACTTACGAAATTTTTGACTAAGAATATTTTCGAATTACGATATTTTCGAATTACGATATTTTCGACTTACGATATTTTCGACTTACGATATTTTCGACTTACGATATTTTCGACTTACGATATTTTCGACTAACTATATTTTTGACTTACGATATTTTCTACTTACGATATATTTGACTTATGATGAATACAAAGGAAGATGAGAGAGTAAAAACAAGAGGTGAAGAAACTATAAGAGAGGAAGAAGAGTAATAATCGCAACTTACCATGACAAAAAGTTTAATATCAGGTTGGTGGTTCTTAAGACTGATCCGCCAACCATTAGTGGTTGAACCATCACCTGTGTGTGTGTCTCACTTGTGTCTCACCTGTGTCATCTTGTGTTCCATCTGTGTCTCACCTGTGTCACCTTGTGTTCCATCTGTGTCTCACCTGTGTCATCTTGTGTTCAATCTGTGTCTCACCTGTGTTACCTTGTGTTCCATCTGTGTCTCACCTGTGTCATCTTGTGTTCCATCTGTGTCTCACCTGTGCCATCTTGTGTTCCATCTGTGTCTCACCTGCGTCATCTGTGTCTCACCTGTGTCATCTTGTGTTCCATCTGTGTCTCACCTGTGTCATCTTGTGTTCCATCTGTGTCTCACCTGTGTCACCTTGTGTTCCATCTGTGTCTCACCTGTGTCATCTTGTGTTCCATCTGTGTCTCACATGTGTCATCTTGTGTTCCATCTGTGTCTCACCTGTGTCATCTTGTGTTCCATCTGTGTCTCACCTGTGTTACCTTGTGTTCCATCTGTATCTCACCTGTGTCACCTTGTGTTCCATCTGCGTATCACCTGTGTTACCTTGTGTTCCATCTGTGTCTCACCTGTGTCACCTTGTGTTCCATCTGTGTCTCACCTGTGTTACCTTGTGTTCCATCTGTGTCTCACCTGTGTCACCTTGTGTTCCATCTGTGTCTCACCTGTGTTACCTTGTGTTCCATCTGTGTCACTTTGTGTTCCATCTGTGTCACCTTGTGTTCTATCTGTATCACCCTGTGTTCCACTTGCGTCTTTCATATGCCATTTTTAATACAAATCTTAATGATATCAGAAATCATGGCCCCAGCTACCCGACCTCAGACTAGATCTAAACAGGAAATGATATACATAAGAACTAACAATTATTTAAAACACACTGGACAGTAAATCTCAAAGAATACATTCAGCACTAGCTATGTGAAAAGCAGGGGCGCCGTGGGAACAATAAGAGAACACTGTATCAACATCCGTGGTCCCAGATTATTCAACATCTTACCAGAAGATATCAGAAACACTGCTGGAACAAGTGTAGAAGTCTTCAAGAGGAAACTGAACAAGTATCTTCACCAGATCAACCAGGCTGTAATGGATATGTGGGGGCAGCGTACCACCAGCATCAACAGCCTGGTTGACCAGGCTAGCACCAGACAGGCCTGGCCCACGGCCGGGCTCCAGGAGTAGAAAAACTCTCGGAACTCTCATAATATATATATATATATATATATATATATATATATATATATATATATATATATATATATATATATATATATATATATATTTCATATTTCTACATATTTCAAGAGGTAAATCTATATTAGTATGAATAACAGGAGGGGACAAAATACTTCCTGGATGGCAGGAACACTGACAGCAATGCTGGCAGAAACGCTGGAAACACCGCTGGAAGCAACGCTGGAAGGAAATCAGAATCACCAAGGAGTGAGCAGCTTCCCAGCCACACAGATACCATGAACGAGGAATCACTGAGACAAACACAGAGTGTGAAGGAGACTGAACCAAGACACACGCACCATGTAGTTTAGTGGACGAACAAGTTGAAGACTGAGGCGCCTGTGTAACCCTCTGTTACCGTTCCCTGTAATGGACTGACTGAGGCGCCTGTGTAACCCTCTGTTACCGTTCCCTGTAATGGACTGCAGAAGCCAATGGCTGGCGAAGCGTTTCAACTAAAAAGATTCCCAGAATGATGTACATGAATGGTACACGTTACCGACAAGATGAAAACTAGACACATGTGCAACATCTGGGTATCTCTAGTGTAGACGTTTCGCCCTCCAGTGGCTTTATCAATACCTGGAGTTTACCTGCCTGGAGGGTACTCCGGGGATCAACGCCCCCGCGGCCCTGTCCATGACTAGGCTTCCCGGTGGATCAGGGCCTGATCAACTAGGCTGTTCCTGCTGGCTGCCCGTACTCCAATGTACGAACCACAGCCCGGCTGATCCGGCACTAACTGTAGGTATCTGTCCAGCTCCCTCCTGAAGACAACCAGGAGTCTGTTGGTAATTCCCTTTATTCAAGGACATAGCTATAAGAGAATAGAACTATATAGAAAATATGAGTGCGTTGACCCCCGGAACTCTCTCCAGGTAAACTCCAGGTAATCAGTCCCTCAGTCTTGGAGTTAGTGAAGATCACCGTAGTCTTGAAAAATCTGGAGCACAGGCAAGAAGACTGGCGCTTATATACTGGCGTCAGATGAGGGACTTGAAGCAGACGAAGACATTGTTAGATGCTCCACATGCGTCTAATTCTTTAACGTATTTTTGTGTTCTTTGATCCTAGTAGGCAAATTTCTGCTTTTTCTTACGGATTTTTTTCCCAAGGTAAAAACAAGGGATGGTGTAGACCCCGGAGGTGGTGCTGGTTGCTGAGTAGTGGGTCACCTGCTAGCGAGTTCCTTGATGGATGTAAAAGCTAAAGTACCCAACAACATATCTGAATGGTGGTAATAAATGGTATAAAATACCGACACAATGGAAATATAAACACAAATGCAGTATAATGTGATCCTTTATTGACAACGTTTCACCCACACAGTGGGCTTTCTCAAGTCACACACGGATCCAACCCCAGGTAGATCCGTGTGTGACTTGAGAAAGCCCACTGTGTGGGTGAAACGTTGTCAATAAAGGATCACATTATACTGCATTTGTGTTTATATTTCCATATCTGAATGGTAACGTAAACCAACAAGAAGTGACAAAGACAATATATTTGCAGTGAAACCTTTATTACCACGTTTCACCCATTATTGAACCTTAAAGTCAGGGATGAAATATCGCAACAAAGGATTTACTGCAAATGTAGTGTTACCCAAGGGGACGTTGCTCCTAGCCAGTGAATGTGTCGTGTTGCTTGCTACACTGACGCTTTTACACGAATTCAATTTCCTGCCTTCTTCATATACAACTACAGAAGAAGGTCAAAGGTCATCTTTAACACGACACTCAAGGAGCAAGTCGTCAAGAAGTACGTGGTCCTCCTGAGCAGCAATGTCGTCAGCAATACAACGAGTACACTGGCTAGAAGCAACACCCATTGAACAATGCAACGAGTACACTGCCTGGGAGCAACATCCTCTGGACTACTGCAGTTCCACATGCATTAAGAAACTCACTCGGAAACTACCTCAGACTCAATAACCAATTTCCACAAGTCCTGGATCATCCATGGTCAACAGTCAACAAGTCCTGGATCATCCATAGTCAACAGTCAACAAGTCCTGGATCATCCATGGTCAACAGTTAACAAGAACAAGTCTTAGATCATCCATGGTCAACAGTCAACAAGTCCTGGATCATCCATAGTCAACAGTCAACAAGTTCTGGCTCATCCATAGTCAACAGTCAACAAGCCCTGGATCATCCATAGTCAACAGTCAACAAGTTCTGGATCATCCATAGTCAACAGTCAACAAGTTCTGGATCATCCATAGTCAACAGTCAACAAGCCCTGGATCATCCATAGTCAACAGTCAACAAGTTCTGGATCATCCATAGTCAACAGTCAACAAGTCCTGGATCATCCACAGTCAACAGTCAACAAGTTCTGGATCATCCATAGTCAACAGTCAACAAGTCCTGGATCATCCATAGTCAACAGTCAACAAGTTCTGGATCATCCATAGTCAACAGTCAACAAGTTCTGGATCATCCATAGTCAACAGTCAACAAGTTCTGGATCATCCATAGTCAACAGTCAACAAGTTCTGGATCATCCATAGTCAACAGTCAACAAGTTCTGGATCATCCATAGTCAACAGTCAACAAGTTCTGGATCATCCATAGTCAACAGTCAACAAGTTCTGGATCATCCATAGTCAACAGTCAACAAGTTCTGGATCATCCACAGTCAACAGGTCTTGGTATAAACCTTGGTAATAGATACCGTCAAACTAGTTTAAAAAAAACCGTATGCAAACACTAGGACATATTTATTACAACGTTAACATGGACTCAAGGCTGAGGGACTGATTACCTCAAACGCCTCCTGTTCTTAATCATTCTCCTCTGGATGGACTGATGAAGCCACTGTGTGGCGAAACGTTTCCTCATTAGAGATACCCAAGTGTTGCACATGTGTCTGATTTATTAGATTTAAATTATTTTAGGTAGGTGAAGTTAGGGGTTAATTTACGTTAAAAATTAACCAATTATACCACAGCACCAATAAGTTAAATTTGAGATACAAGCGACAGAAAGTTATCCTTTGCAAACAGACAATGATGACCCATCAAGTACAGTAGAAATGTCTAAGTGGGAGAGTCACTGTTTAAGATTCGTTAAATTATCACCCATTTGACTAAGCAAGAGTAAAATACTGTCTGTTATTAAGAGGATAGATTACCAGAGTTCTGTATCTGTGCAGAAAACCTTCACCCACAGTTGTGTTGAAAATGGTATAAAATACAGACAAATTGAAAATGAAGACACATGTGCAACACAACGGTATCTTGGCACAGAGGACGAGATGAAGGGTTGGATTCCAGATGGAGTTGCCTTCATACTTCCACCAGTGGATCCCGTCCCCTATAACCTCTTCCAGATCTTCCACCTCACCTTCGACAGTATATAAGACTCCATTCTCATGCTTCAGCTTCATATCGTTCCAGACCATGAAGCTGAACTCTTCTCCAGGCTGAGGAACTGACCACCTCAACTATTCTCCAGGCTGAGGAACTGACCACCTCAACTATTCTCCAGGCTGAGGAACTGACCACCTCAACTATTCTCCAGGCTGAGGAACTGACCACCTCAACTATTCTCCAGGCTGAGGAACTGACCACCTCAACTATTCTCCAGGCTGAGGAACTGACCACCTCAACTATTCTCCAGGCTGAGGAACTGACCACCTCAACTATTCTCCAGGCTGAGGAACTGACCACCTCAACTCTTCTCCAGGCAGAGGGACTGACCACCTCAACTCTTCTCCAGGCAGAGGGACTGACCACCTCAACTCTTCTCCAGGCAGAGGGACTGACCACCTCAACTCTTCTCCAGGCAGAGGGACTGACCACCTCAACTCTTCTCCAGGCAGAGGGACTGACCACCTCAACTCTTCTCCAGGCAGAGGGACTGACCACCTCAAATATTATTTCTCCAAGGTTGATGGACTGATTACATCATCTTTAACTACTACACCTGCTGCCTCTGTATTTGACTGAAGAAACGTTCCATCAGTAAAGATACCCAACTGTTACACATATATTTTAATCATCACACACAGTTGTGTTGCACGTCAATTAATTCCTTCACATTACTGGGTCACCTTACACTTCAGTAGAAATAGTTCTTCATATCTAACTGTTCCAGATTTGTTTAGCATTTATATTAGTATCGGTTTACTGGTATATACCCTTGAGAAGTAAGGAACAACACACAAATAACCCCGACATAGAAGAGAGGAGCTTACCACGACGTTCCGGTCTGACTCGGATCATTTACAATGTCACATTGAGAAGTGATCCCCAGACATCTGTAACCACAGGCCATTCAACTAGGCTGAACGGTTAACATCTTAAACATTTACAATGTCACATTGAGAAGTGATCCCCAGACATCTGTAACCACAGGCCATTCAACTAGGCTGAACGGTTAACATCTTAAAGTTCTGAATGAGATGTTATGGCATCTTGATACAAGGAATTGTTCAATATTTGTCCAACCTTTGAACGAAGACTTACACTAGTGGATGGTACCACTGTGATCCCGCCTCCTCCTGCTTCCACTCACCTGACTACAGTATATAAGCCACTTCTCCGTCCATATGCTGTATTTTCTACAAGACTGAACACCGATTCCAGGCTGAGGGACTGATTACCTCAAACTCTTCCTCTCATTACCATTTCTGCTTTGTATTGGACTGATGAAGCCACTGTGTGACGAAACGTTTTTTTAATAAAGATTTCCATATGTTGCATAAGTGTCTCAATCTTCAACTTGTCGGCTTTTAAACCACACACACTCACACACACACACACACACACACACACACACACACACACACACACACACACACACACACACACACACACACACGAGATGTTATGTTGAAAGTGGCATAAAATACCGACAAGTTAATGATTAAGACACATGTACAACAGTTGGGTATCTTTATTGATGAAACGTTTCGCCTACACAGTAGACTTCTTCAGTCAAATACAGAGGCAGCAGGTGTAGTAGTGAAATAAAGATGATGTTATCAGTCCACCAACCTTGGAGAAAAAGTATTTGAGGTGGTCAGTCCCTCAACCTAGGAGTAGGTGCGAAGAGCACCGTAGTCGTGGAGATTCTGAAGCAGAAGCAAGGCGCCTGGCGCTTATATACTAATGTGGAAAATTGCATTTATCTGAATGTACCATTATGTACATAACAGTAAATGAACAGATAATTATTATTTATCAGTTAGACAAGTAGGAATTTGGGACACCTATGTCGCAAAAAATGTCCCCCTTCGATACCTACCACTGTGTTTGTAGTTGAATGGTTCAGAGAACCGACATGTTGATAAATTAGACACATGTGCAACTCTTGGGTATCTTTATTGATGGACTGACCACATCGACTCAAGGTTGAGGGACTGATTACCTCATTCTCCTCCTGTTCTTCAAGATTCTCCTTTGTATGGACTGATGAAGCCACTGTGTGGCGAAACGTTTCCTCAATAAAGATACCCAAGAGTTGCACATGTGTCTAATTTATCATCACCTACCACTGTCATATCCACAAGTTGCTCTGGACCTATTAATTACAAATGAAATATACATACACCAGGAATGCTGGTAAATATATAAATTTGTGGACTGCATATTAAAATTAAAAAAGGATTATATATACACACATTTACATAACAGAATATATCTTAATATCACTCACCAATTTGACTGGAGATTAAGGTGTATTATACCCAGAAAACCTCACTGTCTAAATTTATGAAATTACTGGCCAGAATTAAACATAAACAGACTTATCTGAGGTTCCTGGAGCTGTCTTGTCCAGTCGCCTGATACTCAAATTATGCAGGAATGCACATCCAACAATTTCGCCTCCTATTTGAGAGGTGTCAGCCCAATTTTAACCTCTAGAGCACGAAAAATTCTTCCCATTCACTCTAGCGTTCTGTTCAATTCAAACAAAAAATGGCGAGTGTCCTTCTGCGCAGGTGTAGGCTCAGTTTCCCATTTTCCATCACATAAATTTTATTAAATACAATATAGGCCATCTATTTATCTATAAATTACCGTACTTCCGGAAAATATATACAGTATTTTCCACAACTAACGTCAGGTGGAAATGGGACGGGTAGCAGACGAGGACATAGTCACTGGAAGGTGGGATTCCCCAGTGGAAGTAGGTAAGGTTTGTCAGGAAATAGGGTAAGTGTTTCCTGACGCGGGTCTTAGTCAGATGACCCGCCGTTTGAGCTTTTGGTCATCTGACCGAGGCCTTCCACTAGCCTACCGGTCCACCCCTTTAAAAATTATGGACATAGTTATAACCATTTAGTTCAAACGAACCTCATCTGGAAGCTGAAGCAAGAGAACGGAGTCTTAAATACTGTCGAAGGTGAGATGGAAGATCTCGAAGACACTGCCTCTGTATCTGACTGAAGAAACCTACAAGTTAGTACGTGATTTGAGTCAATCTTTTAACACAGGACCTAGAGACAACAAATGTGGGGAAGGGTCGACCCTGGCCGCAGCTCACTATAGTACATAAAATGTTTTGTAGCGGAACTCACTGGAACTACAGCAAGACCTTGATGGCGGCCACTGAACAGCTGAATCAGATCGACATCTTCGAAATCCTCTGACGTGTCATCTTAGAATTAAGAACCGTATCAGGACGCAGTTCCAGACGAATCAAACAAGTTAATCAATGATACCCTCCCCAGCAACCCTCTCCAGTTCACCGCTGCCTGGCCATAATTCCATTATCTCAACAGAAGATCACATTCAACATAAATTGCTATACATGTATTTACAACGGAGCAGTAATCGTGAACAGGTCAGAGACACGCAGCGTGAAGGCTGACAAGAACTCTGTTTGTAACAATTATTTAAGGTGTTTTATGTAAGACACATATGCAACAGTTAGGTATCTTTATTTCGAAACGTTTCGCCTACACAGTAGGCTTCTTCAGTCGAGTACAGAAAAGTTGATAGAAGAAGAAGAGACTTGAAGACGATGTAATCAGTCCATCACCCTTAAAGTTTTGAGGTGGTCAGTCCCTCAGTCTGGAGAAGAGCATTGTTCCGTAGTCTGAAACAATTTCATATTGTTTCAGACTACGGAACAATGTGTCTTACCTAACAACCTGTCGGTATTTTATACCATTTTAATGTTCAAGGTGTTTTAAACTCGAAATTTCTAGCCGTGGAGCCTCGCGTTCTGCCACCTTTGCTCTTCTCAGCTACACATTATACTATATACATAAGATCAATGTTCATGACTACTCCAAGTAAGAAATGGTCTGGTGATACCGACACATTTCGCCACGAGTGGCGAAACGTGTCCTCTAATAAACGTCTTGAAGTCTACATAATGCCTTTTTTCCACAAATGTCCTAGTGTTTGGTCACGTGACTTTTAAAACTTTCAAATTTCTCTCTCGTATACCGAGCACCTTGTATAAAAACTTCTGCAAATCTAATAAGCTATATCTGCATTTTCTCATAGTTTTTATATATAACCAAAGCCTTTTAGCCTTTTTATATAGGCAGGAAATTTTGGCGAAGTCATTACAATATACCATTTTGATATTCCCAATAAAGAAACCCAGAAATTATATTATTTTTTGTTCCAGTTAATCGTCCATTTCTTAACCGAAATAAGTGTCATTACTGCTGGGTAAATGGGCACAGATGCAACTAATGTGGCATTGAGACACTTATGCAACATATGGAAAGTTTTACTAGGGAAACGTTTCGCCACACAGTGGCTTTATCAGTACAAGGACATAATCAGCCCCTCAACTCCATAGTTGAGGGACTGATTACCTCGTCTTTTGTATATAGCTCTACTGTCTTCAAGTTATGTCCTGGAATTTGCATTGATAAAGCCACTGGAGGGCGAGACGTCTAAAAAGAGAGGTACCCAGATGTTGTACATGTGTCTAAACCACAAACTGGAAATTCAAGACAAAGGATCTTTCTGTCCGCCCTAGCATTCCACAGTCCAGTAATTGACGCTCCACGAGGGACCTTAAGATCTGGTTACCATTTCTGATTTGTGGGTTAGTTGTAAGTTGTTATAACTACGGTACTGTGACTTCTGTGTCCTCTGTGAAGGTTGAGACACTTATGCAGCATATGGGAATCTCTATTCAGGAAAAGTTTCGCCACACAGTGGCTTCATCAGTCCAATATAAAGATTCCCATATGCTGCATAAGTGTCTCAATCTTCAACTTGTCGGTTTTTCAAACCATTCATCACCTCTGTGAAGGCTCTGTGGAGGCTCTGTGAAGGCCTTGTGAAGGTCCTATGAAGACCCTATGAAGGCCCTTGAAGGCCCTGTGAAGGGTATGTGAAGGCTCTGTGAAGGCTCTGTGAAGGCTCTATGATGGCTCTGTGAAGATCCTACCAAGGCCCTGTGAAGACCCTACCAAGGCCCTGTGAAGACCCTACCAAGGCCCTGTGAAGACTCTACCAAGGCCCTGTGAAGACCCTACCAAGGCCCTGTGAAGACTCTACCAAGGCCCTGTGAAGACCCTACCAAGGCCCTGTGAGGACCCTATCAAGGCCCTGTGAGGACCCTATCAAGGCCCTGTGAGGACCCTATCAAGGCCCTGTGAAGACCCTACCAAGGCCCTGTGAAGACTCTACCAAGGCCCTGTGAAGACCCTACCAAGGCCCTGTGAAGACTCTACCAAGGCCCTGTGAAGACTCTACCAAGGCCCTGTGAGGACCCTACCAAGGCCCTGTGAGGACCCTATCAAGGCCCTGTGAAGACTCTACCAAGGCCCTGTGAAGACCCTACCAAGGCCCTGTGAAGACTCTACCAAGGCCCTGTGAGGACCCTACCAAGGCCCTGTGAAGACTCTACCAAGGCCCTGTGAAGACCCTACCAAGGCCCTGTGAAGACCCTACCAAGGCCCTGTGAAGACCCTACCAAGGCCCTGTGAGGACCCTACCAAGGCCCTGTGAAGACCCTACCAAGGCCCTGTGAGGACCCAAGGCCCTGTGAAGACCCTACCAAGGCCCTGTGAGGACCCTACCAAGGCCCTGTGAAGACTCTACCAAGGCCCTGTGAAGACCCTACCAAGGCCCTGTGAAGACCCTACCAAGGCCCTGTGAGGACCCTACCAAGGCCCTGTGAAGACCCTACCAAGGCCCTGTGAGGACCCTATCAAGGCCCTGTGAAGACTCTACCAAGGCCCTGTGAAGACCCTACCAAGGCCCTGTGAGGACCCTACCAAGGCCCTGTGAAGACCCTACCAAGGCCCTGTGAGGACCCTATCAAGGCCCTGTGAAGACTCTACCAAGGCCCTGTGAGGACCCTATCAAGGCCCTGTGAAGACCCTACCAAGGCCCTGTGAAGACCCTACCAAGGCCCTGTGAAGACCCTACCAAGGCCCTGTGAAGACCCTACCAAGGCCCTGTGAGGACCCTATCAAGGCCCTGTGAAGACCCTACCAAGGCCCTGTGAGGACCCTATCAAGGCCCTGTGAGGACCCTATCAAGGCCCTGTGAGGACCCTATCAAGGCCCTGTGAGGACCCTATCAAGGCCCTGTGAGGACCCTATCAAGGCCCTGTGAGGACCCTATCAAGGCCCTGTGAAGACTCTACCAAGGCCCTGTGAAGACCCTACCAAGGCCCTGTGAGGACCCTATCAAGGCCCTGTGAGGACCCTATCAAGGCCCTGTGAAGACTCTACCAAGGCCCTGTGAAGACCCTACCAAGGCCCTGTGAGGACCCTATCAAGGCCCTGTGAGGACCCTATCAAGGCCCTGTGAAGACCCTATCAAGGCCCTGTAAAGGCTGTCTTGAAGTCTAAAACTTTCCTTGTTGCTGTTACTCATTCTAAAGCTGCCGAACAACTTAAAATTCCTATTGTTGCTTTCACCTTATTTTTAAGGAAGGAAAATAAGAAAGTAGAAAAGACGCGGGAACAGGTCAAGATAATGAAAGGATTTGAAGCAGGAAGCGAAGGAGAGAAGATAGAACAGGCTGTGAAAGAGAGACGAAGGGGGCCAGTAAGTGAAGGAGGAAGTGAGGAGGTAGAACAGGAAGCGAAGGAGTAAAGAGAATAGGAAAATTGAGAGGGTTTGGTGTGAGCGTTCGTGTGGCAGGAAGTGAAACAGCAAGAGAGAGGGGGGAGAGAGAGGGGGGTGGAGTTCGGGGGTGACAGCCGACCTCTGACATGACCTAGAGGTCGCTTATACTACCACATCCCCTTCCCTCAAGCTCATACCCGTCCTCACACCTGCGCTCACACCCCACTAAATTCCTAATCAACCTAGATCGACCGGTATTATTGCTGTTTTAACCTCTTAAGAACATAAAGAAACACTGCAGGAGGCCTACTGGCCTGTAACTAATAAATGACTCAAAATTAACAAGTGGTGAGCTAAAATCATAATTGTAACAAGAAATTTCATTGAGATGTGCATTGTGCCTGATGCTTCTCCCTGCTAGAATGTCATAATAATAATAATAATAATAATAATAATAATAATAATAATAATAGTAATAATAATAATAATAATAATAATATTTATTTCTACAAGAACATGATGCAACTTGTACAGACCATAGCTGATATCAATGACATACTATATAGAAAGCCTGTTGGTATGAAGAGTATTTCCCACAGCTTAGGTTAATTTTGTCCCCCAGGATGTGACCCACACTAGTCTGCTAACACCCAGGTACCTATTTACTGCTAGGTGAACAAGGACAGCAGGTGCCTTAAGGAAATACATCCCAATGTTTCCACTCGTACCGGGGATCGATCCACGGACCTCAATGTGTAAGTTGAGTGCACTACCAACCCAGCTACAGGAACTGTGTCTTACCCCCGCCGATAACTGTTGAAGATTCTTGCACTACAGTGACACAGTGCTTCGGCTCCTTCCATCAGCATTCACTGGGATATGTTGTCAGATCCCGCGAGTATACTTCAACTCAGTTGCTTTTAGCATTTCACTCGCTTTTTTCTTGTCAATATGTCTAGCAGTTTGGGTTAATATGTCACGACACCCATGATTCATGTCTTCGTGCGTGTGTACATGCAAAGGTGAGTGTGTACACGTGCAAAGATGTGTGTGTGTGTGTGTACACAGGCGGTGGGTCATGCAATATGTATGTTGAGGAGGCCTGTGCGTGAGCTGCTGGAGGAGGAGGAGGAAGGGATAGGAAGAGGGAGATAGAAGGTGGGAAATAGAAAGGGGAAGATAGAAGGAGGGAGATAGAAAGAGGGAGATAGAAAGAGGGAGATAGAAGGGGGGGATAGAAAGAGGGAGATAGAAGGAGGGAGATAGAAAGAGGGAGTAGAAGGGTGATGCAGGGAAGGAGTGTAAGGTGAGGGAGGCAGTAGAGTGTATGTCAGGAGAAAGACCAAGTGATGGACGGAAACATAGATGGATAAGAAATGTAGAGGAGGAAGAATTGGA
The DNA here is from genome assembly GCF_026875155.1 of Cherax quadricarinatus. Classification (NCBI taxonomy): domain Eukaryota; kingdom Metazoa; phylum Arthropoda; class Malacostraca; order Decapoda; family Parastacidae; genus Cherax; species Cherax quadricarinatus. Next base: position 15,812,589 of record NC_069483.1, read on the forward strand.
GGAAAGATAGAGAAAATGGATGAAAGGAAGGAAGGAAAGAAAGAAGTAAATAATGACGGAAGGAAGGGGGTAGTTACAGCCTCTCAACAAGACTGGTTCCACATTTGAGGGTGTGAACATACTTGATACAACGGAACGGGGCCATCATAGCAGAGAGCACAAGGAGAGCCATGATTACATCATACATAATTACAGAATGAACTGACAGGTTTGAATTAGGATAACCAGGGGGCACAGGTGGAAGCTGAAGACACAGATTAACCATAGGGATGTTAAGAAGTATTTCTTTAGTCTCATGGGGCAGTGATGGAGGTAAACTTAATACACAGCTTCAGGAGTATATATGATGCAACCAGGGGCTGTGAGTCGACCCCAGTACACACAACTGGGCGAGTACACTTGCCCAACACATAATACAGTGCACACATACACACACTCCTAGTAGCGACCAGTGAACAGGCGGGGCAAAGAGTTATGAATTAACACCTGCAACCAGAATTAGGTGAGTACACACACAATAACACAAAGATCATGCGTCTCCTTACATCTGTCTCCTTACATCAAGTCTCCTTACATCTGTTGGCCATGTTCACCTAGCAGTAGGTACCTAAGTGTTGCCCATGTTCACCTAGCAGTAAGTACCCCAGTGTTGACCATGTTCATCTAGCAGTAGGTACCCCAGTGTTGACCATGTTCACCTAGCAGTAAGTACCCCAGTGTTGCCCATGTTCACCTAGCAGTAGGTACCCCCAGTGTTGGCCATGTTCTCGTAGCAGCAGGTACCCCAGTGTTGGCCATGTTCTCCTAGCAGTAGGTACCCCAGTGTTGGCCATGTTCACCTAGCAGTAGGTACCCCAGTGTTGACCATTCATTGTCACCTCAAGGAAAATAATAATAATAATAACAATAATAATAATAATGATAATAATAATAATAATAATAATAATAATAATAATAACAATAATAATAATAATAATAATAATAATAATAATAATAATAATAATAATAATAATAATAATAAAGGAACATTGTTTCAGCAACAATAACAAAACAAAGAAGCAATTAGCACATCTCTTGTTCCTAATTACACTCCAACAGGTGACCATAAATAGGTACAACATAAATAGGTACCAGGTCAGTAGGTACTGCCACAGGGAACTACAAGCCAGTAGCACTAAGGAACACCAGACATATTTACGGAACCTTCGCGCGACGTTTCTCACCAGAAACGTCGCTTAAAAAAACATTTTCTTTATCAATGAATTTTGGTTGTTTGCTCTGATGATATAAATAAAAAAATAATGTTACTGAAAAATTAAAATTTCCCCAAAATGGTTGAAAAAACACAGGGAAAAACCTGTGTAAATATTAGGTGTGGCGAGTGAGTCAGACTGTACGTCGGCTGAGGCTGACCTCACCAGCCTGTACCCTCAGGCTGGCCTCACCAGCCTGTATCCTCAGGCTGACCTCACCAGCCTGTATCCTCGGGCTGACCTCACCAGCCTGTACCCTCAGGCTGACCTCACCAGCCTGTACCCTCAGGCTGACCTCACGTAAATAATCATTTATAATTTTATACTCGTTTCTAAGTTATATATATATATATATATATATATATATATATATATATATATATATATATATATATATATATATATATATATATATGCAAGGAATTCGCAAGAGCAGGCGAAATATACACAGACACTGATCTCTGGCTGAAGGAGGCTCGAACCTACAATAAGATCACAGTATTCTCTCTCTCTCTCTCTCTCTCTCTCTCTCTCTCTCTCTCTCTCTCTCTCTCTCTCTCTCTCTCCATACCCTCGTGCTATACCACCGCGAACATTCGTATTCCCCTCCCTCACCCCTCTCTCACCCCTCCCTCACCCCTCTCTCACCCCTCTCTCACCCCTCTTTCATACAACACGTTCACCAGTCATACAAAGCCTGGACAAAGACCGTGGTAAAGACAAACACGGGCGGCTTGGGCGTTGGGAGGGTGGGCGTGGGCGGGTGTGGGTGGGTGGACGGGTAGGAGATGGGCGTGGACGTGTAGGAGGGTGGGCGTGGGAAAGCTGGGATCACACCGCGACAAGAAACTGGTTATATCAAGGTTATGTATCCGTCGTGGAGCTGAAATACAACCCGTGTATGTTGTATACCAGACTATTAGTGTATGTTGTATACCAGACTGATAGTGTATACTGTATACCAGCCTGTTAGTGTATATTGTATACCAGCCCGTTAGTGTATATTGTATACCAGACTGTTAGTGTATGTTGTATACCAGCCTGTTAGTGTATATTGTATACCAGACTGTTAGTGTATATTGTATACCAGACTGTTAGTGTATATTGTATACCAGACTGCTAGTGGAGAAGAGGTGGTGGAGGAGGTTGATGAGGAGTAGTAGGTAGAGGAGGAGGTGGAGTAGGTGGAGGAGGTGGAGTAGATGGAGGAGGAGGTGGAGTAGGTGGACGAGGGGGTGGAGTAGGTGGAGGAGGAGGTGTACAAATCTCGGACGAATCCCTGTAGGATTTTGGTGTAAATTATGATGTACCTATCTCGCCTGCTCACCAGGGAGTACAGGTCAAGGGACTTCAACGTTCCCAGTAATTAAGGTGCTTCAGTACACTTATATGTGAGTGAAGGTCTTCTGTACATTCTCCAGATCTGCAATGTTGCCTGTTGAAGAGAACTGTCAGTGTGCAGCGGTGCTCCAGCCTAGAGAGAACACGTGACTTGAAGAGGATCATCAGTGGCTTGGCATCCCTTTGAAGGTTCTCATTATCCATCCTATCATTTTTATCGCGGTCGTGATAATGACACTACTGTGATCTTTGAAGGCGAGATCCTCTAACATTATCACTCCTAAGTCCATCACTTTAGTTTTATGTTCTATTGTGTGGTTAAAACTGATCTTATAACTCCGTTCTAGCTTGTAATTCCCCAGGTTTTCCATAACGGAGGAGCTTTATCAAGCCATTACCTAATGGCTTGATAAAGCTCCTGGAGAGCGAAACGTTGCCACAATAAATGTCACATTAGTTGCACTTGTGTCCTTTTACTTTACATATTGTCGGTAATTCTACCAACTTTATTACATAACGGAGGAGCTGGAATTTGTCCTCACTGAACATCGTACTGCTTTCCGAGGCCCATTTGAAGACGGTTTATATCCGCGAAGACTTACAGTGTCACTGACGTAAGTTATTCGGGTACACACAAATACAGTTACACAGATCATACATAACAGTATATGTGTAGAGAACCTGGGATAACCCCAAAAAAGTCAAAGTGACTTATTTCCATGCTAATTCCAGTTCGTCCACAAAGGAGGATACGGTTCTATGGTTTACATCTTCGTCTGTGTCTGATATGAGGATAGGGAAGAGGATGGAAATAAATGGTATAAAATACCGACACAATGGAAATATAAACACAAATGCACTATAATGTGATCCTTTATTGACAACGTTTCACCCACACAGTGGGCTTTTTCAAGTCACACACGGATCTACCTGGGGTTGGAAGGTACGAGAGTATTTATAGTCATGTTCAGAATGTTGAGGTCAGATGGAGAATGCTGCATCTGATGATCTACCGGGTGGGGTTATAGAGTCTTGGGTAGCTTGGCAGGGGTATTGGACAAGTTGTGAGTAGACCTTCTGCAGTGTTCTATGTTCTTATGTGGGATAGCGATGAAGAAGTTTCTTGGCGAGTGGTTCAGCTATGTTATAGAAGCCGTTGTTCTGGTTGAAATTGTTGGTTGTAGAGATGAGCGATGATTCCAGGATTCTTCTGTATTGAGTGTTGTCTTCTGTGGCTATAAGTCTTGAGTTTCTGTAGTTAATTAAATGGTTGTGTGAATTGCGATGTTGTACACAGGCATTCCTTGTATCGTCAATCCTGCTTGCGTATTGGTGTTCTGAAATACGTGTTTGGAGGTCTCTTGATGTTTCGCCCACATATAATTTGTTGCAGTCATTACAAGGGATTATGTATACCCCTGCAGAGGATGGAGGCTTGTCCTGTCTACTACTGGTGATGTCCTTGAGGATGGGGGGGGGGGAGTACTGTACCTAGGGAATGATTGTAAGTACGACCATAATTTTTAGAGTTGGACTGGTAAGCCAGTGGAAGGCCTCGGTCAGATAACCAAAACCTCCAACAGTGGGGCATCATCTAAGACCCGCGTCAGGAAACATTTCTCCTGTTTCCAGACTTAACTCTGCTATTACTCTTTGTGTTCTAGACAGAAAGTTAAAGATCCATCTGTAACGCCAAGAGCTAATAACGCCCAACCTTGAGCGAAACGTTGCAGCAAAAAGATCCTCAACTACCAGTGTCTTTATTTCCCACCTCTTCACGTACGTGTTCACGTACGTAAAGACGTAGGGAGAATCACTACATCAGGAGAATCATTACATCAGAATCACTACATCAGAAAAAGAATCACTACATCAGAATCACTATTAAGACAGCCAACCCTGTTTTCCACCTGACAGGAACCAGCTGTCAGGCCACCTTAACAGTCAAGTGACCGTGGTATTTACACCCAACTCCAGAACATTTCTAGTAAGAAGACCATGAACAATGGCTACAAGAAAGTTATTGTCACGATATTGTGTCACCACACCGTGGTTGTAAGCTTATTGTCACGGCACCAGTCCCTCCCCCCCTCCCCGTGGTCTCCACACCGTGGTTGTAAGCTTATTGTCACGGCACCAGTCCCTCCCCCCGCCTCCTCGTGGTCACCCTCACCCGAAGTCCACACATCAAAACCTTTAAAACTGTAACATTACCTGGTACATGACCAATTATAAAAACCCGACAGGTATATTCTTTGAGTTTAAACTGTGTACTGATGTACTGCCTAACTGCACCTAATTAAGTTCATTTAGGTAGAGGTATACATAAATACAGTTAAACAAATTATTGTACATAGTAACATGTGTGCAAATTACTTAAACCGAAAAGGTCAGACAAAGTGATTTATTTCCACTGGAGTCCCTGGTTAGCAGTAACCTAAAACCAAGACAACAGTGCATTAGTGTTCGCAATAAAGCTAACAGAATTCTTGGCTACATATCAAGAAGTATAAATAATAGGAGTCCTCAGGTTGTTCTTCAACTCTACACATCCTTGGTTAGGCCTCATTTAGACTATGCTGCTCGGTTCTGGTCACCGTATTACAGAATGGATATAAATGCTCTGGAAAACGTACAAAGGAGGATGACAAAGTTGATCCCATGTATCAGAAACCTTCCCTATGAGGATAGACTGAGGACCCTGAATCTGCACTCTCTAGAAAGACGTAGAATTAGGGAGGATATGATTGAGGTGTATAAATGGAAAACAGGAATAAATAAAGGGGATGTAAATAGTGTGCTGAAAATATCTAGCCTAGACAGGACTCGCAGCAATGGTTTCAAGTTGGAAAAATTCAGATTCAAGAAGGATATAGGAAAGTACTGGTTTGGTAATAGAGTTGTGGATGAGTGGAACAAACTCCAGAGTACAGTTATTGAGGCTAAAACGTAGTGTAGTTTTAAAAATAGGTTAGATAAATACATGAGTGGGTGAGGGTGGGAGTGAGTTGGACCTGACTAGCTTGTGCTGCTGGGTCTGGTGCCGTGCTCCATCCTTGAGTGGAGATGACCAGACTGGGTGGATCATTGGGATAATCCGGGGGGTGGGTCACTGGTCTAATCCGGAAGGGGGGGACATGGACCTGCTCCGCATGGGTCAGTAGGCCTGTTGCAGTGTTCCTTCTTTCTTATGTTCTTATGTCTTATTTTTTTAAACCTAATCAAAACAGCTAAGTAACCTAACTGTAAGGGTTAAGACATAGCTCCTGTTCCTGTAAAACTCTTACCGAGTGGCTTTACCAATTACTAACCTCCAGGGCCCGATCGTACCTATGTGTGTAACTTCGTGTCAGTTCGTGTCCGCCAAATCCTCATCTAAGACTGAAACAAATACTGAGTACTGTTAGTCTGGTTCAACTGCGCCTCCAGTAGCCACAGTAGCGCCTCCAGTAGCCACAGTAGCGCCTCCAGTAGCCACAGTAGCACATCCAGTAGCCACAGTAGCGCCTCCAGTAGCCACAGTAGCGCCTCCAGTAGCCACAGTAGCCCTCCAGTAGCCACAGTAGCCCCCAGTAGCCACAGTAGCGCCTCCAGTACCACAGTAGGCCTCCAAAACCCCATAGCACATCCATACCCTAGGCCCCCAGTACCACAGTAGCGCCTCCAGACCCACAGTACACATCCAGAAAAGCCACAGTAGCCCCTCCAGTAACCACAGTACGCCTCCTAGCCACATAGCACTCCAGTAGCCACAGTACCCCCTCCAGAGCCACATAGCGCCTCCATACCACGTAGCACATCCAGTACCACATGCGCCCAGTAACCACAGTAGCCCCTCCAAACCCACAGTACACATCCTAGCCACATACGCCTCCAGTAGCCACAGAAGCCCTCCGTAGCCCAATGGCCCCGTACCACATAGCCCTCCAGTACCCAGTACCCCCAGTAGCCACAGTAGCCCTCCATACCACAGAAAGCGCCCCATACCAAAAGGGCCTCCAACCCCACATACGCCCAAGCCACAAGCGCCTCCAGTACCCACATCCCCCCTCCATACACAGTAGCGCCTCCATACCACAGTACCAACCGTCCCAGTACCCCCAGAAACACATCCCCCGTAGCCACAACCCCAGTACCACAGTAGCGCCTCCTACCAAGTACGCCTCCTACCACATAGCCCCAGACCACAGAGCGCCTCCAGAAACCACAAGCCCCTCCAACCACGACCTCCAGTAGCCACAGTAGCGCCTCCATTACCACAGTAGCGCCTCCATACCACAGTACCCCCAGACCCACAGTAGCGCCTCCAAAAACCACATAGCGCCTCAGTAGCCCAGTAGCACATCCTACCAAGTCGCCTCCGAGCCAAAAGAGCGCCTCCATACCCACATACCTCCAGTACCCACATAGCGCCTCCAGAAACCACAGTAGCCCCCAGAGCCACATAGCCTCCAGTAACCACAACGCTCCGTACCCACAGTACGCCCCCCGTAGCCCCAAAAACGTTTCCAGTACCACAGTACGCCTCCAGTAGCCCCAAGCGTTCCAGTACCCACAGTACCCTCCAGAAGCCCCAACGCCCCAGTACCCACAGTAGCCCCTCCCAAAAACGCCCCCCCCAAAGGGTCTTCCAGTACCCACAGTAGCGCCTCCAGTAGCCACATACGCCCCAGTACCCACGTGGGCCTCCTAGCCACAGTACGTTTTCCATACCCCACAGTACGCCCCAACCACAGTAGGCCTCCAGTACCCACAGACGCCCCCAGTAACCACAGTAGCGCCCCATACCACGACGCCCCCATAGCCACAGTAGCCCCTCCATAGCCACAGTACACATCCAGACCCAAATTTACCCTCCAGTACCACATACGCTCCATACCCAAGTAGCGCCTCAAAAACCACATAGCGTTTTCCCCCGAAAAAAGTGCCTCCAGTAGCCAAAAATTAGCGTCTCCAGTACCCACAGTGCGCTCCAGTACCCAAGTACGCCTCCAGTACCACATACGCTCCATAACCCCCACAGTACGCTCCATACCCAGTAGCGCTTCCATTACCCTAGCGCCTCCATACCACAGTAGCCCCTCCAGTACCCACAGGGTTTAAAAACCCCCTTTCCAGTACCCACATACCCTCCAGTACCCATAGCGCCCCAACCACAAGCCTCCATACACATAGCGCCCCCCAGAGCCACATAGCCCCCAGAAGGGGGCCCCAAACCACAGAAGCGCCTCCAGTAGCCCAGTACGCCTCAAACCCGGTAGCGCCTCCATACCACAGTAGCGCCTCCAGTACCCAAGTAGCCCCCTCCAGTACCAAGTACCCTCAGTACCACAAGCCCCTCCAGTACCCAAGTACCCCAAAAACCAAAAGCCCCAGTAGCGCCTCCATACCCCAGTAGCGCCTCCATAGCCACAGTACGCCCCTACCACGAAGCGCCTCCAGTACCCACAGTACGTTTCCCAAACCACGGGTATAAAAAGCCCCCAGTAGCCACATTAGCCCTCCAGTACCCACAGTAGCGCCTCCATACCCCATAGCGCCTCCATAGCCACAGACACCTCCAACTCACATTACGCCTCCAACCCACAGTAGCGCCCCCAGAAACCCACAGTAGCCTTCCATAGCCACATAGCGCCCCCAAAACCACAGTAGCGCCTCCAGTACCAAGTAGCCCTCCAAAACCCAAAGTAGCGCCCCCAGTACCACAGTACGCCCCCAAAACCACAGTAGGCTTCCATAACCACAGAACGCCTCCATACCACGTACGCCTCCAGTACCACATAGCCCTCCAAAACCACAGTACGCCTCCAGCCCCCAAAATAGCGCCCCAGTACCCATACGCCTCAGAAACCACTAGCCCTCCAAGCCACAGTAGCGCCCCAGTACCACATACCCCTCCTTACCAAAATGCGCTTCCAGTACCCACAGTACCCCCAGTACCCACAGTACGCCTCCAGACCACAGAGCCCCCAGACCACTACGCCTCCAGTACCCACAGTAGCGCCCCAGAAACCACAGACCCCTTCCAGTACCACGTAGCCCCTCCATACCACAGTAGCGCCTCCGTACCACAGAACCCTCCATACCACATACGCCTCCATACCCACAGAAAGCGCTCCAAAACCACAGTACGCCTCCAAACCACAGTAGCGCCTCCAGACCCACAGTACGCCCCAGACCCACGTACCCCTCCAGTACCCACAGTAGCGCCCCATACCAAAGAAAGCCCCTTCCAGTACCACAGTACGCCTCCATAGCCACAACCCCCCCTACCACAGAGGCCTCCAGTACCACAGTAGCCCTCCATTACCACATACGCCTCCAGTACCCCAGTAGCCCTCCAGAACCACAGTACGCCTCCAGTACCACGTAGGCCCCAGTACCCACAGTACGCCCCAAAACCCCAGAAAACCCCCCATACCCGGCCCCCCCAGTACCCACAGTGCGCCTCCTACCCACAGTAGCGCCTCCAGTAGCCACAGCAACCCCTCCATAGCCACAAGCGCCTCCAGTACCCAAAACGCCTCCATACCCACATACGCCTCCAGTAGCCACAGTACGCCCTACCACATACGCCTCCATACCCACAGTACGCCTCCATACCACAGTAGCGCCTCCATACCACAGTACGCTTCCATCCCCCAAGTAGCCCTCCATAGCCACAGCAACGCCCCAGTAGCCACAGTACCCCTCAGTAGCCACAGTACGCCCCAGTACCCACAGTACGCCTCCGTACCCACTACGCTTCCAGTAACCAAGGCGCCCCAGTAACCACAGTAGCGCCTCCAGTAACCACAGTACGCCCCATAACCGATACGCCTCCAGTCCCCCACATCCAGTAAAGCGCCTCCAGTCCCCACAGAACCCCCCCGGCCCTTCCCCCAGAAACCACGTAGCGCCTCCAGACCCAAGTACGCCTCCATAGCCACAGTAGCGCCCCCAGTACCACAAACGCCTCCATAAAACCCCCATTAGCGCCTCCAAAACCACAGTACGCCCCCCCCACAACCCCCCCGTAACACCCCTTAGCCACAAGTCAACCCTAACCCTTCCCCCCAAGGTGACCCCAGGGTTCAGCCAAGTGGTCAGTAAACAGAGCGCCCCCCAGTCCACAGAGGTTCCAGAAAGCAGGCGTGTATTAGGGTGTCCAAGGGTTAGTCCAATTTTGGTGTAAAGTGGTCCATCCAAGTGGTATTTTCCCACATTTGGTCATCCAAAAAGCGTAGTGTGGGGGTTCCAGCCGGTCCATTCCCACAGAAATTTTTTGAGGGACAGGGGTTTATGCAGGTGTGAAAGGGAAAGTGGTCGGGTGTGACAGCAGGTGTGCAGGTGTGAAAAAGGTTGTGCAGGTATTACGGGGCGGTGAAAGAGGTTTGGGGGCGGGTTTTAAAGGGGCAGGGGGTTTTTACAGCAGGGGTGATTAAAATGTTACAGCAGGGTGTGCGGTGGGCCGGGCGGTGTGTGGAGGTGTGTACAGGCAGTGTTGCGGGTGTGCACACAGGTTTGTAGGTGTGTACAGGCGGGTGTAGCAGGTGTGTATGCGGGTTTTATTGTAAAAGGCAGGTGTGTTGCAGGTGTGTAAAGCAGGTTGTGCGGTGTGTAAGCAGGGGGGTTGCAATGCAGTGTGTAATCAAGGTGTGACGGGCAGGGGGTTTTAACGGGGGCAGGGGGTACAGGCAGGTGTGTACAGGCAGGTGTGACAGGCAGGTGTACATGCAGGTGGAAACAGGCGGGTGTGCAAAACCAGGTTGTACAGCATTGACAGGCAGGTGGTACGGGCAGGTGGTACAGCGGGGTTTGTACGGCGGGGGTTGTGCATGCAGGTGTGTACGGCAGGTTTGACATGCAAGGTGTGTCATGCAGGTTGACTGCGGGGTTTTAATGCATGTGTACAGGCATGTGCGGCAGGTGTCCAGGTGTGAAAAGCGGTTTGCACATGAAAAGGTGGTACATGCAGGTGGGGGACTGCGTGGCACATGCGGGTTGTACAGGTTTTCCCAAAGGGTTGACGGGCGGGTTACGCAGGGTGTACTCAGGTTGCAATGCAGGTGTGACGCGGGGTTGTCAGCAGGGGAAGCGGGTTTTACTGCAGGTTACATCAGGTTGACACAGGTGGGTGTACATGCAGGTGGACGGGCGGGTTTTTGCACATCATGGGGACATGCGGGTTTTGGTACTGATGTACATGCAGGGTTACGGCAGGTGGGGTGTACATCGGGTGGTACATCAGGTTGACATGCAGGTGTGTACATGCAGGTTGACATGCGGGTGTGACAGCAGGTGTGAAATGCATTTGACATGCGTTTTGGTACAGCAGGTGTGTACAGCAGGTGTGTACAGGCAGGTTGCCATGCGGTGGACGCGGGTTTGAAACAGCGGTGTGTACAGCAGGGTGTAATGCAGGTGTGACAGCAGGTGTGACATGCGGGGGTTACATGCAGGTGGTAATGCAGGTGTACAGCAGGTGGTACATCCCGGGTGAAAAAAGGGGTTGGTACATCAGGTGTGTACACAGGTGTGTACGGCAGGGTGTGTACATGCAGGTTTTTGGGTTACATCAGGTGTTACAAGGGGGGTTACAGCAGGTGTACATGCAGGTGTACACGTTTTTACTGCAGGGGTGTACCAGGTGGTACATGCAGGGTACATCAGGTTGACATGCAGGGTGTACCAAGGGGGTTACATGCGGGTGTGTACGGGCAGGTGTGTACAGGCAGGGTGACACAGGGTACACAGGTGTGTACAGGGGGCATGATTTTAACATGCGGTGTGTACAGCAGGTGTTACAGCGGGGGTGGGTTGTACAGCAGTGGTAATGCAGTGTGAAAAGCAGGTGGTACAGGCAGGTGGGGTACAGCGGTGTGTCAGGCAGGTGTGTACGGGGTGAGTTCACAGGTGTGTAACATTGAAACCTGTTAAAATTTTAAATTTAAAATTTAAGAATTTAGGGTGACAGAGGGGAAAATGGAAGGAGGGGAAGGGAGGGGAAGGAAGGTGGTAGTTTAAGGTGGGAAAAAAATTTTTTTTTTTGAAAATTTAAAAATTTAAAAAAGAGAAAGGGAAGGAAAAAGGGGAAAAGAAGGGAAAGGGAAGGAAGAAAGGGAAAAAGGGAAGGAAGGAAGGTAGGAGGTAGGTGGGGTGGGAAGGGGGGGGGAAGGAAGGAAGAAGGAGAAGGAAGGAGGGAAAAGGAAGGGGGGAAAGGGGGAAGGAGGAAGGAAAAAGAAAGGAAGGAAAGGAAAGGGAAGGGAAAAGGGGGTAAGGAAGGTGGGGAAGGGGAAAAGGAAAGGAAGGTGGAAAGGAAGGTAGGAAGGAGGAAGGAAGGAGGTAGTAGGGAAGGGTAGGGGGAAAGGAAAAGGGAAAAGGGAAGAAGGGGGAAAGGAAGGAAGGAGAGGGTAGGAAGGGAAAGGAGGAAGGGAAAGGTAGGAGAGGGGGAAGGGGGGAAGGGAGGGAAGAAGGAGGAGGGGAGGGGAAGGGGAAAAAGGGAAGGGGAAGGGGGGAAGGAAGGTAGGAAGGTGGAAAAAAGGGTGAAGGAAGGAGGGAAGGAAGGAGGGAAGGAAGGGGGGAAGGGAAAGGGGGGAGGAAGGAGGGGAAAAAAAGGTGGAAAGGGGCGGCCTTCCGGAGGGTCGTTACCCCTCCGAACGGTTACGCCTTTCCTTACGTCCACCCTATTTTCCCCCTTCCCTTTCCTTCCCGCTATTCCCCCTTACTCCTTCCTTCCTTTTCCTCCTTACTTCCTTCCGACCCCCCACTTCCTTCCTTACTTACGCCGCTTGTCGATTTCCCCGATACCCTTCCTATTTTCCTTTTCCCCCCTTTCCCTTCCTTACTTCCCCTTTACATCCACCTTCCTAACGCCTTACTAACTTCTCCAAACTTCCTCCTCCCAACGCCAAAACCCCCTTCCAAATTTCCTCCAATTTCCTCCTAATTCCTCCTGCCTAACTTCCCCCACCTTCCAACCCCCCAACCCTCCAACCCTTTCCTACATCCCCCTTCCTCCTCCACCCACCCTTCCGTCCTTCCTTCCAATTTCCTTTTTCCGCCACCCCATTTCCGTCCTGTCCAAAAGGGAGGGGGCCCCCAAAACCCCAAACCCCTTTCCCCCCACCCAAAACAACACCCCCCCACCCCCCCCAAAACCCCCGGGTTCCCGGGGCCCACATCCTGCCCACCCCCACCAACCGCCCCCCAAAGCTCCCCCCCTTCCCGGGGGGCACACGCCCCGAACAACCGGCCTTTTTCCCACCCCAATTAAAAAAGACAAGACACTCCAACAATCCGAATGAAAGTAGCCGGGGAGGTTAATTTTTAAAAGAAGGGTGACATCCAATTTTAAAGGGGGTTAATTATATGGGGGGGATAGATTTTTACAGGGGTTTGTCTTAATATTTTTAGCAAAAAAAGAGGTACCCAAAAAACCAAAACAAACCGCTCTAATCTCAAACTGCAAGAAAAAAACATTTTAAGGCATCAGGGTGGGTGGGAGGGAAATCGGCAGGGGTGGCAGACAAAGGGGTGCAGGGGGAGGGGAGGTGAGAGAGCGGGGAAGCGTGAAGGCAGCCAGGGGAAAGGTGGGAATGTTTAATTTAATGTGGGTTTCCCGTGATAAGAAAAGGGGAGGCACATTCCCCGCAACACCCACACAAACCCAACACCGCCGGAAAAGGGGCCACAGTAGCCCCTGCCAAAAACCCACACACCACAACCCCGCCGGAAAGGGAGCCAGCATAGCCCTCAACACCCACACACCACAAAAACCGCCGGAAGGGAGCCGAGTAGCCCCGCAAAAACCCCAACACCAGCAACACCACCGGGGGGGAGCCAGCATACCCCTGCAACCCCCCACACCCCAAACCGCCGGAAGGGAGCCACAGTAGCCCTGCAACACCCCCCACACCACAACACCGCCGGGAAGGGGGCCAGCATACTCCTGCAACACCCACCCCCAACCGCAACACCGCCGGAAGGGAGCCACAGTACCCTCAACACCCACACACCAGCAACACCGCCGGGAAGGGGGCCAGCATACCCCGCAACACCCACAACACCACAACACCACCCGGGGAAGGGGGGCCAGCAGTAGCCCGAACAAACCCCCCCAACACCAGCAACACCCCCGGGAAGGGAGCCAGCAGTAGCCGCAACACCCACACAAACCCGCCACCGCCGGGAAGGGGGCCAGCTTACCCCGCAACACCCACACCCCACAACATTACCGGGGAAGGACCACAGTAGCCCGCAACACCCCACACCAGCCCAAAACCACCCCGGGGAAAGGGGGCCAGCAGGCCCCGCAAACCCCCACCCAGCAAAACCACCGGAAGGGAGCCAGCATAGCCCCCCGCAACACCACACACCCCCCAACCCACCGGGAAGGGAGCCAGCAGTACCCTGCAAAACCCCACCCAGCAACCCACCGGAAGGGGGCCAGCATAGCCCTCAACCCCCCACCAGCCAACACCACCGGAAGGGAGCCAGCATAGCCCTCAAAAAACCCACAAAACCAGCAAAAAACCACCGGGGGAAGGGGAGCCAGCATAGCCCTGCAAAACCCCACAAAACCCCAACACCCCCGGGAGGAGCCCATACCCGAACACCCACACCCACAACACCCCGGGAAGGGACCCCGTAGCTCCTGCAACACCCACCCCACAACAAAAGCCGGAAGGGAGCCACAGTACCCTGCAACACCCACACACCACAAAAACCACCGGAAGGGAGCCAGCAGAAACCCGCAACACCCACACACCAGCAACACCACCGGGGGGGAGCCGCAGAGCCCGCACACCCCACACCAGCAACACCACCGGGAAGGGGGCCACAGTACCCCCGCAACACCCACACACCACAACACCGCCGGGGAAGGAGCCACAGAGCCCTGCAACACCCACCCCAGCAACAAACCGCCGGGGAAAGGAGCCAGCGTAACCCGCAACCCCCCACACACCAGCAACACCGCCGGGGAAGGGAGCCAGCAGTAGCCCTGCAAAAAACCCCCACCCAGCAACACCGCCGGAAGGGAGCCCAGAGCCCCGCAACACCCACCAAACCCGCAACACCCCGGGAAAAGGGGCCAGCTACCCTGCAACACCCACACACCCCAACAAACCGCCGGGAAGGGAGCCAGCAGTAGCCCTGCAACACCCACACACCACAACACCGCCGGGGAAGGGGGCCACGTAGCCCTGGGAAAAAACCCCACACACCAGCAAAACCGCCGGGAAGGGGGCCCAAATACCCCTCAACACCCACAACCACAACAACGCCGGAAGGGAGCCAGCATAGCCCCCCGCAAACACCCAACCAAACCCGCAACACCACCGGGGAAAGGGGGCCCGCTAGCCCTGCAACACCCCCACACCAGCAACAAACCCCCGGGGAAGGGAGCCAGCATAGCCCTGCAACACCCACCCCACCGCAAAAAACCGCCGGAAGGGACCCGCAGTAGCCCGCAACACCCCACACCACAACACCGCCGGGGAAAGGGGCCAGCAGTCCCTGCAACACCCACCACCAGCAAAACCACCGGGGAAAGGAGCCGCATACCCTGCAACACCCACACAAACCCCAAAAACCGCCGGAAGGGGGCCAGCAGTAGCCCCTGCAACACCCACACACCAGCAACACCGCCGGGAAGGGAGCCAGCAGTAGCCCTGCAACACCCACACACCAGCAACACCGCCGGGAAGGGGGCCAGCATAGCCCCTGAAACCCCCCACACCCCAACAAAACCGCCGGGAAGGGACCACATAGCCCTGCAAAAACCCCACACCACAACAAAACCCCCGGGAAAGGGGGCCACAAGCCCCCCAACACCCACACAAAACCCAACAAAACCGCCGGGAAGGGAGCCAGCAGTAGCCCTGCAACACCCACACACCAGCAACACCGCCGGGAAGGGAGCCAGCAGTAGCCCCTGCAACACCCACACACCAGCAACACCGCCGGGAAGGGAGCCAGCAGTAGCCCTGCAACACCCACACACCAGCAACACCGCCGGGAAGGGGCCAGCAAACCCTGCAACACCCACACCCCCAAAACCCCCGGGAAAGGGGGCCACAGTAGCCCCTCAACA
Source organism: Cherax quadricarinatus (assembly GCF_026875155.1). Classification (NCBI taxonomy): domain Eukaryota; kingdom Metazoa; phylum Arthropoda; class Malacostraca; order Decapoda; family Parastacidae; genus Cherax; species Cherax quadricarinatus. The sequence continues at coordinate 15,828,258 of NC_069483.1, forward strand.
CCCACACACCAGCAACACCGCCGGGAAGGGAGCCAGCAGTAGCCCTGCAACACCCACACACCAGCAACACCACCGGGAAGGGAGCCAGCAGTAGCCCCTGCAACACCCACACACCAGCAACACCGCCGGGGAAGGACCAGCAGTACCCTGCAACACCCACACCCAGCAACACCCCCCCGGGAAGGGGGCCACAGTAGCCCCTCAACACCCCCACACCACAACACCGCCGGGAAAGGGGGCCAGCATAGCCCCTGCAACACCCACCACCAGCAACACCCCCGGGGGAAAGGGGGCCGCGTAGCCCTGCAACACCCCCACACCACAACACCGCCGGGGGAAGGGGGCCACATACCCTGCAACACCCACAACACCAGCAACACCGCCCGGGGGGGGAGCCAGCAGTGCCCCAACACCCACACAAAACCCCAACACCGCCGGGGAAAGGAGCCAGCAGAGCCCTCAACACCCACACACCAGCAACACCGCCGGAAGGGAGCCACATAGCCCTGCACACCCCCCAACCCCAGCAACACCGCCGGGGAAGGGGGCCGCAGTAGCCCCCGCAACACCCACACACCCCAACAAAACCCCCGGGAAGGGAGCCCCAGAGCCCCTGCAACACCCAAACACCACAACACCGCCGGAAGGGGGCCACAGTAGCCCTGAAACACCCACACACCAGCAACACCCCCGGAAAGGGGGCCGCAGAGCCCTGCAACCCCACAAACCAACAAAACCCCCGGAAGGGGGCCACATAGCCCTGCAACACCCACACACCAGCAACACCACCGGGAAGGGAGCCAGCAGTAGCCCCTGCAACACCCACACACCAGCAACACCGCCGGGAAGGGAGCCAGCAGTAGCCCCTGCAACACCCACACACCAGCAACACCGCCGGGAAGGGAGCCAGCAGTAGCCCTGCAACACCCACACACCAGCAACACCACCGGGAAGGGAGCCAGCAGTACCCTGAAAACCCACAACCACAAAACCCCCCGGAAGGGAGCCAGCAGTAGCTCCCCAACACCCACACACCAGCAACACAGCCGGGAAGGGAGCCAGCAGTACCCCTGCAACACCCACACACCAGCAACACCGCCGGGAAGGGAGCCAGCAGTAGCCCCTGCAACACCCACACACCAGCAACACCACCGGGGGGGGAGCCAGCATTAGCCCCCAACCCCCACACCACAACACCGCCGGGAAGGAGCCAGCAGTACTCCCGCAAACCCCCCACACCCGCAAAAACCACCGGGAAGGGGGCCACATAGCCCCTGCAAACCCCAACCACAACACCCCCGGGAAGGAGCCAGCATTTGCCCCGCAACACCCACACACCAGCAACACCACCGGGGAAAGGGAGCCGCAAGCCCCTGCAAAACCCACACACCAGAACACCGCCGGAAGGGGGCCACTTAAAACCCGCAAAACCCACACACCAGCAACCCGCCGGAAGGGAGCCAGCAGTAGCCCCCGCAACCCCCACAGCCCAAAACCGCGGAAGGGACCGCAGAGCCCCTGCAACACCCACACACCAGCAACACCGCCGGGAAGGGAGCCAGCAGTAGCCCCTGCAACACCCACAAACCAGCAACACCGCCGGAAGGGAGCCAGAGTAGCCCCGCAAAACCCACACACCACAACACCCCCCGGGGAAGGAGCCACAGTACCCCCGCAAACCCCCACACCACAACACCCCGGAAAAGGGGGCCAGCAGGAGCCCGCAACACCCACACACCAGCAACACCGCCGGGAAGGGAGCCAGCAGTAGCCCTGCAACACCCACACACCAGCAACACCGCCGGGAAGGGAGCCAGCAGTAGCCCTGCAACACCCACACACCAGCAACACCGCCGGAAGGGACCACGTAGCTCCTGCAACAACCCAAACCAGCAACACCCGGGGAAGGGGCCAGCAGTAGCCCCGCAAACACCACACACCAGCAACACCGCCGGGGAAGGGGGCCAGCAGTACCCCGCAAAAACCCACCCACCAGCAAAACCCCCCGGGAAGGGGGCCGCAGTAGCCCCTGCAACACCCCACACCAGCAACACCGCCCCGGGAAGGGGGCCAGCAGAACTCCCGCAACACCCCACACCACAACACCACCGGAAGGGAGCCAGCATAGCCCCTCAACACCCACCCCCAAACACCGCCGGAAGGACCACTAGCCCCGCAACACCCACAAACCACAAAAACCACCGGAAGGGGGCCCGCGTACCCCTGCAACAACCCCCACACCCGCAAAAACCCCGGGGGGACCACATAGCCCTAACACCCAACCCACAACACCACCGGAAGGGAGCCAGCAGTAGCCCCGCAACCCCACACACCACAACACCGCCGGGAAGGGGGCCACAGTACCCCAAACCCACACACCAGCAAAACCACCGGGAAGGGGGCCACATAGCCCCTGCAACACCCCCCACCCCAACACCGCCGGGAAGGGGGCCAGCAGTAGCCCCTGCAAAACCCACACACCACAACACCACCGGGGAAAGGGGGCCGCAGTACCCTGCAACACCCACCACCAGCAACAAAACCCCCGGGAAGGGGGCCAGCATAGCTCCGCAACCCCACACAACCGCAACACCACCGGGAAAAGGGGGCCAGCAGTACCCCCCCGCAACACCCCCCCCAGCAACACCCCGGGAAGGGAGCCAGCATAAACCCCGAAAAACCCCCCCACACCAGCAACACCACCGGGGAAAGGGGGCCAGCATAGCCCCCGCAACACCCACCACCGCAACACCGCCGGGGAAAGGGAGCCAGCAGTAGCCCTGCAAAACCCACACACCAGCAAAACCCCGGAAGGGGGCCCCGCATAGCCCCTGCAACACCCACACACCAGCAACACCGCCGGAAGGGAGCCCCCAGTAGCCCTCAACACCCCCACACCAGCAACACCACCCGGGGAAAGGGGGCCACAGTAGCCCCCAACACCCACACACCCCAACACCCCGGGGGGGGACCAGCATAGCCCTGCAAAACCCACACAACCAGCAACACCACCGGAAGGGGGCCAGCAGTACCCGCAACACCCACACACCACAACACCGCCGGGAAAGGGGGCCAGCAGTAGCCCCCCGGGAAACCCACAAAAACCAACACCACCGGGAAGGAGCCAGCGTGCCCCCCAACACCCACACACCACAACAAACCCCCGGGAAGGGAGCCGCATACCCCTGCAACACCCACACACCAGCAACACCCCGGAAGGGAGCCAGCATAGCTCCTCAACACCCACACACCAGCAACACCCCGGGAAGGGGGCCCCCAGTAGCTCCTCAACCCCCACACCACAACACCCCGGGGAAGGGGCAGCATAGCCCCCGCAACAAACCCCCACCCAGCAAAAACCACCGGAAGGGGCCAGCATACCCCGCAACACCCCCAGCCCCCAAAAAAAACCCCCGGAAGGAGCCAGCTACCCCTGCAACACCCACAACCACAAAACCGCCGGAAGGAGCCAGCTTTAACCCCCAACCCCCCCACCCCAAAAATACCCCAAAAAACCACAACCGAAAGGGGGAAAGGGGGCCGAGTACTCCGCAACACCCACACACCAAAACACCGCCGGGAAGGGGGCCAGCATAGCCCTGCAACACCCCCAACCCCAAAAAACCACCGGGAAGGACCACATAGCCCGCAACACCCCACACACCCCAACACCGCCGGGAAGGGAGCCAGCAGTAGCCCTGCAACACCCACACACCACAACCCCCGAAGGGGGCCCGCAGTAGCCCCGCAACACCCACAACCAAACTACACCCCGATAAGGAGCCCGCAGTAGCCCGCAACACCCACACACCAGAAAAACCGCCGGGAAAGGAGCCCGCATAGCCCTGCAACCCCACATACCCAAAATACCCCGCCGATAAGGAAGCCAGCATACCCTGCAACACCCCCACACCAGCAACAACCCCCGGGAAGGAGCCCGCATACCCTGCAAAACCCCCACAACAAAAAAACACCGCCGAAAAGGGAAACCGCAGTACCCTCAACACCCACACACCCGCAACACCGCCGGGAAGGAGCCAGCAGTAGCCCGCAACACCCACAACCCAGCAACACCCGCCGGGAAGGAGCCAAACAGTAGCCCCCGCAACACCCCCATACCCAACAACACCCCGAAAAGGGAAACCCGCGAACCCGAACCCCCCACACCACAACACCCCGGAAGGGAAGTCAAGCAGTACCCTCAAAAACCCACAAACCAAAAAAACAAAGCCGATAAGGGAAACCACATACCCTCAACACCCACAACCCCAACACCGCCGGGAAGGAAGTCAGCTACCCCTGCAACACCCAACACCACAACACCGCCGGGAAGGAAGCAGCAGTAGCCCCGAACACCCCCCAAAACCCCCCCAACAAACACCGCCGATAAGGAAGTCAGCAGTAGCCCCTGCAACACCCACACACCAGCAACACCGCCGATAAGGAAGCCAGCAGTAGCCCCTGTAACACCCACATACCAAACTAACACCGCCGATAAGGAAGTCAGCAGTAGCCCCAGCAACACCCACACACCAGCAACACCCCCGGGAAGGGAAACAGCAGTAGCCCCGAACACCCACAACCACAACACCGCCGAAAGAAACAGCAGTACCCCCGAACCCCACAACCAAAAAACACCGCCGGGGGGGAACAGCATAGCCCCTGCAAAACCCCACACCAGCAACACCGCCCAAAAGGGAACCCCAGTTCCCCCCGAAACCCACATACCAAAAAAACCGCCGTAAGGAAATCAGCAGTAGCCCCCGAACAAACCCCCACACCAGGGAACACCGCCGAAAGGGAAACCCCAGTAGCCCCGAACACCCACAACCAAACAACACCGCCGAAAAGGAAGTCGCAGTACCCCTCAACACCCACAACCAGCAACACCCGCCCAAAAAAAGCCCGGAGCCCCCGAACACCCCCAACCAAAAAAACACCGCCGAAAAGGAAACACAGAGCCCTGCAAAACCCACACACCAGCAACACCCCGGGAAGGAACAGCATAGCCCCTGCAACACCCCACAACCACAACACCGCCGGAAAAACAAAAGCCCCCGAACACCCCCTCCAGCAAACCGCCGGGGGGAGTCAGATAGCCCCGAACAAAACCCGAAAGGGAAAGGGAACAGCATAGCCCCTGCAACCCCAAAACCCGAAAAACCCGGAAGGAAGTAGCGTCCCCTGCCCCCCCAAAAGAAAAAAGGGGCAAATTTGCCCCTAACCCCCAAGCAAGAGCCCCGGGAAGAGCCCAGTACTTAAAACCCCCCAAACCCAAAACCCCCCCAAACCCCATTGAAACCCAACAACAACTAACACCGCTTAACCAAAGAGAGGAAGGGGGAAAAAATTCTTCTCGAACATCTTGTGTAAAGGCAAAATTTTTAAAAAAATTTTTTTGGGGAGCAAAAGGCCGTACCCTTCTTAACAAAATTTTAAATTAAAAAGGAAAGACTTTCCCTTTCTTTCTTTTAACTGTGGGGAAACGTTTGTTTAAAATTTAACCTGACGGTACAACCGGGAACTTTTAATAATAGGGAATTTAAATACCAGAAAAATCTTTCCAAAACAGACTGGAAACACCCCTTTCATTCTTTAAAAAAGGGGGAAAGGGAAAAAAAGAACCCTGGTTTGGAAGGGGGAAAAAAAAGAAGAGGTAACCCCTCCCGACTTAAGTAAAAAAGGAAAATTTTTTTCTTTTTTCGATGCCAGGTAACGCCTTTTAAAAAAAAAGAACCCCAAAAATAAAAATCAAAAAAAAAGGGAAAAAACCCCTCCAAAAAAAATAACCTTCAATTTTTAAATATTTAGGAAAGTCACTAAGGAGACTGGTTTGGCAAATTCAAGGAAAACCCCCGTAACTCACTCAAGGATGATCCCGAGTAACATCACTCAAGAATGACCTCGAGTAACGTCACTCAAGGATGATCCCGAGTAACATCACTCAAGAATGACCTCAAGTAACATCACTCAAGAATGATCTCGAGTAACGTCACTCAAGGATGATCTCGAGTAACGTCACTCAAGGACGACCTCGATTAACATCACTCAAGGATGATCTCGAGTAACGTCACTCAAGAATGATCTCGAGTAACATCAGTCAAGGATGATCTCGAGTAACGTCACTCAAGGATGATCTCGAGTAACATCACTCAAGGATGATCTCGAGTAACGTCACTCAAGGATGATCTCGAGTAACGTCACTCAAGGATGATCTCGAGTAACGTCACTCAAGGATGATCTCGAGTAATATCACTCAAGGAATATCACTCAAGAGTTTTCCTGTGGGTTAGAGCGTCGTGTGCTTTTCGCTCACCATGAGGCAGGCCAAAAGAACACGGGTTCGAGCCCTCGGCTAGTCGCAGTGCTGTTACTGATATATATATATATATATATATATATATATATATATATATATATATATATATATATATATATATATATATATATATATATATATTCTTCTTCTTTCAACAAACTGGCCGTATCCCACCGAGGCAGGGTGGCCCAAAAAGAAAAACAAAAGTTTCTCTTTTTAAATTTAGTAATTTATACAGGAGAAGAGATTACTAGCCCCTTGCTCCCGGCATTTTAGTCGCCTCTTACAACACGCATGGCTTACGGAGGAAGAATTCTGTTCCACTTCCCCATGGAGATAAGAGGGAATAAACAAGAACAAGAACTAGAAAGAAAATAGCAGAAAACCCAGAGGGGTGTGTGTATATATATGCTTGTACATGTGTAGTGTGACCTAAGTGTATGCAGAAGTAGCAAGACGTACCTGAAATCTTGCATGTTTATGAGACAGAAAAAAGGACACCAGCAATCCTACAATCATGTAAAACAATTACAGGCTTTCGTTTTACACTCATTTGGCAGGATGGTAGTACCTCCCTGGGCGGTTGCTGTCTACCAACCTACTACCTACAATATATATATATATATATATATATATATATATATATATATATATATATATATATATATATATATATATATATATATATATATATATATATAATGTAGAAATTACTTTTTTCTCAAAGTTTTTAATTTAGTAGGAGACGGAAAAAATAATATCTGGTATATTTTAAGAAATGTAATTTGCATAAAAATAATTGTTAGTGTTTAATTTGGCCGGAAATTGCATTCGTAATTGTATTGAGTTAATTGGGTGGAAAATTGCTTCTAAGTTCTGAGGAAGCTAATTATATATATATATATATATATATTATATATATATATATATATATATATATATATATATATATATATATATATATAATATATATATATATGTCGTGCCGAATATGTAAAACTGGTCAATTAGCAAGAACTAATTTAAAATTAAGTCCTTTCTAAAATTTTCTCTTATACGTTTAAAAATATATTTTTTTCATTAATGTTGACGTAACAATTTATAATTTTACACCAAAAGGAACTTAGAAAACTTACCTAACCTTATTATAACAAGAACAATTTATTTTAGCCTAACCCAACTAAATATATTTTAGATTTGTTTACAGTAATTTAATATTAAACAAACACAGTGAAATATATTGTTTTTCGTTAGGTTCAGAATGATTTTGGCGAAATTATTGCATATACAAATTTTCACTTGTCCTATATGGCAAGATGAGCGTTGCTATTTAAGCCAAGATCGCAAGTTCTGCCTATTCGGCACGACATATATATATGTGTTACCATTTTGTCCTAGGCACATGTCAATTATACACTAGGCCTGTTGTATATGCGTGCCTGTGTGTGTGTATGTGCAATAGCAAATCTGGACACACTGGACACATCCTAGGGAGAAGAAGTAGCTGATAGTCGTCCTGAGGGAGCACTGGTACAGTCTTTGCCACTAACAACAATCTTCAACAAATCTATCGAAACAGAGCAGCTGCCTGAAGTGTGGAAGGCAGCATACGTAGTCCCGGTTTTTAAGGAAGGTGACAGACAGGCAGCACTAAACTACAGACCAGTGTCACAGACATGTATACTGTGAAAGGTCATAGCAAAATTTATCCGGAGAAGAATGGTGGATCATGTAGAAAGGACGTCATACATTACAACCAGCACAGATTGAAAGATAGAAAAACTTGTGTCACAAACCTACTGGATTTCAAGAGAGAGAGAGAGAGAGAGAGAGAGAGAGAGAGAGAGATATGGGTAGACTGCATTTTCTTGGACTGTAAGCGGAAACTGATACAAAAGCTAGAGGAGCAGGAAGGCAAAACAGTTCAGTGACTCAGGGAATACCTGACAGTTAGGAAACAACAAGTGATGGTACACGATGAGGCGTCAGAGTGGGCGCGTGTGTCGAGTGGGGTCCCTCAAGGCTTAGTAAAGCTGATCTGAATTAGGCAGTTGTTTTTCATTACTGGCAAGTGTGTGTGTGGCGGGGGGAGGGGGGAAGGGGGGGGGGGGATTCTACTGTTAAACAGAAAAATAAAACATATTAAATAACTGACAAATAAAGATGAATAAACAGTCACGAACAGTTATAAACAGTCACGAACAACAGTTATAAACAGTCACGAACAACAGTTATAAACAGTCACGAACAACAGTTATAAACAGTCACGAACAACAGTTATAAACAGTCACGAACAACAGTTATAAACAGTCAAGAACAACAGTTATAAACAGTCAAGAACAACAGTTATAAACAGTCAAGAACAACAGTTATAAACAGTCAAGAACAACAGTTATAAACAGTCACGAACAACAGTTATAAACAGTCAAGAACAACAGTTATAAACAGTCACGAACAACAGTTATAAACAGTCATGAATTATAATTATAAACTATGAAAACCAGCTATAAACAGTTAATAATACCCGTTATAAAAAGTTAATAATACCCGTTATAAACAGTTAATAATACCCGTTATAAAAAGTTAATAATAACCGTTATAAACAGTTAATAATACCCGTTATAAAAAGTTAATAATACCCGTTATAAACAGTTAATAATACCCGTTATAAACAGTTAATAATACCCGTTATAAACAGTTAATAATACCCGTTATAAACAGTTAATAATACCCGTTTTAAACAGTTAATAATACCCGTTATAAACAGTTAATAATACCCGTTATTATAACGGGTTTGTTTGGTGTTCTGGTAGCGGGGTGTGAATGATACGTCTTCGGAGGCTTCTTCGTTTATTGTTAAATCGTGGTGGGTACACAGGCTTGTGTTGTGCCCATGGCCGGGCAGGGCCATGCCCACGAGAGAGAGCTAGGAGTAGCCTTGTGTCTTGCTGCTAGGCCGCTGTGTGAGTGAGAGCGAGGCAAGTCTGGGCATACTGAAGTGGTAAGGCCTATAGGTGGCAGCACCAGCATGGCGCGAAATATGAACTAAGCTGGCAGACAGCATGGGCTGTCTGTGCAGACAGTACAGGCTGTCTACATTATAAACAGTTAATAATAACCGTTATAAACAGTTAATAATACCCGTTATAAACAGTTAATAATACCCGTTATAAACAGCGAATAATACCCGTTATAAACAGTTAATAATACCCGTTATAAACAGCGAATAATACCCGTTATAAACAGTTAATAATACCCGTTATAAACAGTTAATAATACCCGTTATAAACAGTTAATAATACCCGTTATAAACAGCGAATAATACCCGTTATAAACAGTTAATAATACCCGTTATAAACAGCGAATAATACCCGTTATAAACAGTTAATAATACCCGTTATAAACAGCGAATAATACCCGTTATAAACAGTTAATAATACCCGTTATAAACAGCGAATAATACCCGTTATAAACAGTGAATAATACGCGTTATAAACAGCGAATAATACCCGTTCTAAACAGTGAATAATACGCGTTATAAACAGCGAATAATATCCGTTATAAACAGTGAATAATACGCGTTATAAACAGCGAATAATACCCGTTATAAACAGCGAATAATACCCGTTATAAACAGTGAATAATACGCGTTATAAACAGTTAATAATACCCGTTATAAACAGCGAATAATACCCGTTATAAACAGTGAATAATACGCGTTATAAACAGCGAATAATACCCGTTATAAACAGCGAATAATATCCGTTATAAACAGCGAATAATACCCGTTATAAACAGTTAACAATACCCGTTATAAACAGTTAATAATACCCGTTATAAACAGTTAATAATACCCGTTATAAACAGCGAATAATACCCGTTATAAACAGCAAATAAAATCCGTTATAAACAGCTAAGAATACCCGTTATGAACTGCCAATAATACCCGTTATAAAGAGGTAATAATATCTCTTATAAACAGCTAATAACACCCGTTATAAACAGTCAAGAACAACAGTTACAGCCAAGAACTTCCGTTAATAAAGGCTAAGAACATCCGCTATAAAATACAATGGGACCCAATTTCAAAGCAATTTGCTTTGAAATTGGGTCCGTCATTTTGAAACAGCTTGTACTGGTAAAAATAATGGTGTGGAGTGGCGAGTACAAAGGTCTTTGACTCACAAAGGTCACCCAGTCAGATGTTTCTCAATGTTTCACCCTCGTGAGGTCAGAGTTTCACTTTGCAGCTTTCGCTTCGTCTTCTTCGATGCTCTGGGTGTCTCATAGCTGGGTTGGTAGCACACTCAGCTCGCTCATCGAGGTCCGTGGTTCGATCTCGGTACGGATGGAAACATTTGGGCGTGTTTCCTTAAGACACCTGCTGTCACTGTTCACCTAGCAGTAAGTAGGTACCTGGGTGTTAATCACCTTACACCTGCTGTCACTGTTCACCTAGCAGTAAGTAGGTACCTGGGTGTTAATCACCTTACACCTGCTGTCACTGTTCACCTAGCAGTAAGTAGGTACCTGGGTGTTAATCACCTTACACTTGCTGTCACTGTTCACCTAGCAGTAAGTAGGTACCTGGGTGTTAATCACCTTACACCTGCTGTCACTGTTCACCTAGCAGTAAGTAGGTACCTGGGTGTTAATCACCTTACACCTGCTGTCTCTGTTCACCTAGCAGTAAGTAGGTACCTGGGTGTTAATCACCTTACACCTGCTGTCTCTGTTCACCTAGCAGTAAGTAGGTACCTGGGTGTTAATCACCTTACACCTGCTGTCACTGTTCACCTAGCAGTAAGTAGGTACCTGGGTGTTAATCACCTTACACCTGCTGTCTCTGTTCACCTAGCAGCAAGTAGGTACCTGGGTGTTAATCACCTTACACCTGATGTCTCTGTTCACCTAGCAGCAAGTAGGTACCTGGGTGTTAATCACCTTACACCTGCTGTCTCTGTTCACCTAGCAGCAAGTAGGTACCTGGGTGTTAATCACCTTACACCTGCTGTCTCTGTTCACCTAGCAGCAAGTAGGTACCTGGTGTTGGTCGCATCCTGGGGACAAAAATTAACCTAAGTTGCGGGAAATGCTCTGCATAACCAGAGACTTCGTATATAATATGTCACTGATGTCAGCTATGGTCTGTATAAGTTGTATCATGTACTGGAAGAAAAATTATTATTATAATTATTATTATTATTATTATGGATGATGATAATTCCCAAGTGATGGTAACTGCAGTGTTGCCGGAACGACGCCTTTGAAGCTGTCGTAACTGATGAACTCTTAATTGAATAATTGACAATATCCTCATCGAAGAATTAGACACATGTGCAACACCGGGGTATCTTTATTGTAGACGTTTCGCCCTCCAGTGACTTTATTAATACAAGAATATAATGGGGAACTAAATAACTACATACACTACTGAAGTCTGCCACATCAGGCTGACACTGCTTAAGTCTGCCACATCAGGCTGACACTGCTTAAGTCTGCCACATCAGGCTGACACTGCTTAAGTCTGCCACATCAGGCTGACACTAATTAAGTCTGCCACATCAGGCTGACACTGCTTAAGTCTGCCACATCAGGCTGACACTGCTTAAGTCTGCCACATCAGGCTGACACTGCTTAAGTCTGCCACATCAGGCTGACACTGCTTAAGTCTGCCACATCAGGCTGACACTGCTTAAGTCTGCCACATCAGGCTGACACTGCTTAAGTCTGCCACATCAGGCTGACACTACTGAAGTCTGCCACATCAGGCTGACACTACTGAAGTCTGCCACATCAGGCTGACACTACTGAAGTCTGCCACATCAGGCTGACACTACTTAAGTCTGCCACATCAGGCTGACACTACTTAAGTCTGCCACATCAGGCTGACACTACTAAGTCTGCCACATCAGGCTGACACTGCTTAAGTCTGCCACATCAGGCTGACACTGCTTAAGTCTGCCACATCAGGCTGACACTGCTTAAGTCTGCCACATCAGGCTGACACTGCTTAAGTCTGCCACATCAGGCTGACACTACTTAAGTCTGCCACATCAGGCTGACACTGCTTAAGTCTGCCACATCAGGCTGACACTGCTTAAGTCTGCCACATCAGGCTGACACTGCTTAAGTCTGCCACATCAGGCTGACACTGCTTAAGTCTGCCACATCAGGCTGACACTGCTAAGTCTGCCACATCAGGCTGACACTGCTTAAGTCTGCCACATCAGGCTGACACTGCTTAAGTCTGCCACATCAGGCTGACACTGCTTAAGTCTGCCACATCAGGCTGACACTGCTTAAGTCTGCCACATCAGGCTGACACTGCTTAAGTCTGCCACATCAGGCTGACACTGCTTAAGTCTGCCACATCAGGCTGACACTGCTTAAGTCTGCCACATCAGGCTGACACTGCTTAAGTCTGCCACATCAGGCTGACACTGACTGAAGTCTGCCACATCAGGCTGACACTCTGAAGTCTGCCACATCAGGCTGACACTGACTTAAGTCTGCCACATCAGGCTGACACTACTGAAGTCTGCCACATCAGGCTGACACTACATGAAGTCTGCCACATCAGGCTGACACTACTGAAGTCTGCCACATCAGGCTGACACTACTGAAGTCTGCCACATCAGGCTGACATATGAAGTCTGCCACATCAGGCTGACACTACTGAAGTCTGCCACATCAGGCTGACACTACTGAAGTCTGCCACATCAGGCTGACACTACTAAGTCTGCCACATCAGGCTGACACTACTGAAGTCTGCCACATCAGGCTGGCACTACTAAGTCTGCCACATCAGGCTGACACTACTTAAGTCTGCCACATCAGGCTGACACTACTGAAGTCTGCCACATCAGGCTGACACTACGAAGTCTGCCAATCAGGCTGACACTACTGAAGTCTGCCACATCAGGCTGACACTATTGAAGTCTGCCACATCAGGCTGACACTACTGAAGTCTGCCACAATCAGGCTGACACTACTGAAGTCTGCCACATCAGGCTGACACTACTGAAGTCTGCCACATCAGACTGACACTACTGAAGTCTGCCACATCAGGCTGACACTACTGAAGTCTGCCACATCAGCTGACACTACTGAAGTCTGCCACATCAGACTGACACTACTGAAGTCTGCCACATCAGATGACACTACTGAAGTCTGCCACATCAGCTGACACTACTGAAGTCTGCCACATCAGCTGACACTATGAAGTCTGCCACATCAGCTGACACTACTGAAGTCTGCCACATCAAGCTGACACTACTGAAGTCTGCCACATCAGACTGACACTAGTGAAGTCTGCCACATCAGGCTGACACTACTGAAGTCTGCCACATCAGGCTGACCTTAAGTCTGCCACATCAGGCTGACACTACTGAAGTCTGCCACATCAGGCTGACACTACTGAAGTCTGCCACATCAGACTGACACTACTGAAGTCTGCCACATCAGGCTGACACTACTGAAGTCTGCCACATCAGACTGACACTAGTGAAGTCTGCCACATCAGGCTGACACTACTGAAGTCTGCCACATCAGGCTGACACTACTGAAGTCTGCCACATCAGACTGACACTATAAGTCTGCCACATCAGGCTGACACTACTTAAGTCTGCCACATCAGGCTGACCTTAAGTCTGCCACATCAGGCTGACACTACTGAAGTCTGCCACATCAGGCTGACACTACTGAAGTCTGTCCACATCTGCACAACTGACACTACTGAAGTCTGCCACATCAGGTGACACTACTGAAGTCTGCCACATCAGACTGACACTACTGAAGTCTGCCACATCAGGCTGACACTACTGAAGTCTGCCACATCAGACTGACACTACTGAAGTCTGCCACATCAGGCTGACACTACTGAAGTCTGCCACATCAGACTGACACTATGAAGTCTGCCACATCAGGCTGACACTACTGAAGTCTGCCACATCAGCTGACACTACTGAAGTCTGCCACATCAGGCTGACACTACTTAAGTCTGCCACATCAGGCTGACACTACTTAAGTCTGCCACATCAGGCTGACCTTAAGTCTGCCACATCAGGCTGACACTACTGAAGTCTGCCACATCAGACTAACACTACTGAAGTCTGTCACATCAGGCTGACACTACTGAAGTCTGCCACATCAGACTGACACTGCTGAAGTCTGCCACATCAGGCTGACACTACTGAAGTCTGGCACATCAGGCTGACACTACTTAAGTCTGGCACATCAGGCTGACACTACTTAAGTCTGCCACATCAGGCTGACACTACTTAAGTCTGCACATCAGGCTGACACTACTTAAGTCTGCCACATCAGGCTGACACTACTTAAGTCTGCCACATCAGGCTGACACTGCTTAAGTCTGCCACATCAGGCTGACACTGCTTAAGTCTGCCACATCAGGCTGACACTGCTTAAGTCTGCCACATCAGGCTGACACTGCTTAAGTCTGCCACATCAGGCTGACACTGACTTAAGTCTGCCACATCAGGCTGACACTGCTTAAGTCTGCCACATCAGGCTGACACTGCTTAAGTCTGCCACATCAGGCTGACACTGCTTAAGTCTGCCACATCAGGCTGACACTGCTTAAGTCTGCCACATCAGGCTGACACTGCTTAAGTCTGCCACATCAGGCTGACACTGCTTAAGTCTGCCACATCAGGCTGACACTGCTTAAGTCTGCCACATCAGGCTGACACTGCTTAAGTCTGCCACATCAGGCTGACACTGCTTAAGTCTGCCACATCAGGCTGACACTGCTTAAGTCTGCCACATCAGGCTGACACTACTGAAGTCTGCCACATCAGGCTGACACTGCTGAAGTCTGCCACATCAGGCTGACACTACTGAAGTCTGCCACATCAGGCTGACACTACTGAAGTCTGCCACATCAGGCTGACACTAATGAAGTCTGCCACATCAGGCTGACACTACTGAAGTCTGCCACATCAGGCTGACACTACTGAAGTCTGCCACATCAGGCTGACATTACTGAAGTCTGCCACATCAGGCTGACACTACTGAAGTCTGCCACATCAGGCTGACACTACTGAAGTCTGCCACATCAGGCTGACACTACTTAAGTCTGCCACATCAGGCTGACACTACTGAAGTCTGCCACATCAGGCTGGCACTACACAAGTCTGCCACATCAGGCTGACACTACTGAAGTCTGCCACATCAGGCTGACACTATTGAAGTCTGCCACATCAGGCTGACACTACTGAAGTCTGCCAATCAGCTGACACTACTGAAGTCTGCCACATCAGGCTGACACTACTGAAGTCTGCCACATCAGGCTGACACTACTGAAGTCTGCCACATCAGGCTGACACTACTGAAGTCTGCCACATCAGGCTGACACTACTGAAGTCTGCCACATCAGACTGACACTACTGAAGTCTGCCACATCAGGCTGACACTACTGAAGTCTGCCACATCAGACTGACACTACTGAAGTCTGCCACATCAGGCTGACACTACTGAAGTCTGCCACATCAGACTGACACTACTGAAGTCTGCCACATCAAGCTGACACTACTGAAGTCTGCCACATCAGACTGACACTAGTGAAGTCTGCCACATCAGGCTGACACTACTGAAGTCTGCCACATCAGACTGACACTACTGAAGTCTGCCACATCAGGCTGACACTACTGAAGTCTGCCACATCAGGCTGACACTACTGAAGTCTGCCACATCAGGCTGACCTTAAGTCTGCCACATCAGGCTGACACTACTGAAGTCTGCCACATCAGGCTGACACTACTGAAGTCTGCCACATCAGACTGACACTACTGAAGTCTGCCACATCAGGCTGACACTACTGAAGTCTGCCACATCAGACTGACACTAGTGAAGTCTGCCACATCAGGCTGACACTACTGAAGTCTGCCACATCAGGCTGACACTACTGAAGTCTGCCACATCAGGCTGACACTACTTAAGTCTGCCACATCAGGCTGACACTACTTAAGTCTGCCACATCAGGCTGACCTTAAGTCTGCCACATCAGGCTGACACTACTGAAGTCTGCCACATCAGGCTGACACTACTGAAGTCTGCCACATCAGACTGACACTACTGAAGTCTGCCACATCAGGTGACACTACTGAAGTCTGCCACATCAGACTGACACTACTGAAGTCTGCCACATCAGGCTGACACTACTGAAGTCTGCCACATCAGACTGACACTACTGAAGTCTGCCACATCAGGCTGACACTACTGAAGTCTGCCACATCAGACTGACACTATGAAGTCTGCCACATCAGGCTGACCTACTGAGTCTGCACACAGACTGACACTGAAGTCTGCCACATCAGGCTGACACTACTGAAGTCTGCCACATCAGGCTGACACTACTTAAGTCTGCCACATCAGGCTGACACTACTTAAGTCTGCCATATACACTACTAAGCTGCCACACGCTCTAAGTCTGCCACATCAGGCTGACACTACTGAAGTCTGCCACATCAGACTAACACTACTGAAGTCTGTCACATCAGGCTGACACTACTGAAGTCTGCCACATCAGACTGACACTGCTGAAGTCTGCCACATCAGGCTGACACTACTGAAGTCTGGCACATCAGGCTGACACTACTTAAGTCTGGCACATCAGGCTGACACTACTTAAGTCTGCCACATCAGGCTGACACTACTGAAGTCTGCCACATCAGGCTGACACTACTTAAGTCTGCCACATCAGGCTGACCTTAAGTCTGCCACATCAGGCTGACACTATTGAAGTCTGCCACATCAGGCTGACACTACTGAAGTCTGCCAGATCAGACTGACACTACTGAAGTCTGCCACATCAGGCTGACACTACTTAAGTCTGGCACATCAGGCTGACACTACTTAAGTCTGCCACATCAGGCTGACACTACTGAAGTCTGCCACATCAGGCTGACACTACTTAAGTCTGCCACATCAGGCTGACACTACTTAAGTCTGCCACATCAGGCTGACACTACTTAAGTCTGCCACATCAGGCTGACACTACTGAAGTCTGCCAGATCAGGCTGACACTACTTAAGTCTGCCACATCAGGCTGACACTACTGAAGTCTGCCACATCAGGCTGACACTACTGAAGTCTGCCACATCAGGCTGACACTACTTAAGTCTGCCACATCAGGCTGACACTACTGAAGTCTGCCACATCAGGCTGACACATTTCAACACGTTGTATGACCCACATCCTGTGTGATGGAATATGACAGTGAAACATAGCTACCTACTGTTCCTACTGTGTAACTATCATATAGCTACCTACTGTTCCTACTGTGTAACTATCATATAGCTACCTACTGTTCCTACTGTGTAACTATCATATAGAACAGTACAGCGGCACACTACTAGTGTATCCGGCTTTACTAAATAACAAAACTGTTTTAACCTTAAAACACCTAGATACACGATAGTCCTTAATCTAGACAGCAACAGAGAGTCCTTTCCAGCAGCCAGAGGTTGTGGACGCTTAAGTAATCTGCCAGTTGTATCGTACGTGTACTCTATTGTACCATATAGTCGAGTGGTTCAGAAAACCGATAAGTTGAGAAATTAGACATATGTGCAACACTTGGGTATCTTTATTGAGTAAACGTTTCACCACACAGTGGCTTCATCAGTCCATTACATTTAAGAATAGTGAAGAATAGGAGACTGGGGTAATCAGTCTGTGGCATGCTAAGAGTATGTTATAGAATTCGGGGTATGTCACACTCCCATATAGGCTGCCTCCCAACCAGTGGACCAGGTACTAAGGGTTTAACGATGAATAGGGTACCTGTCGTTAAATCAATACCTTGGTTCATTGACCAATCACAGGCAAGCCCGCCACAGCTGTGAAGCAATGTGTTTCACATGAGACGCGAGTTTTGGTAGACATGTCTGGGCTGCTGGTCGTGCACGGTGCACCGTGTCTGCGGCTTTTGATCACCGTCTTGTACACTTGCCCTTACAGTACTATACATAGTGAAGTGTACATATTGTAAATACCAGTTTGCCTCTTTGGTGAAGGAAATACAAATCATACAACCTCTGTTGTCTTTTGCTTCCCCCACTATTGTACTACATTACGACAAGGTGTGCAGGCCATTATATTCATACATGTTGTATTCTTATCAAGATTGATGGACTGAAGACGACTCCAGGCACGGGGACTGATTACCTCAAACTCCTTCTGATCTTCACTATTCTTCTTCGTACTGCACTGATGAAGCTACTTTGTGGCGAAACGTTTCCACAATGAAGATTCCCAAGTGTTACGCATGTGTCTAATTTATCTCTTGTACCAGAGTCCAGCCTGAAGTGAGGGGGGGGGGTTGAGATATATATATATATATATATATATATATATATATATATATATGTCGTGCCAAATAGGTAAAACTTGCGAGTTTGGCTTAAATAGCAATGCGCTTCTTACCGAATAAGGCAAGCGAAAATTTGTGTGTGCCATAATTTCGCAAAAATCATTCTGAGCCTAACTAAAAAAATATATTTCATTGTGTTTGTTTATTATTAAATGATTGTAAACTTATCTAAAATATATTTATTTGGATTAGGCTAAGTTAAATTACACTCGTTATAATAAGGTCAGGTAAGTTTCCTAAGGTTCTTTTGGTACAAAATTATTAATTTTTACATTAACATAAATGAAAAAAAAAATCTTTAAAAGTATGAGAGAAAATTTTAGAAAGGAGTTAATTTTAAACGAGTTCTTGCTAATTGACCAGTTTTACCTATTTGGCACGACATATATAATTTATTCATTTATTTCAGGAGTCATGGCCCCCGCGGCCCGATCTTAAGGTATTCACAAATATAAATTAAACTTTTACATGACTAAGCCGAGTTATTATGATAATTATTATTATTATAATCATGGGGGAGCGCTAAACCCGTAGGATTATACAGCGCATGTGGGGGATAGAAGGTATTCAGGCTCAATTCAGGGAACCGGAGCACAAATCCAATTCCCTAGATCAAGATCCCCTCACCAGCGTCAAGGAACCTCCCTTGAGGGGGAGTTATTATGAAACACATAGGAAAATTAAGTGTACACGGAATGTATATGTAAGATTGTAAAATCCCTCCTAATCATCTTACATGATCACGAGAAAGACTGGAAAACCTTCAGCAGCTTATGTTAAATATTACGAGAGAGTTGTACCTCCCTGGAGGGTTGATCTCCACCAAACTGATGCTGCCTTTATGTCTCTTTGTGTCTCAGGGACACGTAAAATGACAGGTAAATCTTTGTGTCTCATAGACATGTATAGAGGTAAACCTTTGTCTCATGAAGACGTAAAATGACAGGTAAATCTGTCTCATGGACAGAGAATATGAAAGGTAAATCTTTGTGTCTCACGAACAGGTAAGATGAGAGGTAGGCACTTGCTGCTGCTATCGTTGTTCAGTAAGAAACCTGGCCCTGGGGAAGATAATCCCCAGAAGCACTAACGCTTTCCAGCCTAGGAGGCCTGGTCTCAGACCTGGCTGGCCCTGGGGAAGATAATCCCAGAACCACTAACACTTTCCAGCCTAGGAGGCCTGGTCTCAGACCTGGCCCTGGGGAAGATAATCCCAGAACCACTAGTACTTTCCAGCCTAGGAGGCCTGGTCTCAGACCTGGCCCTGGGGAAGATAATCCCCAGAACCACTAACAGGTTAGACGACCTTCAATCAGAAATCCTTGCAACAGGTCTGAAGTTTGCTTGCAACTCCGTATTTTCTTCAGCAAGTGACCCTGACCAGTCAACTAGCCTCCGGATACACACTGATAATCACTCTCTCTCAAGAAAGATTACCCGCCATGAGGTTCAATTATATGATAACCGATTCAGTGCCGCGGGTAAAATATCTTAAAAAATCGTGTCAGTGCTTAAATACAGTCATACGCCGTATAACGACGTTTGGTCAACGAAGGAACGCATATACGCCGTGATGTAAACAAAGTTGCTGCGCTGCCAGCCGTATAAATGTATAGCACATACAGTTATGTACAGTACATGATACTGGATAATGATAAACAACTATGTTACTGGTTTATGTATTTACTCTACTGTATTTTTTATCGTTATTCTAGAGTGTACTCTTTCTGGTTATAAAAACGTTTACTGTAAAACAGCATGGGGTGTTATGCCGGCAGCAGCCTCAAACATCTCTATGACGTTGGCACAACGACGAAATCGCCTAACGACGCATTTCTCATAATGTATCCACGTCGCTAAGCGACACATGACTGAAGTTAATAATAATAATAATTATAATAATAATAATAATAATAATAAAATAATCTTTATTTCTACAAGTACATGATACAACTTATACAGACCATAGCTCACATCTTGTTCCCAGGATGCGACCCACACCAGTCGAGTAACACCCAGATACCTACTTACTGTTAGGTGAACAGTGACAACAGGTGTCTTAAGGAAACACGTCCTAATCTTTCCAGCCGTACCGGGGATCGAACCACTGACACTCAATGCATGAGCTAAGTGCACTTGTGTGTAGTTGCCTGTTTACTGCTAAACTGACCCATAAGTTAAGCCTGGATATCGAACTGTCTACCTTTCAGTTGTGGACCGAGTTATTAACTACCCACTTGTTCGTTGTTTAGTGACGTTGCGTCACGTGACGCAACGTTACTACCATCCTGTTATACGAGTATCAAATGGAAGTCTGTTAAATGTTTCACACTCTGGTAGGATTGCTAGTGTTTTGTCTTGTCTCGTGGACAAGACAGATGAAAGGGAGATCTTATTTATATATGGTTAGTGGGTGTACACGTGGTTAGTGGGTGTACACGTGGTTAGTGGGTGTACACATGGTTAGTGGGTGTACACATGGTTAGTGGGTGTACACGTGGTTAGTGGGTGTACACATGGTTAGTGGGTGTACACATGGTTAGTGGGTGTACACATGGTTAGTGGATGTACACATGGTTAGTGGGTGTACACATGGTTAGTGGGTGTATACATGGTTAGTGGGTGTATACATGGTTAGTGGGTGTACACATGGTTAGTGGGTGTATACATGGTTAGTGGGTGTACACATGGTTAGTGGATGTACACATGGTTAGTGGGTGTACACATGGTTAGTGGGTGTATACATGGTTAGTGGGTGTACACATGGTTAGTGGGTGTACACATGGTTAGTGGGTGTACACATGGTTAGTGGGTGTACACATGGTTAGTGGGTGTACACATGGTTAGTGGGTGTACACATGGTTAGTGGGTGTACACATGGTTAGTGGGTGTATACATGGTTAGTGGGTGTACACATGGTTAGTGGGTGTACACGTGGTTAGTGGGTGTACACATGGTTAGTGGGTGTACACATGGTTAGTGGGTGTACACATGGTTAGTGGGTGTATACATGGTTAGTGGGTGCACACATGGTTAGTGGGTGTACACATGGTTAGTGGGTGTACACATAGTTAGTGGGTGTACACATGGTTAGTGGGTGCATACATGGTTAGTGGGTGTACACATGGTTAGTGGGTGTACACATGGTTAGTGGGTGTACACGTGGTTAGTGGGTGTACACATGGTTAGTGGGTGTACACGTGGTTAGTGGGTGTACACATGGTTAGTGGGTGTACACATGGTTAGTGGGTGTACACATGGTTAGTGGGTGTACACATGGTTAGTGGGTGTATACATGGTTAGTGGGTGTATACATGGTTAGTGGGTGTACGCATGGTTAGTGGGTGTATACATGGTTAGTGGGTGTACGCATGGTTAGTGGGTGTACACATGGTTAGTGGGTGTACACATGGTTAGTGGGTGTATACATGGTTAGTGGGTGTACGCATGGTTAGTGGGTGTACACATGGTTAGTGGGTGTACACATGGTTAGTAGGTGTACACATGGTTAGTGGGTGTACACATGGTTAGTGGGTGTATACATGGTTAGTGGGTGTACGCATGGTTAGTGGGTGTACACATGGTTAGTGGGTGTACACATGGTTAGTGGGTGTACACATGGTTAGTGGGTGTACACATGGTTAGTGGGTGTATACATGGTTAGTGGGTGTACGCATGGTTAGTGGGTGTACACATGGTTAGTGGGTGTACACATGGTTAGTGGGTGTACACATGGTTAGTGGGTGTACACATGGTTAGTGGGTGTACACACGGTTAGTGGGTGTACACATGGTGGGTGTATACATGGTTAGGTGTACACATGGTTAGTGGGTGTACATATGGTTAGTGGGTGTACATATGGTTAGTGGGCGTACATATGGTTAGTGGGTGTACACACGGTTAGTGGGTGTATACATGGTTAGTGGGTGTACACATGGTTAGTGGGTGTACACACGGATGAGTGTACACACGATTAATATATACATAGTGCATGTACACACTGCTAATATACACGTGGTTGGTGGGTGTACACGTGGTTAATGCATGTACTTACATGTTTAAGATGCAGGATGTCACCAGCATGTGTACATGTACAGCCCCACACACTCACCTGTTGGATACAATATCAAGATTATTACATCACCTCAACCACTGTGTCTTAAACTCTCGTTGCATCCACAAGCAACCACTATCTTCACCAACTACCACCATCATCATCACCAACCACCATCACCACCACAACTAGCAACACTATAGACCAGGCTAGCTGCGTCTACATCGTAGATCATGTAAGTTTTTTGACGCATTTTGGAAAATAATAAGGCACTTGAGCTGACAAAACAGCCTCAGAAACACCTCTGGTCACTTGGAAAATCAGTTGACCAGCAGCCAGAGTTACGCTTCCTGATGCTCACTCTACAAGACCCAGGCTCCAAGACCCAAGCTCCAAGACCCAGGTTCCAAGACCCAGGCTACAAGACCCAGGCTTCAAGATCAAGGCTCCAAGACCCAGGCTCTAAGACTCAGGCTCCAAGATCCAGGCTCCAAGACCCAAGCTCCAAGACCCAGGCTACATGACCCAGACTACAAGACCCAGGCTTCAAGACCCAGCTCCAAGACCCAGGCTACAAAACCCAGGCAACAAGACCCAGGCTTCAAGAACCAGGCTTCAAGACCCAGGCTTCAAGACCCAGGTTCCAAGACCCAGGCTCCAAGACCCATGCTCCAAGACCCATGCTCCAAGACCCAGGCTACAAAACCCAGGCTACAAGACCCAGGCTTCAAGAACCAGGCTTCAAGACCCAGGCTCCAAGACCCAGGCTACAAAACCCAGGCTCCAAGACCCAGGCTTCAAGAACCAAGCTTCAAAACCCAGGCTCCAAGACCCAGGCTTCAAGCATCCACAAAAGATGGACACCATCTGCAGTAATCGGACGATGGATCAGTTTTAGAGAAAGTGCACGTGTTGTAAGCCAACAGGTGATCCAGGAGAGGTACATGACAGTGGAACACTGAACACAGAGCATTCACACTGCAGAACCAACACTGCATCACTCTCACTGCAAACTGCCGGCACCAGTGGTAGACCAGACATTAACACACACACACACACACACACACACACACACACACACACACACACACACACACACACACACACACACACACACACACACATTTGATGAATTGGGATGAGGCACGACTCGTCCTACCGGACAAGACCTTAGATGCCGACGATATCTGGAAGTCTTGCTAATCGCCGTCACTGACAACATAGAACATAATACCCGAAGCTACAAAATTTCTAAACATTAGCAGGCAAAGCATCACCTACCTAACAACACAGTAGTCACATAATCACATTGCCTACCTGTCCTCATCCCAATATGGCATTCTTAAGGTCACCCGGTGTAATTAGGTCAGATATCAGGTGTTCAACACACCTCCAAAGAGTCTCCTGAGTCGTTCTGGCACTCGGGTTGCGGCCTGAGTGCCAGGAATGATTCAATTGGAGTTGAAAGAGTCATCGTGCCCTTGTCATAGGGCTGCCCCCGCCATAGGGCTGCCCCCGCCATAGGGCTGCTCTCGCCATAGGGCGGCCCCCGCCATAGGGCGGCCCCCGCCATAGGGCTGCCCCCGCCATAGGGCTGCTCCCGCCATAGGGCTGCTCCCGGCATAGGGCGGCCCCCGCCGTAGGGCTGTAAACAGTACATCACTTGTACCAACTCTGACACTTCGTCAGGAGCCACTGCCGGGTCACAACATAGAGAAGACCCGGGCCAGGACCCGTCCTGGCAACCCTACATGAATGAACGAAACCTCTGCATTTTAGAAGTGATCAAGGTCCCATGGCCGAAACGTTGTCTAATAAATATCTCCGTGTTTGCTTACAGTGTTTTCCAAAACTAGCCACATCATTACTGAGAAGACTGATACTGTACATGTACTCGCATCAATACTCATAAATGTACTCACATTTGCAAATGTATTCACCACAACATTCAAAAGACTTGCAAATGTACTCATTTCATCATTCACGAGGCATTAATGTACTCATTACCCAAACTTACGTAATCACCTGATCACTCACACAAATGTACTCACCTGATCACTCACACAAATGTACTCACCTGATCACTCACACAAATGTACTCACCTGATCACTCACACAAATGTACTCACCTGATCACTCACACAAATGTACTCACCTGATCACTCACACAAATGTACTCACCTGATCACTCACACAAATGTACTCACCTCATTAATCAATTCTGCTTAGCTACACCAGAGTACAAAATTGACAGTTTAATAAATAAATAACAGAGAGAGAGAGAGAGATCAAGAGAGAAGGAAAGAGGGAATAAAGGTAAGAGGAGAAAGACATACGATAATAGTTAAGAAAGTGGAAGAGAGGAATGGCCAAGAGAAAGTGTATCTCCCCGAGTACATTTTTAGAAGTCATGTTGGTACTTAGTACCCAGGTGTTGATACCCAGTACCTAGGTGTTGGTATTCAGTGCCCATGTGTTGGTATTCAGTGCCCAGGTGTTGGTATTCAGTACCCAGGTGTTGGTATTCAGTGCCCAGGTGTTGGTATTCAGTGCCCAGGTGTTGGTATTCAGTGCCCAGGTGTTGGTATTCAGTATATACGTGTTGATACCCAGTACTTAGGTGTTGGCATTCAGTACCCACGTGTTGGTATTCAGTATCCAGGTGTTGGTATTCAGTACCCAGGTGTTGGTATTCAGTATCCAGGTGTTGGTATTCAGTACCCAGGTGTTGGTATTCAGTATCCAGGTGTTGGTATTCAGTACCCAGGTGTTGGTATTCAGTACCCAGGTGTTGGTATTCAGTACCCAGGTGTTGGTATTCAGTACCCAGGTGTTGGTATTCAGTACCCAGGTGTTGGTATTCAGTACCCAGGTGTTGGTATTCAGTACCCAGGTGTTGGTATTCAGTACCCAGGTGTTGGTATTCAGTACCCAGGTGTTGGTATTCAGTACCCAGGTGTTGGTATTCAGTATCCAGGTGTTGGTATTCAGTACCCAGGTGTTGGTATTCAGTACCCAGGTGTTGGTATTCAGTGCCCAGGTGTTGGTATTCAGTATCCAGGTGTTGGTATTCAGTACCCAGGTGTTGGTATTCAGTACCCAGGTGTTGGTATTCAGTACCCAGGTGTTGGTATTCAGTATCCAGGTGTTGGTATTCAGTACCCAGGTGTTGGTATTCAGTACCCAGGTGTTGGTATTCAGTACCCAGGTGTTGGTATTCAGTGCCCAGGTGTTCGTATTCAGTACCCAGGTGTTGGTATTCAGTACCCAGGTGTTGATACCCAGTACCTAGGTGTTGGTATTCAGTACCCAGGTGTTGGTATTCAGTACCCAGGTGTTGGTATTCAGTACCGAGGTGTTGGTATTCAGTACCTAGGTGTTGGTATTCAGTACCCAAGTGTTGGTATTCAATACCCAGGTGTTAGTATTCAGTACCCAGGTGTTGGTATTCAGTACCCAGGTGTTGGTATTCAGTATCCAGGTGTTGGTATTCAGTACCCAGGTGTTGATACCCAGTACCTAGGTGTTGGTATTCAGTATCCAGGTGTTGGTATTCAGTACCTAGGTGTTGGTATTCAGTATCCAGGTGTTGGTATTCAGTATCCAGGTGTTGGTATTCAGTATCCAGGTATTGGTATTCAGTATCCAGGTGTTGGTATTCAGTACCTAGGTGTTGGTATTCAGCACCCAGGTGTTGGTATTCAGTATCCAGGTGTTGGTATTCAGTATCCAGGTGTTGGTATTCAGTACCCAGGTGTTGGTATTCAGTATCCAGGTATTGGTATTCAGTACCCAGGTGTTGGTATTCAGTACCTAGGTGTTGGTATTCAGCACCCAGGTGTTGGTATTCAGTACCCAGGTGTTGGTATTCAGTACCCAGGTGTTGGTATTCAGTACCTAGGTGTTGGTATTCAGTACCTAGGTGTTGGTATTCAGCACCCAGGTGTTGGTATTCAGTACCCAGGTGTTGGTATTCAGTACCCAGGTGTTGGTATTCAGTACCCAGGTGTTGGTATTCAGTACCTAGGTGTTGGTATTCAGCACCCAGGTGTTGGTATTCAGTACCCAGGTGTTGGTATTCAGTACCCAGGTGTTGGTATTCAGCACCCAGGTGTTGGTATTCAGTACCCAGGTGTTGGTATTCAGTATCCAGGTGTTGGTATTCAGTATCCAGGTATTGGTATTCAGTACCCAGGTGTTGGTATTCAGTATCCAGGTGTTGGTATTCAGTATCCAGGTGTTGGTATTCAGTACCCAGGTGTTGGTATTCAGTACCTAGGTGTTGGTATTCAGCACCCAGGTGTTGGTATTCAGTATCCAGGTGTTGGTATTCAGTACCTAGGTGTTGGTATTCAGCACCCAGGTGTTGGTATTCAGTATCCAGGTGTTGGTATTCAGTATCCAGGTGTTGGTATTCAGTATCCAGGTGTTGGTATTCAGTACCTAGGTGTTGGTATTCAGCACCCAGGTGTTGGTATTCAGTATCCAGGTGTTGGTATTCAGTATCCAGGTATTGGTATTCAGTACCCAGGTGTTGGTATTCAGCACCCAGGTGTTGGTATTAGTACCCAGGTGTTGGTATTAGTACCCAGGTGTTGGTATTCAGTACCCAGGTGTTGGTATTCAGTACCCAGGTGTTGGTACTCGATACACAGGTGTTGGCATTCAGTATATACGTATTGATACCCAGTACCCAGGTGTTGGTATTCAGTATATAGGTGTTGATACCCGGTACCTAGGTGTTGATACCCAGTACCTAGGTGTTGGTATTCAGTATATATGTGTTGATACCCAGTACTTAGGTGTTGGTATTCAGTATATAGGTGTTGATACTCAGTACCTAGGCGTTGATACCCAGTACCTGGGTGTTGGTATTCAGTATATAAGTGTTGATACCCAGTACCTAGGTGTTGATACCAGTACCTAGGTGTTGGTATTCAGTATGTAGGTGTTAATACCCAGTACCTAGGTGCTGGTATTCAGTATATAGGTGTTAATGCCCAGTACTTAGGTGTTGGTATTACCTGGTGTATAATGGTGTATATTGGTGTCGATACTCAGTACCTAGGTGTTAGTATTCAGTACCTATATGATGGTACCCAGTATCTATATGATGGTACCCAGTATCTATATGTTGGTATCCAGTACTTAGATGTTGGTACTCAGTACCTAGGTGTTGATACCCAGTACCTAGGTGTTGGTATTTAGTATGTAGGTGTTGATACCCAGTACCTAGGTGCTGGTATTCAGTATATAGGTGTTAATGCCCAGTACTTAGGTGTTGGTATTTAGTACATAGGTGCTGATACCTAGTACTTAGGTGTTGGTATTTAGTATATAGAGGTTGGTACTCAGTACCCAGGTGTTGATACCTACCACCCAGGTGTTAGTATTCAGTATATAGGTGTTAATGATCAGTACTTAGGTGTTGGTATTCAGTGTATTGGTGTCGATACTCAGTACCTAGGTGTTAGTATTCAGTACCTATGTGATGGTACCCAGTATCTATATGATGGTACCCAGTATCTATATGTTGGTACCCAGTACTTAGGTGTTGGTACTCAGTATCTAGGTGTTGGTACTAGGTACCTAGGTGTTAGTAGTCAGTACCTAGGTGTTGGTACTCAGTACCTAGGTGTTAGTACTCAGTATCTAGGTGTTAGTACTCAGTACCTAGGTGTCAGTACTCAGTACCTAGGTGTCAGTACTCAGTACCTAGGTGTTGGTACTCAGAACCTAGGTATTAGTACTCAGTACCTAGATGTTGGTACTCAGTATCTAGGTGTAAACACTAGGCTGTGGACAGATCTTTCCAGTTGGTATCCTAAATGCATTGTACCACATGCTACCATTGTACCACATGTTACCATTGTACCGCACGTTATTATACCACACGTTACCATTGTACCACACGCTACCATTGTACCACACGTTACCACTGTACCACACGTTACCATTGTACCACACGTTACCATTGTACCACACGTTATTATACCACACGTAACTATTGTACCACACGTGACCATTGTACCACACGTTATTATACCACACGTAACCATTGTACCACACGTGACCATTGTACCACACGTAATCATTGTGCCACACGTTACCATTGTACCACACGTTACCACTGTACCACACGTTACCATTGTGCCACACGTTATCATTGGGGTAACAGTCACTCGGAAATTAACTAGTTACCAATGTTGCAATCGTATGCAACACATCACAACACTGCTTCAAGTAACACATATTCACTAGTTGCAGAGTTGCAAATCCCTTGTGACACATCAGTGTCACGACACCACTAAGTAACGTGACACATCACCAAGAGTCACCATTTTCGCACACGATACATCAGTGTTGTTCCTAGAGGGAAGGAACAGAGGAGAGGGACTGTCTGTCTGCCAGGTGCTTTCACTACGTGCTTTCACTGGCTGTCTGCACGCCCAGTGGTTGACCAGTGGTTGACCATTGGTTGACCAGTGGTTGACCAGTGGTTGACCAGTGGTTGACCAGTGGTTGACCAGTGGTTGGCCAGTGGTTGACCAGTGGTTGACCAGTGGTTGACCAGTGGTTGACCAGTGGTTGACCATTGGTTGACCAGTGGTTGACCAGTGGTTGACCAGTGGTTGGCCAGTGGTTGACCAGTGGTTGACCAGTGGTTGACCAGTGGTTGACCATTGGTTGACCAGTGGTTGACCAGTGGTTGACCAGTGGTTGGCCAGTGGTTGACCAGTGGTTGACCAGTGGTTGGCCAGTGGTTGACCAGTGGTTGACCATGGGTTGACCAGTGGTTGACCATTGGTTGACCAGTGGTTGACCAGTGGTTGACCAGTGGTTGACCAGTGGTTGACCATTGGTTGACCAGTGGTTGACCAGTGGTTGACCAGTGGTTGACCAGTGGTTGACCAGTGGTTGACCATTGGTTGACCAGTGGTTGACCAGTGGTTGACCAGTGGTTGACCATTGGTTGACCAGTGGTTGACCAGTGGTTGACCAGTGGTTGGCCAGTGGTTGACCAGTGGTTGACCAGTGGTTGACCAGTGGTTGACCAGTGGTTGACCAGTGGTTGACCAGTGGTTGGCCAGTGGTTGACCAGTGGTTGACCAGTGGTTGACCATTGGTTGACCAGTGGTTGACCAGTGGTTGACCAGTGGTTGACCATTGGTTGACCAGTGGTTGACCAGTGGTTGGCCAGTGGTTGACCAGTGGTTGACCAGTGGTTGACCAGTGGTTGACCATTGGTTGACCAGTGGTTGACCAGTGGTTGACCAGTGGTTGACCATTGGTTGACCAGTGGTTGACCAGTGGTTGACCAGTGGTTGACCAGTGGTTGACCAGTGGTTGACCAATGGTTGACCAGTGGTTGACCAGAGGTTGACCAGAGGTTGACCAGTGGTTGACCAGTGATTGACCAGTGGTTGACCAGTGGTTGACCAGTGGCTGACCAGTGGTTGACAAGTGGTTGACCAGTTGTTGACCAGTGGTTGACCAGTGGTTGACAAGTGGTTGACCAGTGGTTGACCAGTGGTTGACCAGTGGTTGACCAGTGGTTGACCATTGGTTGACCAGTAGTTGACCAGTGGTTGACCAGTGGTTGACCAGTGGTTGGCCAGTGGTTACCATTGGTTGGCCATTGGTTGACCAGTGGTTGACCAGTGGTTGACCAGTGGTTGACCAGTGGTTGACCAGTGGTTGACCAGTGGTTGACCAGTGGTTGACCATTGGTTGACCAGTGGTTGACCAGTGGTTGACCAGTGGTTGACCAGTGGTTGACCATTGGTTGACCAGTGGTTGACCAGTGGTTGACCAGTGGTTGGCCAGTGGTTGACCAGTGGTTGACCAGTGGTTGACCAGTGGTTGACCAGTGGTTGACCAGTGGTTGACAAGTGGTTGACCAGTGGTTGACCATTGGTTGACCATTGGTTGACCAGTGGTTGACCAGTGGTTGACCAGTGGTTGACCATTGGTTGACCAGTGGTTGACCAGTGGTTGACCATTGGTTGACCAATGGTTGACCAGTGGTTGACCAGTGGTTGACCAGTGGTTGACCAGTGGTTGACCAGTGGTTGACCAGTGGTTGACCAGTGGTTGACCAGTGGTTGACCAGTGGTTGACCAGTGGTTGACAAGTGGTTGGCCAGTGGTTAAGTGATGACGATGACCAATGACCAGTAACTGTAACTAAATACCAAGGATTCCAATGGAAATAAGTCAAGGGCCCCAATGGAAATGAGTCAAGGGCCCCAATGGAAATGAGTCAAGGGCCCCAATGGAAATAAGTGAAGGAGTGTGAGCAAAGTAACATTTATGAAGGGATTCAGGGAAACCGGCAGGCCGGACTTGAGTCCTGGAGATGGGAAGTACAGTGCCTGCACTCTGAAGGAGGGGTGTTAATGTTGCAGTTTAAAAACTGTAGTGTAAAGCACCCTTCTGGCAAGACAGTGATGGAGTGAATGATGGTGAAAGTTTTTCTTTTTCGGGCCACCCTGCCTTGGTGGGAATCGGCCGATGCGTTAATAAATAAAAAAATAATTATTTTTATAATTTATAGAACTGCGCAGGACACATGTGCAAGCACCAGTGACCTGTCATGTTATATATATATATATATATATATATATAATATATATATATATATATATTATATATATTATATATATATATGTCGTGCCGAATATGTAAAACTGGTCAATTAGCAAGAACTCATTTAAAATTAAGTCCTTTCTAAAATTTTCTCTTATAAGTTTAAAGATATATTTTTTTGATTAATGTTAATGTAAATTTTTTTAATTTTGCACCAAAAGAATCTTAGAAAACTTACCTAACCTTATTATAACAAGAACAATTTATTTTAGCCTAACCCAACTAAATATATTTTAGATTTGTTTACAATAATTTAATACTAAACAGACACAGTGAAATATATTTTTTTCGTTAGGTTCAGAATGATTTTGGCGAAATTATTGCATATACAAATTTTCACTTGTCCTATATGGCAAGATGAACGTTGCTATTTAAGCCAAGATCGCAAGTTCTGCCTATTCGGCACGACATATATATATATATATATATATATATATTATATATATATATATATATATATATATATATATATATATATATATATATATATATATAATTACCTAATGTGGTACAAAAGATTTAAGAGATATATTGTTGTATGTAAAGTAAAAGGACACAAGTGCAACTAATGTGACATTTTATTGTGGCAACGTTTCGCTCTCCAGGAGCTTTATCAAGCCATTACATACGTTTCGCCTACACAGTAGGCTTCTTCAGTCGAGTACAGAAAGTAGGCAGGAGCAGTAAAGATGTGAAGACGATGTTATCAGACCATCACCCTTGAAGACGTAGATTTGAGGTTGTCAGTCCCTCAACCTGGAAAAGTCCTGTTCCAAAGTCTGGAGCAGAAGACTGAAGAAGCCTACTGTGTAGTAGGCGAAACGTTTCGGAATAAAGCTGCCTAAATGTTGCCTATGTGTCTTATCTACCAACCTGTCGGTATTGTATACCATTTTGATAATCACCACTTTCACATACAATGTTACTCGCTATACAAAAACATCGTAAGATATACGCTTGTCAGAATATACAACCCTAAAGACATGAAGAAACACGTAAACAACATTGTTGGGGTGAATGGAGAAGCAGATATAGGGAAAGAATAATTTTGGTGAGAGGAAATGTTGAACATTAAAATGGTATAAAATACCGACAGATTGTTAGGTAAGACACATATGCAACAGTTAGGTATCTTTATTTCGAAATAAAGATACCTAACTGTTGTATATGTGTCTTACCTAACAGAGGAAATGTTGCAAGGAGAAAGTGATAGAGTTTAACCCAGGTGAAGAGTGATTTATAAGAGCAGTGTGGCAGTTTAGCAGCGACATGAGCGGTCGTCATGGACGACCCGGCTGGGAAAGCCGACACAAGTACAAATATTCACGGCACATACCTAAATATCTACAGGGGTTTAAACAAAAGAGCATGGAAAAAATGGCATTCTAAAAGGTTCAGGGGAATTAAAACAAGCCTTTGAAGGTGTGTGTTTCTAGCTTGTCAGTCGATGTCATCAGTCTATCAAGATTGATCGACTGATTACATCGACTTAGGCTGAGGGACTGATTACCTCAAACTCCTTCTGATGTTCACATTTCTTCTTTGCATAAGACAAATGAAGCCACTGTGTGGCCAAACGTTTCCTCAATAATGATTCCCACATTTTGCACAGGTGTCTGATTTACAGACCTGACTGGATGAAAATAAATGGTATAAAATACCGACACACTGGAAACATAAACACATATGCAGTTTAATGTGATCCTTTATTGACAACGTGTGGGCGAAACGTTGTCAAAAAGGATCACATTAAACTGCATATGTGTTTATGTTTCCAGACCTGACTGGCTTAGGCCAGTCAGGTCTGATGCATTGCTCCTTCTCAAGTGGATGTGACTTGGACCCGCCTAGCATGGGCCAGTAGGCCTGCTGCAGTGCTCCTTCTTTCTTAGGTTATATATCTTGTAGAGCTCCATAAGAGCTTTGCTATCTATGACAAGTGTTTCCTGACGCAGGTCTTGGTCATATGATGACCCACAGCTGGGGCTTTAGGTCATCTGACCGAGGACTTCCACTGGCTTACCCCTCCACCCCTTTAAAAATTATGCTTCTGATTATAATCATGGTTGTTTTGAACTGATGTGTTCTGATTTGGATATTTGTGTGGCTTCTGTGAGGTCAGATATTTTTCGTTGTTGGGTGAAGGGAGTTTGAGGTCAACGGTGAAAAGAATTCCATTGATCTTCTTAATAAAATTCCAGAAATATTTTGGAGTGGTGACTCGTAGTCCTACTGATTTTTTGTCTTAGTGAGAGCGAGTTTTTTTTGTGTTCATTGCAGAGTCACTTGTTTGCACAGAACCGCTAAATGCCTCAAATGATGTAGTGGAAGTTTTAGCAGTAAAGGTCGAGAACCAAAACCTAGTCATTGTGGTAGTCTACAAGCCTCCGGATGCAACATCCCAGCAATTCCAGGAACAACTGTTAAAAATTGACCACTGTCTGGAAAATCTTCCAGCTCCTGCACCCAACATCTTGCTCCTGGGGGAGTTCAACTTAAGGAACCTAAAATGGAGGAATATAGCAAATAATATTGTTGCAGTAATAACACCAGGAGGCAGCTCTGATGAAAACTCACACTCACACGAGCTTTTAAATCTCTGCACAAAATTCAATTTAAACCAGCAAATAATAGAGCCTACTAGACTGGAGAATACACTAGACCTCATCTTCACTAACAATGATGATCTGATAAGAAATGTCACAATATCAAAAACAATATACTCAGATCACAACATAATTGAGGTTCAGACATGTATGCGCGGAGCCCCAGACCGACATAATGAGATTAGTCACGAGGGGGGGCATTCACCAAATTCAACTTCAATAACAAAAACGTAAAGTGGGACCAAGTAAACCAAGTCCTAACCGATATAAGTGGGAAGATTATACTAAGCAACACCCGACCCCAACGTATGCCTAGAACAGATTAACTTGGTGGCACTCGATGTATGCACAAAGGCTTATTCCTCTAAGAAAAAGGAGGAGTAGATGATAAATAGAAAGAGACAGGGCGCTCCCTTTACAGGCGACGGAAAAGGGAATAACAGAGCGGCTAAAAGAGGTCAATATATCTGAAATGCGTGGGAGACACTGGTCAGAGAAATAGCAAGCATCGAACTCAAGCTAAAGGAATCTATAGGAGTCAGGAATCGCGGGAAGAACTAAAAGCCATAAAAGAAATCGAAAGAAACCCAAAGTATTTTTTCTCCTATGCCAAATCAAAGTCGAGAACAACATCCAGTATTGGGCCCCTACTTAAACAGATGGGTCCTACACAGATGAAGCAAGGAAATGAGTGAGCTACTCAAGTCCCAATATGACTCAGTTTTTAGCAAGCCGCTAACCAGACTGAGAGTCGAAGATCAAAACGAATTTTTTATGAGAGAGCCACAAAATTTGGTTAACACAAGCCTATCCGATGTTATCCTGACGCCAAATGACTTCGAACAGGCGATAAATGACATGCCCATGCACTCTGCCCCAGGGCCAGACTCATGGAACTCCGTGTTCATCAAGAACTGCAAGAAGCCCCTATCACGAGCCTTTTTCATCCTATGGAGAGGGAGCATGGACACGGGGGTCGTCCCACAGTTACTAAAAACAACAGAAATAGCCCCACTCCACAAAGGGGGCAGTAAAGCAACAGCAAAGAACTACAGACCGATAGCACTAATATCCCATATCATAAAAATGTTTGAAAGGGTCCTAAGAAGCAAGATCACCACCCATCTAGAAACCCATCAGTTACACAACCCAGGGCAACATGGGTTTAGAACAGGTCGCTCTTGTCTGTCTCAACTATTGGATCACTACGACAAGGTCCTAAATGCACTAGAAGATAAAAAGAATGCAGATGCAATATATACAGACTTTGCAAAAGCCTTCGACAAGTGTGACCATGGCGTAATAGCGCACAAAATGCGTGCTAAAGGAATAACAGGAAAAGTCGGTCGATGGATCTATAATTTCTTCACTAACAGAACAGAGAGTAGTCGTCAACAGAGTAAAGTCCGAGGCAGCTACGGTGAAAAGCTCTGTTCCACAAGGCACAGTACTCGCTCCCATCTTGTTCCTCATCCTCATATCCGACATAGACAAGGATGTCAGCCACAGCACCGTGTCTTCCTTTGCAGATGACACCCGAATCTGCATGACAGTGTCTTCCATTGCAGACACTGCAAGGCTCCAGGCGGACATCAACCGAATCTTTCAGTGGGCTGCAGAAAACAATATGAAGTTCAATGATGAGAAATTTCAATTACTCAGATATGGTAAACACGAGGAAATTAAATCTTCATCAGAGTACAAAACAAATTCTGGCCACAAAATAGAGCGAAACACCAACGTTAAAGACCTGGGAGTGATCATGTCGGAGGATCTCACCTTCAAGGACCATAGCATTGTATCAATCGCATCTGCTAGAAAAATGACAGGATGGATAATGAGAACCTTCAAAACTGGGGAGGCCAAGCCGATGATGACACTCTTCAGGTCACTTGTTCTATCTAGGCTGGAATATTGCTGCACACTAACAGCACCTTTCAAGGCAGGTGAAATTGCTGACCTAGAAAATGTACAGAGAACTTTCACGGCGCGCATAACGGAGATAAAACACCTCAATTACTGGGAGCGCTTGAGGTTTCTAAACCTGTATTCCCTGGAACGCAGGAGGGAGAGATACATGATTATATACACCTGGAAAATCCTAGAGGGACTAGTACCGAACTTGCACACGAAAATCACTCACTACGAAAGCAAAAGACTTGGCAGACGATGCAACATCCCCCCAATGAAAAGCAGGGGTGTCACTAGCACGTTAAGAGACCATACAATAAGTGTCAGGGGCCCGAGACTGTTCAACTGCCTCCCAGCATACATAAGGGGGATTACCAACAGACCCCTGGCAGTCTTCAAGCTGGCACTGGACAAGCACCTAAAGTCGGTTCCTGACCAGCCGGGCTGTGGCTCGTACGTTGGTTTGCGTGCAGCCAGCAGCAACAGCCTGGTTGATCAGGCTCTGATCCACCAGGAGGCCTGGCCAGAGACCGGGCCGCGGGGGCGTTGACCCCCGGAACTCTCTCCAGGTAAACTCCAGGTATGGTTTGTAAGAGAGACGATGGAAACATAAACACATCTACCTGGGGTGGAAGGTACCTTCCACCCCAGGTAGATCTGTTTGTGACTTGAAAAAGCCCACTGTGTGGGCGAAACGTTGTCAATAAAGGATCACATTAAACTGCATATGTGTTTATGTTTCCATTGTGTCGGTATTTATACCATTTATTTTCAAGAGAGACGATGTTCCACAGACTGTGTTTGTGAAATAGCAGTTGCGGTAGAATATTAGGCGTTATCTTCTAGCAGAACGAAAAACTGAACATTGATGAATGTGTAGTGTCTCAATTCTTCAACTTGTCGGTTTTCAAAACAATTCATCACATTGATGTATGTGTTTTCTCGGGAATGATGTCATCTGCAGCTTGTTAACATCCACGGTACTGTCTAGTTGAGCGAGGATGTCACCAACGGGTTACTGTTGTAATTACGATTCAAGTTAGTACTGCCCATGGCATTGTTGCATGAGAATGTGGGTGCAGTAAAGACGAGAAATGAGTCCTGATAGACGTGAAGTGTTATTAGCTTAGGTAAGATTTGTCAGGAAACAGGACAAGTGTTTCCTGAAGCGGATCTTAGTCATATGATGACCCACAACTGGAGCTTTTGGTCATCTGGCTATGATTAAAACCATTTTTGATAAACTTGTTAGAAATCCTGATGTTATGTATAGAAGATGGGAGCTCTCCCATGCTGGCAACACGGTCAGGATACCTTTATCTACAGTGTAATAAACTGGACGGTTGTACGTTATGCTGATTAATGCTGTTATGACGTAAGGAAGTGTGTTGTACATACAGAACAGCTAGCAACTATACAGGTGTGTTGGTATACTTAAAGATTCGTGTGAGGTATTGTATGTTAATGTTTGTTCAGGGATGTGTACTGTACATGTGGTGAAGACAAGAGGGCCATGCGGGTATTGTGTTTATTTTCTCTGCATGACTGTGTTGGTCTGAGAAATAACATGAGAAAGAAGAACTACAGCAGGCCTACTGGCCTATGCTAGGCATCCGTGGAGGTGGAGAGTGTTGTCATGCGTAACCATAGCCTGATTGTGCGCGTGTGGCAAGCATATGTTGTTAACTAACAACATATGAGGTGGTTTAGAAAAACCACCTCATATTACGAAACGTTTCGGTCCTGGGATCTTGATCACTTCTGAAAGTTAAGACACATGTGCAACATCTGGATATCTTTATTGTAGACGTTTCGCCATCCAGTGGCTTTATCAATACAGATTCTAGGACACAATAGGAAGACAGTAGAACTATATACAAAATATGAGGTAATCAGTTCCTCAGCCTTGGAGTTAGTGTTCACAGCATCGTGGTGGAGGAGAATCTGGAGCAAAGGCAAGAAGACTGGCGGTTATATAGGCGTCAGTGGATCAGGACGGGTAGCAGACGAGGGCATAGACACTGGTAGGCGGGATTCCCCAGTGGAAGTAGGTCCTTCCCAAAGAGATGGGTTAGTTGCAGCAGCCGTGAAGAAGGTCTTGTAGATGTCCTCTGAACTAAGATTCCATGATGTTGCAGTGTCTGACAAGTCTTCTTGCCTTTGCTCCAGATTCTCCTCCACCACGATGCTGTGAACACTAACTCCAAGGCCGAGGGACTGATTACCTCATCTTTTGTATATAGTTCTACTGTCTTCCTATTATGTCCTAGAATCTGTATTGATAAAGCCACTGGATGGCGAAACGTCTACAATAAAGATATCCAGATGTTGCACATGTGTCTTAACTTTCATATTGTCGGTATTTTATACCTTTCTTGCCCAACTTGATCACTTCTAACATACAGAGGATAAAAATACATATATACTGTCTTTTTAATCTCTGTATATTAGAAGTGATGAAAGTCCCAGGACCGAAACGTTTTCTAATGGTGTTAAAGGTGCAAGTAGGACCGAAACGTTGTCATGACTTTCAACCTCTTATATGCGGGTTATTTATGTAGTTATTGGTAACAAGGCTATAGACTGTGTGACACCATACATGACACTGTACTGTACTAGGAAGCACAGTGTCACTTACAATTAACATGACACTACTGTACTAGGAAGTACAGTGTCACTTACAATTAACATGACACTACTGTACTAGGAAGTACAGTGTCACTTACAATTAACATGACACTACTGTACTAGGAAGCACAGTGTCACTTACAATTAACATGACACTACTGTACTAGGAAGCACAGTGTCACTTACAATTAACATGACACTACTGTACTAGGAAGTACAGTGTCACTTACAATTAACATGACACTACTGTACTAGGAAGCACAGTGTCACTTACAATTAACATGACACTACTGTACTAGGAAGTACAGTGTCACTTACAATTAACATGACACTACTGTACTAGGAAGTACAGTGTCACTTACAATTAACATGACACTACTGTACTAGGAAGCACAGTGTCACTTACAATTAACATGACACTACTGTACTAGGAAGCACAGTGTCACTTACAATTAACATGACACTACTGTACTAGGAAGTAGAGTGTCACTTACAATTAACATGACACTACTGTACTAGGAAGTACAGTGTCACTTACAATTAACATGACACTACTGTACTAGGAAGCACAGTGTCACTTACAATTAACATGACACTACTGTACTAGGAAGTACAGTGTCACTTACAATTAACATGACACTACTGTACTAGGAAGCACAGTGTCACTTACAATTAACATGACACTACTGTACTAGGAAGCACAGTGTCACTTACAATTAACATGACACTACTGTACTAGGAAGCACAGTGTCACTTACAATTAACATGACACTACTGTACTAGGAAGCACAGTGTCACTTACAACTAACATGACACTACTGTACTAGGAAGTACAGTGTCACTTACAATTAACATGACACTACTGTACTAGGAAGTACAGTGTCACTTACAATTAACATGACACTACTGTACTAGGAAGCACAGTGTCACTTACAATTAACATGACACTACTGTACTAGGAAGTACAGTGTCACTTACAATTAACATGACACTACTGTACTAGGAAGCACAGTGTCACTTACAATTAACATGACACTACTGTACTAGGAAGCACAGTGTCACTTACAATTAACATGACACTACTGTACTAGGAAGTACAGTGTCACTTACAATTAACATGACACTACTGTACTAGGAAGTACAGTGTCACTTACAATTAACATGACACTACTGTACTAGGAAGCACAGTGTCACTTACAATTAACATGACACTACTGTACTAGGAAGTACAGTGTCACTTACAATTAACATGACACTACTGTACTAGGAAGCACAGTGTCACTTACAATTAACATGACACTACTGTAATAGAAAGTACAGTGTCACTTACAATTAACATGACACTACTGTACTAGGAAGCACAGTGTCACTTACAATTAACATGACACTACTGTACTAGGAAGTACAGTGTCACTTACAATTAACATGCCACTACTGTACTAGGAAGCACAGTGTCACTTACAATTAACATGACACTACTGTACTAGGAAGTACAGTGTCACTTACAATTAACATGACACTACTGTACTAGGAAGCACAGTGTCACTTACAATTAACATGACACTACTGTACTAGGAAGTACAGTGTCACTTACAATTAACATGACACTACTGTACTAGGAAGTACAGTGTCACTTACAATTAACATGACACTACTGTACTAGGAAGTACAGTGTCACTTACAATTAACATGACACTACTGTACTAGGAAGCACAGTGTCACTTACAATTAACATGACACTACTGTACTAGGAAGCACAGTGTCACTTACAATTAACATGACACTACTGTACTAGGAAGCACAGTGTCACTTACAATTAACATGACACTACTGTACTAGGAAGTACAGTGTCACTTACAATTAACATGACACTATTGTACTAGGAAGTACAGTGTCACTTACAATTAACATGACACTACTGTACTAGGAAGCACAGTGTCACTTACAATTAACATGACACTACTGTACTAGGAAGCAGAGTGTCACTTACAATTAACATGGCACTACTGTACTAGGAAGCACAGTGTCACTTATAATTAATACAATACGTAACACTGTACTACACATGACACTGTATTACACGAGGGAGTATTTGACAATGTGTCACTTGTACTCAACACGACACATGATACTGTACTGTACCTCGGCAGTACACGAAATACCAGGAGAACCAGGATCAAGGGGACACCGGTAGAAGCTGATGACACAGGTGAGTCAGTGGGATGTCAGGAAGTGTTTCTTTAGTCTCCGGATGGTTGAAAAGTGGGACGACTTGAATGAGGCAGTGATGGAGGCAAACTTAATACACAGTTTCAAGAGTAGGTATGATAAAGTCCCAGATTCATCAATACTAAGGCAGTGAACACCGGCCTCTAGGCTGCTTAAACAAGTCAAATCAGAGGCTGTGTCACTGGTTGTAACTACAAAGTTACTGTAGGATCGTAAAGTCACTGGTTGTAACTACAAAGTTACTGTAGGATCGTAAAGTCACTGGTTGTAACTACAAAGTTACTGTAGGATCGTAAAGTCACTGGTTGTAACTACAAAGTTACTGTAGGATCGTAAAGCCACTAGTGGTAACTACAAAGTTACTGTAGGATCGTAAAGTCACTGGTGGTAACTACAAAGTTACTGTAGGATCGTAAAGTCACTGGTGGTAACTACAAAGTTACTGTAGGATCGTAAAGTCACTGGTTGTAACTACAAAGTTACTGTAGGATCGTAAAGCCACTGGTGGTAACTACAAAGTTACTGTAGGATCGTAAAGTCACTGGTGGTAACTACAAAGTTACTGTAGGATCGTAAAGTCACTGGTGGTAACTACAAAGTTACTGTAGGATCGTAAAGTCACTGGTGGTAACTACAAAGTTACTGTAGGATCGTAAAGTCACTGGTGGTAACTACAAAGTTACTGTAGGATCGTAAAGCCTCTGGTGGTAACTACAAAGTTA
Source organism: Cherax quadricarinatus (assembly GCF_026875155.1). NCBI lineage: Eukaryota > Metazoa > Arthropoda > Malacostraca > Decapoda > Parastacidae > Cherax > Cherax quadricarinatus. The sequence goes on from NC_069483.1 coordinate 15,869,772, forward strand.
CTGTAGGATCGTAAAGTCACTGGTGGTAACTACAAAGTTACTGTAGGATCGTAGTCACTGGTGGTAACTACAAAGTTACTGTAGGATCGTAAAGTCACTGGTGGTAACTACAAAGTTACTGTAGGATCGTAAAGTCACTGGTGGTAACTACAAAGTTACTGTAGGATCGTAAAGTCACTGGTGGTAACTACAAAGTTACTGTAGGATCGTAAAGTCACTGGTGGTAACTACAAAGTTACTGTAGGATCGTAAAGTCACTGGTGGTAACTACAAAGTTACTGTAGGATCGTAAAGTCACTGGTGGTAACTACAAAGTTACTGTAGGATCGTAAAGTCACTGGTGGTAACTACAAAGTTACTGTAGGATCGTAAAGTCACTGGTGGTAACTACAAAGTTACTGTAGGATCGTAAAGTCACTGGTGGTAACTACAAAGTTACTGTAGGATCGTAAAGCCACTGGTGGTAACTACAAAGTTATTGTAGGATCGTAAAGTCACTGGTGGTAACTACAAAGTTACTGTAGGATCGTAAAGTCACTGGTGGTAACTACAAAGTTACTGTAGGACCGTAAAGCCACTGGTGGTAACTACAAAGTTACTGTAGGACCGTAAAGTCACTGGTTGTAGCTACAAAGTTACTGTAGGACCGTAAAGCCACTGGTGGTAACTACAAAGTTACTGTAGGACCGTAAAGTCACTGGTTGTAACTACAAAGTTACTGTAGGACCGTAAAGCCACTGGTGGTAACTACAAAGTTACTGTAGGACCGTAAAGTCACTGGTTGTAACTACAAGCTTACACAGACAAAGGGAATCGAACCATAGCCCTGGCGGGTAGCAGATCCAGCGCATTACCACTGAGCTACGAGGTCTCCAACAGGAATTATTCCGAAACTGACGTACCGTCGTGTTACCGTCAGCGGTAGCGAGGCGCGTCACGGCACCTCCCGCGCCTGAGAAAATATACGCGTGACGTCGCACGGTACGCCCAGCGCTGTCGTACAAGCCAAAGCTTTTGACAAGTTCGTTATAGAAGATTAATTACGCGATGAACGATAGTTTAATGTATTTTAATTGTCTGTAGAAGATTTATAGTTATAGCATTATAGGTTGACAAGTTAGGAGTACATAGTCTGAGAGTACATAGTCTGAGAGTACATAGTCTGAGAGTACATAGTCTGAGAGTACATAGTCTGAGAGTACATAGTCTGAGAGTACATAGTCTGAGAGTACATAGTCTGAGAGTACATTGTCTGAGAGTACATTGTCTGAGAGTACATAGTCTGAGAGTACATAGTCTGAGAGTACATAGTCTGAGAGTACATAGTCTGAGAGTACATAGTCTGAGAGTACATAGTCTGAGAGTACATTGTCTGAGAGTACATTGTCTGAGAGTACATAGTCTGAGAGTACATAGTCTGAGAGTACATAGTCTGAGAGTACATAGTCTGAGAGTACATAGTCTGAGAGTACATAGTCTGAGAGTACATAGTCTGAGAGTACATAGTCTGAGAGTACATAGTCTGAGAGTACATAGTCTGAGAGTACATAGTCTGAGAGTACATAGTCTGAGAGTACATAGTCTGAGAGTACATAGTCTGAGAGTACATTGAGAGTACATTGTCTGAGAGTACATTGTCTGAGAGTACATTGTCTGAGAGTACATTGCCTGAGAGTACATTGTCTGAGAGTACATTGTCTGAGAGTACATTGCCTGAGAGTACATAGTCTGAGAGTACATAGTCTGAGAGTACATTGTCTGAGAGTACATAGTCTGAGAGTACATTGCCTGAGAGTACATAGTCTGAGAGTACATTGTCTGAGAGTACATAGTCTGAGAGTACATAGTCTGAGAGTACATAGTCTGAGAGTACATAGTCTGAGAGTACATAGTCTGAGAGTACATAGTCTGAGAGTACATAGTCTGAGAGTACATAGTCTGAGAGTACATAGTCTGAGAGTACATTGTCTGAGAGTACATTGTCTGAGGAGTACATAGTCTGAGAGTACATAGTCTGAGAGTACATAGTCTGAGAGTACATAGTCTGAGAGTACATAGTCTGAGAGTACATAGTCTGAGAGTACATTGTCTGAGAGTACATTGTCTGAGAGTACATAGTCTGAGAGTACATAGTCTGAGAGTACATAGTCTGAGAGTACATAGTCTGAGAGTACATAGTCTGAGAGTACATAGTCTGAGAGTACATAGTCTGAGAGTACATAGTCTGAGAGTACATAGTCTGAGAGTACATAGTCTGAGAGTACATAGTCTGAGAGTACATAGTCTGAGAGTACATAGTCTGAGAGTACATAGTCTGAGAGTACATTGAGAGTACATTGTCTGAGAGTACATTGTCTGAGAGTACATTGTCTGAGAGTACATTGCCTGAGAGTACATTGTCTGAGAGTACATTGTCTGAGAGTACATTGCCTGAGAGTACATAGTCTGAGAGTACATAGTCTGAGAGTACATTGTCTGAGAGTACATAGTCTGAGAGTACATTGCCTGAGAGTACATAGTCTGAGAGTATATAGTCTGAGAGTACATTGCCTGAGAGTACATTGCCTGAGAGTACATTGTCTGAGAGTACATTGCCTGAGAGTACATTGCCTGAGAGTACATTGTCTGAGAGTACATAGTCTGAGAGTACATAGTCTGAGAGTACATAGTCTGAGAGTACATAGTCTGAGAGTACATAGTCTGAGAGTACATAGTCTGAGAGTACATAGTCTGAGAGTACATAGTCTGAGAGTACATTGAGAGTACATTGTCTGAGAGTACATTGTCTGAGAGTACATTGTCTGAGAGTACATTGCCTGAGAGTACATTGTCTGAGAGTACATTGTCTGAGAGTACATTGCCTGAGAGTACATAGTCTGAGAGTACATAGTCTGAGAGTACATTGTCTGAGAGTACATAGTCTGAGAGTACATTGCCTGAGAGTACATAGTCTGAGAGTATATAGTCTGAGAGTACATTGCCTGAGAGTACATTGCCTGAGAGTACATTGTCTGAGAGTACATTGCCTGAGAGTACATTGCCTGAGAGTACATTGCCTGAGAGTACATTGTCTGAGAGTACATTGCCTGAGAGTACATAGTCTGAGAGTACATAGTCTGAGAGTACATAGTCTGAGAGTACATTGAGAGTACATTGTCTGAGAGTACATTGTCTGAGAGTACATTGTCTGAGAGTACATTGCCTGAGAGTACATTGTCTGAGAGTACATTGTCTGAGAGTACATTGCCTGAGAGTACATAGTCTGAGAGTACATAGTCTGAGAGTACATTGTCTGAGAGTACATAGTCTGAGAGTACATTGCCTGAGAGTACATAGTCTGAGAGTATATAGTCTGAGAGTACATTGCCTGAGAGTACATTGCCTGAGAGTACATTGTCTGAGAGTACATTGCCTGAGAGTACATTGTCTGAGAGTACATTGAGAGTACATTGTCTGAGAATACATTGTCTGAGAGTACATTGAGAGTACATTGTCTGAGAGTACATTGTCTGAGAGTACATTGTCTGAGAGTACATAGTCTGAGAGTACATTGTCTGAGAGTACATTGTCTGAGAGTACATTGACAGTATATTGTCTGAGAGTACATTGTCTGAGAATACATAGTCTGAGAGTACATTGCCTGAGAGTACATTGTCTGAGAGTACGTTGTCTGAGAGTACATTGCCTGAGAGTACATTGTCTGAGAGTACATTGTCTGAGAGTACATAGTCTGAGAGTACATTGCCTGAGAGTACATTGTCTGAGAGTACATTGTCTGAGAGTACATAGTCTGAGAGTACATAGTCTGAGAGTACATTGCCTGAGAGTACATTGTCTGAAAGTACATTGTCTGAGAGTACATAGTCTGAGAGTACATTGAGAGTACATTGAGAGTACATTGACAGTACATTGTCTGAGAGTACATTGTCTGAGAGTACATTGACAGTACATAGTCTGAGAGTACATTGTCTGAGAGTACATTGTCTGAGAGTACATAGTCTGAGAGTACATAGTCTGAGAGTACATTGTCTGAGAGTACATAGTCTGAGAGTACATAGTCTGAGAGTACATTGTCTGAGAGTACATAGTCTGAGAGTACATTGCCTGAGAGTACATAGTCTGAGAGTATATAGTCTGAGAGTACATTGCCTGAGAGTACATTGCCTGAGAGTACATTGTCTGAGAGTACATTGCCTGAGAGTACATTGCCTGAGAGTACATTGCCTGAGAGTACATTGTCTGAGAGTACATTGCCTGAGAGTACATAGTCTGAGAGTACATAGTCTGAGAGTACATAGTCTGAGAGTACATTGAGAGTACATTGTCTGAGAGTACATTGTCTGAGAGTACATTGTCTGAGAGTACATTGCCTGAGAGTACATTGTCTGAGAGTACATTGTCTGAGAGTACATTGCCTGAGAGTACATAGTCTGAGAGTACATAGTCTGAGAGTACATTGTCTGAGAGTACATAGTCTGAGAGTACATTGCCTGAGAGTACATAGTCTGAGAGTATATAGTCTGAGAGTACATTGCCTGAGAGTACATTGCCTGAGAGTACATTGTCTGAGAGTACATTGCCTGAGAGTACATTGTCTGAGAGTACATTGTCTGAGAGTACATTGTCTGAGAGTACATTGTCTGAGAGTACATTGTCTGAGAGTACATAGTCTGAGAGTACATTGTCTGAGAGTACATTGTCTGAGAGTACATAGTCTGAGAGTACATTGCCTGAGAGTACATTGTCTGAGAGTACATTGTCTGAGAGTACATAGTCTGAGAGTACATTGTCTGAGAGTACATTGTCTGAGAGTACATTGTCTGAGAGTACATAGTCTGAGAGTACATTGTCTGAGAGTACATTGTCTGAGAGTACATAGTCTGAGAGTACATTGCCTGAGAGTACATAGTCTGAGAGTACATTGTCTGAGAGTATATTGTCTGAGAGTACATTGAGAGTACATTGTCTGAGAATACATTGTCTGAGAGTACATTGAGAGTACATTGTCTGAGAGTACATTGTCTGAGAGTACATTGTCTGAGAGTACATAGTCTGAGAGTACATTGTCTGAGAGTACATTGTCTGAGAGTACATTGACAGTATATTGTCTGAGAGTACATTGTCTGAGAATACATAGTCTGAGAGTACATTGCCTGAGAGTACATTGTCTGAGAGTACGTTGTCTGAGAGTACATTGCCTGAGAGTACATTGTCTGAGAGTACATTGTCTGAGAGTACATAGTCTGAGAGTACATTGTCTGAGAGTACATTGTCTGAGAGTACATAGTCTGAGAGTACATTGCCTGAGAGTACATTGTCTGAGAGTACATTGTCTGAGAGTACATAGTCTGAGAGTACATAGTCTGAGAGTACATTGCCTGAGAGTACATTGTCTGAAAGTACATTGTCTGAGAGTACATAGTCTGAGAGTACATTGAGAGTACATTGTCTGAGAGTACATTGACAGTACATAGTCTGAGAGTACATTGTCTGAGAGTACATTGTCTGAGAGTACATAGTCTGAGAGTACATAGTCTGAGAGTACATTGTCTGAGAGTACATAGTCTGAGAGTACATAGTCTGAGAGTACATTGTCTGAGAGTATATTGTCTGAGAGTACATTGTCTGAGAGTACATTGAGAGTACATTGTCTGAGAGTACATTGTCTGAGAGTACATATTCTGAGAGTACATAGTCTGAGAGTACATTGTCTGAGAGTACATTGTCTGAGAGTACATAGTCTGAGAGTACATTGTCTGAGAGTGCATAGTCTGAGAGTACATTGTCTGAGAGTACATAGTCTGAGAGTGCATTGTCTGAGATTACATTGTCTGAGAGTACATAGTCTGAGAGTACATTGTCTGAGAGTACATTGTCTGAGAGTACATTGCCTGAGAGTACATTGTCTGAGTACATTGTCTGAGAGTACATTGTATGAGAGTACATTGTCTGAGAGTACATAGTCTGAGAGTACATTCTCTGAGAGTACATTGAGAGTACATTCTCTGAGAGTACATTGAGAGTACATTGTCTGAGGACATTGTCTGAGAGGACATTGTCTGAAAGTACATTGTCTGAGAGTACATTGTCTGAGAGTACATAGTCTGAGAGTACATTGCCTGAGAGTACATTGTCTGAGAGTACATTGTCTGAGAGTACATTGACAGTACATAGTCTGAGAGTACATTGTCTGAGAGTACATAGTCTGAGAGTACACTGTCTGAGAGAGTACATTGTCTGAGAGTACATAGTCTGAGTACATAGTCTGAGAGTACATTGTCTGAGAGTACATTGAGAGTACATTGTCTGAGAGTACATTAAAAGTACATTGTCTGAGAGTACATTGAGAGTACATTGTCTGAGAGTACGTTGACAGTATATTGTCTGAGAGTACATAGTCTGAGAGTACATTGCCTGAGAGTACATTGTCTGAGAGTACATTGTCTGAGATTACATTGTCTGAGAGTACATTGCCTGAGAGTACATTGTCTGAGAGTACATTGTCTGAGAGTACATAGTCTGTGAGTACATTGTCTGAGAGTACATTCTCTGAGAGCACATAGTCTGAGAGTACATTGCCTGAGAGTACATTGTCTGAGAGTACATTCTCTGAGAGTACATAGTCTGAGAGTATATAGTCTGAGAGTACATTGCCTGAGAGTACATTGTATGAGAGTACATTGTCTGATAGTACATTGTCTGAGAGTACATTGACAGTACATTGTCTGAGAGTACATTGTCTGAGAGTACATTGTCTGAGTACATTGACAGTACACAGTCTGAGAGTACATTGTCTGAGAGTACATTGTCTGAGAGTACATAGTCTGAGAGTACATAGTCTGAGAGTACATTGTCTGAGAGTATATTGTCTGAGAGTACATTGTCTGAGAGTACATTGTCTGAGAGTACATTGAGAGTACATTGTCTGAGAGTACATTGTCTGAGAGTACATAGTCTGAGAGTACATTGTCTGAGAGTACATAGTCTGAGAGTACATAGTCTGAGAGTACATAGTCTGAGAGTACATTGTCTGAGAGTATACTGTCTGAGAGTACATTGAGAGTACACTGTCTGAGAGTACATAGTCTGAGAGTACATTGTCTGAGAGTACATTGTCTGAGAGTACATAGTCTGAGAGTACATTGTCTGAGAGTGCATAGTCTGAGAGTACATTGTCTGAGAGTACATAGTCTGAGAGTGCATTGTCTGAGAATACATTGTCTGAGAGTACATAGTCTGAGAGTACATTGTCTGAGAGTACATTGTCTGAGAGTACATTGCTTGAGAGTACATTGTCTGAGTACATTGTCTGAGAGTACATTGTATGAGAGTACATTGTCTGAGAGTACATAGTCTGAGAGTACATTCTCTGAGAGTACATTGAGAGTACATTCTCTGAGAGTACATTGAGAGTACATTGTCTGAGTACATTGTCTGAGAGGACATTGTCTGAGAGTACATTGTCTGAGAGTGCATTGTCTGAGAGTACATTGTCTGAGAGTACATTGTCTGAGAGTACATTGTCTGAGAGTACATTGTCTGAGAGTACATTGTCTGAGAGTGCATTGTCTGAGAGTGCATTGTCTGAGAGAACATTGTCTGAGAGTACATTGTCTGAGAGTACATTGTCTGAGAGTACATTGAGAGTACATTGTCTGAGAGGACATTGTCTGAGAGGACATTGTCTGAGAGTACATTGTCTGAGAGTGCATTGTCTGAGAGTACACTGTCTGAGAGTGCATTGTCTGATAGTGCATTGTCTGAGAGTACATTGTCTGAGAGTACATTGTCACTCAGAGAAGGTATTTGGATATACTAGGGAAATAGTACACACCTCTGAATCTAGATTTTGTACACTTGTGGGTCCAGAATTGTACACTTCTCACTCCAGATTTTGTACATTTCAGAGTCAAGAATTTGTACACTTCTAGTCTCAACTAACACTGGCTGTATTACTGACACAACATATGACACTGTACTGTACTAGGAAGTACAGTGTCACTTATAACGAACATGACACATGTCGCTGTACTGTACTACGGTAGTACATAAAATACCAGGAGAACCAGGATCAAGAGGACACAGGTGGAAGCTGATGACAGAGGTGAGTCGGAGGGATGTCAGGAAGTGTTTCTTTAGTCTCCGGATGGTTGAAAAGTGGGACGACTTGGATAAGACAGTGAAGGAGGCAGACTTAATACACAGCTTCAAGAGTAGGTATGATAAAGTCCCAGATTCATCAATACTAAGGCAGTGAACACCGGCTTGTAGGCTGAGGGACTGATTACCTTACGTTCCACTGTCTTCTTGTGTATAGTTCTGCATAACTGAGCGACTGATTACTTCGTCCTCTACCTGGCGAAGCGTCTACAACTAAGGATACCCAGGTGATGCCCATGTATCAAAACCCTCAACACCCAAGGGAGATCAGTGATGCCCATCAGAATGTCCAGAAACAGGAGGTAGGAGCCGTGCATCGACCCCAACAAACACATCTCAGTCAGTACGAGAGATGAGGGAGTCAAATACAGTATGTCACTTGATCACCCATCTACCTACGAGCCAGATGTAACGGTAGTTAACGTGACTAGCCAGGCAGAACATTCTCTGATGCATATCCCGTTGTTTGTGACCATACATTAGCCTCCAGGCAGTCGGTGCTTGCCTCAGTAGCACCATGATAGCAAGACTGTACACCTATGTATAAATGCCAGTCTTCGTGCCTGTTCTTGAGATATTTTAAGACCACGGTGGTCTTCACCAACTTCTAGACTGAAGGACTCATTACCTCATGCTCTGTATATAGGTCTATTGTATTGATAAAGCCACTGGATGGCGAAACGTCTAAAATAAATATACCCAGATGTCGCACATGTGTCAAAGTCTTCACGTAGTGGGTCAAGTCCCATCTCCCAAAACGTTTACAGTTCCGTAGGGGATTTTTCACGGGTTCAAAGTTAGTTTTTGACAATGGTTTTGGCAGCGTGGCGGTGACTGCTTGGTTGACTGGCACTACACAAGGGTCATTAAGGCTGCTTGTCACCTCTGCACTACCAGTCAACAATGATTCAATATATGATATACACAGAGATACGCACCTCTCGATGTGTGTGCGTATATACATACATATATATATATATATATATATATATATATATATATATATATATATATATATATATATATATATATATATATATATATATATATAATATATATATGACGTGCCGAAAACATGGTCAATTAGCAAGAACTCATTTAAATTACAGTCCTTCCTAAAAATTTATTTTATACGTTAATAAAAAAATTAATAATTTTGTATCAAAGGAACCTTAGAAAACTTACCTGACCTTATTATAACAAGTGTAATTTAATTTAGCTTAATCCAACTAAATATATTTTAGATAATTTTGCAATAATTTAATACTAAACAAACATAAATTGTGTGGTCCAGTGGGTTAGAGCGCCATGTGTTTTTCACTCACCACGAGGATGGCCAAAATGACGGGTTCGAATCCTCGGCTAGTATCAGTGTTGTTATTGATTCAATACCACTCGTTCATGGTTAAATATGTGTGTGTGTGTGTGTGTGTGTGTGTGTGTGTGTGTGTGTGTGTGTGTGTGTGTGTGTGTGTGTGTGTGTGTGTGTGTGTGTGTGCGCGCGCGCGCGCAAAACAACCACTGTGATTTTCACATGATCAAGGAACTGTAAAAATAACAGAAAATCAGAAAGCATATAAGGGCAAGATTGCACCTCGTAGTCAACATACAACACCTCACCCGACCCTTTGTGATGATGCGGGTGAGATGGTCAAGGCCCTGTTAAAAACACAGCTTATATTCCTCTCTTCTTTTTTTCCAATTTGTCGAATATAACTTAAATTCTTCCCAAATTTTATTAATTATAAATGAATCCAATTTGTATAATCCCACGCCAACACATTCATATTCTAATGATGTATTTATATTGTTGTAATCTTAGTTCAAGACTTTTACCAGTTTGTCCGTAATAAACTTTGCCACATGCTCTGCAAGGACTCTTATAGACACAACCATGAGCATTTTGCTGGAATTATTAATCAAATTTTTTTTTACTGTATCAAGATTTTTAAATACAACTTAGATATTAAAATTCTTAAAGAGAGAAGGTATATCAAGAACATTTTGATGGTAAGGAAGACCCAATATAATTCTTGGTTGAATGATTGTCTTTTTTTTAAATATAAAATGCATTTTAGCAGTTTTAAAAGATTTATCAATGATGTGAAGAATAACAGTGTACACAAGAACAATTATTTGTTGGTTTTCTGTAAATTTTCTATATAAAATAATTAAAATTAACATTACAACAGTTCATCTTTCCCTCTATGATAACGCGGGTGAGATGGTCAAGGACCTGTCAAACACTGTGGCCTGATGGCAAAACCTCTCGCTTCATATGCTGAGGGTCAGGGTTCGATTCCCGGCGAGGGTAGAAACATTGGGTGTGTTTCCTGACACTGGTTGTCTATGGTCACCCATCAGTAATAATAGGTACCTGGGTGTTAGTGGACTGGTGTGGGTCGCATCCTGGGTGTTAGTGGACTGGTGTGGGTCGCATCCTGGGTGTTAGTGGACTGGTGTGGGTCGCATCCTGGGTGTTAGTGGACTGGTGGGTCGCATCCTGGGTGTTAGTGGACTGGTGTGGGTCGCATCCTGGGTGTTAGTGGACTGG